>OZ005649.1:1005000-1625000 GCA_963930645.1 Salticus scenicus
ATTATCAATAGAAATCTTTGCATCGCGTAGTAAAAATAGTTCGATTTTTAAACTGAGTTATAAAAAAAACAAGAGTTTTCCTAGGGAAAAGGGAGATGTCAGGCACATCAGATAAAAGCGATTAATATCATATATAAATTAAATTAAATTCGCTCGAGCCATATTCGAGAAAAAAATCTTACACATTAGGCCGCCCATTTTCGCTTAAATGAGCCAATTCATATCTCGAAATATACTGCACGCAGAAATGTAGCGATTTCAGGGTAGGATCAGACAGAAGGTGAAAGACTATTTTGAAATTATCAGAACATAACCTCCCATATTTCCTGAGATATTAAGTGTCGGCTTTCAGCGGTCTCTTTGATCTTTAAATTCCTGTATATATAAGTGTCGCAGTTTCGTTCGTTTTTCCGTTTCCGCTGAGTGTCGTGGCGTTCGTTTGTTTTTGCGCTTGCGTCACTTGAGACTCTGCCGAGTCTCTTGATATAAAAGGTAACAAACCTCTTTAAAACACGTAGATAAAATATTTTTATTCAAAAACGAAACAAAGCTTTTCGCCATTATAACAATAGCATCATCAGGTGTAATTGCGTTACATAGAACCAACAATATATAAACTTTTTTTTTTTTTTTTTTTTTGTAACCGTAACTTTAAACCGTTTGAACTTCTCTTGTTTATATATTGCTGGTTCTATGTAACGCAATTACATCTGATAATGCTATTGTTATAATTGCGAAAAGCTTTGTGTCGTTTTTGAATAAAAATATTTTATCTACGTGTTTTAAAGTGGTTTGTTACCTTTTATATAACGCGGAAGTGTTCACCTTATTAAAAAATTTATAATAATGTTCATTTAAACAACTATCATGCTGTGTTATTTTATTGTAATATTGATCAGCTATTCGGATGTATTAATTATCAGTTAATAAAACTTTATTGAATACTTTTAAACGTAAATTAAAGTAATTCATAAGAACATAATCCTTCTTCAAATATTTAACTATAAAATATGTTTTGTATTATCCTTTTAGGATTATGAAAATTTAATTATTTTATTTTTAATTCGTCTGTTAAAAAGAACCAGTTTTGTTCTTATCTGCATCATTGAAATACAGTTTTTAAAATATTTGGTTTTCTTTTCAAATTAATGAATAAAAGGAATAGAAAGTTAATATAGTATTTAATATTGCACAATCTTTTTTTTTTTATAACTATTTTGCATAAATTTTTGTTTATTTTTCAATTTTGTATTTAAATATCAAAAGAAATTTTTAGAAAAATTAAGCATACAAACAACACTTAAAACATTCTTGTGCTTAGTGGTAACAATAACGAAAATCCAGAAAATAATAATAAAGAAACTACTCATTATTTAAATATCTTTGTTAAACAAAATGTTTAGAGATTTTGTAATAAATTATTATAATCGTGTCACTAAAATCAGTTTTTTTTTTTTTTTTTTTTTTTTTAATGAGAGTTAAATAAATGTACATTTCTGAACTTGTTGAATTCTTAAAATAGAAACTGCAATATAAACTTCAATGACTATCTTATAAAAATAGACCTGAAAATCATAACATGATATTCTTCAAATGTGGCATTTTGAAAGCGTCTGTACCATATAAATATTTTTATATAAGAATTTTGATTTTCTTCTGAAACAGTGAATGTAGTGAAAAACTTCGAGAAGGGAATTTTCTATTTTACCATGTTTTTATTAACTTCGATTCTTGTTTGTATGTTTGTTTGTTTGTTTGTCCAGTACAAATCTTGCAATCGATTTTTAACTAACTTCCCGACTAGCTAGATATTTGAAATTTTCAGGACAGCTCACAACACGGTGACAATGCATTTTTCTAATAATTTTAGTCAACTATTTCAGGTCCCGCTGCCTTCGGCAGTGCTTAAATGATTCGACAGAAAATTTATTTAACTAACTTCCCGACTAGCTAGACATTTGAAACTTTCAGAATAGTTCAGAACACGGTGAAAATGCATTTTTTTATACCTTTAGCCAACTGTTTCGGGTTCCTACTGCCTTCGGCAACTTTATCAGTACAAATCTTGCAATCGATTTTTCACTAACTTTCCGACTAGCTAGACATTTGAAACTTTCAGGAGAGCTCACAACACGGTGACAATACATTTTTCTAATAATTTTAGTCAACAATTTCATGTCTCGCTGCCTTCGGCAGCGCTTATATGATTCGACAAAAAATTTATTTAACTGACTCCCCGACTAGCTAGATATTTGAAACTTTCAGAATACTTAAGAACACGGTGAAAATGCATTTTTTAAATACCTTTAGCCAACTGTTTCGGATCTCTGCTGCCTTCGGCAGCGTTATCAGTACACAGCTTGCAATCGATTTTTCACTAACTTTCCGACTAGCTAGACATTTGAAACTTTCAAGCTAGCTCATAACACGGTGACAATACATTTTTTTAATACTTTTAGTCAACTGTTTCAGGTCCCTACTGCCTTCGGCAGCGTTTATATGATTCAACAGAAAATTTATTTAACTAACTTCCCGACTAGGTAGACATTTGAAACTTTCAGGATAGCTCAGAACACGGTGACAATACTTTTTTTAATACTTTTAGTCAACTGCATCAGGTCCCTACTGCCTTCGGCAGCGTTTATGTGATTCAAGAGAAAATTTATTTAACTAATTTCCTGACTAGCTAGACATTTGAAACTTTCACAATAGTTCAGAACACGGTGAAAATGCATTTTTTAAATTCTTTTAGCCAACTGTTTCGGGTTCCTGCTGCCTTCGGCAGCGTTACCAGTACAAAGCTTGCTATCGATTTTTCACTAACTTCCGGACTAGCTAGATATTTGAAACTTTCAGGATAGCTCAGAACACGGTGGCAATACATTTTTTTTTAATTACTTTTAGTCAACTGTTTCACGTCCCTACTGTATTCTGAAGCGTTTATATGATTAAACAGAAAATTTATTTAACTAACTTCCCGGGTAGCTAGACATTTGAAACTTTCAAAATAGATCAGAATACGGTGAAACTGCATTTTAAAAATATTTTTCACCAATTGCTTCGGGACCCTGCTGCCTTCACCAGCGTTACCAGTACAATGCTTGCCATCAACTTTTAACTAACTTCCCGGCTAGATAGCTATTTGAATCTTTTATAATAGCTCAAAACACGATAGCAAGGAATTTTTTTAATTTTTTTATCCAATTGTTTCGGGTTCCCGCTGCCTTCATTATCGTTTATATGATTCAACAGAAAATTTAAAAACATGGTATATAAAAGTTCTTTTTATCTTGTAATTATTTCATTTTATTATTATTTTTCAAAATTTTTGAAAAATAATGATAAAATAAATTGCTAAGTTGTGGTTTGACTAAAATTAAGTTTAACTGCATAAACTGTTGCTTGGCATGCTAAATTGTGGTTTGGTTAAAATTTCTAATTGATTATTCCTTTATGATTTTACGTTTAAACTAATTTAATCGTTTCAGAAATTCTGGAGTGGAAGGCTGATTTTTTATACCAACTATATGAAAAATACCAGAGCCGGGAATCGAACCCGGGCCTTCAACTTTACGTGCGGATGCTCAAACTGTTTCCAACGTTCCAACAATAATTGCCAACATGCTCAAACCATTGCCAACAAATGCCTAGCTGGTAATAAGCCAGCTAGGCATTTCTCACATAACATTCATTGGCAAAGTCACCGAGTCTGTAAAGTGTGTAAAATACCTTCTTGACATCGTAGGAAAATTGTTTTTGTATTCTGCACATCTGCCTAATCAGACCTTTCGAATGATACCATTTTCATCATTCTATTCCCATAATTAATATGTTAAAAGTGTATCACAAATTTCATTCTTGACTATTAATATATTGATAAATATAATAATGCATGATTGCATGCAAATATAATAGATATATTTTTGAACATCTATAAGGCTAAAACCAATAAATTACAGATATCACTGCCCAAATAACCGAAACAAAGCGTGACCAATGAAACACGAAAGCAAAATAAATTTAAAACTGAAATTAAATGGAAGGTATGTTATATATATATATATATATATATATATATATATATATAAACTTAATACATTTCAGAATATATACTTTTCTTACTATATAAAATAATATTAAATTTTTATTTGCGTTTCTGTGAGCTCACACAGGAGATAGTAGAAAACACTAACAGCTTGCTTTTAATGAAATATCTCATTATGTAAGATGCGATTTTTATTTCAATATGTAGTTCTTTTTAAAAATGTGTAATTACATTAAAAAAAAAAAAAAAAAAAAAAAAAAAAAACTTTTAAATGTTTATGCAGCAAGGATATTCCATTTGTATATAGCTTAGCAGCCTATATAACGTGTCGTCATTTTACAATTTTGAGAAAAAATAACGATAAAAATATAACGTCACCGCTCTCTTAAAAATAATCGCAATGCTAAGGGAAGTCGTGATAAAAATAAAGAAATATACAAAAATCAATTTATTTTTGTTAAAAATATAAATTTAGTAAACTTAAATAAAACTGAATACATCTTAAAGCATATATTTTTATTTACAGGCAAATATTTATTTTAAAAGTGCTGAGTAAAGTAACATGATCAAGTTTTTAATGAAAGTATTACCTTAAATGCTGTTTATTTTTATATTAAATATTTTTTACCAGTATGGAACAATACATTACAGTAACGTATTTACAAAAGAGAGCTATTTAAGTATGTAAGTATCCTAAATGCATTTATTTATTTATTTATTTTTAGATTTCACTCATGTTATGTAAATGGCACAAGCATGGTATTCTACCATTACGAAAAGCATACTACAGGCCATTAGAGTAAAAGAAATTTCGAGGTTGTGAGTAGAAGAATATTCAAATTTATTTTACGCTGTTTTTTATAGGCTATATAAAATATTCTATAGGGTACATTTATCTGCATATGCAGGATGAATTGTTTTGACAGCGTACATTTTATCCATAAATTCCCATTTTATGTATTGTTCCTATAAAATGATTGTAAAATAGAAAAAAACTTTAAAGATACCATTTAAAAATGAAGAGGTCTCTTAGATCGAAATCCTTCGTTTCTTGGTATTATTATTAATTAAATTTATGATAAATGTATATAGTATAAAACTGTAAAAATACGTTATATCGCCTCTTTTAAATTTTCATATAAAAAGGAAAAATTTTTTTTATATTATTATTGTTACATAAATAATAATAATAATAGTAATTAAAAAAGTATAAGAAAATTTATATTTTATTATTTAACTTTCAAAGCTTTTTAATTATTTATTTATTAGTTTTTTTTTTTTTTCAGTCAAAAGGTATCGTTTCATGTTTCTAATAAATAAAATTTATAATTGTATTTTTTCACTTCTTTATACAAAGTATAAGGAAGTATAATAATCCCGATTTGCAAAATGGACTTTGCAACTCGCATAGTTCAAAAACGAATGATTGTAAAATGTTATAAATTTATGTGTGGGACTGACATGATGTCTAGTTGTGCATCAGCAACTTTGGTCTTGACACGACCTCTTGTTTTAGAGATATCGACCATTTTACAAGATTTTTCGTGACGTCTGTATGTAAGTATGTGTGTGCGTGTGGGTATCTCGAATAACTCAAAAACAGTTGGATATAGAACGTTGCAAATTGGTATATAGGTTTGTTAAAACACCTAGTTGTGCATCTCCCTTTGTGGACTCTTTGAATTTCCCTTTTGAAGATATTTACGAAATTTATATTCATAATGACGAAAAATACGAGGTTTTGGACTTCACATATGACCTATCAACATAAAAGTTTCGAAAGAAGCTAATGATAGAGCACGTAATGATATTGTTGGAAGAGCACGTAATGATATTATTGTAGACATATTTAAAAAATAATATGTAGAAAGTAATTTTTAAAAACATATTCAGTTTCTAGTCTATGAAGGCACTTTATTTAATGAATATTAATCCAGTAGCTAGAGCCCGTAATGATATTATAAAAGTTGTCGACATTTTTACTTGTAGAAAGTAATTGTTAAAAACATAGTCAGGTTCTAGTCGAGAGTGCACTTTATTTAATGAATATTTATCCCGTAGATAGAACCTGTAATGATGTTGTTATAAAAGTTGTCGCCATTTTTGCGTGTGGAAAGTAATTCTTAAAGACATAAGCAGGTTCTATTCGAGAAATGCACTTCATTTAATGAATATTCAGCTCATAGATAGAGCTCGTAATAAAATTGTTATAAAAATTGTCGAGATTTTTGCGGGTAGAATGTAATTTTTTATGACATAAGCAGGTTCTAGTTGATGAGTGCACTTTTTTAATGAATATTCAGGAATCAGTTAAATAAAACTCTTTTTTGTGCTATGAAAATCGATGATAAATGAATATTCTCGAAACGATATAATGAAATAGTCATTCTTACTACAGAAATCAAATAAACATTGTAAATGCCCTACAGAGCAGAAATTTCACTAAATCAGGAACAACTGAAGTTCGAGGTCTAAATTGAAATTGAATTCATCGAGAGTATTGTCAATGGTTTATAAAAGCTTGGAGGTAGTTTTGTGCTAGAAACCAATGAATCATTCCGAAAAATTCCTGAACTCGACTCCTATTGAAGTTAGAGTTTACAAACTTTGGGAATCCTGAACTATCACTTTCCGCCACATTTAAATGCCAAATTTGACGTTACGTCAACGTCCACTGTCGGGGAAATGAAAAAACTTCCATTCGTTTCCACTATTACTTGTATAAATTGTTATCGTATAAAAAGTAGCACGTAAAATTATAGACAATTTCTAGTCTACAATCATCAATAATCATTCTCCTTTTTTTACTGTTTTGTTAGTCATTTGTCGATCTTTCGAAGAATCTAGTTCTGCGCTGTAAACCAATGAATCTTTCTGGAAAATTCCAGAACTCTGTTCTTATTGAAAATAGATCTTCTAAACTCTGGTAACTCTGAATTATCAATTTTCGCGAAATTCGGTCACCAAATCACCAAATTCGACAGTAAACCACCATACCAATGCCAAGACCAAAATCTGTGTTGACTACAATTTGGCGATTTCGCGTGAATAGCAAATAAATTTGGCGGTAATTATGATTTTCATTGAACTCTAAGCTGTGCATTTGACAATGAGAGATTCTATATTAAGCCGTGGAGTACTATTCCTTAAAATCTACTATTTTTGTCTCGGTGATATATACAATGATATTTTCGTGACTTTTGTGGTTGGAGTGGCAGTTTTTAATTAATTAATTAATTCTGTTTGTTTTCAAGAATGTTCGTTGACTGGAACCTTCCTATATATTTACAAATCAGTTACGTCATACAAAAATGTCAGTTTTTCGATAACAATATGTATATTCCAATGGGTGTATAAGAAAGTCATGTGGTGTCCACATCAATTTTTTTTTTTTTTTTTTTAATTAAAGAAAATCGTAAATTTTGAGGCATTTATGTTATATTTAAAATTTTGTCATTTAATAAAACACGTATTTTTAGCTTTTTGGTAGCAAATGAGGAATTGTAAATTAATTTTCGGTAAAACGGCTGCATACTAACCGAAATGTCAAATATTCTGCAATTAAATAAAAGGAAATAACGCATTCAAATTTAATAAGAAAATAAATGTATTTTTTGATAAGTATTATTAAGACCTATATGATGTCTTAAAAAATTAATAATTTGTAAAAAAAAAAAAAAAAAAAAAAAAAAAAAAGTGGAACAGAATATCGATTATAGCCAATCTTATACAACGAAAAGCACATTTAATTACTTCTCTATGAAAATGACTTATTACAGAATTGCATGATTTAGGACATAAAATAACGAAACAGAAAATTATGAATGACATGCTGGATACAGGAATTTAAGATTACGAATAAAGCTACAGATATTCAATTTTACAGATTACATTTTTATATCAATTACAATTTGAATCTCTCACATATTTCAATTTAATACATTTTTTAAATTTACTTAAGGGGACTGAGACGTAAAAGTAATACGTAAGAGTAAATAATTTACATCAAATATTTTTTGAACGTCTTGTTAATATTTTCATAATTTTTTTTTATTGATACATGCATAATTAAAAAGTATATGGCTATTAAAAGCAACAACCTAAATTTCTCACTTCAAGGTTGTTGCAGACCTCTCAGTCCCCTTAATTAGTTAAATATAAATTTTCTCAAACGATTTCCTTTATCAAAGAAGATATTTTAAAAGTACATTATCTTAAAAAGAAAAAAAAAGAAAGAAAGAAAAAAAAAAGGTATATCTAAAACAAAATTCTATTGTTAGTTTTTTTACGATGTTGGATTTATCAAGCACTCATGAAAATGTAGAAAAGATAAGATTATTACTACTACTACAACTAATAATAATAATAATAATAATAAAAGTATAGCCTTTACGATATCGCACTTTAATATTAACTTTAATTTAAAATGCATATATTGTGGAAAATAATAAAATAATTTAAAATATTTCCGCTCATTGAGTGCATATGTTTAAAACATATAAATAATGATAGTTTTCATGTAATCTACTAATTCTGCACATAATTAATTACCAAACACTAAATTTATCATAGGCCAGTGATTTTATTCATCATTAATTTTATTTTCAAATAAAATGTATCTCAAATTTTTAAACTTGTTTACAGCAATGTTAATGGGGCTGATGGCTGATAAACACACCCATATATATGTGTATAACATACCAATTGAGTTATTAAACCTGGTTTATTCTTCTTTTGAAAGATAAATTTTTACTTTCAATTAAGTATAGAAATTTTACTAAATGTAAGCATTTCGTTATGCTTTTAAACTTGATATCTCACTATACTTTCATGCAGAATACAGGGTGTTCTACAGTGTACTCAGCGTGTGATATTACCTAATTTAGAAAGATATCTTTAGAACTAAAATTGTAATTTAATATAATATGAATATAGCACTATGGTCTGTAGACACAATTTCATAAAATTGTTATAAAACTATGATTTTGAGCCATTTAACATGAAGCACACATCGAGAGAAAAAAATACAATAAGATTTACAAAATTTAAAAAGTTATAAAGTTAAATTAATTTTACAAATATAAGATGCACAGTTACCCAATTATTATTATTATTATTTAAGGACTATTTTAAGGTTTTCTAACATTTCCATTTTCCTCCTTTTCTTTCCATGGAGCTCCATATTAAATTTCTCTCAAACAATCAAGAAATGTGGTGGTAAAATGTAGTTTAGAATCAATATTTTCTATAGAATTAACAGTGTTTATACATAAAAATTATGAAATTTTGAAACCGAAAAACAAATTAAATTGCATTCAACATTCGTAATCCTTACGAAATAAATTTGTACTAATTGGGCTTTTGTCTTAAAAGTTTAGATAATCTGTTGAAATCTTTTACGTTAGAAGATCAGTTTGACAACTGATTTCGTTTATGTTTAATGTCAAATACAGTATTATAGAGAACGACTTCTGCAGTATTTCTGTGTGATCAGGGGTAATTTTGAGAATTAAAACAGGAATTTAAGTTAATATTTAAATTAATTTCTAAATACATTGTTGAAATATTTTTTGACATTTCACTGAACCAAAACCTTTAAAAGTAAGTTTTAACATTTTAGAAAAATACGGATATATGCGCCTTCATAGGACTTTGAAAATATAAACTACTATCATGTTGTGTTATTTTATTATAATAGTGATTAGCTCTTCTGATGAATTAATTAGCAGTTTATAATATTTTTAAACTTAAATTTAAGTACATTATAGGAAAATAATCCATCAACAAATATTTAACTATGAAATCTCTTTTAAAAATAATGTTTGAAATTTGTAAAATTTTGAAAAACATGTTTACTTTTGATTTGTTATTTTATTTATTTATTTATTTTGTTCTGCTTCTTTAAAATATAACAAATATTTTTTAAATATCATTACACATATATTTTTAAACTAATTTACATAAATTTTGTTTATTTTTAAATTGTTTATTATACATCAGTATAACTTTTTATAAATATGAGGCTTAGATGAACACTTTAAATACATTTTTTTTTTTTTTTTTTTTTTTAAACGATAAGGAAAATGGGAGGAGAAAAATTAATGAAACTACTATTATCAAAAAATCTTTCATAAATAAAAATTATAAAGGTTCTGTCACTAAAACGATTTCCTTAAAGCGGAACTAAATACATGAACATTTTTAAACTAATGTAGAATTTTAAAACAAACTTGTGTTGTAAATACCGTAAACTTCACCAAGTATCTTAGAAAAACAGAATGGAAATCGTAACATGATATATTTCAAATACGGTATTTCGAAATCGTCAGTATCCTATAAATATCTTTGCATAAAATTTTTAGCTTCATTTGAAATTCCGTCTAACATCTTACGGACTGAAATTATTTAATGATTAAACAAAACAGTAAAACAATTAATATTAAATTACAGTGAAAAATTACTATAGTGTAAATCACAGTGAAAGCAGAGAGTGACTTTTTAATTTTTAATTGATCCTTTAAAAAGATGTTTTTTATTCTTTGTTCTACTTTACGTTTTGAAATATTTTTAAATATGAAGCTTTATTAAATATATATAAGCAGCAGGAATTTAGTTTATATTTATATTAAAAAAAAAAAAAAAAAAAAAATGCCAATTGGTTTTAAATAATTGTGCAAATTTATTTCTTAAAGCTATTTTACGTAAAATCTCTTTATTTTTTAATCATGTGTTTAAATATCAAAAAAAATATTTATGAAATTGAAGCGTATATATTAACATTTAAAATATATTTCCTTTTTAATTTTAATGATAAACAAAAGTTTGAAACTATTAATAAAACAACTATTACCAAAATATCTTTGAAAAGAAAAGTATAAGGTTTTCGTAATAAAATGTTTTAATCGTGTTATGAAAATCATGTCCTGAAAAAATAACTAATTTAATGATCATTTTTTTAATTGATGTAGAGATTTGAAATTGAACTTCTGGTATAAATACCCGTAAAAGTAAAAAAAAAAAAATAGTCATGAAAATCATAATATTATATGTATTTCAAACATTGTATTTTGGAAGCGTCTGTACCATATACCGTTCTTTGCATAAGAATTTTTAATTAGATTTGAAGAGCAGTGTATTTGTACCTGAACAAACTTCGTTTAATGTATAAACAAAACAAAACAAAATAATAATAATAATAATAATAATAATAATAATAATAATAATGAACATTCATATATAGTGAAAAATAACTAGAACTGATTTTTCTATTTTTTTAAATTTTTTTTAAAATTCTAAATTGTGGTTTTACTTAGGCATCGAATCCTTTATTTCTTTATGATTTTTAATTTTTTTTTTTTAATTAAACATACACTGAGAAAAAATTCTATAACTGACATCTAGAATCTAAATTGTGGCTCTAGAAAATATAGTTCCATGCCAGCCTTATAAATTCAAGTCCCCTATAAAGTGAGTTCTAGAAACCCCTATTAGATTTCTAGAGCGATTACCTATATCTACTAACTTTATCGAAGGTAAAGTTAGTTAAAAATCTCTGCAAATAAATGCGAATACAGGAGGGTTTCAGCAACTATAATCTTGGTTTATTACCCAATTATAGAAAAGTAATCGAGAATTTCTCGCAATGCAAAAGATTCAGAATATTGTTTCACCATCTAGAAATGTGTAGACTAGAAATTCTCGACCATTTCGTCTATTCTGTTTATTGGCCTAATGCGCATAGCTCGGAGATCTATATTTCTGATTAAGGGATTTAGAAATGACCATTTATTCATTCTAGAGGAAGGCGGTATATTTTTTTTCTCAGTGTATATAATTTTATTATAGGAATTTAAAATAAATAAAAAAGTAGGCATTGGGTTTCGTGAACGTATTTTTCAAATATTATTAACACATCAAAATAATTAATTTTATCTGTTTATACCTTTTAACAATATATTTTCATACCTTATTATAAAACCTCTTTGAGGTGAGTAGAATGTACAACGGTTTATAAAATACTAGTTAATTAGAATCGCAGCTTTGAGAGCAATGTAAATTCTAGATTTTCCTCACTTAAGTGTATTGAATTCTGTTTATTGCTGCAATTACTTTACTGGAAATGTCAATTCATGAATATTTTAATAATTATTAGTAAATAAAATCTGTGTTTTGTTTAAATTTGTCCATAAAATAAGTCAGAAAATTACCACTACATTTTATTAGGCATTGAATGTTATTTCACTATGTTAATTCTGAATTTCATAGTACACATAATCTAATTTGTGAATTTATCACAGAAACAAGTAACTGTTTGCATAATGTAAAACTTACAGAATGTCTATATGCATTGTGTGATAAATTGTATTTATGACTTGAAGTATTTGGGACTTGAATAATAAGTTAGGAAAATGTTTTTTGTTTGTTTTCTAATAGAAGAAAAACTTTTTGAAGTAATTAATAAACCAGTTTGCAGAAAATTTTAAACTTATTCAATGTATTATTATATTTTAATATATGCAAAATGTTACAATGTGCTTTGTAAAAATTGTTAATAAATTCGGTTACTTTTTCATTTTATACAAGGAACGTTTCGAAAGTAAACATTTTAAAATATTTGTCAAAGAACGATGTTTTTAATAATTGACTTTAAAAATTTTACATCAAAGAGTCTATTACTTAAGTAAATAATGTACGTATTATTATTAGTAGTAGTAGTACATAATGTACTAAAATGGAAAATAGAATATTTGTCTATAGAAATCAACCTGAAAATAAATTTCTAATATAAAAACCGCTCGGAATTTTAAAAAGAAATGAGTCTGAAATTGAAATTACATCTTAAAGATATAATGTATGTGTAAATTACAATAAAGCCTTTGTAGAGAATCTTAGAGTATTTTTACTTTATTTTATATTTAATAGAAGAAAGTATTAAATACGTAAAAAATTTTGATTTGAGGCTTTGAATAGATTTACACATTCTGAGAGCTCCAGAACACGATTAGACCATTTTTAGAAAATGTATGTGTGTGTGACAAAAATTTTATAGCAACTGTATCTCAGTAATTACTGTATAGAATCGCATATAAATTTATACGTAGATGTACCTTGACATAAATTAATGCTTATCAATTTATGTTGTTAATAGCTCAATAGGGGGCGCTGCTATACAATGATTATCGCAATTTCAAAGAAGGTTACATCTCAGGAACTACTACACAAAACTGCATATAAACTTGTATATAGATGCATCCTGACATAAGTCAGTGCCCATCAACCTTTGGTGCCAATGGCTTAAAAAGTAGCGTTGCAACACTGTAAAAAATATGTCCTATTTGCTGCCAGAAATTCTCTGTAATTCGAGAAAATACGTTCTGACAACGTAATTTGTTTTCGTAAATTACTCGCATTTTCTCAAATTACAGAGAATTTCTAGCAGCCGATAGGACATATTCTTTACAGTGTATACAGCGACTTCTGAAATTTAATGAAAGGCTATATATGAGGTTCTATTGTGTACAATAAAATAAAACTGGATCTGTAAGAAGGCCATTGTAACACATTATTCAAAATCAATTGGGGTGCATATCGGACTATAGGTGGCGCTGATATACCGTGAATTGCCCCGAGAACAGAAAGGCTATATCTCAGATTCTAATTTATATAATCTTACAATACTATATATTTTTTGTATATAGTATGTATATATATATGAGGAAGAAAATATGAGGAATTTAAAAAATATTTTAAAAGAAAAAATTATTTATTTAATGTTGACTGTAATGCAAAATAAGCAGTTATATGCAAGTAATGGTTCTCTAAAAAACGTGTTCCTTTTAAGACTAGAGGGTTTGAATTAGATGCCCATCGCGTATGTTTAATGGATTTCGATAAATGTCTTTTGTTTGATTTAGGTATTTATTGTTTGATATAAAAGAAAATGGCTAAAATGTTTCCAAACATATTTTTCAGACATTCACAGCTATAATATTTTTTTAAAGAGTAGACAAATATCAAAGTATTACTACTTTAAGGGAAAAAGAAACATTTTAACATAATTTCATTGAATGTTAATACAATCTATGCGTTAAAACACACTTTAAAAACATGTAGATGTAAAAACATTAGATTTAATTGAAAACTTAGTTGCAACAACAACAAGAACAGCAGCACATTAAAAAATAAATAAACAAATAAAGTACATTTTCGAAGTTTTTTGCTCTGATTATCAAAGCTTCATCAGGATGGATTGATAGATGGGCGCTAGTGCAATGGCCAATTGGCGACGGTATGGGACTTACCCCTAGAGGTGGACCGGTGACATGTCATCAAAAGTTTGATCCTCCATGGAAGGGATGACTCTCCTTCGGTGAGCCCCAGAGGTATGATTTTTGATGGGAACATGGAGAACATTGCGGCAACGACAGATTTTGCGTGCACCAGCCATCATTAGTGTACACGACGATCTTTGGCCGGCTCGAGTACCAAACCCGCAACCTTCCAATTACGAGCCCGGCGCTCTACCGACTGGGCTGCCGCGGCCCAAAAGCATCACCAGGAAAACTTGTTCTTGATAGAAATTTTCTTGAGTTTCATAGGTGTAACGTTATGTCATGAAATAGTACTTGAGATGTGGATCCAGTGAGGTGATTGCCCGGAAAAGTGGATACCGGAGAAGCTTGTAGGTGGAAAGTGGAATAAATCGGCAAGACGGTAACGTTTGAAGTAGAGTCCGAAGAGTCATTAGATTTTAAATTACATGGACCTAGAAAAAAACTATTATAGAGAGCTTGTAATGCATCAGGCACGCAGTTAAGAAGTCTATTCTTGTAAAAAATTAGATATCATTGGCTTGTAAATAAGTATACTGAGAAACAAATAAATATAAATAATTAAATATCTGGTTCCATAAGATAATATGATATTTTTTGGTAAAATTGCTGAACCTTTATAATTAATTACGTTCAGACATCTTATAATATTAACAGTTTGAAAAAGAGTAGTTCTTGAAGATTATGTGGAGTTGAAATAATTATTGCCATATACCATATCCCATATAACAATGATCTTACTTCATCACTCCCTGGAAAATCCTGAACCTTCCGGATTCTTCCTGGAAGGAGACCGGGAAATCTGAGGAAAAATCTAATTTGATATTTCTAGGAATGATTTGACAGAGGTAGTTCTAGGGAACTACGAAATGATGATGTTCCTACGGAGGCCGCTATGGCGGATATTTTGCATTCTTACGGAATATGCTGGGAAGAATGTGGAAAATCTGGGACTTACCGTAAGAGATTCTACGGAGGAATATTTGCTATATGGGATAGGTATTGCGCTAGGGTAACCATAGGTTAAATTAGCTAAAGCTGAACTTCTCTCTTCTTTAACGTTAGAAATGTGTTCCTGAATTCTGTTTAAGAGTTCGTTTAGCCTGACCAATATAATAAAAGTTATTATTGTTTAATTCTATTGGTATTTTGCAGAAACCTCCAGTGGGTCTAGTACAATCACGGTCATTTAATCTTAATTGTATTATAGTGACAGGAAAACTAAAAGGGATTAAAATGTTAAATTTTCGCAAAATATAATATTTAAAGTCGTTGAATTCATTACAGAAAAGAAGGCTGTTGGTAAATTAAAATTTTTCTATTTCTGAGAGATGATGTCTTACATGTACTCTGTTATAAATGCCAGAAGGAAATTTTCAGTATTTTAGTTGTTTATCTATATAATTCACGCTAATGTTAAAGATATATTAGCTTTTCTACCTCGTGTTTTTATCAATCATATACTAAAATATGATTTGAATCAAAAAACTTCTGTTAATTATAAAGCTAAAACTTAAAACCATTTTTTTTTAAATTCATTAACCTTGTGCCGATTCTGACGCTCTATAGCGCTCTAAACATTGTCGTCAAATTTAGTGACTCTTTTATTCATATAACACCAATAATTATGAGGAGTGATATTTGATATAGATAATGGAAGAGAACTGCCTTCGAAGTAATTAGGCAACCATTACAGTTAAAATTTAGTGGTGGATATTAAATAAAAAAGTACTTAAATTTGGCAATATTTACCAAAGGAGTAAAACGAAATAGGACCAGCAAAGGGTTAAATAATTTATATGCTATATTAATAAATGAAACGAAAATAATATTCTCTGTATAAAAACTGTATCAAATTTTACTGATTTTTATTATTAACCAATATTTTTTATTACTATGTCACTCTTATTATTTGAATAAAATTAATTATTGTCCAACATATGAAAAAATATATAAATTTACGTACTCATAATAATTCTTTTCAATGAGATATATTTACTTATTACAAATATTTTACTTTCATATAAAAATTTCTTCAGATTGTTTAATGCGCTTTGTTCTAGTATAGTTTACTTTAATACGCCAGTTTATTTTAATCGTCAGAGATCTTTTATTAAGTTTGGGGAGGCAGAAATCTCTAATACATCGGATATTATTGTTGTCTTTATACATAAATATTTATAGGTAAATACTAAATACTTTTATGCTTACAATTTAAAAGCATTATTGATATGCTGATATAAAAAAAAAATTTCTTAGTGGTTATTTAAAAGACAATATATATACAAAATATTATTTGCATAGTAATTTATAGTTAATTATTTTGTGAAACAATATTGAAATCTTTTATATTCACTTTAGCTACTGCAGTAATTTATAATCATAGTCTTAAAATATAGCTTAATATAAAACCATTTAGTTGTTTAACGGAATTAGATTTGAAATAATCGCATTTAGAAATACATCTTTATATTGTTACACAAATCTGAATTTATGATTTCATGAAAGGTGTATTCGAACAACCTTATAAGAAAACAAAATTTCAAATGATTCTATAAAACTATAAAAAGTAAATTTTATCCTCTCAAAGTGAAGTTTAAAAATTTTAAAAATTTTTTAAGTTAAAAAGATCTTCTTAAGATATGTATTCTTTTTTTTTTTTTTTTTTTTTTTTTTAACATTTACTTGGTGAATAGCAAATGGCTTGAACTAATAAATTGGAAATAGCCTGGAATTCTTTCACTTTCTCTCTTCGAAGTGCAAATTTTCTTAAATTCTAAATACATTTAGTTATTAATTACGATCTCTTGATATTCTATTTAGATATAACAAATTATAAAAGTTTTATATTGAAAATTCTATATTAGAAATGTTTTGTAAAGTACTTTAAAAGATGTAATAAAAGTTCAATTTCGTTAAATATTTTAACACCTTTTAAAATGGAAAATGACATAATTATTTTTACCCCATTAAGTAAATTATATATATTCTTTGGGGTTTTGTCAATTTTCAAAGCAATACTAATATGTAAACTTGACGTAAACTGTCCAACAGATAGACAAAAACACGTAAATATTAAAATACGTAAATATAAAATTCAATTTAAGTAACGTACATTTTTTGCATGATAAAAACTATATTTAAAGAATACCTCACCAGAAGTGTAACCTATTGAATATGTTTATAAACAGTTTATAAAGGCATATAAACAGTTTTAAAATAACGTTTAATTAACCATACTTCAACAAATATATATATATATATATATATATATATATATATATATATATATATATAGTGTCCTAGAGAATTGTTAATTTTAGGAACTTTTAAGAAAAATTTGATGGGAAAAACTATTCAGACCGAAAAAGCTATAAATTTATTCTAATAAATAAAGTTTAAATTTTATTTAAACTTTACCCTGCGTTTCTAAAATCTAATATGTATAACTAATCTAGGAATTTATGTATCTAAAACGATACTTTCCAGGAAAATGAATATAAATAAACAGATATATATATATATATAAGAAATTTTTAAAAGAAGTATTTAAATATATGAAATAAAAATAAAAATTTTGAAGATTTGAAAAAACAATAGGAGATTTACAAACCAATGCGCAAAATTGCTGCAAAAGGAAATGTAAAATTTTAATATAGGAATAATTTAACAAATGAAATGAATTAAACCCCCAAAACACACAGAAGTCTTCATCAGGGAGGCCCTTCTGTGTAGGAGTTAAAGAGAAGTTTCTGAAAGGAGAGTAGCAATTAGCTAATAGCCATCCTTAGCCCCCAACTTCTCTCCAAACAGAAAACCACCTTTAACAGAAAAGAAATCTAACAGATCTGAAATAGATCGAAAGAGGAAAACACTGAAACATTCGGTTATAAGTTAAGACGTGACAGTTAATTTGCAAGGATTTTAAGAGCTATTTTTAAATCACAATCATTATTGCATAAAATGCGAATTCTTTTAAACTGTGTGAACATATGAAAGGTACAAAATATTTGTAAATTTTGTACAAATATTTTGTACCTTTCATATGTTCACACAGTTTAAAAGAATTCGCATTTTATGCAATAATGATTGTGATTTAAAAATAGCTCTTAAAATCCTTGCAAATTAACTGTCACGTCTTAACTTATAACCGAAAGTTTCAGTGTTTTCCTCTTTCGGCGATTTTGCTCGTTTTACTTTCAGTGAGGATTGTGAGTGCTATGTGTGTCTCTGAGAGGTCCGCAGATCCAGCTCAGAACTTAGTTTCTGGCTGGACACTGAGACTTTCGTAGGATTCATGCATGCACTTCACTTTAATCCTCCTGAATTTTAATTATGATAGGAAAAAAAAATGTATGGCCCCCTTTTTTTTTTTTTTTTTTTTTTTTATTAATTGCGGGACTCTGATTATTATTACCGGTTTTCTGTGCCCCTTGGGACGCCCTGCTCAGCTCTTAATTACTTTTCGCCGTCCAGACCGTCTCGTCAACGCACGTAACAGTTTCACTGTTACACTTAGGTTTTTTCAAGGAGTTATTTATTTATTATTTATTTTATTATTTATTTTATTATTTATTTTATTATTTATTTTAATATTTTTATTATTATTATTATTATTATTTTTTAAACTCCTGGTGCTTCACTCTGATTGGTCTCTGCTCACGCGGAGATTTATTCAGAGTTCAAAATTCTAAATTCATCCCTTTGGCTTTTAATTATTTTATGGAAAATTATTTTTATGTTTTTCTCATTTTTCGTTGGAGGTAAGCATTGGTTGCGACCAAATGCAGGTACTCCGAAGCACATCGTTGACTTGACTTTCCTCTTTCGATCTATTTCAGATCTGTTAGATTTATTTTCTGTTTAAGGTGGTTTTCTGTTTGGAGAGAAGTTGTTGGCTAAGGATAGTTATTAGCTAATTGCTACTATCCTTTCAGAAACATCTCTTTAACTCCTACACGGAAGGGCCTCCCTGATGAAGACTTCTGTGTGTTTTGGGGTTTTAATTCATTTCATTTGTTAAATTATTCCTATATTAAAGTTTTACATTTCTTTCTGCAGCAATTTTGCGCATTGGTTTGTAAATCTCCTATTGTTTTTTCTAATCTTCAAAATTTTTATTTTAATTTCATATATTTAAATACTTCTTTTAAAAATTTCTTATTTAATAAAAACATTGTTTAGCTAAGCAGCTTTTAGCGCTAGCTTTCTCTGTTTTACGTTATATTATAATAATCTTTAATCTTATATTGCATACATATTCATTTTAAAAATATTTCTTATATATATATCTATATATATATATTAGGTATATACGTTTCTATAAATTCTTTTACTAAATAATTTATTTCTTTAGTAAAACTCTTTAGAAAAAAAGAAAGAATGACATTTTTACATACAGATGTCTAAAAAATATATTCAAAGATTTTTTTTTTTTGTTAGATTCAGAGTCTAAATCTTGTAAAACAAGGTCTTATAAAACAAACCATCATTTCTAGAAGAAAAAAAAATGAATAAATAAATATATAAAGTAAAATAAAAATAAGGAAAAAATAGAAGATCAGTTCTAAAAAAAAAGATTTTTTTTTTTTTTTTTTTTATAAATACCCATATTCAAACTTCATACAGCAAATGATTTATTAACATGGATATATAATAGATAAAAAAAAAGTTATTTTGGCTAAATAAATTTTACCTGAATTAAGCTTAGTCACATTACTATACATCCGTATCCGCGTCTAGCTATTTAACTTAATTTATCTAAATATATGTACCTAGTTGGGCCATATTTCTGATACAAATATAAAGGAATTAAAAAAAAAAATTGTAATCAAATATAAAACTATATCTTGTTAAACTTTTATTTTACCTTTAAATTTAACATATTACACCTTTCATTCAAAATGATCACTATTTTACTTCACACAGGCTTTAAGTCTCTTTGACCAATCATGTACCAAGGTACGCACTACTTCCATGGGAATTTTCATCGCTGCTTTTCTTAAAGACTGTTTAAGACTTTTCAAACTGGGATGTCGTTTTTAGCACACCTTTGCCTCCAACATTGACCAAAATTTATAGCCTAGCGGATTCAAATCCGGACTGCGGGAAGGCCAATCTTTGGATTCTATGAAAAAGAATGTAAAGTCTGGCACGTTTTCTTTCAACTACCTGTGGGTCGACTTTGCTTTATGAGCAGGAGCGTTGTCCTGTTGAAAAGTCCAATCATGTCAACTTTACGTTCTAAGGCTTCACTATTGTTTCTAAGATAGTTTCTTGACAAACTTTTGCCGTGGTTTTCACTCCTTTCTCGAAAAAATGAATCTCTGTGATGCCTTCATAACTAATACTCCACCAAACCATTACGAAAGCCCGATGATGAGTTCTCTGTACGAATTTTTTCTTCTTTTTATCTTCTTGAGCAGTTCGTCTCATTGGTAATTTTCTCGAAGGTAAACAGAATACTTCTGTGGTCATTATGAGCATACTGTCGCAACAGTACTTTTGCTTTAAGGTATCTCTGGCGCTTTAAATCATTTGTAAGAAAATGGCTAATTATTCTTCGATAACTTCTTAGTCTAAGATCTAATGTTCAAGACGATCTCCAACGCGGAAATTTAAAATATTATTTTATCTTCTGCTGCTTTTGTATCACAGCAGACGATCTCAAATTTTTGTAAATGAACTTAAGGCATAATATATGTGTATGTGTATGTATGTGTGTGTGTGTGTATCATAAATTCCTTTTAGATGAAATGTGCGAGAAAAGTATTATTTTGTACAATGTCCTAAAAATCCTCATTAGCGTATCGTTGAGAATTCCATTTTAATGAACATAGAGCATTTATCTTCAATTATATAATTAAAAAAAGAAAAAAAAACTTCCTGTTTATTGTTTAAATAAGTACGCTATTAATTTTGAAAAACAAAATAGATTTTGCAATTGTTTTAAGTATATTGAACACACAATCAACTAAAATTACTGTTTGAAAATGCAACAATAATTAGAACATGATGAATTGGAAAAAAATATTCATTATGAAGTTTATAGAAATAAATAACGGCGTAATTATAAGTCATCATCATTGAAGTATAATTTTGTTTGAATATTTTCTTTTCTGAAAAAGAAAAAAAATCAAAACGATTATTGCACAAAACAATTTTATGTGAATTTTCTGAATTAATGTACTTTACATTTGGTGCCAATGAATTTTAATTAACAGACTATAATTAATGAAATAATTTAAAATAATATTTCTTGATTTTTAAAAAAGGCATTGATGAATAATCAATATCGTTCATTACACATGGTTAAGCTTTTTATTTATTAATTAGTAATCAAATATTACTTTCACTTGCATATAGATGAAATTTGTTTTCTTCTTAATGAAAACCCGAAGTAAATGTAATGGTTCGGTTCTCAAGATAAATGAAATAAATATTTGATTGCTAATATATGAAATATTTACTTGCTATCAAAGAAACAAAAGTTATTGCTAAAACTTCAAGAATTGTTTAATTTTATTGTTTTATTATCAAATCGTTGTATTTAAAATAATCTAACTGTTTAACGCTGAGAAAAAATCGTTACATTGATTTAAAATAATAATAATAATAATTTTTTAGTTAGCACAATAATTTAGTTTCTAAATTTCACTTTACATGTTTATTTTTTGAATATTTATTTGAATAGTTTCTAAAAGATTATTTTACTGAAAATTTGAGAAATTTAATAATTTAGAACATTATTTGTATGTTAAAGACGCAACCTCAACTATTTTGTTTAATATTATTCAAAAATTAATTTCAAATTGTTTTAATCTAAAATGCTTTAAATTGCAGTTAATATAAAATAGAAAAATAAATCTTACAACAAGTGCGTTTAAAATTTTAAAAATGAGGAATTGTGGATAAATTTCTTTTCTTATTGTTGAACATTCATATACATACACTGGCAGATACTAATGCTTAGCAACAGAAATTGTAAGTTAACATTTTGATGAAGACTTTTTTCGCAAGTAACAAATATTTTGCATGTCCTCTAATAGTAATAATAATAATAAATATTTAAATATTTTACATATCTTTTCAGTAAAAGTATTTAATATTTAAATATGTTCCATAATTTTGAAATCTTGTACCATAAACTCATCGGTAATCTTGACAGATACACTTGTAAGCATAATATTTTATTCTTTAATGTTTCCTTTTTTGCAGAAACAAGTAACTTAACAGATTTTATAAAGATATAATCGCATATTTAACTTTCATGACAAAGTAATTTATGAAAATTAATAAATTAAATATGAATTTTTAATAAAACAATTATTGATAATTAAAAACAAATGTTTTCCTTTTTTTTTTTTTTTATTTTTTTTTTTAGGACTGAGGACCATTAGTCTCAATCTGGAATTTTTGCGGTGTCATTTTTCGATAGTTGGACATTTATCGAAATCTAAAATTTATCGAATGTATAATTGAATAATTTGAAAGCGATGTTGTAATTTGTAAAAAAAAAAAAAAAAACTAATAGTTCTCCGCCCTAAACTAAATTCTGCTTTTGCCAGAATTTAATGAAAATCATTTTTTGGAAAGAAAAAAGAAAAGAAAATTAATAATAATCAGAATCGAAACAAGCACTTACGAAAAAGTTTTTTTAAATAATTTTGAATTAGGAAATAAAAAGTGCGCGTGCAAAATGAAATAAAAATAAGTAAAAAAATGAATTTTATAATTTTATTATTATTATTATTATTATTATTATTATCATTATTAAAATTAATTAATTAATTAATTAATTGTATTTATTTATTTATTTTTTAACTTTGCAACACAAAATTAAATAATTTAAATATTATTATTATTATTTTTTTTTTTTTAATACTACTTCAATGCGTAATCATTAATATAAAGCGACATTTAATGGTTATTCAAACGTCAGGCTTTCTAAATATGCGCAAATATTTAATTGTTTAAAATATTATGTTTATTATTTAATATTTAAGATATATATATATATATTACAATAAATTTAAGAAAGTGATTAATATTGATAGAATGTAACTTTTTTTTTTTTTTTTTTTTTTTATGGTTATTTATTTTGCTTACATTTATATACCTAACACTCGTCTTGTAAATATGTTTTAGAAATTTTATCCTTTAGATCAAAATATTTTTTGAAATTTCTAGAATGTTTTAGAATATATAAAATGATTTTAAATGAAATATTGATTTCTGAGAATGTATATTTTTATATGCTTCTCACCTCTATCCATTTTTTAAACATTTTCATCCGATGTGTATTTAAAATTTTTTTTGTTAACCGTTCAACTCTTCTTTGAAAAAAATTCATACTATTGCGTATTACAAGTCGACGAACTTTTCAGATGTTATTTTCAGTTGAATGTTTTTTACATTCAAGAATGTTTATATTTATTTCGTAATTGTTGTTTGCTTTATGTTCACGGATATAGAAACTAAAGTAGAAGCAACCAATGAATAATACAGAGTTAAGACAGAACACTTAGTAAGTAAAATGAATTTCTTCTTACTTGCAATCATGCATTTAAATGATTAGTTTTGTGGCAACATCATATATTCTATATCTATATGATTATCGATTTCTATCATAAATCGATTTATAAAATACGAATTGTAATAAAAAGGTTCAATTATAAGAAAAAAACTAACTGAAGAATAAATTCTCAAAATAAGGAACATGAAACCAATGTAAGTTAACACAAATAATTACCAAAATTTTACTTCCAAAATATTAAAAGTTTTGAATTATTTTAATAGAACGTCAATTCATTGCATAAATTTATGATTTAGAAGACAGAATTTTGTAAGCATGTGACTCAAGAGGCATGACTTAAATCACTCATTAAAAGAAAAACTAGTATGTTGTGGCCACCACAAGACTTTCTTCTATATTTTCCTATACATATTCAATCAGTAACAATATTAAAAAAAAAAAAAAAAAAAAAAAAAAAAATGCGAATTTTTTTCTGTTTTTTTTTTTTTTTTTTTTTTTTTTTTTTTTTGGTTAAAAGTAAAAAAAATCGATAACTTTGTTTTAAATTATCACAGATTTATAGTTCAACCATTCGTTTTAAAGGTATTGACGAGATCTTTAGAATGATATCCATCTTCAAAATTTATCCCCCACGGGGAGGTACTTCCCCCCCAGGGGGGGAAGCGATGCCCCCCATGCACAAAATTTTTTTCCTAGTTACGTACTACTATTATCAATAATTCATATTAATTTTACAATCAAAAGTGTAAAATAACTCTTATTATGCACATTTATACGAATTTTTGTCCTATTCTGCCATGTTAAAAATTTAGATAAAATGCTATCACAGCGCCTCCTGTTGAGCTATTCATCCCCAAATATAATCAGCACCAGTTTATGTCGGGGACCAACTAAATACCAAGTTTGGTAAAATTTCGTTAAAAAAAAAAAAAAAAAATACGATTTTTTTTCTAAGTTTTTTTTTTGTTAAAAGTAAAAAAATTCGATAACTTTGTTTTAAATTATCACAGATTTATGGTTCAACCATTCGTTTTAAAGGTATTGACGAGATCTTTCGAATGATACCCATCTTCAAAATTTAACCCTCCCGGGGGGGTACTTACCCCCCAGGGGGGGAACCGATGCCCCCCCATGCACAAATTTTTTTTCCTAGTTAACTACTACTATTATCAATAATTCATATTAATTTTACAATCACAAGTTTAAAATAACTCTCATTATGCCCTTTTATACGGAATTTTGTCCTATGCTGCCATGTTAAAAATTTGCATAAAATGCGATCACAGCGCCACCTGTTGAGCTATTGATCCCCAAATCTAATGGGCACCAGTTCATGTCAGGGTGCAACTAAATACCAAGTTTGGTTAAATTTCATTCATTGGTTCGTGAGATACAGCGTCCACAAAAAAATGATACAGACAGACAGACAGACAGACAGACATTTTTTAAAAACTATCAATTCGTGTTCAGGACATCCCAAAACGTGTAGATCCGTCAAAAAACGGAGGTCGAAAATTTTCGCGAATCCAATACTTTCTCTATATTACATATAGAAGAAAGTAATAACTTTTTGTTCTGACTCTTATACGCAAAACAAAGTTCTGAATAACTATTAAAGAAATATTTATACGAACTTATAATAAAAACCATTATGAAACGTTTTACATTTCATTCTAAAGAAGTTTAAAATACATTTTATAAATTATATTTATTAAACAAGTAGAACTTCTAAAAATAATTTGATACATAAAAATGAAAACTTCAAGTAGTTATACTTTCAAGAAATCATTATTATTATTATTATTTTCATTGCTTCTTTTATTACTTTAAATTTTTATTTCAATAAACAACAAGAACTTTACTGAAAGAGTTTAATTAATTAGAACAACGCAATTTTGCGATTTTTTTTTTTTTTTTTTATTGAAAATTGTAAAACAAAATGTAAATTCATTTTCAAAATGATATTATTATGAGCTACAAAAAATGATTACAGATAGTAATCTACCGACATATAACCTCTAATTTAATACATAACTTTATGAGAGTTTTTATGTGATGTTGCAGTGCGGTTTCTATTTAAGCTTTTTCTCAGCAATTATGGATTTCGTTAATAAGTCAACCCTTCAAGCAAATTTCCTGCGCTGTATCCCGTGCCACTGTAAAGAAAAAACTAAGAATTTAAAAGCCTAAATGTACGCGCGAAAATTTTAAAACAGATAATAAGTGTTAAATTTACATTACTGTTCTATATAATCTATCCTTACCGGCTGTTTCCATCTTTTGTTTACTATATATATTTAGCACATTGTTGATTAATTATAACTAGACTCATGCATAAAGAATTGACCTGCATCAAAAACATTTTACTAAAACGAAACTAAGTTTCAGCATGCATAATATTAAGAAAAGCTAACTCACCTCTCTCCTGCATTTCCTGTAGTCGCTTGAAAAAACATTTTAGGCCATACAAGTCAATAAAGATGAAATCCGATTGCTTACTATAGTTGATTTTAATCAGAGATTTTTTCTTTCAGAATTTTATGAATAAAAACAGAATCTTTCACAAACTTTAGCACAGGTTTAAACATTCAGAATACGCATAAAGGCATTTTTTTATGCCTTGAATGAATTATAAAGAATAAACAGAAGAATACTTATTGTTTTAATAATATAACAATTAATGGATTACTTGGCTGTACGAATGCAGCTTGAATATTAGAATGTCAATTCAAGAATAAAGTTACTTCAGTTTTTCGAATAGTTCAGAGAGAAAACCAGCATCAATAATAAAAAAAAGAAAAAGAATGAGTTTAGTTTCTCTTTCTGGTCACATGACTGTCTACTTCTGATCGGCTGTCGCCTTTACCGCTTCCCATGAATCAACAGGCTGGGCGGAGCGGGAAGGCACCGGAGCAGGAGTCGAAATACTTGGAAAAGGGATCACCTGCGTAACCGGTCGAATCAGAGTTCCAGCAGAAGAGGTCTTAAGTTGCAGGACCCTGGCGATTCCGTCAGGTCCGGGAATCAACTTGATGATTCTGGCGAGATCCCAATGGAGTGGAGGTGATGCTTTATTTTTCAGGATGACGAGTTCCCCTGGAGAAAAGCTGTGACGGTGGTTGTTGGTTCTTTTGGATCTATGCAGCAATGTTGGCAGGTATTGTGCTTTCCACCTCTTCCAAAACGTTTCCTTCATCTGCAATAAGAGCTTATACCTAGAAGAAAGACTAAGAGAATTGTTTGTTAATGGTAGTTTTGGCAATTCTAATAATGCAGATCCAATCAAAAAATGTCCTGGTGTTAAAGCTGCGCAATCATTAGGAGCATTGGACAATGGTGTTAGAGGCCGCGAATTTATAACAGCCTCTATTTGACATAGAAGGGTGGAAAGTTCTTCGAACGTTAATATTGCTCCTTGTGTGATTTTTACCAAATGATGTTTGGCTAATTTTATCGACGCTTCCCAGAGTCCCCCAAAATTTGGAGCATACGGGGGAATAAAGTGCCAGGTTATTTGGTGTTGGGAAGCAAAATTTTGTAATTTTTCTTCTTTGAATAAAGAAAATAGCTGTTTTAGGTAAGAATGGGCTCCGACAAAATTTCTGCCATTGTCCGAAAATATGTCAGAGGGGTATCCACGCCTACCTATGAAGCGTTTCAAGGCTGCGAGAAAGGCTTCTGTAGAAAGATTTGAAACACATTCAAGATGCTCTGCCTTTGTCGCCATACAGATGAAAAGGGCAATATATGATTTAAAGGTAGTCGCTTTTCGTTTATGTTGACATTTTGTCATTACTGGTCCCGCGAAATCGACACCAACCTTCGAAAAGGGCCGAATGGGTGTGATTCTTTCTGAGGGTAGATCCCCCATCTTCGGAATTATTGGCTTAGCTGACAGTCGAAAACAGAGTATACACTGTCTTAATACTGATTTTACGGTGGAGCGTCCGTGGGGAATCCAAAATTTGTTTCTAAGGAGTGAAAGTACTAAATTGGGACCAGCATGGGAGCTTAAGTTATGATAATATGTTATTATCAAGGAAGTAACGGGATTTGCTTTGGGAAGTAATATGGGGTGTTTTTCTTGAAGATTCAGAGCGAGTGGAGGTTTAGAGCTTGCTACAAGGGTATTGTCAAAGGATTGTTCCTGAACTGCAACTGAATGTAGAGGGTACATGGGTGGTATTTTATGCATGTGGAGGTCTTTAGTAGGGGAATCTTGATTCTCTAAAATTTTCTGAAGTGCGAGATTTTTCTTATTTAACATCGTATTTTCATTTTTTAGGGTATTTTCAACTTTATAGCTCAGGAGGTGTTTTCGAATATCAATAAAACGATTTGGACTCAAAGTCGCAGAAATCGGTACTCTTTTAACAGAGCTTGAAAAAGGTGAATGAGAATTCGCAGGAAAGTCAATGATCGAAGTACTTTCAGACAGATTTTCCTCTATGAAAACATTAGACTCATAAGCAGATAATTTTTGACCGTTAATTGGAATATCAGATGATTTAAGAGTAGAGACTGGTTCTAGGGACAGAGTTTTATCACATTTTTCACCTTGTATTGATACAGAATTATGATTAACATTGTCGACACCTTTTTTGGCACCGTAAAGGGTTAAATCAGACATGCGAGCATTTTGCACTAAACCCACAAGTGAGGGACAGGAATGATGCATAGAATTGGTAGGTGGGATAGGAGGAGCTGCTCGGATACAGAAGTTAACAATGGGTGCACAAGCTGTTTCGTGGGTGACACTGTTTAATTCATAGACTGATAATGGATCATTGGGATATTCTTTCGAATTTGTTGTTTCAGAGTTTGCATTTACCACAGCATGATGCGGTAAATAATAATGTAGCGTTTCACTAAATTTGTTTTGATTTAATTTTTTCATATGACCCAAAGATTCGTTCATGAAATTCGAATACTCCACATTTAATTGTGGATTACTTTTAAATTTATTTTCAATGGAAAGAAATCTTGAAATAGCACCTGACTTACTGTCACCTAGTGCCTTATCTGGCTTAAAAGGTAGATGAACTGCATATTTTCCCTGCGTATTCCTTTTTGGTTTTGTGAAATAAATATTTTCCACAGGATCATTTTCTATCTTTTTTGATTCTACATTTGGAATTGATTCTGTATCAAAAAATTGTTTTAAAGTGTTGTTGATATCATCATCAATAGTCATATGACACGTTAAACTGATATTTGTACATTGAAAACTGTTTATTCGTCCTGAAAGGAGGTAACCCAGCTTTGTGGGGAATGCTGTAGGAGTTCCTGCTGGCCCTTGAATTGGACAGCCATTGCAGATTGAGGCGACTATTTCTGCCCCAAGAAGAATATCGATTGGACCACTAACGTCATAATTGGGATCAGCTAGTTGTAATCCCCTTATGTGTGGCCAATCATGTTGCGGTAGTTGGAAATTAGGGAGAGGTGAGGTAACTCTATCAACTATAAAAGCGCTGACTGAAAATGACTCCGACGAAAAATGCGGAGTGAATTTAAATTCTGTTTCGTTGAGAGCAGTTTCTGCTAAAACGCAATTAATCCCTATTATACTATGCGACGTGCTCCGTAAGGGCAAATTTAGTCGCTTAGCACATTCCTTAGTAATTAATGAATTTTGACTAGCATTATCTATCAAAGCTTTACAATGCATAATTTTTCCTTTATTCGATTTAACCTTAATTAGTGCTGTAGATAACAAAACATTACTAGAATAAAACTGAGCACTATTAGAAACTGAAATGTCTGGCGATACATGATTCGCCCTTTCAGAATTTATATTTCTACTATAAACATGTAGCAATGTATGATGTTTTTCTGCACAATTTTTACAATTAATGTCTATCCTACAATTCTCCAGCCTATGATTTTGGCGTAAACAATTTTGACATAATTTATTTAATTCAACGAATTTCCATCTTTCATTAACCGGTTTTGAATTAAATATCGGACATTTAAATAGCGCATGATGCTCATTACAAAGAATGCACGTATTTTCCCTTTTCACAATTGTACTCAGTACATTATGTATATTTTTCGAATTAGTGAATTTTACGTCTTGTTTACATTTTATCTCTTCAACACCGCGCGCTTCGCGCTCAACGAATTTCCTAAAAAGATCAAGATCAGGCAATTTATCACTGTCCAACATTAATTCCCATCTCTGTTTTAACGATTCATCCAATTTCCCCATCATGAATTTTATTATAATTAAGTCGCTTAACGCATTAGAATCTAAACCCAAAGTTTTTAAGTTTCTGACGGCTTCGTTACAAGTATCTAATAACTCAAGTAAAGTTTTAGCATTGTTTGCTTTTACAATTTTCATAGAAAATATTTTGTTAATTTGACTCAATGCTAATTGTCTTTTATTTTCATATCTTTCATTTAATATTTCCCAACATTGATCTAAATTTTCCTCTTTTAGAGCGAATCCACGAATTAATTTAGCTGCGTTTCCGCGCACTGAAGAATGTAAATATTGCAGTTTTTCAATTTTGGATAATTGATTATTCTGTAGAATTGTCGAATTAAAAATTTCTTTAAAAGAAATCCAATTTTCGGTTTCACCAAAAAATTTTGGAAGATCAAATTTAGGTAATTTAATAAGAGAGGATTTACCATTTTTCTCATCTTTATTTTCCGCGTGAGTATCTGAATCGCACGCATTTACTTCTGTTTTGTCCTCTAACTCCACCAGTAAATCAAAAACCACTCCCTTATATCTCAAATACATATCCATATAATCCCCATTCTCTTTAGCGGATAAATTTTTAAATATTTCCGCGATTTCATGATCATACGATTGAACTTTGGTTTTTAATAATTTAACCTTAGATTGTTCATCTTTACTACACCCCTTTACTCTATCTCTAAAACTATCGATTTCCTTACATAAATTTTCAAATAATAAAACTTGCTTAGATAATTTCGGCATTTTAGAATATATAAGTTTAAATACACATAACTATAGGCCTTCGAATTACAGAACAAACATTCAAGAACAAAAATAAATCATTTTAAGAATAAATGATTACGAATAAGAATAAGAATATCAAATACAGATTAAATATATATAGTTTTTTTTTTTTATATATCTATATAAATCATCGATAGCCTCATGGCTCTAAGACGGACCAAAAACATGTTGATTAATTATAACTAGACTCATGCATAAAGAATTGACCTGCATCAAAAACATTTTACTAAAACGAAACTAAGTTTCAGCATGCATAATATTAAGAAAAGCTAACTCACCTCTCTCCTGCATTTCCTGTAATCGCTTGAAAAAACATTTTAGGCCATACAAGTCAATTAAGATGAAATCCGATTGCTTACTATAGTTGATTTTAATCAGAGATTTTCTTTCAGAATTTTATGAATAAAAACAGAATCTTTCACAAACTTTAGCACAGGTTTAAACATTCAGAATACGCATAAAGGCATTTTTTTTATGCCTTGAATGAATTATAAAGAATAAACAGAAGAATACTTATTGTTTTAATAATATAACAATTAATGGATTACTTGGCTGTACGAATGCAGCTTGAATATTAGAATGTCAATTCAATAATAAAGTTACTTCAGTTTTTCGAATAGTTCAGAGAGAAAACCAGCATCAATAATAAAAAAAAGAAAAAGAATGAGTTTTGTTTCTCTTTCTGGTCACATGACTGTCTACTTCTGATCGGATGTCGCCTTTACCGCTTCCCATGAATCAACACACATTTTTAAAGCACTGCTAACAGTTGCAATACTTTTCACTTTTATTCCTTTTACTCTGATCTCCTCCGTGTAGGATCAAAATTGTGATGGTATGTCTCTGAACCTCTATGCAGCACTAGTGCAACATAAAACTCATACAACCAACCAACCAACCTACATTTTACTTTGACGATCATATTAAAAAAAAAAAAAAGAATTGTATTAAAATTTAGAAAATTTCTTTCTGTGCTTTAGAGAACTGGATTTTTATGCTTCTGTTCTTATAACTCTTCTGCATAAAATATCACTCCATTATCTTAAATTGTGAAAAAATTTGAGGAATTATATGTTTTAAAAATACTTTCTAACTACTGTTATAGCTGCCAAGTCTTCCTGTTTTGAATACCATCATTTCTTTGTAATTAATTTAAATATTTTTTTCTGCAATTAAATGAGGCCACGGTAACTATTTATTGAAAAAGTCACTAGTTTTTATATTAGATAGTATATATATATATATATATATATATATATATATATATATATATATATACATACATTGCTTTTAAAATATGTGTGCAAACTTCTTTGAACAGATTAAAACATTCTTTTTTTATTTATTCCAGAAACATTTGCTAATTTCAATAAATTTAAATTATAATTAAGACTATAGAATGAGAATATAGCTGGGTGAGTTAAAAATAGTTGAAGTGTGGAACAGTTACCCTACCCTGACTGACTGTAATAATGGTTTAGTTTAAAGTTACGAATAAAGGATATTTATTATATTGTCACTATGAGGAGTATCTCTTGGTGAATGCTTAAGTTATTTAATATCATTTTAACTCAGAACTAGTTTGTATTTCAATTAAACAGCAATAAGCTCCTTTTTAAGAGTAAGGTCCTGACTCTCAGAACGTACTCGGAGCAACAGTAGTTTAAAAAAATCTCTGCTAAATATATCAATTTCTTCGACTAACTCAGCGGTGTTTTACTTGTATAAATAATGTTTCTAAGTATATAAAATATCTTGTTATATTAGCCAGAGTAATTTTATTTGTCTTTGGGGCCAAAAGAAGAAAAGGATTCATTTGTAGGACAAATACAGTTGTCCTTTTTCCTGATGAAATTATGTGAGAAATATAATCATATACTACATATATTGACAGTCTGAGTAAAGTATTTTTCTTTCACTTTGAATGTATAGATAGGAGGTATCTAGCCCCTGTTCATTACACCCCTAAAAAATTTCACAATTTTGCCTATTCTAAGGTTGCAGAAAAAATTACAATCGCTTTGGGTCCCAAAAAGTTTTAGCTGGACCTGCCTCCAATCGTGCGCCGAAGCTTTTGTGTCATAAGGACACACCTCCTCTGCAGCATATCTAAAATCGGTAAAGATAGATGAAACCTTTTTTACTCTTTTTTCTTTCTTTCTTTTCTTTTCTTTTCTTTTTTTTTTTTTTTTTTTTTTTTTTTAACAAGTAATTATTAGCAGATTTAAGTTGAGTATTAAGTGATTTTTATAAATATAAAATTTGGATTAAAAATAATTAATGAAGAAGAAGCACAAAAAGTCTAGTATTTTCAGTTAGTACACTTTTTTGCAGAAACATTCAGTAATATCTGGGGCTATTTTATGAATTTCAGAATGCTTTTCTTTTGTTAATGCTTGTAAGTTACCTTTAAATAATGCACCAAATAACTACAAGAACTTGCTTTGGAACAGTATTTTACTATCCCTACTAATTTTGCTCAGTTAGGTAAAAAAAAAAAAAAAAAAAAAAAAAACTAATATATATTACTGCCTATGGAGATTTTTTTTTAGAATATTTTTATCGCAAAACGAATTTATAAAAATATGGATAAAATTTATTTACTGTTTTGCCTGACTTTTCTAAAATATTCTATTCTCCAAAAAATAAGAAATCTAGATAAACAGGGTGACCGAATCAAATGATCTCAATTTGTAGAGGCCGACACACTTAAAAAATATTTAAAATCATAAGAAAATGTAAATTTGGATGACGAGACTCATACAGCTTTTAGAAAAAAAAAAAAAAAAAAAATCAGGGAATTTCCACGTGGGTTTAATTGGTGGGCCTGGGGATATTTAGCTGGTAGTCTAGTTCCAGGCATGTTTGCTACAGTGTTTTTGGAGTCACACTGGCAAAAGCAGGGACTATTGACTCATGAAAGTCTTAAGTATCTATTGAAAACATTAGAGAATTGTAAAGGCTGAAATCGAAGCATAGCTTAAATTTGCAACATGTCCAAGTCATCATCATTTAGCCCAAAATCTGCAGTTGTGCTTATTCACAACATTTATTAGATGAAATCTTGCTTCAAGTGAAAAACATTATGAGGTTCATAAACAATTTCAGTTTTGATACGATATAACATATCAACAAATGAAACACGCTGAGGCTCATCATTTGGTTGCAGGTGGCACGTAGACGATCACGTGCGTCGTACGCTCAAAATAAAATTCATCGTCAGAATCAAAGAATTGAGCACAAAATTTTGCTTAGTACCGACAAAGTACCGCTAATAGGTTTCTGTTAATTGACTGTTGAACTGAGGAACATTTGATACGAACGCTCTGTATGTACGAACGCCATATCTTTAATATCTTTAAAAGTTTATTTAAAATTATAACTTTTTTTTTTTTTTATACCAAAACAAACATTAAAAACAAATCTTAATTAATCAATATAATAATAATAATATAATTATTTAATATATATAATTTATTTAATTTCAAGAAAAACATATTTTTAATTTACAAATACGTTTTCAGGTACACTTCTAACGATATCGTTTGGTATACATTTCGTTTATGTATATTTTACATGATACATACACTTGTGAATGAAATATTCTGAAAAAAGACTGCTATTGTTTTTATATAAAAAATGTTTTTTATTGCACTATGAAGTTTTAGCATTCGATATTTAGGATTTTTTAAGATATAGCAGTCATTAAACAAATAAAAGCGATTTAAATGTGAAATGTTATGCCTTTTCTATACGATTTTCTGTGTGTTTCGTTTTTTATGGATTAAAAACTATGGAAATCATTTAAATGCGATTATTCCTTTGTAGTTTAAATGTCAAGAAGGAATAAAATAACAACATCCAACTTATATAACTAAAGAAATATTTTCTTTTCGTGCTGTTTAAATTTGAATCTTACTTCTTTTAGAAAGAGCTTAATATATATATATATATATATTGTATTTTACCAAATAGAAAATATTTTACATTCTTTTATAATTTTAACTCTATTATGATTGTTTTTTGCATATATTGAAAAATTCGACCCTCTAATATCGATAATATTTTATATGTTAACATACAGGTGTCAATCATTGGCGCACAGTTTATATCACTATTTACGAATATTTATTGATTTATTTTGTGTTGAACAGTTGAATATTATTATAAAAAGGCATTATATGAAAATAGTGTTTCAAAAGCCGATATGATTGCCATGGATATAAGAAGGGGTATATGCAATATTAGAAAAGTATACTGAATTATTTTGTTAAAATTAGTGTAAAATATGTAGATAATCAAACATTAAAAAGAACAAACTGTAAAATTTCTCAATAATATAATACTCAAGTTTGTTTTTATAGCAGTTAATAATTTGAGAGTGAAACATTATAAAAAAAAGCATTCCATATTTTAAGCATAAACAATTTGCATCGTTATGACAAAACAATGTAGAACCTCGATCCATCGTTTTTCACGGGGCTCGTGAAAAAAAAAAAAAAAAAGTAAAAGCGGAAAAATGACGAATGCGGGTTAAAGTCAAAACACGAAGAATACGATGTTTATGAATTAATACGCATAATATGTATAGTATACTTCTAATAAAAACTAATTAGTTACTTAAAACTCGAATAAAATACTACGTCAGAAACGCCGAAGAAAAATATTAGAGATGCATACAGCTGTTTCGGTAGCCTTAAGCGTACCGTCTTCAGTGCAAAAAGAATTCTGAATCTGGAAAAGTTCTCGTATATGTAGGAGAGGGACCGAATTTAGTTCAACCAATAGGATTAGGGGAAAGGTGGAGAGTGTGGCCAATAGGAAATTAGGAATGTTAGCTGTGTAAACAGTTGAAAAATTAAGAAAATGTGGACTGAATGTAAAATTTCCAACAATCAGACAAACAGGGAACAGCGAAATAAAAATTTACAAGGTTTTTAAAATTTTTATAAATATGAAAAGCTTCAAAGAAATCGAGTTCATGAATGGATTTAGGTCTGCAAATTATTTTAGCTGAAATAAATTTAAAATTATGATTTTCCTCCCAGCAATGTTTAGAAATAGCCGATTTATTGGTTTCTTGTTTGCGGACGCAATTCATATGTTTTTTTGAACGAAATTTAAAACTGCGTTTAGTTTGGCCAATATATGATAAACCACACTCACAGGAAATACTATAAATACCCAAGAATTATGCTTATCTATCGGATCTTTTATTTGAGAAAATGTGAGTTTATTGGAAGGCGAAAATATTATTTTAAAATCATATTGCTTGAGAATTTTAGCTATGGTTTGACTGGATTTAGGAAAATAGGGTATAACAATACTGATATTAGAAGAGACTGATTTAGTAGACGAAATACGAGGGAGTTGTAATTTTTGGATAGCTTTGTCTATAATGGAAGGGTCATAACCTCTGCCAATTGGAATGACTTTCAGGTATTTAATTTCAGATTTTTAATAAAATAGGATTTGAACAAATATTAAGGGCTAGGTTTACAAAAGTATAGAAAGCAGACATTTTTTGGTTAGGTGGATGACATGAACGCGTATGGGGAGGAAGGGAGACTGCAAAATTTTTACGATAGACGGTGGTTGAAAATCCATTTACAGTGCGAGAGACGAGGGCATCAAGAAATGGAAGGGAGACATTATTTTCTATTTCATATGTAAACTGGATATTACTGTCAATTGAATTTAAAGTTTCTAAGACATGGTCAATATTGTGACGAGATATGTCGATAAGCGTGAAGGTGTCGTCAACGTAACGGGTCCAAAAAGGAAATGATATTTTCTTAAAAAGCTTGCTTTCGAAATAGTGCATGTAAATATCTGCGAGAATTGGGGAGAGAGGGGAACCCATGGCTAAACATTCAGACTGACTATAGAATTTATTTTGGAAAGAAAAAGTGGTTTGTGATAAACAAACGCGTATATGAGAAATTAATTCTTGTATTTCAAAAGATGAAATTCTTTTAATCTATTTTCGTGACAGCAGAGGGCGCCACTTATTAGAACATTAGTGAAAAGAGACTTTGCATCAAAAGAAACTAGTGAGATTAGTGTAAAGGCAGTTTTGAATATTTTTTGCAAATTTTATGGAATTCTTAACAGTATAACTATTAGCAGCAAGAAGGGGAGCAAAAATTGCGGTGAGAAATTTAGCTAAATTATAGGAAGCAGTACCGATATTATAGACTATGGTATGAAATGGAATATTGGGTTTGTGAACTTTCGGTAAAGCATAAAATCTGGCACAATTAGCAATAGAAGGGATAAGATGAGATTTAGTCGATTCCAATAACAAGGGGCAAGATTTTATAGCAGATTTAATTTTATTTAGTTATTGAGGAGAGGGGTCACGGGGCTGAGGAATATATGGACCATCATTAATTAGTTCAGTAACACTTTTGATGAATTGCTTTTTATCCAAAATAACAATCTGACCAACTTTATCAGCTTTAGTAATGATGATATTTTCATTGGATTTTAATTCCTTCAAAGCGTTTTTTTCAGCAAGGCTGAGATTTAATTTAAAATTTTTAGAGTCGAAATTGGCATTATTAATAATATATAATCATATTAAAAATATATAATAATATATAATATAATTGATAATATATAATATATCAATTCTTGGGGCATTTATAGTATTTCCTGTCAGTGTGGTTTATCATATATTGGCCAAACTAAGAGCAGTCTTAAATTTCGTCTAAAAGAACATATGAATTACGTCCGCAAACAAAAAATCAATAAATCGCCTATTTCTAAACATTGCTGGGAGGAAAATCATAATTTTAAATTTATTTCAGCTAAAATAATTTGCAGTCCTAAATCCATTCATGAAATCGATTTCTTTGAAGCTTTTCATATTTATAAAAATTTTAAAAACCTTGTAAATTGTGATTTCGATGTTCCCTATTTGACTGATTGTTGGAAATTTTACATTCAGTCAACATTTTCTTAATTTTTCTACTGTTTACACAACTAATATTCCTAATTTCCTATTGGCCACACTCCCCACCTTTACCCTAATCCTATTGGTTGAACTAAATTTGGTCCCTCTCCCATATATACGAGCACTTCTCCAGATTCAGAATTCTTTATGCACTGAAGACGGTACGCTTAAGGCTACCGAAACAGCTGTATGCATCTCTAATGTTTTTCTTTGGCGTTTGTGACGTAGTAGTTTATTCGGGTTTTAATATTCCAACGTCAAGTTCTCCTGTTATTATTAATTAGTAACTTTTCAAACTGTCGAAGAAATATACTAATGTAGAATATTAAGTAAAATTTATTTTTGAAAATCAGTAATATTATGATGGGTTTTTCATTTATTTTGTAAATTAAACTGGAATTTTTCCAGATTCACAATATTTTTCTGGTCATTTTCTGTAATTTCACATGCTCATATAAAAGTTCGTGCATTTTCAAACGCCATAATTACGTCAAACACACTTGGCTCTTGTGTAGGCTCAGCCTCCTCAGCGTGAAAATTGTTCTCTGCTGCTTCGCCATTATTTTCATTTTTTGAAATAGCACATTTCTTCTATGCTTTAGGATACCCCATGTCGCAGCGTCTTAATCAATGCAAATATTATCACTAAATTTTGTGCTAGACACATCCTCTGCTACACACATAGTCAATCTTCATTTTCATTATTATCATCATCATCATTATTTTCTCTCCCTTCTGTTTGGCATTCTTCATCATTTTTTCGCACTTAATCGCATTTCACGAAACAATTAATTTTCTGGATTACTCAAGAGAATTTAGGATTATCTTGAGTTCTTAGAATTTAGTTCTGAGAATTTAAGATTCTCTTAGGAGAATTCTGGATTACTCAAGAGAAATACTCTGGATTTTTCAAGTTCCTGCCATGCTGAAATTAGAAAATGAATAGATGGTCCGGAGACATGGCATCCCAATATTTATCTTTTTTGGAAATGGGGAAAAGAGTTATTTAAGGACGAAAGAAGCTATTCCTGTTTGTATGCCGTATGGAAGCGCGTGACATTCAGGAGAAAATTTTTACAAAGTCAGGAGAAACATTTTACAACGATGTATGTGGGAAAATGACTTTTTGGAGCACGATACATGCGGGTTTAGTTAGCATTCTTTTAATACAATTTGTGCAAGGACAATAGAAATAAAATGATCAATACGGGAACAATAGATTGGGGTTTCACTGTATTATTTTTCGTTTTATCTCACCATTTATTATTTTTTTTTCCTCTTACTCAGATGTATTGTATTTATGAAATCTATATTTTTAATTTAAGTTTTTAAAAAGATCTAATGTTAAAAATCGAACATGTAGAATCAATAAAATAAAAAATAATAAATTTATGGAATTAATAAAAGGGTATTTTATGGAAAAATCAAAATGCAACTTTATATATAAAACTTAAATGATAATAATAATAATAATAATAATAATAATAGTAATCTCATTGGCATTTAATCAATCCTCAATTGGTTAAATTACTACATGTAAATATTTTGTCCACCTATTCTTACTATTTTCTGTACATATAATCAATAAAATCGAAAAGATGAAAGTTATAGATTAAATAAAAGGATATTTTATGTCAAAATTAAAATGTGACTGTACACACAAAACTAAGAAAAATCTCTTTGGTAATTTTTCAACCATTAAATGGTTAATCCATTAACGGCCGAATTAATTTTTCAAAATATTATTTGCTGATTATTTCACTTCTAAATTAATGTAGACAACTGGCAGTAAAATATATTAACTTAAACAATTCTTGTGATAGTTTTAAATTTAAAGCCTATCCTCATTTATATTGACGTTTAGTGTTCTAGCGAGAAAACTTCGAGATAGAAAAACTTTGAGATAACAGATTGATTTCCTATTATATGTTGATAAAGATCTCGAAAGTAAAGTATTATAATATAGAATATTATTCAACTTGATTTAAGTTAGTATACCTGCGCAAAAAGCAAATATATGTGCGACGAATGAAAAATCATAAAATGACTATCCAAATCATGAAATAATAATTAATAGTAGGCACATAAAACTTTCAAGGATCATTTAGAGTGACGCTATAAACTGTCACCAAAAAGCAGAAATCATTCCAAGAAACCACAAAAAATATACGTGCCATTTTATTAGATATCCTCAAATGAGGACACTGGGCGCTAACGAGTTAAATTTCTATATTTGAGGTATTTGTCAACCTATACTTACTGATTTATGCTCTTGGTAACAGCTATAAAACATTAAAATAAAAATTCCATTCCTTTGCTTTTGAAAATAATAATAAAAACACAAAATCTTCATCAAAATTTAAAAAAATGTTTATGGAAATTAACACTAAATAAAATAAATAAAAACTGAGGGTTTCTACTACGTTTTCGTGAAAACAGTATATTAGCTACTTATTGATTGTCGATTGAAAAATGCAACACTGACCATCGGATTAGAAACATTCAGTTAAATTCCAATCGTTACAAATATTTCATGCAACCAAAATTCTTCCTGTCATAGGAACGACGGGCAGCATTCTAATACAGTGACTGCATTCTGAAAACAGGATTAATTAAATATTTAAAGGAACACGCTTAGGTGGTTTTCAAGTGGCGATAACATTTGAGTAATGTGAAAGTGCGAAATTAAACCCACTTTCTTTATATGTATACTTTAATAAATAAATAAAGTATTTATTTTTTCTTTTATTCTTCTATTACTTTGTCATTATTTAAGGGTATTTTTTTTTTAACTGCTAATTTTTAGTAGCAATATTTGTCATAGAATAAGCCTATAAATTAAATAAAAGTTTTTTGTTTCAGAATAATGACGTTAGAATCCTTAAAGACAGGTGAGTCCGTGTAAACATTGTTTGCTATTAACATAAGAAATAATTTTAAGAAATGTTAAAAGCATTTAAAAAATTTACAGCTAATGTTAAGATTTTAGAAAACAATCAATTTTCAAAAATTTTGTTAGGGGGAAAAAAAATAGATAATACCACGCATTTTTATAATATTTAAATCACAAAAGAAAAATAAATGAAATGTGTTTTGCGTATAGTATAATACAAGTAATCTAATATCTCTCTCTCTCTTTCTTTTCTTTCTTTTTTTCTTTCTTTTTCTTTTTCTTTTCTTTTTTTAAGAAAATCCTTTTCAGATTAAAAAAAAAAAAAAAAAAAAACCCTAGGGACAATCTTGTATATTTCTGAGATTTAAGTAAAAATTTTATAAGAATGTTGATTCTCCCAATGGATTAAAGGAGAATTGTCTGTTTAGCCAAGAAAGAATTTATGAAGAATTTTTTAAGAGAAATGTCGATTTCAAGTTTAATTTTTAACGTAGAGTCCATTTTTAAGTTGTGAAGAAAATAAAAAAAAGGAAAATATCTGAGCATGAAATCTGCATCTAACAAAAAAAAAGGGCATTTTTTTTCTTTTATTCCTAAAATTATGCTTGATATTTCATCAATAAATGCTAATTACTGGTATGTATCCTAACATTTTAAGAAACCATTTTCTAGAAAGTGAAGTTAAAATTTTTACAATAAATACTTTATCGGTCCTTATATATCTACTTAATGTTTGGGAGAAGATTTTTTATGCTTAAACTTTAAGGGAATTTTTACCATGTAATTTTAAAATTTCAGATTTTTGTAATATGAAAGAAGAAAATGGAATTATTTTAACTAGAAATGAAATTTCCACTTAAATTTAGAAGTTTATAAAATCTTTTTGTGAAAAAATAGAACCGACTCCAAAAAGGAACTACTATTCAAACAACTAAAAATAAAAGAAAATTGGCAGAAAATGGAACTGTAAATTGCGCCTAAAAGTAAAAAATAATTTCCTTCGCCAAACAACCTATAACACTACAATTAATCATAACTTTTGAAGTCGGCGCAAAATTAAATAAAATTTAATTAGTTTTTAAAGGTTTGTCTTTAGATCGGTAGCAACAAATGCTGTTGTCTTCAATGATCCATTTTCATGTTTTCTTTACTATTTTATCACTGTATACAATTGGTCCATTAGTAGCATCTACATAGAACAGTGAACATTCTTTACAATGTGGTATTTATGTTTCTACGAAGTTAGAGTTTCCTTTGCAAATTTGGTATAACTTTGATAACAATCATCCTTGATGGCTTTTGGATTTAGCGATCAAAATGTAAGGCAAAAATATACACGCAAGATGTATATTTTCACAATATATATTGTACGATGTGTTGTTTCATATTCTTAATTACTCTCTTGATATACGTTATCAAAATAATCATAATATCCCAAAGAAATTAAATATGTTTGCCAGATAATTTGGCGATTTTTCTTTCACCAAGGACGTCAGATACCAGCATCTTCGCCAACTTTTGCTCTTTACGAAATCTTATTTGTTTTCTTGAATCAAAGTAGTTTTCGGCTGCGTTTTGCAGGTAACAAAGTGAGATGTGTATTTTGAATAGGATTTGATTTTTGTATTGAATAAAGGTATCAATTTTTATTTAATTTTGCGCCGACTTCAAAAGTTATGATTAATTGCAGTGTTATAGGTTGTTTGGCGAAGGTTGGCGATAGGTTGTTATACTTTTAGGCGCAATTTACAGTTCCATTTCCTGCCAATTTTCTTTCATTTTTAGTTGTTTGAATAGTAGTTCCTTTTTGGAGTCGGTTCTATTTTTTCACAAAACGATTTTATTTTTCTCTTTTCAGTGAAAACTTATTTATACAGTAGAGCATCAGAAGACGTTCGACAGAATTTTCACAAATCACAACTGCCAAGAAAAGTGACATTACTCAAAAAATGGTTTATGTCACTGAAAAATACATGAAATGCACCCAATGTGAACAAAAATGGTAAACTCCATCTAGAAAGTTATCCACTCGAGAGAAAGTTGTGCCAGTTTTATTCTAGTCAAGTTATTTTACCATGTTTTTATTAACTTCGATTCTTGTTTGTTTGTGTGTGTGTTTGTTTGTTTGTGTGTGTGTTTGTTTGTTTGTTTGTGTGTTAGTCAGGGACAAATCTTGCAATCGATTTTTAACTAACTTCCCGACTAGCTAGATATTTGAAATTTTCAGGACAGCTCAGAACACGGTGACAATACAATTTTCTAATAATTTTAGTCAACTGCTTCAGGTTCCGCTGCCTTCGGCAGCGTTTATATGATTCGGCAGAAAATTTATTTAACTAACTTCCCGACTAGCTAGACATTTGAAACTTTCAGAATAGTTCAGAATAAGGTTAAAATGCATATTTTTAATACCTTTAGCCAACTGTTTTGGGTTCCCGCTGCCTTCGGCAGCGTTATCAGTACAGAGATTGCAATCGATTTTTTCCTAGCTTTCCGACTAGCTAGATCATTGAAACTTTTAGGATAGCTCAAAACACGGTGACAATACATTTTTTTAATACTTTTAGTCAACTGTTTCAGGTCCCCACTGCTTTCGGCAGCGTTTATATGATTCAACAGAAAATTTATTTAACTAACTTCCCGACTAGCTAGGCATTGGAAACTTTCAGAATATTTCAGAACACGGTGAAAATGCATTTTTTAAATATTTTTAACCAACTTCTCCGGGTTTCTGCTGCCTTCGGCAGCGTTACCAGTACAAAGCTTGTAATCGATTTTTCACTAACTTCTCGACTAGTTAGACATTTGAAACTTTCAGGATAGCTCAGAATACAGTGACAATACATTTTTTTTATACTTTTAGTCAACTGTTTCAGGTCCCTACTGCCTTCGGCAGCATTTATGTGATTCGAATGAAAATTTATTTAACAAACTTCCCGACTAGCTAGACATTTGAAACTTTCAGAATAGTTCAGAATACGGTAAAAATCCATTTTTTTAATACCTTTAGCCAAATGTTTCGGGTTCCTGCTGTCTTCGGCAGCGTTATCAGTACAAAGATTGCAATCGATTTTTCACTAACTTCTCGACTAGCTAGACATTTGAAACTTCCAGGATAGCTCAGAATACAGTGACAATACATTTTTTTTTATACTTTTAGTCAACTGTTTCAGGTCCCTACAGCCTTCAGCAGCGTTTATATGATTCAACAGAAAATTTATTTAACTAACTTCCTGACTAGCTAGACATTTGAAACTTTCAGAATAGTTCAGAATACGGTGAAAATGCATTTTTAAAATATTTTTAACCAAATGTTTCGGGTTCCTGCTGCCTTCGGCAGCTTTACCAATACAAAGCTTGCAATCGATTTTTCACTAACTTCCCGACTAACTAGACATTTGAAACTTTTATAATAGCTCAAAACACGAGAGCAATGAATTTTTTTAAAAAATTATCCAATTGCTTCGGGTTCCCGCTGCCTTCGGTAGCGTTTATACGATTGAACAGAAAATTTAAAAACATGGTATATAAAAAAGATCTTTTTATCTTGTAATTATTTAAGTTGATTTTTCTCAAATGCTGCATTTTTAAGTTGTGTCACTTTTCTTGCCTTTATCGGATATGAGCAAATAACTATCTATTGAACGAACACACATTAAATAAAAAAGTCTTTAGAAATGTAAAGAACGGATACGCTGTATTCGTAACCGAAAATTCTCTTAGGCGTATATATTGAACTTTACAGTGAATATGTGTCACCAGCTGCGCTGGAAATTGCATCGCGTACAGTTCAAACAAAGAGCAAAATATGCATTGCAGCTGACGGACAGAGGTTTCAACATCGATACTTACATACTGCTTTTACCAGTGTAGCTGCATGCGTTCAGCAGTTAGAGTGAGAACAGTTTTTTGTGAGTATCCTGTAATTTGTTTATATCTTAATGAAATCATAATAAATCCTATTTCAGGCCAAGATCATTACGACAACAAAAAAGTATTAAAATTAAATCATCTCTTACGAAGTTAAAAGCTAACAAATTTGAACAACAACAACGAGAAACTTGGTTTGTATTGAGAACCTCTTCCTTTATGAAATAGGTTTAAAACGTCTATGCGTTAATCGATGTGACCGCTTGCAATAACCATACTTTGAATTTTACATAGCATAAATGTCACCCACTACGCTACAACATATGCAATGTCGTTCAAATGTGCACAAAATAGGAAATTGTGAACAAACAAATGCACATTATAAGCGTTCTGTTTTTAGCATTTATGTCTAAACTATCTTTGCGTAACTGATCGATGATGCTCCGCAGTTTTATAATTCACTTTTTTCCCCTGTCTTGAAACGTTACCGAGCTAGGAACGCTAACTCCACTCTTTTCCACCAGGTGGCACTTTAGGCGGTTGAGTCGCGTAGCAAATATCCACTTTACTATACCTACGTACCACTTTTATGACTATAGCTGCAGCTGTTCAGCAGTTAAAAGAGTCGGTACTGACATTTTTGGGCACCCTGTAGTTTCTTTTGATCGTATAGATCTTACAATGGGACCTATTTCAGACCAAGACTTTTACAATAAAACAAAAAGTATCAAAATCGGATCATCCGTTCAGAAGTTATGAGCTAACAAACAAAAACAAAAACAAAAAAACATACGCTTTGAATTGAGAAACTCTTCCTTTTTGAAGTAGGTTAATTAGAACATCTCTTACGAAGTTATAAGCTTACAAACACCAACAACAACACATAGCTCGAATTAAGAACACCCTCCTTTCTGAAGTTGGTTGAAAACGACTTTGCGCTAATCGATGTGACCGCTTACAGTAACAGCACTTTGAACCACAGAGTATACGTGTCATCCGCTACGCTGCAAAGTGTGCAACGTAGTTCAAGTGTGCACAGTGTAGGGAATTGCGAACAAACAACTGCACGTTTTTAGCTTTGCATTTTTAGTATCAATGTCAAAACTATCTTTTCGTACTAAATCGATGATGCTCTGCAATTTATAATTCACTTTTACAACCTGTCTTCAACCGTTTCCGAGATAGGAACGTTAGCATGAATGACTAAACTATCTTTTTGTACTAAATCGGTGATACTCTTCAGCTTCGTAATTCATTTTTTCTTTAGAACCGTTTTCGAGATAGGAACACTAAATCCGCTATTTTCCACCCGGTGGCGCTGCAAGCGGTTTAACCTTGTACTGCATGGACACTTTGCTATATTTACATACCATTTTTATCACTATAGCTGCAGCCGTTTAGCAGTTAAAAGAGTTGGGACTGATTTTTTTGAGCACCCTGTATTTTCTTTAGATCGTAAAGGTATTACAATGGGACTTATTTTAGACCAAGACCTTTTCAACAAAACAAAAAGTATCAAAATCGGAGCATCCAATCAGAAGTTATGAGCTAACAAACATAAAAAAAAAAAAAAAAAAAACATACGGTTTGAATTGAGAACCTTTTTTGTTTTTTAAAGTCGGTTAATGAAAATCGATTACTTCACACTTTTTCTAATACTTACCAATAATATTTTTAAATGTTGACGCAAAAACTAACTATTATAATTTCGACATATAAAAAGATAATATTTTGTATAATACAAGTTAAAAATTAGTATGTTGTGGCCACCACAAAACTTTCATCTACATTTTCCTATAGAAATTCACTAAGTGCAAATAATTTATTAAGACTTTATTTATTAAAATTATTTAACAGGATGAATACAAATGATTTTCATGTTAGAGAAAACTAGCACTAAATATCCAAAGAAAGACAGTTTTATTGTCTATAAATAACATTTTTAAAATTGCGTTTTCATAATGGTTATCTAAAATATCAAGTTTCGTACTTTCATATGCCATACAAGTTGTGATATGTCCTTCCCGTTATCGAGAAAATTTCCTGTATAACAGCGCCATCTATTGGCCTTTAAGCATCTAACTTGAATCAGCATAATGCCTCACAATGGCCTTCTCACATATCAAGTTTTGTTTGATTATACACAATCGAATTTGAGATACAGTCTTTTCTTAAATTGCAGAAATCGCTGTTTAGCTTCGCCACCCTTTGAAAATTTGACACCAAAAGTTGATAGGAACTAATTTATGTCAAGGTGCATCTACATATAAATTTATATGCAATTCTGTGCAGGAGTTCCTGAGATATAGCCTTCCCTCAAACTGCAGAAATTGTTGTATAGCAGCGCCACCTGTTGGCCGATTAGCATTTAAATTGAATCAGCATAATGTCTCATAATTACCTTCTTTCATATCAAGTTTTCTTTGATTATACTCAATAGAACCTGAAATATAGCCTCCTCTTAAATTGCAGAAATCGCTGTATAACAGCGCCACCTGTTGAGTGGTTAACACCAAAAGTTGATAGGCACTAATTTAAGTGAAGGTGCATCTACATATAAATTTATATGAAATTCTGAGCAGTAGTTCCGGAGATACAGTTGCCACAAAATTTTTGTTACACACACACAGAGAGGCAGACAGACAGATATTTTCTAAAAATGATAAAATCGTGCTCTGAACCTCTCAAAACGTGTAAATCCGTCGAAAACCAGAAGTCAAAAATTTTTAAGAATATAATACTTTCTCCTATTGAATGTAGAAGAAAGTAAAAAGAGCGTTGGGACGATTAGAAATCAAATATGTGTGCATTAAGATCTTTTTTGCAATTCAATAATTTTTCTTTTTTAAAGTATCCTTTAAACATAATTACAATCATCCTAATTTTAGATTTGAGAAATAAAAAATATAGGTTTCTTAACGCAACATTACGCACTACAAAGTGAGATACAGTATAATTTCTTTATCCAGGAGTGGCTTGGGATTTTCCTCTCTAGTCTTCTTTCTATATTCGAAGGTTTTAAAAGTATTGATTTTCTGCTTTTCGACATTTTCAGCGTATCTTTAGAACCTATTTAACACTTCATGTGATATTTGTGAATCCATCCGTTTAAATATTCCTTTAATACTAAGTAATTCCCTGAGAACAAAGGGAATACAATTTTTTGTTCTAGAGTAAATATTTACGCTCATTTAAATATACAGAATACAAAGGCATAGTACTGATGTAAAATAAATTTAACTTATTTCTATTAAAATGTGCTTTTTCCGTCTCTCTACAAATTCTGTAAATGATTGAAAACTTCATTGAAATTAGTCATGCTCGATTTATCTTACTTGAGTATTTTTACTTTAATATATAGCCGTAAGTAGAAGTATTGGATATAAAAAAAAATTTCGACTTCTAGTTTTTGATGATTTTGTACGTTTTGAGAGCTCCTGAATTCAATTTGAACATTTTTGGAATGATTACTGTCTGTGTGTGACAAAACGTTTATAGTAGCTCTATATCTAGAAATAATACTCAGAATCTTAAGAAATATTATATTTAGTTGTATCTGAACATAAAATGGTATCTATCATCGCAAAACGGTACTTTGTTACTGCTGAAAACTTCACAGGCCACCTGATTAGGAAGGACGATTTTAAATCTCTGAAAGTACTGTTTTAAAATATGACTTTGCCGGTTTTCCTAAAACTCGCTCCATTAACTCTATTTATATGACTTTACACAATATTTATTTGTTTGTTACTTCAAAAAAATTGTAAGACACACACATCTTAGAGGTAAGATATATTTTATGTATTTTGTCTAAATACTATTTCAAAAATAAATAAATAAATAATTTATAATACATGCAGTATTGGGTTGTAAAAGACATTTTTACTTTCTATAACTCATTTATATATTTGGATGGAAGAAAGAGCTTTTTTATTTTTATTATATATATATATATATATCGTTTTGTCAAATTTCCGAAATTGAATTTTTGTTATATTTACTCGTTTTGAAGTCCACTAAATCCAAAAAAAAATTCCTTTTTTGTGTGTTTTATCACCATATCTCAAGAACCAATTTTAGCAGGAAGTCAAAATTTGGTATTTTAAATCTGTATACACTAAACTTTTATACTAATCTTTTTCCTGTATACACTAAACTTTTACAGTAATCTTTTTCCTGTATACACTAAACTTTTATACTAATAACTAATCTACACTAAACTTTTCATTGAGACCAAGCAAATAATTCATGTAAAGGGCCTCCAAGAGAATTTAAATGCTTTACGCTTTAATCATTTTTTTTTTTTTTTTTTTTTTTTTTACTACCGGTCTCAAAAGGACGTGGCTTTTCATTTTCAGGTACAAAAACACGTGCTACTGCCTTGGAGGCAAAATCAAGATGTTTTGCTTGCCACCTATGGCCACGTTTTTCTGCACCTGAAGAAGAAAGGCCACGTCCTTTCAAAACCGATAGTGCTTTCTTTAATTTTATGGTGTGTTAAGAAATTTTCAAGTTTATATATTGATTGTACACCAGATTTTTAACTTAGTATTGTAAATTTTTAGTGTTTGTCTTTTGTATTATTACACTTTTTTAGGTTTCCTGAATAATAAAGTCAAGTTAAAACCCGAATAAACTACTACATCAGAAAACGCCAAAAGAAAAATATTTTAACAAAGCATTTATGAATCATAACATTACATTTCAGGCAGTAGCACATTGTTAAAATTTTCAGTTCAAACTTTAACCACGACATGCAGTACAGTTATAAGCAAATACCAGACGGTTCAATTTCACATTAAGTTTTTTTTTTTTTAATTCTTGTGATTGAATTTAAATTGCACTAAAACTTGGAGTTACCATACATTTACTCACAAGGGAAATAAGAATCAGAAAAATTCCTTTTGCAATCAAAGAAAGCTTAAATTAATGAGCGTGGTCGAAAACATACACAGTAAAAAAAAAAAAAAAAAAAAAAAAAAACTTTTAAAACCCAAATTCTTAGAATAGCATATCATATAAATCTTTTCGAAGTTAAAATAAAATTTAATTAAAAAAAAAAAAAAAAAGTAACTTTTTTGTTTATTAACCAAAATTAGGGAAATTTGAACTGTGTTAAGAAAAGAGAAATTATTTCTTAAAATTCACTACAGATGTCAGCCCCACACGATCGCCTATAATTTTTGTGATTTCATTTTCTGATTAAGGGGCAATATCTGCAATTTAATTATTCGTTTGAGGCACCTTTTTATTATTATTTTAGTTTATTATTTTTATTTTTTATATTATAACTTAATATTTCCTGATTTGATTAATGTTTATGCGTTTTTCCTGATCATTTTTATTTTGTATTGTTAATTGTTTTATTGACATTTTAGTGAATATTCCGCTCAATAGAAAGCGCTTGTAGTCCACAAAAAAACTCTTTTTTGCTTCTAAAAAGAGATGTAAGAAAAAGGCTTCTTAAAAAAAACTCTTCAAAAATTCTAAGAATACTGCGTAGTCAACGATAAAATTTCTTTTATCAATTGACATCTTTTCTACTAATTGTCTGCAAAAATTAACACTCCGGACCTTCAGGGTATCGAACGCGGGACCACCGGATTATTATAATGGCGCTCTTACCAACCGAGCCATGGAGAGACATATGAAAAAGCTTGCATTTACCTTAAAATAGAGGCGCATTTTTTATTTGGTTGAGATTCACAAACATACTGTAGTGAATGACAGTAAGTATATAAGAATTTGACAAAAAATGTCCTATTTGCTGCCAGAAATTCTTTGTAATTGGAGAAAATACACGTAATTTACGAAAAATTAGGTTGTCAGAACATATTTTCTCATTACCGAGAATTTCTGGCAGCAAATAGGACATATTTTTTACAATGTAGGGTAAAGTACAACAAATTTTGTGAAACAAATTCATCCATGGGCTAAGAGAAGAACCTAGAAAATTTTACCCCTTTCATCAAAATCAACAAAACAGAATTGGTGTGCAAAAAAGCGTGACACAGTGCCAGATTGTTTGACTTGAGACAAGAAGGTTTTTAGTTCGATCCCCGTCTCGGTCGAATTTTGAATATATATATATATATATATATATATATATATACATAATTATATTATTTAAAACGTAATTGGTCCAACATAAAATTACCAAATCATAGTAAAATGTTAAACCATAGGGGTGGTTATAACTACTTCAGTACCAAGTTTTGGTTCAAACTAACAACGGACTTTCAACAGTGCAGGTTAAAATTGATGAAAAAACTAATTAAAGACATTTATCGTAACATTTGTGAAATTTTAAAATTAAGATGTTCTTTTTCTGTATATAAACAAGAGCTACATTGTATCTGCATATAATTTATTTTAGCGAATTTCAGATTTTATCTGCTTCATTGAATCTTTCTTTAGAATTTAATCAATTTCAAAAATAAAATAAATATAAAACTTTCTTTCCTCCCAAAACTTTAATTTCTTTAATTCTCCTTTGCATATGTGGTTCTAATGAATTAATTTTATTTTCCATCTAAACACTAAATCTTTAAAGTAAGCAATATTTTGAGTGTGCAGCATACAATTTTTTAAAAGAAATTAAGTAATTTATATATTTTTGAATAATATTTTTATTTATATGTAATTACCGTTAGCATGCACTACACTGTTAATAAAATGCAAATTTGCTGTCAGAAATCCTCTGTAATGACCTAAAAATACATTTTGTTAACATAATTTTTCTTAATTTACGACAATTTTCTCATTACAGAGAATTTCTGGCAGCAAAGATACATATTTATAACAGTGTACGCAAATATATAAATTATTCAATATCCTCAATAAATTTCTATATTATCATGCAAAATCTGCATCGTTTATGGTACACCTTTTATTAATAAGAGATTCTTAAAGAGGTGTTTATAATCTATAATACAACGTTACAGGCAGTTGCTGATTAAAATAAACGGCCCTCTTCACTTACCGTCGCCAGAAGCCCGAGCCAATGTTATTCTATGGGGAAATTTTCTTTACAAATAGCTTATTAAATAATACATATTTTTAAATTCTGTTTTCATATTCAGAAAATTCCCAACTGTTAAATGAACGGACATTTATTAAAAATGTATTTTTTTTAACTTTTAATATTTTATTTTGAAATTGCAAAATGAAAAAAATTCACATAATGAAAATTCGTATTTTGCAGCTTCAAATATATATATATATATATATATAATTTTTTATAGAAGGTCCGTCAATTTAACAGCTGGAAATTTTCAGAATGTGAAAACAGAATTTAAATATATGTATTAGTTAATAAGTTATTTGTAAAGAAAAATTTCCCATAGAATAACATTAGCTTCGGCTTCCGGCGGCGGTGAGTGCAGCGGGCCCTTAAGACAAAATTGATTAAAAACAATAATCATTACATCAATTAAATTAAAAAAAAAAAGAGCCAGAATTTAATTTAATACGACATGGCTTATTTTAATCTATTCTTCGATAAAAGGCCTACAGTAACTATTTTTCATTCCCTATCATCGATTACCATATTATTTTCTTCAAATTTCGTTGGTATAGCTTTAGAACAGGAATCCCTTGGCGGGTTTTAAATTTTGAGAATAATTTAAATTGGCTATTGCCATTTTATAAGTAAAGATCTTGGCGAGAAATGTCCAAGCTACTTTGGTGCCAAATTTCGAATTTCGCCAAGGAATTCTATACTGAAGCTGTTTTATTTCTTTTGCACGATTTTTCTAAATCTTATTTTAATTGCTTTAACATTTTATCTACTGACGGTACTTTAAAGTACCATCACTTTAAAAAGAGTATAAAATCGAATTTATAGAAGAAATGTCAAAGATATTCATAAGAAGGGAACACATGTACCTCCCTTTAATCACACTACAAAGCATTAGATGATACATATAGCCATTTTTGTTTCATAAGGGGTTTTATGGAGTGCACTTGCTGTTTTTGCTTGATATTTTTCACAATCTTCATGTGTGTTATAATTAATTCCTATATTACTTGAAAGATATCCCACTAATCTTAGAAAAAATATGAGGAACATAAAGAGTAAATATTTCTCTACACTTTTTTCATGTCGAAATAATTTTTTCGACCTCTATGTATCAGTGGTACACTAAAATACGACCTCACTAAAGTGCGACCTATTATTATGATGAGGTGATATGCATAATTTTTAACATATATATCTTTAAATAATGCACTTTAGTAACTAAAAATATTTGTTTCAAACACAATTTTTGTCTGTATCATAATGCAGTAGATAAAGGGTTAAAAGGTGTTTCCACGTTCATGTTTTCCGACATTATATATATATATATATATATATTTCTTTTTGGAATTAATTTGCTTCTTTTTTTTTTTCTTTTTAATAATTTTAAAGTTTAAATGGAGTTTATATTTAATATACAGAGTTAGCAAGAAATAAGTTGTCCACTTCAGAGGGCTCTAGAATCCGTTCTATTGGTCCAAATGAAATACAATTTTAACTACAGATAATTCAAATGTTGCGCTTGACATTTATTAAATTAAAAAAAAATAGTACAAAATTCCACCGGTAGGTGGTGCTGTAATACATATAGCCATATTTAATATGCTTTAAAAATGTGCGGGAAAAATAAAGTAACATTAATAAACCTGTTCAATATGATACCCTTCATGTTCAACAATGTGCTGTAATCGCATAATCATATTTTCAACAGCTGACCGGAGTAATTCTGCCGGAATATCTGAAACATGGCGCCGAATGCTGTCCTTCAGATCAGGCAGAGTTGATGTCCTCTGACGGTAGATCTTGTCCTTTATTCAAAAAATAATGCTAATAGGCATGCTCTGAAACATAAATGCTGTTTCTGTTTTTGAATATATGCAAATAAGTACCATTTGTGTTATAGCACCATCTATCGGCGGGATTTTGTATTATTATTATTTTTTTTATTTAATAAATGTCAAGCGCGTCATTTGAATTATCTGTAGTTAAAATTTTATTTCATTTGGACCAATAGGACGGATTCTAGAGCCCTCTGAAGTGGACAACTTATTTCTTGCTAACCCTGTACTTTTAACTAATTATCCAATTGAACTAAAAAATACAGCATTAGTTATACTTTGTCCTAAATAATAAGTGCACCAATTTTTAATGAAATCTATTAATCCGGACTAAAATTTTGTGCAGCCACAATGACAGACTTATGTATGAAATAAGAACAAAAGTGCTTGCATGTTCATTCACGATAATGGATGAAAATTGGTAACGACGAAAAAATCGCTGTCTGTAAGGAAATATATATGATTGAAACCTATTTTTAGAAAAACATTGAAATTTCTCTTTTAAAACAAATAACCTTTAAAAAGAAATCACAGTGTGGAGGAAGAGTATTTCCATAATTTATGCGACATCAGTCAACTTTAATACTAACATATTTTAAAAAGTATCATGTATGGATTTACGCTTGGTTGTGTAACGTCTTAAATTAAAACAAATGTCTTATTGTTTCGAAGCATGTGTATCTTCCCAAAGACGGGATTTAAAAAGAATAAATCAAAGAACAAAACTTATTGCTTTGTAGAAGCTATTTTCAGCATTTATTTCAAATATAGTTTCAAGATATATATATTTTTTTAAATATACGTTTTCTAAAGTAGTATATTGTAAAGGTTTAACAGAGGAGAGGGCATACTGCTCGCAATTACCTTTAAAAAAAATATTTGCAAATAAAGGATACTTCGACAATAATTCGATTCTTTTAAGAAAATACATTAAAATCTTATTTTATTTTATTATAATTTATTTTATTTTTGTAATAATTAATTTAACTCTAATACGCACAGGTATACGATATGTTTTTTAGTGTTCAATCTATATCAAGTATGATTTATTTTCAAAAAATAGTTCAAGTTAGTGAAATATTATGAGGTTTTCCTCAAATATTTATTTGAAATCAATTTGTGGTAATATAGTGTACGCAAGTAAAGCTCAATACTTTTCGGATAATAAATTATGGAAGAAAAAAGTTAAAGTCTGAGTAAGTGAGTCTAAAGTATACGAAGTTAAAACTAGTACATTGTGACCACCACAAAACTTTCTTCTATATTTTTCTATACAAATTCACTAAGAGCTAATAGTTTATTAAAACTATTATTTATTCAAGTTATCTAACATGATAAATGCAAATTATTTTCATCTTAGAGAAAATTAACACTAAATATCCAAAGAAAGACAGTTTTATTGTCTATAAATAACATTTTAAAAAACGCATTTTTATAATGGTTATCTCACATTTCATGTTTCGTATAGTATGTATGCGAATATAATAAATGCCATAAAATTATAATATAATATATGCCATATAAGTTGAGATATAGCCTTCTTATTTGCTAGGAAATTTCCAGTATAGCAGCGCCATCTATTGACCTATAAGCATCCAACTTGAATCAGCATAATAGCTCATAATTTGCCATCTAACATATCAAGTTTTGTTTCATTATACGTAACAGAACCTGAGATATAGCCTTTCATTAAATTGCAGAAATCGCTGTGCAGCAGCACCACCTGTCAAGCGGACGGCACCGAAAGTTGATAGGTACTCATTTTTGTCTAGGTGCATCTACATATAAATTTATACGCAATTCTGTGCAGTAGTTCCTGAGATATAGCCTTCCATTAAATTGCGGAAATCGCTGTATAGCAGCACCACCTTTTGACCGATAAGCATTAAAATTGATTAATTGAATCAACATAATATCCCAATATGACCTTCTTACATATCATGTTTTGTTTGATTATACGCAGTAGAACTTGAGATATAGCCTCTCCTTAACCCCTTAACCGCCAAAACTAGAAATAATAATTTTTTTTTCTAAATACAAGCAGTAATACTCATTATTGGGATCATATATAACAATAATTTAAAATAAAATTATTAAAATTAGTCTTATCTTACTAAATACAAGCTGTTCCATTTGTACTACTTCAGTGGACTAAGAGTATAGAATGAATGCAAATACACGTTTACGTAAATTTTCTTGAGGGAGTATAAAACAGCAAACACGACAGATGACTTCAAAAGTAATTACTTTATTATGAAAATTTTTTTTTTACAAGTTATGTAAAAATATTAAAATATGAAGATTTTCAAAAGTTTTGGATTGATTAGTGCTTCAGGTTTGAAGTTTATTTCTAAATATAAAATTAATTTTCAGATCAATTTTTTTTTTTTTTTTTTTTTTTTTTTTTTTTTGTAATAAAATAAACATCTATCCTTTCCTTACTTAAAAACAATACTTATTATAAAATATCTTTTTTAGTTAACTGTTAAACGCAATTACATCTGGTGTTGCGTGAACGGAACACCAGCGAAAAATGGGTTAAATTGAGGAAATATCTGTATAGCAGAGTCACCTGTTGAGCGGTTGACACCGATATTTGATGAGCACTAATTTTGGTCTATGTGCATCTACATATAAATTTATATACAATTCTGAGCTGTAGCTCTGGAGATACAGTTGGCAGAAAATTTTTGTCTCACATACACATAGAGAGACAGACAGATAGATGAACATACAGACATTTTTTTAAAATGGTAAAATCGTGTTCTAGACCTCTCAAAACATGTAAATCCGTCGAAAATCGGAAGTCGAAAATTTTAAGAATCCAATACTTTCTTCTGTTGAATATTGAAAGTAAAAAATTTAGTAAAAGTAGTGATTTTTCTCTAGGTAGTTAACACTTTTATGCTCTGATTCCAATATGCTGTCTATAACGAATATGTGAAGTTTTCTAAAAATGGCATTGCGTTAGATTGAAATCCCTTTATGTCGTAAACAAAAATAAAAACAAAAAATGAGATTTTGATTTTGTTAACGAAATCTTCATATCTGGGCAAATTTATATGCTCTTCTCATACAAACGAAACTAGACAATGAAATTAATACATGAGGTGTAACACGTTCTTTAAAACCCTGAAATTTCAGCATTATTGACGACTATTTTCTGATATATTCTACAGAACGTCTAAAATGAATGTATTCGGTCACTTGTGGCAAGGTAATGTTCATTTTAATAATGACTCTATAACTAAGCTGAAGAATTAAATCTGCAAAATATGATAACAATATCATTTAAAATTATTAATTTTTAGAAGTATATTGAAAAATTATATTTCTCTTCTATACTCATAATGAGAAATGATCGAATTCGTAAAATATTTTAGATTTTTGACGATTTTGTTCGTTTTAAGAAATCCTAAAAAAAAAAAAAACAATTTGGAAAATATATTTTTTAGTGTGTGCTTGACAAATAGTTTGTGGGAGCTCTAGATAAAAATTTATGCATATAAATATATAAAACTTTATATTTAGTTGCTTCAAATCAAGTTCATAGCTATAAAATTAAAAAAAAAAAAAACAGTAATAAAAATAAAAGGGTCGTCCGTAAAACAACGGTGGGTGATGGGACAAAATAGGAGTTCTATTCGAATTCATGAGGTTATATTACATAAGAATTTGCATGAAATTTATTGGGGATGATTTTCACGCAGAGCATAATATTTTTCTTAAATTCAAGAACTATTATTCAAACTTACATGAAAATTTATCTGTTGCACTTTGATATAAATTTGTATGTATCGATTTTTTTTTCCCATAATTTTTATCACAGCGTCATACAAAAAAAAAAAAAAAATCGTATAAATAAAATTAATGAAAATTATGGCCAAATATGGTGATATTATCTTATTTTTTATAATACTGATAATCAACTAAGATAAAATTTTTTCCATATTAAAGAACATTGTTTTCTGCTTTCCCTGAGGTGAAAGTGGATACATAAATTTCCGATAATATTTTTTTTAAACAGAACTCATTCATACTTTAGAAACGTGTGATTGAATCTTATATATGTGATAATTTGAATAAGAGGAATAATTTTAGTTTAGTTTTTAGTTTTTACAAAAATAAATAAATAAATAAACAAAATAAAATAAAATAAAATAAAAATACATACATATGCTCTAAAGTAAGAAGTATGCTTTATTTGACTGTATTAAAATATTGAAGAGAGTCTTAGTGATGTCAAGACTATTTTTTTAAGCATTGAGTGTTTTATTCATTAACTTATAGAAATATCTTTTAAAAAATACATTATTTTAGGAACAGAATAAAGAAAATCTGTTTTATTTTTACTTGTATTTCTGTAATGGAGTTAAGTGAGATCATTAAGAATACTAATAATAATAATAATATTTTTTAAAATAAATCAGATACAGGTTTAAATTACTAAAATTTGCATTGTAGTTTTTCACTTTAAGCAATTATTTTGTACACTACTCTGTGTAAATAAAAATATTTCAATTTCTCTAAAAGAAAAAAAAAAAAAAAAAAAAAAAAAGATGCAATAAAATTTAAATGAAGTATTCCAAATAAGAAGTTCAATTGAAATTTGAATCAACTCAGATTATTAAACTGGTTGGCATAGGTGGACTCTGCTCAGTTCCCCATCATTCGTATGTTCTCATAAATTTCTTGTACAGGACTTATTATATACATGTTAAGAGAAATGAATTTGACCAAACATTTGACACAGTGACAGAGCGAAATCCTCGCCTAATAGGTTACCCACCATTCAGTTCGATATCTTATTCTAATCTATTAATTTATTTTATTGGGATCAATTTCGTAGTTTATTTTCATGCTACTATTTCCAATGCAACTTTCCTAAAAATGCGTATTTTTATGAAATAGCTCCCCATTTTGCTATGTTGATAAAATCTTAAATTTCGAATAACTTACGAAATTTTCCTATTAGAATATTTGTAGTCAATCATGTTCATACAAGTATCATAAATGTTATTTTCAAATTGTCTGATATATTTATGATCCTTAAAATGCGTTTATGCTCGATTTTGCCTTATTCTGCCATTTTAAGTAAACCGTAAATTCCAAATAACTTACGAATTTTTTAAATTAGAAAAATCATACTCTATGGTATTCATGTCAGTATCCTAAATAATATTTCGAAAGTGGTTTGACATCTTTACGAGGAAAATATCCCTCAAGATTGACGTTTATGTGAAATTTTGCTCTATTCTGCCATGTTAAGAAATTCGTAAATTTCCAATAACTTACGAAATTTTTATATAGTGAATTTCATAGTCATTAATACTCATGCCAGTTTCCTAAATAATATTTCAAAAGTAGTCTGACATCTTTACGATGAAAATATCTCTCAAAATTGACGTTTATGTGAAATTTTACCCTATACTGCCATGTTAAGAAATTCGTAAACATCCAATAACTTGCGAAATTTTCCAAGTAGCATATTTATAGTTACTGATGTTCTTTCCGGCATCAAAACTGATATTTTAAAACTGGTCTGACATCTTTACAGTAAAATGTTTCCATTTAATGCACGTTTAAGTGAATTTTTGTCCTATTCTCCCATGTTAAGAAAATCGTAAATTTCGAATAACTGCTAAAGCTTTTAAATTCGAATGTTGCAAATGAATAGGGTTCTTCCCAGTGACGAAAGTAATATATTAAAACTGATCTGACCTCTCTGCGACAATTTGTTCTTGAGATATCGTGTACGCAGACTAAAAAACTAACCCACTAACAGACTAACACACTAACAGACACCATACAAATTTTGTCATTTTCGGATTCCTCACACCTGAAAACGTGTAAAAACGTCAAAAAACCGAGGTCGAAAATTTTCACGATTACCTAAGTTCCCCATACTTATAGTATGATGGGGAACTAAAAAATAGCTTCCTGTCGTAAAAAAAGACTAATTATATTTTTTCTGTTTCTATTATTTTAAAACGATTCATTAGTTTTTAATTGCTAATTTTAATTTAATCAAATATTTACGACTTTTTTGATGATTTTTTATAACCATGTTTAACATATTTATTTAGTTCAATGTTTAGTGTTAAATAATTTAAATTTAATTTTAAAATAAGCTTTAGGTTATTTCTTAACAGATTGATGTTACTTTTACTTTTGAAAATGTATCTATTATTTTTTATTCTTCTTAATATTTTCAGATCAAATTGCACTATCTAATACAAAACGGAGATTTGTTTGACTTTATAAACATTAATCGATTAGTTTGCTTAAATTTTATATTCTGATGCACTGTGTAGGAAATCATACATTTTGTTGCATACATTTATTTTGAAAATTTATTTTCACAATTGCTGCGTGCATTGCTGTTAGGACTTTTGTTAAAAATATTATTTGTATTATATAGAATTATTGATCCCTCAATTTTATCGAAAATTATTCGAATACAAATAATAAATAAATAAATAAATAAATAAATAAGTAAATAATCTGTCATGTGTAATTAAAGTTTTTTAAATCTGTGGCTAGCAAAAAAATAGTTTGTTTGGATTTACAGTATGAATATTTACTTATTTAATCCATCTCATACAAAATCTATTCCTTATAGAAAATCTTATAGATAAATTTGTGTCCTTTTCAAAAAGATTTGTTCAGAATTAAATCTTTTAAGTCTTGACATCTTAAAACGCACTTAACAGAATTTCTGAACAAAAATGCTGCTAAAGAAGTTAACAATAAATTCTTGTATCATAATCTAAATATATATATACACACAAAATCAATAAATAATTATAAAGCTTTGGAACTTGAAAGTAATTAAAAATATAAAAATAAACAAAATAAAATCATTTGATTTTTAAGAACCACAAATACACTTGACAAGAAATAAAAATTAACAATAAATATATATATATGTATATATATATTCGTATCTAGTATTACAATTGTATTCTATTTCAAATTAACACCTGTGAATAGGATTTGAGAACGAGAAAAATGTAAAAAAAAAAAAAAAAAAAAACTAATAATAATAATAATAATAATAATAATAATAGCATTTGATGCAATTTTTAAAAAAATAATTGGATTAAAATATCAAACACAATTTTAAAATAAATCATACGAAAAAACTTTTTCTTATATTTTTCACCAAATTATATTTAATAGAAAATAAGATTGAAACGAGAAAAAAGATTCAAGCGAGGACAAAAAATTTTTATAATGTTGTTTATTTGTATTCAATATTTTCATAGGTAAGTATATCAAAAAATATATAACAACAACAACAACATATATATATATATATATATATATATATATATATATATATACATTAACTAGAGATTTATTTATATTTGAATTGATTGATATTCTACACCAATTTAAAATTTTTGAGTAGGATTTGAAAACTAGCGAGAGTAAAGTGTGAAAAAATTTATGACCATTAAATGAAACTTTTGGAAAATAATTATTTTAAGATTTCATGCATGAATCTAAATTATAAACGATTTATTTTTCATTGCTTTCTATAAAAATTATATTTTACAGAAAATATAAATAAACCGAGGGAATGATTTACAAGACGATAACAATTTTTAATGTTATTTTATTCAATATTTTTATAGATGAATATCTATGTATAAAAAAAAATCACCGTAGTTTTATTTATATTTTAATTTATTTACTCCAATTTAATACTTTTAAATAGATAATGGAAAATGAGTAAGAGTAAATAATGAAAAAATATGAGAGGTATCTAATGTAACATTAGAAAAATAATTGGATTAGGAATTCAGACATGATATTTAAGAAAACATGTTTTTTTTTTTTTTTTTTTTTTTACGTTGCGTGAAATTTTATTTAATACAAAATATGATTAAAACCGGAGAAGATAATTCAAACGAAAACAAGTTTCACTTTTATGTTTATATATATTAGAAAATTCCATATGTAAGTATATGAAGAACACTGAAAATATATACTGCCTTGAGCTAGAACGAATCATTAGTTACTTTCTGGATCTCTAAACAAGAAAAATAGATTTCTGAGTTATGCATACAAGGTAAAAAAATAACTTGTATAGACTAAGTTTCTAATTTGCACTTTTCTAGATGGCGAAACAATATTATGAATATTTTAGATATTATCAATCCCCTGCATTCCCTGAATTCTCGTTTGATTTTCTAGAATTTGGTAATTAATTACTAAAACTCTCTTTTTGTGTTCTCATTTATTTAAAGCTATTTTTAAATAAGAATGGCGCGATGATAACGTAGGTAAACGCTCTAGAATTCTAATAAGGGTTTTTAGAACTTGTTACTGAAGAGAGCTAGAATTTGTAAGAATGACGTGGAACTATTTTTACTAGAACCACAATTTAGTTTCTCAGTCACAAAATCAGTCACAGAATATCAGTCACAGAATTTTTCTCGGAGAAGTATAAAAAGTATATTTATATTATTTTATTCATAGTAGTTATATTTATATTTTCCTTTGCTGATATTCTAATCCAAATTAATATTTCGGACTAGTATTTAAGAACGAACAAGAGTAAAATATGAAAAATTTGTGACAGTCATCCAATGTAACTTTTGAAAAATAATTGTGTTATACTGAGAAAAAAAATATCTCTTTCCCCTAGAATGAATAAGTGGCCATTTTTTAAATCCCTTAACTAGAAATATTGATTTCCGAGCTATGTTCATAAGGCACGCCAATAAACTGAATAGACGAAATGGTCGAGAATTTCGTAGACAAGTTTATACATTTCTAGATGGTGAAACAATATTCTGAATCTTTTGTATTGCGAGAAATTGTCGCTTGATTTTCTAGAATTTGGTAATAAACCAATATTATAGTTGCTGAAACCCGCTTCTTGTAGACTCATAAGGACTTCTAGAATTCGCTTTTCAAGGGGACTAGAATTTATAAGGATGACATGGAACTGTTTTTTTAGAGCCACAATTTAGATTCTACAGAAAAATGAAGAAGATGTAGAAGGAAATCCTTTTTCTTTTATTTTGAATGAAATTGTATTTTGTAGAAGACATGCTTATACCAGGGAAAAATATAGGCAAAGAAAATTTTATTTTAATGTTCTTTTATTTACTGTAGTTATATTTATATTTAACTTTATTGATATTATAATCCAAAAAATATTTTTCAATAGTACAGACATCAAATACAACCTTTGGAAAATAATCGGATTTAGAATGCAAATATAATTTAAAAATAAATGATGTGATAATTCTTTTTCTTTTACCTAAAATCATATTATATTTAACAGGAAACTTGATTAAAAACAGATAAAATATTTAAAGGAAGGCATTAATAATTCTAAGGATTTATTTATATTTAAAACTTTCGTTGTTAAGCGTATAAGAAAATGCGATTTTTTCACTATAGTTATATATTAATTTATTCATATTTTAATCTAAATTAGTACTTTCAATTATCATTTGAGAACGTACAGAGAAGAAAACGTGATAATGTAATATAACGTTTGAAAAATAATCCCATTTAAAATTCAAACATGCTTTAAAAATACATTATATGTATTTATTTTTTATTTTACCTTGCATGAAATTATTTTTAATAGAAACAAATATTAAGATCAGATAAAATATTTAATTAAAAACATCAATAATTTTAATGTTGCTTAATCTATACTCGATATTTTTATAGGTTTGGGCGTTTAAAGAAAAACAAATCAGTAAAATGTAAATAAAATACAAATAAAATAAATATAGATAAATAAATAAAAAATTTTTTAAATTGTTTGATAACATATACAATGAAAAGAATATAAAATTACTTTTAAACCAATAATTAAGCACATAAATTATGACATTTAATATTTAAGACTTAGATAGTAAAAAACCACCATTTTTTTTTTTTTTTTTTTTTTTTTTTTGATAAACAATGAAATTTAATTAAGATTAAAAACTGTTAAAAGTTTAAAATTATAAAACAGTTCACGTGTATAAATAATACATAAAAGGTAACAAACCACTTTAAAACACGTAGTTAAAGTATTTTTTATTACCAACTACACAAAGCTTTTCGCTATTATAGTAATAGCATAATCAGGTGTAATTGCGTTACATAGAACTAGCAATATATAAATAAATCAAACGTTTTAAAGTTACGGTTACAATAAAGAAATTTTATTTCAATATCATTTTCAGTATTTTTCATAAAATGTGGCACGCGTTGTGCTCATAGAGAAAAAAAAAATACTGAAAATGATATTGAAATGAAATTTCTTTATTGTAACCGTAACTTTAAAACGTTTGAATTTATTTATTTATATATTGCTAGTTCTATGTAACGCAATTACACCTGATGATGCTATTACTATAATAGCGAAAAGCTTTGTGTAGTTTTTAATAAAAAATACTTTATCTACGTGTTTTAAAGTGGTTTGTTACCTTTTATGTAATGAAATTTAAGTTTGTATTATACAGTCTCCTAACTGAAAAAAAAAAGAGAGATTTATTTAAAAATATTTCCTTTCATGTTATTTTATAAAATTACTATTTTTTTTATATAGAAAGCTTACAAAATTTAATGAAAATATATAAAAACAAATAACAAAAAAAATATTTGAACAAAATATATATATAGTTTGATTTATTTAAATATATATATATATAGAGAGAGAGAGAGAGAGAGAAAATATTTATAAGTTTATATTTAATTGATTATGAGGATGTTTTAGATAAAGAAAAAAGAACGTATGAAGTAATTATTGAATGAAGAGCCTCTAAGAATATCAATTTATAAATAAAATGCAAAGCCTTTCATACTTTTCATTATTTTACATAATGATGGTACAATCGCAGTGTGACTGATACACGATTGAAATACGAAAGCCACATTACAGCATTTTTAATCTAAATGTGCTGAAAACCTTAATAGTCAGTATGTGATCTGAATCAGATGCATTTAATAAACTATTTATAAGTTTACCCTCTGCACACGACACTATAATTGTGCGGAAAAAAAAAAATGCAGAGGAATTTTTATATCATGTGATCATACTATAGTACGTATTTGCTTGGAGATGGATGGCACGGTTTTCATACAATTGCCAGAAATTATTTGACTCGAAGACTGTCGGTGTTCATTTCACTCAATCTGCTACTCAAAAATCAATTAAATCATTACACAAGCAACCATTAATTTAAAATTTTTGAATAAAATAGAAATAAGCTATAAAAATAAAATCAAAATTTAACAGATAGTTCGTCACCTCTAGTCACTCTCGTCGTCATTATTCAACTCATTCGTAGAAGGTGATAATTTTTTTTTTTTTTTTTTTTTTTTTTCCAAAAAAATCTGTCAGCCATCACTGTTTTCGTACGTGGTTGTTTAAAAGATAAATTTACAGGATCCTTTGTGACTAGGTTATTCTTTTTGCCTTCCTCAGACATTCACATTGCTATTACCGTTCTCGTAACTCTTTTATATTAAGCAGAAATATCTTGATTGTATCCATACGTTATCTTAACTTATATAAACTTTTAAATCCTTTATTTTTAAATTTAGTACTGCGATTCTATAAGCTATTTTGTATAAAACAACATCTTTGCGTATATTACGCAAGTTTAAAGATTCTAAATTTCTGTGCAGAAAAATGACAAAAAATGTATAAAACTTGTTCAAAAAAAATTACTGTAATTTAAATTATTGTAATAAATCCATTTTAAACCGAGATGCACTAGAACGGACTTTTAAGGAAGGAATATTTAAAGATTTCATTTTATCCGCGCTCTACAATGATAATGCGTGAATTCCTGAATAATGTTATTTTCAATCGCTAGATTAGCCGCGCTAGAACAAACGACAAAGTGATCGTATTTCTTGGCTCTTCAGGACACTGGACCTGGACATAGCCCGTTATAAATTCTGTCGCGGGACTTTGCGATATATAAAGTGTATGGACCACCACAGCTGTACTTGAAAGATCTATGAACACGCAATGGTAATGCTTAGTAACACCACATATGCTGAAACGTGTTTCAGGAGAATTGGGATAGCGTTTGGACCAGGGTACTCACAAAGGAAAATTTGGATACCAGAGATTTTATATAGTATTTTTATTTTCAATATCGGCGGAAATCGGCGATTAGTAAATTCTAAACTTATTGTATAAAAATAGTGGTGTTTAAAATTTCGCTTAAGAGAACATTGCTCTGTACACTATTTACATGATTCGAGAAAGTTAAATCGAACACTTATAACGTCATAAAATAAAATTATTTGAGTTTTCCCTTGCTTTAAATTTGTTTTAAAAAATGTATGTTCACAACTGACTTTATTCTAGTATGTTAAAATATCGAAATGTTTTTGAATAATCTTTATATTTTTTATTGACTTTTACGTAAAATTTAGCTAATTTGTAACACATACCTTAAAAATAATTTTTTTACTGAATTTAATTAATTTATTTATTAAACACTTTTAGATATTAGGTTATACATAAATTAATACTTTGTATTCAATGGTGATGTAAAGTGCGCTCATTTCAAATAAGTTAAACTTTAATTAATCTTACCTAAAATTATATTTAATAAAAGCATTATTTTTATTTTAAATTTACTTTTTTTTTTCCATTTAACCGTTTGTTATATACAGAATATTTAGCTATTTAAACATGTTTCTATCGCTTCTTTTTATCATTTTTGTTTTATTATTATTATTATTATTCTTTTTTTTTGCGTGTGTAATTTCATTTATATAGTCTACTTTATGTATGTAGTCTATTTTATGTTAACATTCTTTCCAATATCATTTCTTGGGTATTATAGTTTCAGTAAATTTCATTAACTTTTAACAATAAAGGGTAAATTTAACCTAAACTAATAAGAAATTTTTATTGTAATTTTTTTCACACTTATTTACTTAAGAAAGTTAACAATTCTTTTATTATTATTATTATTATAAGGTCGAAACAAAAAAAGATAATTTTGTTTTTTCATGTTTTAGAAAAATCGAATTCAGGTAAAAAGTTAATATTAAATTATTTTAATAAGCACGTAGTATGTCTAAACATTGATCAGTTTGAATACATGTGTTGAATGTAAGACCTTTTTAATTATCACTCTATTTTTTCGACTAATTGTTATTAACCTTTGAAGTTATACTGTTTAAGTTCAAGCATTTTTTTTTCACTGGTATGTTCTTTTAAGGAAAATGTGTATGGCATTAAGAAACCAAAAAAATTTCTTATTTTAGTTAAATTAAAAATCTATTCTATATTAGCAAATTTTATCAAAAACAATAATTGAGCAGCAAAACAATGATCAGAAGGATAATTTTTATAATATAAAATTCATGGAACATTTTCTTATTATGCATTCTTAAGTATAATTAATTAGCTTGAAAATTAGCTATAATATATATATATATATATATATATATATATATTACATTGTTTTAATGAACAGAAGAAAATAGAATGGTTAAATATAGCTTAATTAACGATAGTAAATATGTTTTTAAGACACGTTGCTCGTGAAAATTAACACATTAAAAGGCTGTTTTTCTATAGGTTGAGCTAGGGTTAGCGTAGCAAGGTTTTCGCATATTTTGATGTTGTCCTTAATTTCCAAAGTTGCTATTACGCACACAATTCTGAAAATATTTAAACATGAACTGCAAATATTTTCTTTTCATATGAATTTTTTGTAATTTGACAACGTCTACTTAAAGAAACAAAATTTGAGGAAATTTTTGTGTTTTATATTTTTACTTGTATCATTCTTTGGAGCATTTGTAACCTCTGTATAATACACCAATATACAATACATCCAGTATCATGTGTAAGTAAAGTTTTCAAATAGTGAAAAATCTTCGTAAATCTGGGATTTTTTTTTTTTTTTTTTAAATATGTTAACTCGTTTGTGAACTTTTCGACACGCCTCCAACTAGCGCTTCACATCCTAAAATTTTTAACATTCCAACAAAACCTAAAAAAAAAAAAAAATAACAGGATAATAGATTTCATTGAGAGTAAGACACAGAACTTAAATTCAAAGTTCAAAAATATGTGTGGGATAATTGAGGTGCTTGGGACAGGTGTAATCACCTTGGTTATACCTACCCGCATACAAAAATCCTAAGAGCGCGGAATATGAACGTAGGTGATAACTAAAAGGCCTTATTATTAAAAAAAATCTGAAGTTATTTTCAAAATATACATTCAAGTTTCCTTACTAAAATCTGCAGAGTTTACTTCACAAGTAAAGCAATAAAAAAAAATATATAAAAAAATGGAATTTTGAGAGGGACATTCTCTCAGTGGGGAAAATCTAGGTAATTTTTTCAAACTTATAAAACTACCTCTATTTTATATTTCGTTTCCACATAAAAAATAATCATTTTCATTCTATGTACTATAAAAAACCTGCTTTTGCGCATATAAAAAATGTATACTAATTTTATTTGGTTTAGGGCAAATAATAGATGTTAAACTCTACTTACCAGTAATTTCCCCCACAAACGTAATATATTTGAATTTCCTTAAGTGCCCTTTGATGGATTTTAGCGAAAAATTTAGTCTAGCATCCCTGTACGATACAGATTTAGAATACTGAGTTCAAACTTTCTGTTTTTATTACTTGAGATACATTTGTAATAGATTCACGCACACACGCAGACCAAATGTAAAAACACGTTTTTCGGATTCAGGGGACCTCAAAACGTGCAAATACAACAAAAACTCAATTTTGAAAATTTAAATCCGAGACAATACTTTACTTACCACACATGGGTAAGAGAAAGTAAAAATTTAAGAAAATGTTTCGGAAGGCCATTAAACAGATATTTAATTCAGAAGAAAAGATTTTCCTAGTTAAATACAAAATTTGACACAATTCTGTAAAGGAAATCAATACTGTAAAAATAGTTATAGCTTCCACCGGTTGCTTTATCGATGCTCATTCAGATGGGTTTTTTTCTCTAAATTCAAGAGATTTATCTAAAATACGCATTCTGACGTAAACAACATCAAGGGGAGAATATCGTATAAATAAATAATAGTTTTCAAGCATTTAGTAAAATGTATGGAATTTAATATATATATAGATATCTATTTACTTTTACTTCTTGAAAAAGATTATTCTTCTATTTTATCAGTTTATTAAATCTGTCGCAAGTCTAAATTGGACGATTTCCTTTATTCAAAATTTCAAAGAAAATAAAGATTATATCTGCACCGTACAGAATAATTTTGATTTAATTTTAACATGCTAAATCTTAAAATAAAATAGTTAAGCATTTTCACAGAAATTAATTATTCGTTCATTTATATGCGTCTAATTAACATGTTCTAAGTTCAGCCAGCTTCATTAAGATATTTGGAAACGTGAACTTAAAACCGCATTCTTCCACAGATGTTTTTAGCTCTAGGACATATTCAACAAAATTGAATTGTTACAAGAAAGTTATTTAAAATCATTTGTATTGCTCATAAATAAAGCATAGCTATCAAAATTTTGATTTAAAAAAAAAACAGATTTATAATCAACACTTTTAAATATATGCCAGCAATTTTTTACAAATAAGTAACAGAAAAGTTTTATAAAATATTACTGGTATGAAGTGTCTCAAGACATACAGAAGTATTGACACCTATGAGAAAAAAATTCAGAAATGCAAATTCAGAACTTAAATGCAGTTTTCAAGCATGTGTTAAGAAAAATATTTTTAATATTTATCTCAAAAAACATCAAAAGTTGTCACAGCATATTACTAACACTGTCCCAAAATAATTGCAGCAAGGGAATATTTAAGAGGAAATTAATAGCGAATGCAGCTGTAACTTACGTTGTAGCGCAATTTACGTTGCAGCTGTAACTGATGATGCAAAGCCTTTAATCAAAATCAGTATTTATAACATCTATCCGTTTGTTTCGACAGATATTTGAATTTTTAGTTTAACTTAATTTTTACTAGTTATAAACTTTTTTTTTCTAATTTCATCAGCTAAGTAGAATTAGATTTTGTATTTCAAGTGAATACCAACTCCTTGTAAAAGTGAGGGGGAAAAGGTCGAATTTTCCAGCAAAAATTGATAGCGGTTATTCAGTTCTTCATGAATTAAACGAATAAAGAAAAATTGCAGAAAGTTGCTATTACATTTGCTGTGATTTAAGTGCAGCTGAATGACTATATCAATAAGTTGAAAGGAAAAAAAAAAACTGATAATAACTGTCAAAATAAAATTTAGAAGTTTTGTTTTTAATTCATTATTTAATTTAGTTTAGATTTTACAATAAATACTGTGTTCTCTCTCTATATATATTTTTTTTTGGCTACATTCTTTTTATTAGAGAAAAATTAAATTTATGAAATTCAACTACTAAATTTGAACCTCGTTAACGTGAATTAAGTTAACCATGAACTGAATCCACAATCCCTGCCAAAATAAAATTTAGTGTAGTTATGTGAAGATTAGTTACTGATAGCATGAGCTACTGACAGCGTGAACAAATTTTTTATTCCTCTTGAGATTCACGTTTATGAGTTTCGACTGTATTATGAGATAGAGGGATGTAACACGAAGGTTCGTTGGACATTATTACAATAGTTATTGTCCTATGTTTAACAGTTCTAATTAATTTTGGCTATTCTTAGTTTTAAGAGCTATTCAAAAGTATTATTTGAGGAAAAGAAAACTCATGTAGAAGGTTTTTATTGTTGTGATATTTTTACTAATGAAGCAATTACTGAGCGTACAGTCGGCAGCAAAATTATTCTAGCGCTAGCAAAAAATCCTATGTAAAAAGAAAAAAAAAGTACACGTAATACTGTTTTGTTAAATAAATCCTTGTCGAATCATGCTTTTAAACTGACTAAGAACATGATTCGACAAGCATTTATTTAACAAAACAGTATTAAGTGTACTTTTTTACTTAGGAATTTTCGCTAACGCCCGGATAATTTTGCTGTCGACTGTATTTTATCGCCAATAATAAATATACTACTTCAAGGACCATTTATTTCCCTATTATTTAATGATTTATAATAAAGTAATTATTTTAGTATTACAGCGAACAAATCAACTTATATTTAATTTGAATCTCTTATATTTCAGAAATTCACAAACAATGTTCTATTTATAAAACAAAAGAACTAATTATGTTCTTTGTTTATAGTTCAGGGAATATTTAGTTTATCGATATATTAATAACTTAAATAAATTCCATGTTTTTTACAAGTTTTATTTCCACAATATAAAGATTATTTTTCTCTTCAATGGAAAATATTTTTACAAAAATATTGGCTATGAACAAATCCATTAAAGAAATCCTTTGTTTCAAATAAAGAAAACGTATTCCATACCTTACTTAACGAAATAATGCTTTACAGATTTCACATTAGTGAGAAGGTATTGAAATAAAGTATTCAAACAAGAAGTGAAACAAAATCTCTTTTTTTTTTTTTTCATTTTCTCCGAGAAAGAGTAAAGTTTAGATAAGGAATTGTTTTCTAAACGCATGGATATATTCTTTAATCTGTTTCTTAATTTGAATTCTGAATTCGAAAAGGTGAATGCATCATTAAAGAATGTTGAGTTAATATACTGTCTATTATTACGATTGCTTATTAGAAATAATCTTAGTAATACATTTCTTAAATTAGATATAGCACAAAAGGAATTTAATTGAATATTTTTTTTTAAAAGCAAATTTAGTATTAATTGCTACATTGATTTTTAGCAAAACTACAGAAAGCATATATTTTTAAAGTCACATGATAAAATATGCAGATTGTTTCAGTAATAGGTTTCAGAACTTGTAGAAGTAGATGATGATTCAGAATCCTATAGCAATGCACAGCCGAAAATACTTTCCTAACACGGTTGTGTACACAGAAATATCACACATAAAAAGATGCAACGGAAAAAATTATTCGTTTCAGTAACTCTTATAACGAATCACTTAATAGTTAATAATTGTTTAATAATGAATAATAATTAGTATTCGCTAAAAAAAAAAATAATTATGAGTAATAACATAATAAATAATTTTAAAATGAGCGAGTACCGTACTGAAGTCGACAGACGAAAACTTCGAACATGACATTATTACACACATTTACTTACGCATTTTGAGTTACCCATTTTGACTTACACATTTTGAGTTCCCCTGAATCCAAAATCATGTTTTTAGCGTTTTTAGTGGTTTGTCTGTGTGTGTGTCTGTTATCAACATATCTCAAGAACAAGAAGTTGCGGGAAGTCTAAACTTGGTGTTCTACATCTGTACCATATAGTGATGCTACACTACACGTTTTGTTCAGATTAGGCAAAGGGTTCATGTACAGGGTTAGCCAAGATAATTTATTAATACATTACGTCTATGGGCAAAATTCCTGGTAAATACAATGTAACATCTGTAGACTGCCCTGAACAAAATGGAATGAACATATTTTTTACTTTCTTCTATAATCAGCAGAACAAAGTACTGGATTCATATTTTTTTTTTTTTTTTACTTTTTGCAAGTTTTGAGAAGTGCAGAACTCGATTTGACCCTTTTTAGAAAATGTCTGTCTGTTTCTGTGGGAGTGAGTGAGACAAAATTTTGTGGCAAATGTATCTCGGGAGCTACTGCACAGAATTTCACACAAATTGGTATGTAGTTGCACCTTCACATAAATTAGAGCCTAGCGAATTTTGTTCAAAATCGTCCAACAGGTGGCGTTGCAATCCCGCTTTTTCTAAATATTTAACTCGGCAGTGTGGGACAAAATTTCATATAAATGATCATAAAGAGAATATTTTTTCAAGAATCAAATTAAAGAGAATTCTTTGTAATGGTGATTATACACTGAGAAAAAAATGTGCATGTAGAAGCATAGCTTCGCCCCTGGGCGGAAGAAAATTTTCCTTATGAATATCTTTCAAAAAAAAGATCGTCAATATCTTTAAAACGAACGGTTGAACAATTGAGCTTTGCTAATTTTAAAGAAAGTTATCGATTTTTACTTTCTCTTACCCATAGAGTTGATAAAGTATTGATTTAGGGTCAAATTTTCGAACGCGAGTTTTTGTTATACTTACATGTTCTGAGGTCCCCTGAATTACGAAAATCATGTTCTTAGAGAATGGTCTGTGTGTCTGTCTGTCTGTTATCAGCATATCTCAAGAACAAATAGCAGCAGAAATTCTAAACTCGGTATTCTAAATGTGTATCATATAGGGATGCTACAGTAAGCTTTTCGTTGAGATGAAGCAAATGGTTCGTGTACAGTTACACTCAAGAGTATTCAAATACATTACGTCTATGGGGGAAATTGCAGGTAAGTAGAGCTTAACATCTATAGACTGCACTAAACAAAATGAAACGGACATATATTTTGTGTAATAGAGATAGTCAACTGGGAAAAAAAAAATTGTGTATGTAGAAGCCTCGACTCCCCTTCGAGGGGAGTAAACTTTCATGATGGGTATCTCTCAAAAGAGCTCGCCAATACCTTGAAAGCGAATGGTTGAACCATCGATCTGCGATAATTTAAAACAAAGTTATCGATTTTTTTTTTTTTTTTTTAGTTTTAAAGAATTTATGTATATATATATATTGAAAATAAAATGGACTTTTTTTCGATATTTAGTGTTATACTACTTTTCAAATATGGAAATCGTCTGCATTATCATAAAAGATAATTTTTTTAAACAATAATTTTAATAAATTATTTTTTTAAAACAGAATTATTTTTTAATAACCGATTTAAATTCTATATAAATGTAGGTGCATTAATGAAACAGGGGGTTGAGGATGGCGGTAGCCCCAATCACACAGAACTAATTATCATATAAAACTCTTCCAAATAAAACTCTTCCTTCTTTTGAATTGTTTAACATAGGTTTACATAACAGTAATCGTTATCTTACCTCTTAATCTCCAACCAGTATTTATAGCATTAAATTTCAGGGTAAGAAAAAGTCGTGTGAGTGACACACCAGATTATTTTCATTTTTAACAAATAATTAAATAAATAAATAAAATAAATAAATAAATAAATAAAATAAATAAAATAAAATAAAATAAAATAAAATAAATAAAAATAAGTTGTCATATAGAGTCTATTTAGTACTATACGAATTCTCTAAAATGAAAATCGTTTGCATCCATCATGAATGACAATTTTAGTAAATTATTTTTATTGAGAGAATTTGTATAGAAAAATATAGGAGAAAGGCATATGGTGGCCACAACATACTAATTTTTATATGCATAAAAGCATATGTTTTATGTATATTGTTGTATGGAAAGCGTTTATCATTTATTTACAAGGCTAACCAAAATATCTGGATATATTCATTCTATAACTGGAAATTGCTGGAAGTGTATTTCATTTTGTGTTATATGTTTTACATTTAAGGCTAAATTTAAGCGCATAATTTAATGTATATGCAGTTTATTGACAATATACAGGACTACCTTTAGTTAAGCTAAATATTGTTTTCAATTGATGAAAGTGTTTTGCTACATTTTGCTATATTGACGAACACTGTTTAGGAAGGAAAATTGCTTGCAGAATAATTATGCGCAACTTGTTATTTAATTACGCTTTCCAGATAAATAACATATTAATCTGTAACTCACTGGGGAAAGCTATTTAAGAAACAGCTGCTACCGAGATTATATAATCTCAGCTGCTTAATTAACTCCGTAAAAATCAAAATTCTAGTAGTTGAAGATTTTTCAGTAGGCAAATTTAGTATAAATTGTAACAGTATGTGAACTATGTACTATTATTAGCATAAACAATGATATCATAATACATGTAAAGGCATAATTAAGATAAATTATGACTAAAAGAGCAAACGAAAAAATTATATGTCTAATCTAATGTGAAAATATACAGTTTTTTCTTTCTTTCTTTTCTTTCTTTTTTTTCCCCTCTCGCACCAATTATATTTCAATATATCGTGTGTATTTAGATATCTTTTAAAACTTTCTGGCATTGTTCCGGCTGAAATTATTATTTGAAATACTATAAATAACCATGCATAAAAAAATATTTGTATTGGCAATTTACTTGAGGCTGTTTATAACAAATTTGTTATTTAAATTAGATCTTCTAATTTAACAATATATTAGTTCATATTTCATTGGAAAATGGTGTTATGAAACAGCTGCTACCCAAATTAGAGAGACTCAATTGCTTAATTAAGTCCATGGAAACAAGAATTTTGTAATTATATTTTCACATTATTTTCTAATAAAAATTCAGTTATTTACAATGAAGTAACTGAATTGTGGTAATTGTTCATTGTAATTTATTATGATGTAAATAAACCTATTGTTGAATATATTATAACATCTAGTTAAGTATTAGTAGTGTGAAAATACGAACTGTGAATTAAAATAATTAATTGAAATCTTCAATTTAGTGAACAGTAATTCTTTAAAAATAACTGTATTCATTCATGCTTAATAAATCTTTAAAAATTTCATTTTATTACATGAATTAACTTAATGTACTTTTACATACAAATATAACTTGCATGTAAAAATATTTGTATTGTTCTGTATTTAATGGAATACAGAAACAGTACAATAAATTCCTCACAAAACCTGAATAATTTCCTTTTGTTAACTACATAACATCGAAAGTCAAATATCCGTATTTATAACTTTCATATCTTTAACATGCATCGCAGATTAGAAGTCTTTAAATATGATTGCTTATTATTTAAATTATTTTTTACTTCTATAAAAAAGACTAAAAATCGCTGGTAAGGTCTGGTTTGTTAAAAGTTAGACAGCTTTTCTTATTTATTATTATTATTGTTATTATTATTATTATTATTCCTGTTGCATTCTAATTTATGTAGTGCAAATTAACTTCATTGTTCCTAAAAAAAATTTGCAATTGCTTTAAGGAAAAAAAATATTGAGTAAATAAGATCTATTTGCAAAATAAGGATTTACATGTTCTTCGAAGGCAAATAATAAATATATTTTCTTTATTAGTACGACAGATCAATTTCTTTTAATCTGGTATTTTGCGTCGTTACCAGTTTATAGTGTTCCACTTCAAAAATGCCTGCCAGTATTCAATTTTACCATTTAATTTCTTACTCTATCTTAAAATAGTTTGTGAATTCCGTAAAAGCTTATATATATATATATATATTCCTATCGGGGAAGACAGAACTCACAACCTTCGGGTCCGTAGTTATGTCCTCTGACCGCGGAGCCAAGGGGTCTTGGCTGAATATTTCATAACTATTTAGACTAGTGTTTTCAGATTTTTTTTTTTTCACTTCCCATCGGTGAGGACAGAACTAACAACCTTCGGGTTCGTGGTTGTGTACTCTGACCACAGAGCCAACGGGTCTCGGCTGAATATTTCCTGATTACTTAGACTAGTGTTATCAGATTTTTTTTCTTTTTTTTTTGAAAAGTTGTTAAAATACAAATATAAGTAGTCCTGTCGTACTAAATTAAATTCATAGACAGAATTTCATCCATAGTTTTAATACATTTTTTTCCTTTTATTATTATTATTATTACGCCAAAAGATGTTCTATAGAGCACATGTTTTACCGTCAATCAACAAAAATCACTTTGACAGATGTTTTCTGAAATACTCGATTGTTCCACCAGAAATATGCGATAATTTTGGTTACAAATTAGTTGTCAATATCACTTACAAAGTATGAAGTTCATAAGTGCATTAAGCATAACTATAATTAAACCAGAACGTTGTTTATGTATTTATTTATTTATTTATTTATTATTATTAATATAAATAAATAAATAATTCAAATTTTAGACATATAAAAGAGAGACATTTAAAATACATTTTATGAAATTTTAACAAACAAATTAAAAAAAAAATTCTGCCGTCTGGACCTGGTTTCCGGTTATCCATGAGAAAGGTGGTGACAGGTTAACTTATGAGAGATTTATTGGGGAATTTTAAAATCTCTGTTCGCAGATAAGAAATCTCGTGCTTTAACGGAGGATTTTAAAAAAAAAGAGGGGGGGGGGAGGGAGAAATTTGAATGATTTATACGTAAAAGCAGTCCAATTTCCACATACATAGCTTTGTAAAATTAATTTTAATTAAATAAACAACAACAACAACAATAATAATAACTTCGTTCAATCCCGAACTTTTCACATATCTACTAACATATCTTTATTTATTTATTTACTTTTTAATTTCATAAAATATATGAGTTACTTTCATCGCCGCTTTTCTGAAAAGTCAGGTCCCAGTGGTTGAATTTTACAGAATTTTTAATGAAAATGATTCTAAGATTCTAAGATTCTAAGACGGAAAGAAGCCGCTCACCACTATGCAGTGGTTTTGAGCGTTTTTAACCTTTAGAGAGGGGCTCCAAAGCCACTGTGGAGATTCAGAAGAGCCCGTCTCCAAAGGTTAAGCCTCCCCCGTTGTTTATTGCATAGCAAATAACAAAAAAAAAAAAAAAAAAAAATTACAAAGGTCGCCAGAGCAGAGCTCTCCCGCGACAAAAGGCGACAAAGTTGCATGAAAGTGAAGAGGACCGGTGCCAAGTGCAAGCCTAATTACAAAGTTCATTCAGGTAATGTACAAATTTCACAGTCTTTATACAATGTTCTCGCAGTCTTTATATCAAGCCCAAACACCCTAAGAACAATGTTGGTTAGCAACATCATGCGCAGGATGATTGCTTTCCGAGAGTACTTCAGTGGAATTCTGTAGCATCAGACATGACCAGTATTCGCCATGTAGGAGAGGAGGAAAAATTAAGGAAAGATAGAGAAGGAATTTAGTTTGTTGAATTTGATAAATCTTGAAGGAAGGCATAGATGCGCTTTAATTTGAACCTTAGGGGCTTTCTAGTTATTATATTGTTCAGCCAGGTTGCTGGTCTAGGATAAGGGTTCCTTAAATGGTAAGGTATTGTAAGTTGACAGTGAAAGTAGTAATGTTGTGCAGTCCCCTCCTCACCGCATGAACATAAGGGTGATCGTCGGCAATGAAATCTGTGGAGGTATTTGGGGAAGGGGCCATGACCTGACAGAAAGGCAGAGATTTCCGGAGAGAGGTCCCAAATATTGAGTGAGACATTTGGTATTAGCTCGTGAGTGTATCTCCCTTTTGGAGACACACTCCAGAGACTCTGCCAGTCATTAATTAGTTTTTGATTTAGGTGATATTTTATGAAGGAAGGGGGAGCTGGGAGTGAATAGGCTATGTCACTAGATTTTGTTGCTGATTTTGCAAGAGAGTCCGCTAGTTCATTTCCGACGACCCCCTTATGGGCAGAAACGTGTGCCAGGGAGATTTTAGTTTTTAATTTTGAGAGCTTTATTTTAATTTCAATTACTTGTGGGTGTCTGCTCTTGTGGCGAGCTATGGCCTGCAGGCTCGAGAGGCTGTCACTGAAGATTGAGATTTGATTGTAGTCTGGAGAGTTATTTTCTGACCACTCAACTGCCTTCAGGATGGCAAAGAGCTCAGCCTGAAAGACCGAATTGTGGTCTGCGAGCCTGCCTGCCCACTGATGGAGAACTTTGTTATTGTTTAAAACGCAGAGTGCAGCTCCCACTCCATGATCGGTTTTGGAGCCATCAGTGTAGATCGCCAGTTGAGCAGACGGGGAGAAGCTGTTTTTTGCACAATTTATGAAAAGGGAAGCAGCATCCTGTGCTGGGTGTATTTGCCAGCTGTTAGAAAGCTGTTGGACATGAATATTAGGGAGGAGAGTACCTGTGAGAATGGAATTATTTAATTGCAGGACGTTAGTTTTGTTAAAGTTGTATTTTAATTGGAGGTGAGCATGTGGAATACCAGTGATGACTGTGAGGGCATCAGTAGAGATTGTTTTGTAACCTCTAGAGATTTGGACCAAAAACATTCTCTGTATTGAGTTAAGTTTATTCGACGCTGCTTTGGTGAGGTTGCCCCTCCCCAAATGCCAGCGCCGTAGGTTAGGATCTTTTCTATTACTATTTTATACCAGGTTTTTAGGAAGAAGGTGGATATACCCCACCTCTTCCCTGCCATTTTTGCTGAATTGTGGAAGATTTTAGAATTTTTTATTTTTAGGTCTTGTATGTGTGCCAGCCAGTTTAGGTTTCTATCTATTGTGATTCCCAATATTTTTAGTTGTGGAACATGACGGACACTGACGCCATCGATCCTCATCACTGGGTTCCGTTTAAGGAGTCTTGGAAAGGAGAAGGTTAATGCTTGCGTTTTCGAGGGTGAGAGTGTTAGATCTGATTCTATTAATAGGGAGCTGAAGAGGGAGAGGGCAGCCTGGGCCTGTTCCTCCAGAACTTTTCTCGTTAAACCCGAGAGAATCACAGAGAAGTCATCAGCATATGCGAGGGTTTTAAAACCCTCTGAGTTCATTTTTAGAAGAAATTTGTTGGCCACCAAGTTCCAGAGGATCGGGCCTAGGCACGATCCCTGGGGGCAGCCCTTAGATTGTGGAAAAACACTGTAGTTAGGGCCCCAGTTAATCAAGATTTTCCTGTTGGAGAGGTAAGAGCTGATGACTCCCGCAAGATTTCTCGGGCAGTTAAGTGTTTGTAGAGTGTGTAGGATGTGTGGCCATTCGATGTTGTCGAAAGCCCCTTTAATGTCAAGTGAAATAAGAGTGGTGTACTTTCCAGACTGAAAGTTAAGAGCGCAGGAGTTTAAAATTTGCTGCAAAGCGAGTTCACATGATCTGCCCTCTCTGAACCCGAATTGGTTGGGGTGTAGAAGATTATTGGATTCCAGGTAGAAATTTAGTCTATTGACAATGAGCTTTTCTAGTAATTTGCCTATTGTTGGGAGCAGGCAGATCGGTCGATAAGAGGAGGGTTCAGAGGGAAGCTTCCCTTGCTTCAGAAAGTACACCACTTCACCCCTTCTGAGAATTTCTGGAAAATATTGTAGTTCGAGGCATAAGTTTGTCCATGTGTGAAAAATATATGTGAGTGTATTGAAGGAGTGTCTAAGGATTCTGAAGTCTATGCTGTCAGGTCCAGGGGCCTTATTTACGTTAAAGCTATAAAGAGCAGCCCGGATTTCTGCCTCCGTGAAGGCTTCGTCCATGGGACCTGAAAAAATTGGAATATGGGGGCTGGTGAATTTACTCGGAGGGAAGAGAACTGAGGTGATATATTCTAGGTTGTTGTGTTTAGAGGAAAGAGCTGGAGGACGTTCAAGTTTGAGTTCTGTTGGTGTGAAAAATTTATTACTATAGAATTTCTGTGCAGTGCCATGGATGTTTGTTTGTGTTGCGCAAAAATGGTTCCATGCGTTATGTTTTGCAATGTTTATTTGTTTTTTGAATGTTGCCGAGAGTTGGCGGATTTTAAGTTTGTGTTGCATTAGATCTGAGGGGTTGATATATTTTTGTTGTCTCCGGAGTGCTGTCAGGCGGTTACGCATGGATCTGAGTTGAGGGGACCAGAAATTGTAGGTGAATTTCCGTCCCGATTGTTTGAGCCTGAAGGCTGAAGAGGCAGCAGCGTGTATTGTGGAGATAATAGAAGAGGTTGCATTTTCTAAGTCTTGGGTGTTCCTTACTGTACTAATGGTGCCAGTTAGTTTATCGGTGGATAGTTTAAGTATTTTATTAAATTTTGAGAAGTTGCCACGTTTTGTAGCAAACCTTCGAAGAGTTGATTTAGTTGGTGAGGATTTTAGGGTATATGTTATGTATTTATGATCTGAGCAGTTGGCTATATCCAGGACCGACCAGTCGCTCATTTTGGCGTATGTTTTCGGGTTTACTAGTGTGAAATCAGGCCAGCCTTTGGCATCGCATTTTTGGAAGGTCGGTTGTGAATTTTCAATGTTAGCTAGACAGAGGTTATTTATTGTGATGTATTCTATGAGGCTGCTTCCTCTTGCATCCTCACGGGGAGAACACCACAGAGGTGAATTTGCATTGAGGTCGCAGCCACATAGAAAGAGTGTTTTGTGATTGATTAAGTGCTGCCACTCCTGCATGCAGTCCTCGAAATCTGCAGACGGGGCTGCGTATGCGCTGCCAAGGTACAATTCACCTTCATTGGTGGTCATAATTATAAAAACACAATGCTCCCCAGTGAATAGGTGAGTGTAGGTGAGGTCTTGTGCTGCGATGACAATGTGTGCTGAGTGTTTGACGGACTCAAACCTGGACCAGGAGGAGGGAAAACCATACAGATCACCCTCTTTAGTGCAGTAGGCATCTTGCAGCAGCCCGACATCAATAGAGTTCTTCTCCATGAATTCTCGTGCTGCCGAGTTTGCCGCCTTACAGTTATTGAGGTTGATTAATGAAAATGATTGTTTAAATGCTGCTCTTTTATGTGCACAAACTTTAAATAAAACCCATTATTTATTGTATAACAAAAAATAACATAATACAGGGCGGCCACATATCCTAAAACTAGCAGTGACGACGCGTCCAAAATGTTGGGGGGATGCCAGCATAAAATTTGGAAAACATCCAGAAATTCCGCACTCTGTTATTTTATTGCTCATTTTCTCTGAGTTAGATGACTGTCACACCTATTTTAACATTGGACTCGTTGAGTTAGCACATGTGCTGACGCTTCCATAGTTTCATGAAATGTGGTCGAAGAATGCATGCTTTTGTTTGGCTTATGAAACACGTGTAACCCCATAAGGTAGTTTAATATAAGAGAATGGAGCTTTAGGAATTTCAAACAAATAGTCCACACTCGATGGACCTTTACCTGTGTGCCATAAGGGTACTTTCTAAGTTGTCCTAGTATGAATTCTCGAGAGTTCTGGGAAAAAACATGAAAAATTCCGATCGACAAGGTAGAGGAGATCGGCATGCGCCCGAAATTCTTCAAAATGAAGTATACAGGGTTATTATAATTAAAGTTACGATTTCAGAACGCTATAACTTTAAAACTACGCATCATAATGTTTTGATATTTTACCAGAGCAGTCGTGAGGTAATGGAATTTTGTTTGGGGGAGAAAATAAGTAGTTCCAACACGTTTCTATAGATGGCGCCATGAGGGTAATGTCGGGGAAACGCCTAAATGGACTCATTAAACAAAGGAATGTTGTTTGCAACACAATAGAATAGCAGGAAGCAATAGATTTCCAGGGTTTACTACAATTTTTTCAGCAAAAACATTAGAACACGCGTTTACAGTGGAAACAGTCATAGTGGAAGGAGAAAAAGAGGAGCTTCATGAAACAAATACTCTTTGGATAATTAACGACACATTTTGGAACTTTTTTTTTTCTCTTTTGCCAAACAAAATTTCATTGCATCACGATTGCTCTGGTAAAATATATCGCTCTGATGGGTGGGTAGTTTTAAAATTATAGCGTTTTGAAATCGTAACTTTAATTATAATTACCCTGTACTTAAAAAACATTTATACAGCGTTTAATAAAGAAATATATAAATTTTGAATTGTTGTAAACGAAGTGTACCAAAAGACCCTGTTTCATTTTTCATCTAACTCAATTACTTTATTTTTTTGTCTGTTCGTTTCTGTCTTTGATTTATAGAGAAAACATATCAAACATATCAATTACCATAACACATTATACATTTTTTGTTTGTATATTATTAATTAAAAAAGTAAATTTAAATTAAAAATTAAATAAGCGAATGATATTTTTAAACGTCTGTCACTACATTAAATATTTTTTATATATTTAAATTTTAAAACTATATTTTTAATTAAATATCAGATGAAAATCACATCTGTATAAATTAAAACCTCTGAACTTCAAATGTGTTTCAATTTAGAGCAACTGATTTATAAAGATGAGTCCCTCAAAATATATCTGGTTTTTGTAATGTCTGTCACACAACACTTTTACCTTATTTAGCGTAAATTCTTTTTCTTAGGGAAAAAGTTCCGAATTATTTATAAAGAAGCAATACATATATTTCTATACACCACAATTCATTAAGATAAATTAATATTTAGTATTTAAAATTGAACAAGAAATTTTTCTTATGACTAGACCCTCACAAATAAAATTAACCTAATGGGTAGGTTAACAATTTTAGCTAATCTAAGGCATGGTTGATAACATTTTACAGTGTTTATAAAAATACCTAGAATAGTTTTCTAAAAAATTGATAATAATATTAGTAGTATTTTTAATGAAAAAAAAAAAAAAAAAAAAAAAAAAAAACTAATAGTCCTCTGTACTAAACTAAATTCTGCTTTTACCAGAATTTCATCAAAATCTTTTTTTTTTTTTTTAGGTAGATTCCTTATAGGAGATCTAATTTTTGCAATGGTTCTCATGACACGACTTCTGGAAAATTTCTTCATATCTTCACCGATCATGACCCCTAGAACCCAAAACCACCCTCCGTTCAAAAGTTTATATATATATATATATATAACGCTTTTTCCCATGTTAAGTTGTGAACACGATAACTGGAGTAATTTTTATTTAAATTTAACCAGCTCGGGATATGTTGTCAGGACACTAAAAATCTCGGTCGAGTTCGTAGATGGGGTATCCTGCTCAAAGGGGGTGGAAATGGTGGGGGGTGGAAATTTTCATTTGCCCATAATTTCTTTAATATTGAAAATAGGAAAGTACTTCAAATCAGGGAAATTACCGCCTTACCCTAAAGAACAACTTTTGTATTTAAACTTTTTCGATAACTTCAATTGCTTAAAAGTTAAAAGTTAAAAAGTGATTTTTCTTGTGATGAAGCCGACATTTTCTATAGCTTTCATTGCAAAAATTTATAATCTGATGCTTATGTCCCGTGCAAATGATAATAAAAAAGATCACTGAAAATATAATAAAATTTTAATCATGTTTTTAAACAATATAATAATCTGATTAAAAAAAAAAAAAGTTTAATTTAACAGAAAATATGACGTCACAATTACAACAATGTACTGAGAAAAATGAAATAAAATTTTATCCGTGATTTTAAACAAATAAAATAAAAGTTAATAAAAAAATAAGTAAATAAAATCCATAGAATAATAACAAAAGAAGAAGGAGCATGCCAATACTCTAATGCTTACAAACTCCTTCTAGTGAAATGCCAGCGAAAGCTACTTTTGCTCCTTTCAACCTTGAAGTAGGGCACCCATCCTCAGCGCATTTATCGCTGTTTGTTCTGGGTGCTGCCTCGCAGACTGGTTGAGAGAGAGACGAGACGATTCAAAAATCTCGCCAACAAGTCGCCAACCAATCAGATTGAAGCACTGTTACAACCCTATACATTCCTGGATTTTACAAACCGAAACCAAGACACGTACGCTCCTTCTTCCTTTATTATTATTCTATGATAAAATCAACATATCTTAGGGCTAAGCAGATTTAGACTTAGCTTTATGACATAGGTGCTATAATGTAAAAGATAAATGTCATCGTTAAAAAAAAAAAAAAAAAAAAAAAAAAAAAAAAAATCTTGTAAATCGATGCTAAACGAATTGAACTGGCATGGTAGAAAAGGTAATAAATTTGGGGACATTTAGGTATCTCTTTAACAAATGAACTAGGGACGATTTTAATGAATTTTCCGTTGAATTTTATTTTCATGAAAATTTAAATTTAAATTAAAGTATTTCATTACTCGAATTCCCTTATTTTGATAAATAAAATTATACCATTAAAAAAAAAAAAAAAAAAAAAAAAACACTCTTTTATTGAAAAATGAACTAATAAAGGTTTTAGAAAACTATTACATACTTTTAAATCTTTATCAACGAGATGTATAAAGTAGAGTGATAAATGGTAACCCTTGAGAAGGTCCAAGATGAATCATGTGACATGCTCTCTTTGCACCTGCGTATTTAGTGGTTCCCTTGGTAACAGCTTATTTTCAGTAAATTTCTATGGCAACGGTTTGGAAATTGTTCTTCGCAGCCAATGTTTTTGTTTACTTACGTAGTTTAATATTCTTTTGTTCTAAATCATTTTGATTTTGATTTTACTTCTTTTTTATTTCGTGTAGTTGAACTTTAACCGACAAAATGCTTAAAAATAGTTGCAAAATTATTATTTGTTGTTAAATTTAGCTCTTTAAAAGTTTAAATTTTCTTTTTTAAACACTTTTAAACTTTGTTGGGAAACAATGATAAAAAAAGGTATTTTATTATTTATTAAAATGTGAAATGTGTGTAAAGTTATTTTAAAAACAATTTATTTCGGTCATAGGACTGTCATGTTACCTAATAATAATGATAATTTGTCGAACTGATATTTTAAATGCCAAAATAGCGATAAAAGGCCAAACACAGCAACCTATTCGAGCATGTCACGTGATTCATCTTGAACCACGGAAAGCTAATCCTTCATCCATTGAATCAGCACTCTAATTTATGTATCTTGTTGATCTTTATTTAAAAAAAATTAATTGTTGCCACTCGACATTATACAAATACATCCAAATCCTGTGTCACATACGATAGTTTTGTATAAGTATAGATTTTTTGTTTGCCCTTGGAACCTGCCCCTGATAAAAAAAAAAAAGTGCCTGGAAACACTTGTATCTAGTATTGTCATTGATTATGAAGTCGTGTGCAAAATTTCAGGTCCTTTGGACGACAAGAAGTTGCCGAAAATTGAATTGCAAAATTCCGTTACATACATTAATAGTTGCATCATATCAAGTTAATAAAAGTGTGTTAATTAAAAACCTTGTTAAACGCTTTAATTAATCATTTAAAAATATAAAATTAAAATAATACGTCAGTCTTAATACAAATATCGTTTGTGGTGAATAATTTAGAATGTCAGTTTAGGCAAGAATTTAAAATTTACGATTGAGAGTAACACGTTACAGCTTCCTTTGACTTTTTATCTTGTCGAAACAAGATATTGGTCTGTGAAGAGATATGAAGTTTTCGCGTGGGAAGAAAATATAATGACGCCAAAGCTGCTTTTCTCCATCTCCAAGCTCGCCAAATTTTGTCGCCAAGTCAAAAATTTCGTCGTCAACTATCAACTTTTGCCGCCAAACACAAATTTCATTGCTAAGTCGCAAGTTTTGTCACCAAAATCTCGCCAAATCATACAATTTACTAAATTCATAACAATTAACATTGAAATTCAGCGGTGCCAAATGGTCAAATGTTAACTAATGTTAATGTTAATGTTCCAGCTTATGTGAACCAAAACAGTTCCACTTTACAATGTTTACTCATCTGACAATAAGAATCACAAAAACACAATACAAAACTTTCAATAATTTAATAAAAATTATAATGAAATAACTATCCAAAAACCGCTGCCACTTATCTGTATTTGACTTGACCATAGCAACGCCAGGCTTACCAGAACTAGTAAGATCACAAGTGCATTTTCACGTTTCTATTACTTTTTTCTTTTAAAAGAGAGATATTGAACAACAGTTATATGGATTTTAAATAAAAAATATAATTTTGATTAAGCTTGGGTGGGGAGGGGGGGGGGGGTAGCCCAATAGCCCCCTCCGGGATTCACCATTGCTGGGATTGTATATCTTTAAGGCTTTTATTTGTTGAATGATTATGAGCTTGAATTTTTAAAAATTGAAACATTTACAAACCAATAAATTTAGCCTAAAATTTTAAGTAGAATGAATAAAACCCTTTTGTAGTTGAAAATTAAATTTCTTGAAAACAGAATAGGGACGTAAATAATGCAATGTGTGGGAACAAAACCATTGGCTAGGTATTAATGCATACGTAAAATTTATTTACAATTGTAACATTAAAGTAAAGGAATCTACCTTTGCCTTTAAGCTTGCCGAAAAGGGATTTTTTATTTTATTTTTTTAACTAAAAAGAAAAGAAAAGAAAATTAATAATAATCAGTATCGAAAAAGCTGAAGAAGCCCTTTTTAAGACAAAAATACATAATTTATTTTAATTTTTAATTGTTGCCAGAAAAAGTTTACGAGTTGATTTGATTTGATTTTTATTTATTTATTTATTTTATCTATTTTTTTAACGAAAAGAAATTCACGTGTAAATATTAAAATTTATATAAAACTTTGTGTAAAATTAAACTTGCAGGGTAAAATTGTCGTTATTATAGATCTAAAGTTTTTTTTTTTTTTTTTTTTTTTTTTTTTTTTTTAACAGGCAGTGAAAATTATTTTACATTTATAACCTTTAATAAAAAAAGAAATCGATCTAAAGTCCCTTGACTTTTTTTATGCGTGTGTACACAAAGCAAAATCGGATTTTAAAAGTAAATAAAGATTTCAATGCTATCTTTTGATATTTACAGAAAAGTGTGAATAATACTGTAACATTTTATTCTCTAAACAGATTATTAAAATAGCATTTCTCATGTTTTAATAAAAATAAGTTTCTTTAAAATGTCATGTATTATCAAAATTCTTTAGTAAAAGGTTACTTTGGCATTTTGAGAAAAAAAAATAAAAGATAAATAAATATTTTCCTAAATTTAACATAAAACGATAGTTATGAAATAAACTGGGAACGAGAATCTTTTAAATATTTCTTACGTCACTTGAATGTGTATTTTAAAACAATATTATTTCTGTTAATCATTAAAAAAAAAAAAAAAAAAAAAAAAAAACAAGTTAGTTTATTTTAAATTAAAAAATATATATTTTTTTAGATTTATTTTATTTATTTTTATTAGGAATTATTATTGTTAATTAGCAATATATATTTATATATATATGGATGTTAATGCAAAAAGATGATTTTTGACACATAAGAAACAGCGTTATTAAAACTTTGAACATAATTTGCTTCAGACTATAGATAAAATGGCAAAACTCATATAAGTTCTTTTCATTTGTAATTTTTTCCACTGACAGAAAAAAAAAATGGATTTTCTCTGATGTCACCTACAGGGCATGAAATTCGACATCCAGTGTTATGGTTCTTTGATATGAAAATCATTTGCATTCATTATGAAAAATATTTTTAATAAAGGATGATTTTCAAAATTCGACCCCATATGGGGGAAGGAAGGGCAAAACGTATTTTCACAAAATCCTTCATATCTCAAACATAATTATAAGATTAATTATATATATAATATATATATACCATGTTTTAAATTTTCTGATAAATCATAGAGCTCTTGTCAATCTGCATAAAATTTTTAAAGTGATAATGAAGTCAATTTTTGTGAGATGCATAATTTAACTTTTTATAATTTTTTAACGTTCACGTTAATAAATGTATTTATACACTAAATGTATTTACACAATAAATTGTATTTATTTTTATATCAAATAAAATGAACTCTTAATTTTTATTTTTGGCAACAATTAAATTATAGTTAATATTTTAATAGCTGTTTTATCGCTATTAGAATGTTATTATTTTCATATTTTAATTAATTATAAGAAAACTAATCAAAAATTCTAAAATCGGACATTGAAGTATTATGTTGTCTCCGGATTCTGAGCTACTGTGAAAGTTTCAAATGTCTAGCTAGTAAGGAAGTTAGTTATAATTCGATTGCAAGATTTGTACCGAACAAACAAACAAACATACATACATACATACATAAAAACAAACAAGAATAGAAGCCAACGAAAACACAGGTACCCGTAAAATTTTTGCTTTAAAATATAGCTAACACAAATATCTAAAAATTAATTTCTGGAATTTTAGAAATTGTTTTATGACCCTGTGAAAATGACATGTTTCCTGCACATATATAAGGCACGACCAACACCTTCTATAATATTGAGTCATCTGAGCCTTATGTCACGGAAGAGTAGCTGATTATATCCAATCAACACTTCCAATAATATCTATAGATTGATGTGGATTGGATATAATGGTCGATCTTTCGGGACGTAAATTTCATGTAGGAGGCATTGTTATAGAAGTTGTTGGTATGCGTTAACACAAATATTTTGATCACAAGAAAAGTGCAACAATTTGAAACTTTTACATTATATTAAAATAAGTGATTCTTAAAAATTGTAATTTATTCTAAGAAGATATTTCTTCTGATTCACCGACAGGATTTCACAGTAGTGTATCATATTACAGATGTTTAGTCTCTATGAAAAAATTCTCTTTAAATAAAATATCATAAAATTAAAAAGAATACATACATACATACATACACATTAATACCCAACCCTTACCCCTACCCACACACGCATATATATATATATATATATATATATATATATATATATATACATTTACAAAGCTTTTCTATTTCATTAATTTTTAAAAGGAGAAAATATCTTGTAAATTATAGTTTTTATACATTTTCAAAAGCAATATTAATCATTTCCCGAAATTAGTGCAAAGTAATAATAATAATAATAATTAAATAAAAATTAGTGGTTGCATATTTTCTTTCGAAACATTTAAACATCTGTTTCATTTATTAATTAAATATTTCTATTAAAAAAGAAAATTTCGTTAATTATATTCTTACTATTTAAACAGTTTTACGATTTTTATGAAAAATAATTAAAATAAATTCTGTCTTCATTTAACTTTTTTCTAAAACATGTTGCATGATAACTAATATATTTTTTAATAGTATATATATATATATATATATATATATATATATATTTTTTTTTTTAATTTTTTTTTTTTTTGCGTAATCTTATCCTAAAATATCCTATAGAAAAAAGTTGGTAAACTTGATTGTACAATTTTTTATAAAGTAATATAATGGTCCGAAATTTAGTGTATTATCCTCGCTCATTTTTCCTTTTTAATTTTTATTTGTCGAGAAATAAAAGTATATATATATATATATAAAAACTGTTAACATATGGTTTCGAGAGAGACAGAATTCTTGGCTACGGAGATTTCCAGAAGATTTATCGGTTAGTATGAGGGGCAAATAGATAAACAAACACATAGAGGGCTTATTGTCATAAAAATATATATTCTAATAGTGTCTATTTATTTTTCTATTTATTATTCTTTTTTTCTTTATTTTTTTACAGGACATAGTAATTACTCAGAACCTTGCTTACGTGGAAATTTTGAATTTATATATTTATTATTTAAATTCTTAAGAAACACTAAGTGAGTTTCGACCATTATGCGATTTTTCTTTTTTAACACGCTTTTATTAGCTTCACCTGTATGTATGTTTGTAACTTCTCTGGGAGTAAACAAAAAATTTATATTGTAAAAAAAAAAATATTTTCCCTACGTGAGCGACGTGGCGTAGAGGTAAGGCGCCGCGCTACGAACCTGAAGGTCCAGCGTTCGATCCCCGTCAGGGGAGATTTTTTACAAATGGTTTTTGTTAATTCTAAGTTATTTTAATTAAAGATTTAAATGCATGTAAATATTACGGTGTGTCACTCACACGATTTTCTCTTACCCTGAATTTTAATACTAAGATAGATATTTTGTGCTTTTTAGTTCACATTTTTATAAAAGCGTGTTCTTTTATTTTTTAAAACTATAATATTATTTTTTTTTCATGTGCAGTTTTTACATTAAGCTAAGCAATTACAATATTACAAGTATCTGCCAATTGCTTAAAAATAATATCATTGTTTTACAGAGAAATAAGAGTATTAGTGTTCGAGTGAGGGTTAAGGATATTAATTACGTGTGGGTCCTCCTAACTTATATCCACGAAACCTTCGCAGAAAACCACAAAAAAAAAAAAAAAAAAATATGCAGCACGCATTCATTAGTTACACTTTCCAACTATACGTAATTGTTGTATCGAATAACTTTTAATCTGAAAAAGTTAATCATATCATATCCTATACAAAACATTATTTTAGAATATTAAAAATACATGTGAATGTTTTTATGATTTTTACAATAGAAAGATTTTAAATATAACTTTGAAAAAATTCTTTCCTAAAACTTAATTCATTGACTTTTTTTTTTTTTTTTTTTTTTTTTTACTTTTGTTGTCTCTGTAAACAAACTAATTGCACAGGATCTATTAATGTCATTTTAAATAGGGAACATTCCATAGTGAACTTGACTGTATAATTTTTTAAAAATTCTAAAAATATTTACCGACGCTAGGAGCCGGAAACAAACAGATAGAAAAGTGGACAATCCGACAGACAAATACACAAATTGAAATCATATTCCCACTAAAAATATAAGAAACTGTTAAAACGCTTAATGTAAACGAAAGTGCAATTCTAGCAAATTTTTATTAATAGCTCTTAATGTAACTGAATATTTTTGTGTGGCTCTGTAAATCTAAAGCTAATCATACTATATTATATAGAAGGCACTCTTTTGTGCATACGAATGATTTATTTAAATTGCATTAAGCTTTGTGCAAAGTAAAATTATTTAAATTTAGTTTATAAAAATAACTCTCACAGAACGCAATGCTTTGGAATACTTTCAAGTGACCCTATACACAAAAAAGTTAGAAATGTACTCGATTTAACGTAGGAAACATCCGAAAGGGAACTTGAATAACTTATTAAAGTTTCTATACAGTAAAGGTATTAAAATATGGTTTATAGGATCTCCTCTCATAGAACACAAATCTTTCGAATATTTTTGGGTGCCCCTGTACATAAACCATTAGAGGTATAAACTTCATTTTCAATAGGGAACACCCGATGATGAACCTGAATAACATATATCAGTTTCAAAAAATTCCATAAATATTTACGGGAGTTAAAGCACGTGCATACAGACAGACAGACGGATATATACACAAATTGAAATCATAGTCACACTTGACAAATGTTAGAAAGTGTTAAAAACGCTTAATGTAAACGAAAGTACAATTCTAGAAATTTTTATTAATGGCTTTTAATATAAATGAATATTTTTGTGTTACCCTGTAAATATAATGCTAATCATGCTATATTCTATGCAAAGCGCTCCCTTGTGCACACAAATAATATATTTCAATTTCATAAAACTTCGTAGAAAGTAAAGTTATTAAAATTTGATTTACAGAAATATCTCTCATAGAACACAATGCTTTGGAATACTTTTGAGTATCCCTGTACATAAACCAGTGGTGATATTTACTCTATTTTCTACAGGAAGCATCCAATAAGGAACTTGAATAACGTATTTCAATTTCATTAAGATATGTTTACAGTAAAGCTGTGAAAATATTGTTATAGAAATACCTCTCATAGAACACAATGCTTTGAAATACTTTCGGGTGTCCTTGTACACAAACCAGTAGAGGTATAAACTCCATTTTCAATAGGGAATATCCGATAGTGAACTTGAATAACATATATCAGTTTCAAGAAATTCCATAAATATTTACGGGAGTTAGAGCGCGGACAGACAGACAGACAGTCAGACGGATAGACAGACAGACAGACAAACCGAAGTCAATTACACTTTTCAACCTTGTTGGAAAGTGTTAAAAATCGAACAGCTACAAAGATGTTTCCGAACTCTGCTTGAAACATACATATTTCTTCTATTAGCAAAGAGATAACAATTTCTCGACCACTGATGGGACAAGTAGAATAAAATCATTGATATTTTATATAACGTACATCCTTTTAAAACACCCCTAATCAATTTCATTATACTGGTATTTATAAAATAAATATTGTATGGGGCATGACTCAATTAAAAATATTTTCACCACAATGAAATTATGTAACAGTAAGCCCAACTAGCGTAACAGTTCTGATTATCAATTAGCTGATAGGGATAACTTGTAAATTACGACTGAGTGGAATATAAATTTAATAAGTGCCTATAAAATTTTAGATTTGCACTGATAATAAAAACAAGCTAAAATTGTTTTATGGCCACGTGAAGGTGTCATGCTTCCTACATAATGTATAAAGCACAGCCAAAACCACTTATAATAATACCTCACGACTGGGATTTATGTCACGGAAGATTAACTAATTACATCCAATCAGCACTTTCTTTAGAGTGATGTCGATTGGATTGGCCGATCTTCCGTGTCTTAAATTTCAAATCGGAGGCATTATTATAGGTGTTGTTGGAATGGCGCTAACTCAAATATATTGATCCCAAGAAAAGTACAGTTTGAAACTTCTTCATTATATTAATATAAATGCTTTTTAAAATAGTGTAATTTACTTTTAAAAGATATTTCTTCTAATCTTCCGATAGGATTTCACAATAGTGTATCATATTACAGATGTTTAGTGAGAGTTCCTTGACTCCACAAAATAGTTCTTTTTATAAAACATTATAAAAAAGAATAAAATTATAAAGAATACATACATACATATACGAATACCAACCCCTACTCTTACCCACACGCCTATCTATCTATCTTTCTACTTATATATATATATACATAACGTCTTACTGGATAGCCCTTTTATTATTAAACAGTCATGTTTCGTATTAAAATAGACTCAATAATTAAGAGATGCAATGTAGCTGATCATAATTATTTTAATAACATTTCCGGGGTTCACATCTTTCATTTTATTTGAGAAGATATATAGTTTACTTGTCAACAACAATAATAGGAAAGTTCTTCCTCTACGGATGTAGGCATTTTTATATTATAGAAATTGGAAAGAGAACACGGGATCCCCCCCCCCCACGTGACGATATGTCAGGTGATTAAAAGGCGTAGCGATGTGCTTTTTAATTATTTAATTGGTCCTTTACTCTGAGACTGGGCCGGGCCTTAGTCTGGAGGGGAAAAAAAATATGTTAAAACAGTAATATATATATATATATATATATATATTAATTTTGCTAACGGTTTAATTTTTAAGAAAGCGGAAATGGTAGTTTTTACTTAAAAGAACAGATTGGAATTATTATTAAAGAATATATGAATTAAATTTTGACTTAATATAAAAAGACCTTATTAGGGTTTTTTTTTTTTTTTTTTTTTTTTTTTATTACATGTGTATAGCGTTTCTTTTTCATTGTTTTTTAAAAGCACTATTAATGATTTGCAAAAATAAGTATAAAAAATATATAGATTAATGGTTGCATATTTGCTTTTTGAACATTTAAACATCTGTTTCATTTAATAATAATTAAATATTTCTATTAACAAAGAATATTTCACTAATTATATTCATATTGTCTAAACAGTTTTACGACTTTTATGAAGAACAATTAAAATAATTTCAATCTTTTTTTTTTTTTAACATGTTGCTTGATAGTTTTTTTTTTTTTTTTTTTTTTTTTTTTTTGTTACTCATCAGTTGCATTTTGAAAAATTAATTCCTGTTATTAATTGAATTTGTTGATTATAGGGGGAAATATAGTTTTTGTACACTTCTAGAAGATAAATTAATGGCCTGAATTATTAAAAAAATAAAAGAAAGGAAAAAAAATGACAAAAAAAAAAAAAAAAAAAAAAAAGATTAAGAGGTTGTATTCTTGCTTTTAAATTTTTAAACAGTTGTTTCGATTAAAAAACTAGTGTTTCCATACATTGTTAATGCATTGCTTAGATTTTACACTGTAATATACTATAATTTATAATGAGTGAAGTTGGGAAAAAAAAGTTGAAAATAATAATACTTAATTGCGTCAAAGGACAATTATCGAATCTATTTTTATTATTTTTCCTTCTATCATTTTTGCAGGCAATAAATAAAAAAATATCCGAAAGCAATTTTCAAAATTACCTTTTTTTTTCCCTTTAAGAACGAAAAAAATGTACATGGAAATGAACGTTGTGCTATATAAATATATTTTTTTTTCGATAATATAAATATTATATCGATTGTTATCTGGAATTTTTGTTGTAGTTTAACATCAAGTTATAAAATAGCCAACAGACTTTTTCTTCATTTTACAGCTAAATGACATACATATGCATGTTTCAAGACACCTTTTCAGTATTTCTCAAATGATCACTAAAATAAATTCAGTAACTAACATCTCGAAAACAAATTGTAGCTCTAGTAAAAATATTTCCATGGCAGCCTTAAAAATTGTAGTTACCATTACTAGTGATTTCAAGAAATCCTTATTTGAATTTGAGTGCGTTTTCTAATATTACCATGGTCCAAACGTATTTATAAATTCCTGCAAATATATTCTGTCTGTTTAGTTTGTTGTTTACCTTTTACGTATAACTAGTAAATCTATATTTCTAGTTTTGTATTTCAGAAAATGTCTAGATAAAGGCGGTATATTTGTTTTTGTCAGTGAAGGGTTAGTGATATTTGTATTTATTTACCAATATTAATAATGTATTGAGGTAATTTTTTTATATTACTTTGATATTACGTATTAAGTACACAAAATTTTAACACTCTTCTTAACATTATTTAAATGACTTTTTCTGATGTTCTGTTGTTTCATATTTTCTATACTTCCCCTTTTTTTAGAAAATTTTAATAAAATTTTAAGAAATTTTAATAAAATTCGAAGAATTGACCGTTAAATCATACAGCCAGCTTCCTTTTTCGAGAAAAAGATCCTGTACTCGCATTTCAAATATTACTGCAAAAAATATTACTGTACCGTTTATTAACGATCACTTCCTTTTTTCGAGAAATATGTCACGATTTCTCAACAGGCATAACTTTATAAGTACGGTCAGTACTAGAACACTTTTTTCCGGTCACTGACCGTAATCTAGAGCTGAAAGTTTTTACAGTGTAGAAAATAATATTTGGCGAATTTAATTATACGAAATTTACACATTTATTCTGGCAAAAGTAATAAAATTGTGAGTGTGTATTTAAAAAATATATATATATATATAGGCTTAGAAAAAATATACTGCCTTCATCTAAAACCAGTAAGTAGTCATTTTTTATTAATCTCTAAATTAGAAATTTATATTTCTAAGCTATGTGTATAAGGTAAACAGATAACCTGGATAGACGAAATGATCGAAAATTTCTAGTTTATACTTTTCTAGATGATGAAACAATATTATGAATATTATGATTCTTTTGTATTGCGAAAAGTTTTCACTTGATTTTCTAGAATTGGGTCATAAACTAAAATTATAATTACTTAAACTTGCTTCTTGTGTCGCATTTATTTTCTGATATTTTAAAATAAGATGATATAGGAAATCGCTCTAGAATTCTAATAGGGGTTTTCAAAACTCGCTAGAAACCATAACTAGAATTTATAAGGATGTTAAAAAAATAGTAAAAAAAAAAAATAATAATAATATATATATATATATATTAATTTACCTTTAAATTCTTAAAACTTTTATCGTTTTAATTTGCTTGTAAAAGTATATACATATGCATCCATAAACTTAGGATAAATATTTATACACATATAAAATTCATTTTTCCATTTGAAGTTAATAGACTTTTGTAAATTTGTAGCATTTCCTTCAGTTGTGATATCTTTTTTTCTTATAATAAATACAGTAATAAAAGCACATTAGGTAAATGATACTCTATTAAAAAATAAATATATATATTCATAGAATACCCTTAAAAATAACAAAAAAATTAGTCTTAACCAACACTAAAATTAGGTTACTTATTTGTAATTTAAAGTCGATAAGAAAGTAAATTCATACCAAACTTATTCGAAATCGCCATTATATTTACTTGTTAGTATAAATTAAATTTTTTATATCGTTTTTCTAACGAAGAAATTTTAGAGAGCTGATATGACTACTTACTTCTACAAATGGTTCACTATATTTATGTTTTTTTTTTTTTTTTCTTTTTTTTTTTTTTTTTTTTTCAAACATAAACTGAAAAGTAAATTATTTTTCTTTTCTAATTTGGAAAAATGTAAATTTTATGTTTATATATATATTTACTTGTATGAAAATGACAAATCCCCTACATTGTTTAAGAAAAATATTTTTAAGTTCATATTTTTATTTCTTATATAGTATAAACAGATAATTAGTTTTACACATTCTTAATTCCCAGTTGTTGTCCTTGTAGTCCTATGGTTCAATGCACACGCACACTCTTTAAATTTTTCGTTTGGTTTTTAATTTTATAAGAATTGTCAAGCATGTTGATCTTGAGTCTCGTAATAGCGAAATATTGCATAACACGTGTAACCACACATCTTGAAAATTAGCTATTTTACGCGGGCTACAACATGTTTGAATGAATGAAATTTAGAAGATCTGTGCGCTTAAATAATAATTTTTAACTGCTTTAGAACTTGAAATTTAGAAACTCCCATACCTATTCCGCCTTCATTTTAAAGTCTTTCGTGAATTATATTATTATTAATAAACTGATTGTATGTATACTTTTAAAATATTATTATAATAAAAAATGTTTTCTAAAAAAAAAAAAAAAAAAAAAAAAAACAGGCATTTATAAGTTAATATGCTGATATTTAAATCTCACACGTGTTTTAAATGTTCAGTTTTTCATAGAAACTTTTTGCAATTTAAAATTTTTAAGTGTCAGATTATAGATATATACCGATGCCAATAGTTTAAACCCTTTTCCTGTACTTAATTTCTTACTGTAGTTAATTCCTGTAACTGTGTCTATTACAGAAAGAAACCCACCTAAAAACAATCTTCAAAAAAACTATAAAAAATGAAGAAAAACCGCAGATAATGTAAAGGTATTTGGAACAATCCCAGCTGAAAAAGTCTTCAAAAACAAAACTATAAAAATTAAGAAAAATTTTAGTTTAAAATGAAGTTTAAGGGGAAAAACGTTTATGGAGGGGTAAAGTTGCCTGCAATTGTTTTGCTGTTCCAAATACCTTCAGTTTATCTGCAGTTTTCTGCAGTTTCTCTTCATTTTTACAGTTTTTTTGCAGAATTTTTTAAGCTGGGATTGTTTTAAATACCTTCACATTATCTGCAGTTTTCCTTCATTTTTTATAGTTTTTTTTGAAGACTTTTTTAGCTGGGAAAAGTTTTACAAGCAGAGTTTTAAGTGGAATTAGGACTGGTTTCCTTTGCTTTCACTTATGGCAAGCTTGTTGACGAATTTGTCTTCTTGTCGACTAAAACTGGAGAAAATGTTCGTATAGAAATGTAAATTATCTATAAGTTTTACCTTTAGTAGGAATGAAGTTCTTGAATTTTTGAGAATGATTGTTCCGTTTCTTGAGCATCATCTGAAAAATCCCCAAACGACCACCGAGACTATCGCGTAACCCATTGCAAAAATATTAAGTTTTCGATCAGACTTCAAGGTGAGCGTTTTATCTCTGATAAACTATGCACTAAGCTGCTTATTGGCTATCGTTCGTGAACAAGCTTATATTTCTGTTTTTTGGTGTTTGTAACGCTGATGACATTACTTTTGTATTACGAGTAGCAATTGTATTAGATTGTTTTGAGAATTCGACTACGACCCTACTTTTGTAATTAAAATTACACATTTATATAAATAGGTACATAAATGATTTTTCATTTAAGTATATAGCTATTTATGTATAACTATGTTCTTGTTAGAATAATGGAAATTAATCATTGATCTGTATTAATTATGATCATAATTACGGTCATAAAATTTGAATGGAGGATCAGAGAAAACACACCATGCTATAGGAACTACAAGCAACGCTCACACACACTCTCTCTCCAGCCCTACTACTTTCGACGGGCATCTTAGAAATGCAAGAAATATTTCGGGAGCAACGTATCGGCTGCGGCGACAGTGATGAAATTCCCGGGTGGTCCTGCTTCATTCCGCATCAACTGCCTTCGAATTTTTAATCTCAAAATATAAAAGATATGAACGACCAGAAGAGCTGGCAAAACACCTATGATTCGTCTCTGGAAAAAATCTATCGAATGGAGCCTCCAAGTGTTCTCCCTGTTCCAAGATCCCGAAGTGCTCTAGAATTCTGAAATCTACATCCTTTATGGTTTGCTTGAGAGTTATTATAAAGAGAAAAGATTGAGAATCTTACACTACCGTTTAAGATTGCCTAATATCTATAATTCGACTCTGGATGAGTCAAAATTTTATAATCTAAAAAATATATATATATATATTTCGTAACTACCCCCAGTAATTTCTCTCTCTCCTTCAATTAAGTCTAAGTGCTAACTAAAATAATTTGGAATGTAAATGAACTTGAATTATATAAATTATTGGTTTTGTTTAAAAAAAAAAAAAAAAAAAAAACTTAATAAAACAAATAATTAAAGAAATTCTTTGTCTCTTTATTAATTGAAGAATAATTTATTTTGGAAAACTTAGTTTAATTTGAAATTATCTCCTTAGTAAAAAAAAATAAATTTTATGACCCAGTAAAGATTTGATGTACTTGGGTATTATTTAGAGTATTACTTAGATTATTATTTTTTGGAGTTAGATCAACGCAGTGTAATGTACAGATTGGTGAGTCTCCCTAAAATAACAATTTCTCTCCAACACCGACTGCATAATGCACGCAAGAAAATTGACTGTCATGTAACAATATATATTGCTTAAATTAAAAATTATACATATTATTTCGATAAAAAAAAAAGATTCATAATATAGTCAAACGCGTTTAATAATTGTTATGTTAATAGAAGGGATATTGTTTATTGAAGTCTATGTTAAATATGTGAGTCTTCATTTTTTATTTCCCGATTAAATTATTCAGTTTGTGATTCAATGTTAATTTTAATAAGTAAACTATTCTTCAAAATACTGGTGATTGCAGACAACAACAACAACAACAACAACAACAACAAAAAAAAAAAAAAAAGACAAAAATCTTTCGTAAAATGTCAAATAGTATACATTAAAATGTCAAAACCCAGAAAATATGTAACCGAGGCAAAAATTTCATTTTTATATCGCAAACTTGTATAGCTATTTTGTTTCTTTTGGAGAGCATTAAATAATTATATTTACACATTTCGCTTAAATCGTAAAAGATTAAATGGAAAGTAAAATCAAATTTATTGATGCAGTTGCCTTAAACGAGAATTTAAGGATAAGAATTCCCAAAGAAAGATATAATGATAAATATAGTATATAATATAAAAAATATAACAATAATCTGGAAGAAATGTAGCAGAAAGTAATTTTCTCTTATATGATTATACCACAATAAAAAAGAAAATTATTATTTCTTTTTCAGAATTCTTATAAGGTATACAATTTACAGACATAAACGTGTTATGAAAATTCGCTATTATCATACTGTACAATGTTAACATAGAAAAGTAAACTATAATATCCAAATTTTAAAATTAATGCAAGCAGATTTATAATAAATCTAGTAATTCGAGGAGAGGAGGGTATTATGGAATAGTCGGGAAATATGGAATACTGAGGTTTCGGCTCTGATTAGTGCTGCTATCTCTTCAAAATACTCTGAATTACTCAAGAAGGATTCCCATGAAGCAATACAGTAAGAAGCAAACGCTTGTTGCTGTCGTACCATTCTCTATATACCAAAGTATGTTTCGTGATTTTGAAAAGTTTTTGCAGGTTAGTTTTCAAACATTTAAACTTACTAGTACACATGACGTTTAAACCTTGATGTTAAGCATAATGCATGCTCAAAGAATTGTATTTTGTTATACGTTGGTCGTTTTTTAGCTGCAAATATTTTGTCCATCACTTTAAAAGTTTATTTTCAAAGAGTTTATTTTCGTGTCGGGTATTATGGAATACTAGATGGTATCATCTGAAACTGACTTCATGTATTCAACTAAAGAATCAGAAAATAAAGACGCTGAATGTATCTTCTGTCACAGAAAATTCTCCAAAGTTGATTTTATGATGTCTAATTAGTTTTTTCTATGGTTTAAACAGTTTAAACCACCTATTCCATATTACCCGACTATTTCATATTAACCTCCATTTGTTGCTTTTTTTTAAAGGAAACTTTTTATAACAACAAGACATTTTTTTTCATTGTCAATTCATTACAAATAATTACACTATGTACCCATCATAATTTTGGGGATTTTTATTAAAAAAAAGTAAAGTTATTTTAAGAAATGTAAATGGTATTCCATAATACCCTCCTCTCATCTATATCTTTGGCACGCACACACATGCGCATGAAAGATAGAAAGGTTTGGTTTAACGTCCCACTTGTACTGCGCAATGGATAACTGGCGACGGTCTGGGATGCACCCTTTAGGATGGTCCGGAGGCATGCCATTACAATTTCGATCCTTTTCGGAGGGAATGGCTCTTCCGCTTCGGTGACCCCCCCCCCAGGGGTATAAGAAAAGGGCATTATTACAAACAAAATCTCCGTCAATCAATCTTTGTCACTCACTAAGGGCAAAAGAACAACCCGTATTTGTGAAAATGCCAATGTTTTGCAACAAGTAAAATCCCAAATAAATAAGTTTGTCCGTGCGTGACGTCACCGGCGCTTTCCTTATAACTTGGATGGGAACATGGAAGACATTGCACTGAGAAACAATTCTGTAACTGACATCTAGAATCTAAATTGTGGCTCTAAAAAAAACAGTTTCATGTCATCCTTATAAAATGTAGTCCCCTTTGAAAGCGAGTTCTAGAAGCCCCTATTAGAATTCTGTAGCGTTTGCCTATATTATAGAGGAAAAACCTATTTGAAAATATCTCCAAATAAATGCGGACACAAGAGGCGGGTTTCAGCAACTATAATCTTGGTTTATTATCCAATTCTAGATAATCAAGCGAGAATTTCTTGCCGTACAAAAGATTCAGAATATTCGGAATATTCAGAATATTGTTTGACCATCTAGAAATGTGTAGGCTAGAAATTCTCGATCATTTCGTCTATTCAGTTTACTTGCGTGCGTTATGCGCATAGCTCGGAAATCTATATTTCTAGTTAAGGGATTTGGAAAATGCCAACTTATTCATACTTTAAGGCGGTTTATTATTTCTCTCACTGTGTGGATACCACGGATTTTACGTGCACCAGCCACCATTAGTGTACACCACAGTCTTTTTCCGGCTCGAATATCGAACCCGCAATCTTTTAAGTGCGAGCTCGGTGCTCTACTGACCGGGCTACTGCGGCCCCACACATGCGCATACATATGTAAGGACTTGTCTAAAATTAACTGTATCCGTATCTAAAATATTCTTGATATTTAAGATGAAAAAAAGTGCAGTCACACAGAGACTGTATCTGGATAAGAAATTTAAGGAACAGGAATTGGTATGTAGAATTCGAATTTTAAACTTCATATCAAATTTAGTGTAGAGGAATATATAACTTGAAATATTTTTTCAAGACAAATAATTCAGAAAAATATTCTAAGATTTTATTTAACGAAGAGTATTGGTTACTAAAATTTTATCTCTACAGTAATACTTACCATGAATAAAGAGAAAATATTTTAAATTTACCAAACATAGATTTATTTGAAATAATTGTTTTTTATATTTTCACAATAACAGAAAAGACATAGAAATAAACTACAATCTTTTTGAAAACGTTGCTTCAGTTACTAAATGGAAATAAATGGCATCTTTTATAAGAATGATAAAAAACATCATTAGGTAGTAGACTTTAGAAATATGAAATATAATCCAAAAGTAAAGTCTGCATACAAAATGATTTAAAAGATAACCAATATAATATCCGGAATTCTTTTTATAATAGATAAGGTAATTCCTCTGTACGAAGATTACTTTTTCGCATGAAGTAAATTATCTAAAACAAAATTGGTTGTAGTATCTATATTATAAAAACTAAACGTAAGGTAAACTTTTAGAATACAAATCTCATGTTGAATTTTCTGTTGAAATAAAATAATTTATTGGTTATATTATTTTCTAGACTTCCTACTCAGTTGTTTGTTCGTTTAGATATTTTGACTTTGCTTTTCTACATACATCTTGATTTGAACAATCATGAAAGATTTCATTTAGTTATCTAGAAAAATCTATCTAGCCGTCCCTGAAGGAATAATAAAATAAAAAGTTTGTTCTGGAATGATTTCTGCGCATATTTATCATAGAATTGAAGCGTTTGATACGATTTTTCCTAATAATACACCTTGTGTAAACTGCATTTTTAAAGTTATTGTTATATATTCTATTAGTGCGTTATATATTTTTTTACAATAGACTTGGCGCTAGATAAATAAAATCAGGAATAATAAATAATGTTTTAAATACAATCGAAATAATAAACTAGACATCTGTTTCGGTACCATTTAGTATTTCGTCTAATTCTGTTGGTCGATTAAATAATCGTAAAATCTTATACTTTTGTTATATATAGCAGCCCTTTCGTTTTGTTAATTTACACTGATGTCGGTATGTTGTTATATCTCGTGCGCCTACCTTATTCCTCTCCATTCCTGCTGTATGAAAAAACAATAGACAACAAATGAATTTAAAACATTAGTTGAAACTCTTGATTCATTAGAGATATGGGAGTACTTTCCTGGACAATTCATACACCATAAGTAACCTGTATTCTTCCTTTAAGTAGAAACAACAGACAATCTCAATATCTTACAGATTAATAAAAGCCACTCGCCGATATTTTCACTTAACTACAAAATAACACGTTAATTCACATTATGCATTCTTTAAATACGAAGTATCAGGCGTCAAACTTGTTTATCCTTCAAAATACTATGCTTTAGATACTTCAACATCAATAACTTTCCCGAAAAGAAAACCCGCTCGAACGAACTGCACTCGACGTATTGAACTGATCACAAGTCAAAACTAAAACAGAACTAAGTTAGTACTAAGGCTGAACCACATATTCTCCGATTTCTATATTAACATTCCACATATACATTAATAATTTGCATTTTACATTCAACCCTGGTTTCAACAAAACTACTCCCAAAACTAATTTATTTGTTAAATCTCGCCAAGTTTGAAACTTTCCTCTTAAATTAGTAACTCCTATTCTTATAAATACTTTAGGATTTCTTTCAAAAATCGGTTTCATACGATTTTTAAGCTAATGGTAATTTGCCATTATTAGGTAAATGGTTAAACTAATAATCACTAACGCGCGTTTTTCATTTCTAATGTTTCTGTATACGCCACCGCGTGAAGAAAGCATTTCCAATCCTGCAATGCTATATGATTCTGAATCGTCGTGATACCATAGATATAGTAATATACATAGATCTATCATCCCCATGTTATCGAGCAAAAAATTTTAATGCCGAAAAAAAGTTCTAAAATCAGCCATTAGAGAGTATTGAAAAAAAGAATAAAAAGAAAAATGAATTTGAAACTGTATCTGGAGTTTTTCATTCGTCTTTAGTAAATGAATTATTCATAAATTTTATTTACTAAATTATCCGTGTGTATTCCTGTGTGTCATTTACTCGGGAAAAGGCAGCCATTAGAGTGACTTTTCCCGAAAAAAGAGGTATCACTTTTTCCCTCTCGCTGATCAATCTATGTCTTATTACTATATCTATGCGTGATACACGCTTCTTCTGGTAGAAGTTCTGATGAATGGTAATGAAAACGCTCTGTATATAATGAAAAATTTGTCATCAAGAAAACTTCCAATGTAATGAATAAATTTGAAATAAAATTGAGCAGTGAACTTGTCTTGATTGTGCAGGTGATGTGCACAGATGAGTGATGTGCACAACAGATGATTGTGCAGGGAAACTTGATCCATCATTTCATTTTTAAGTGGCAGATAATTGAAAATTTCAAACTTTCATGCAAAACAATGTACTAAAATCTGAATCGATGAGCCTAAAACTTGATATATGCATCTATGTTACCAAGGTGTTAACCTAGGTTATTAAATAAATGAATCTGCCATCTTCTTAGAAAATTGGAACCACTTGAAAAAAAAAACAAAAATACAACAAAATCTTTCGACTGAGTCGGTACGCTCAGTCTGAAGACCCGGTTGTTAGTATGATTTGTATTTAAAATGTAGAAACTGCTTCAAATCGAAATAACTATTGCGCGGTTTGGAAAATGTTGCTAGTTGTTTAAAAAGATCTTACTCTTCAGTTTACAAAGTCAGTTTTTCGTGCTTTGAACTGCGATTAGATTGCAGGTTATTATTTTAAGGCTAATTCTAACATCTAAATGCGCAAGCCTAAGTGAGATGTCTTCTTTAGGAGTAATTGTAAGAGTTGTAGCCAGTATTCACGCATGTTTTGGAGAAAAGCTTCGAGATTAGATTCCAAACGGCCAGCCAAATATGGATGAAATGGACTCAAATCCGGGAACGCTGTTCACCATCATTTAGAGTAGAAACTCTCAACCACTAATGGGGTTTATTACGATCTGTATTAAGTTCGTTAAATCGTCTAAAAATGTTTGAAAAATGCATCCAAGCTCTTAATGCGAAAAAGTATTTTTAAGGTCATTGTCACTCGAAAGAATATTGTCGAATATAAAAGATTAAAAAAGATATTTTTAGGAATTGTTAGTTAAAATTAAAAGTACAAATTTTAAAACTACATAATTATTTTTTAAATATTCAGTTTTATTTTCAATTTCAATTTTTCGCAACATTCAATACGAAATGAAAAAGGTAACTGCCAAATGGAGTCCATGTTGTGATAAAAACTTGATGAGCTATTTAAAATAATCTAATAATCGTGTGAATTATACTTCTTTCTTCTAATTGTAAAAAACAATGGCTACTGAAAAATATTGGATAGTTTAATTTTTATTGTTTATATAAATTTCCCGATGAATTTTAAATCGCAATGTTCGAAAATAGTTTTCCGGATTTTATCTAATATTATAAGAATAACAAGTAATACAAAACACCTTTATAAATATCTAGTTTGTTTCTAAAATATAATAACTACGCAAAAGTAGATACCCACCTTTTAAACCAGTAATAAATTGATTTTTTTTTTTTTTTTTTTTAATAATAATAGACTTAAATTCCCTGGTGTCCCGTTGAAAACTTTCGTTTTCGGAACCTGATTGTATATAAGTATTTTCGATTATTTCCTTACAAAGTGCTCAACGCAGAAAGATAAAAATATATTAGTGCACAAGAAATAACCCCAGGAATTCAAATTTGGCCTGTTCAATAGTTTAAATGGTAATTATTAGAAACCTCATAATAGCTTAAAAATTATTACGTATATCATTTTAGTTTTCTCATACCCATATGCACAGTAAAGAAAGTATTTATTTGGGTCAATATTTTGAAATTGAGTTTTTGTTATATTTACGCGTTTAGAGGTTACTTGAACCCTAAAAACAAGTTTTAAGCGGTTGGTCTGTGTTTTTGTCTGTGTGTCTGTGTGTATGTTAGTTGCATATCTAAAGAAAAATAACAGATAACCTATAACCACCTCTGTAGGTCACCCACCTTTCGGCTTAGAGTGTGGACCTGCGGCTTAGAGTGCGGGCCTCCAGAGCAAAACCGTAACTCTTCCCAGCGGATCAGCGGCCCGGGTCACGTTCCCGAAGAAGAAAAACAACATCAGGAAGTTCAAACTTAGTATCATAAATCTGTATATGCTACACTAAACATTTCGTTGATGTTAAGCAAAGTGTGTTAAGCAAAAATGTGTGCAGGTTAAGCAAAGATGTTAAGCAAATAATTGCACCCAAGAGTATTAAAATACATTACTTCTATGAAGGAAATTGCAGTTAAAAAGTGTTTAACATCTTTCTTAAACCAAATGTAATGAATTTATATTTTTTAAGTGCGTAAAATCGAGCTTCATGTGGAATGTGGTATGAAATCATTTTACGTTCGTTTACAAGGCTACAGAAAAGAACTGGAATATTGTGGAACAATACTTGAGAACTGGAAGTGTATTTCGGGTTGTGCTGTGTGGTATTAATACAGGATTATATTTATGTGCACCATATAGCGTGTACATAATTTTTAGACGATATAGAAATTTCTACTAATCAAACGAAAACATTCTTTTTTGTTGAAAATAATTACTAGATGTGCTTCACTGTAGTATTTTCCCATGTCTGGGAAAATTGCTCAAGAATCGAACTTATTTCTCTTACCCATACGGTAAATAAAGTAATTTTCAAGCTAAATATTCAGTGCTTTTTTTTTTCTATATTTACACGTTTTGAGGTTTCCCGAATAACGAAGTCAAGTTTTTAACGCTTGATCTTTGTCTTTCTCTTATTAGAGTAATTTAAAAACTAATACTATCAGGCAATTTAATATTGTATTTTGAATTTAATATTAGTTTGCTACTTTAAAAGTTTGATCAAGATTAATAAGTTTCAAGGAACGGTACGTGTAAGAGTTTTCTGGATAATTTTAAATTAACTTTTAAATTTAATAAAAGATTTGTATTCTATATAAGTATAGGTGCAACAATGAAACGGGGATTGAGGAGAATGACAGACAGAATTATTTGTGAAATAAAGTTTTTCCAAGTCTAATTTGAACTATTTTAAACGTAGGTTTATACAACGTTACTCATTATCTTACCACTTAATCTCCTTTCTGTATTTATAGTATTAAAAATCAGGGTAAGAGAAAGTCGTGTGAATGCCACACCAGATTATTTGATATAAAATCTGTACGTTAATATAATTTACATAAAGCTTTATTAAAAATTAAACCACATTATGCCTCTGGTAAAATTGGCATTATTATAAGTCTGTAGACATTTAAAAAATTCATAACTATTGAACGAATTGATCGAATTGAAAGCGGTTAACGGAAAATAAAAATATATATATATATATATATTCTCGTGAAGTTGATTTTTTTTTCCTAAAGAGAAATTAATAATTAAGCTACTTGTCGATAGAGGGCGCTGTGCATCATGAAATCACGCATTTTCATGAAAAACTGTACGTATTCGCATGCAAATCTTTAAAGGCATATAAATCCTATTCTATGTGTCTGTCGTCACCACAAATTACAGTTTGCAAAGGAGTTATAATACTGCTAACTGCAGCTTCAGTCGGAACCTTTCAGTCAGTTGTTACCTCAGGGAAAATATCTTCACCAATAACGCTTTATCTACGAAGTCAGCATCGCGATTAAAACTTCCTGTATGCACAAGTAGGAGGCAAAATAAGATATAAACTGTTCTAATCGCAAAATTGTGCAATCTATAGGACTTTCATTCGCATATTTTTCTTTCCCATCTATGCGAAAAAATTAATTACTTGTCTAACTACAGTCAACAAAAAAAAAAAAAAAAAAAAAAAAAAAAGAAACTGTATTTTTTTTTTTTTCTTTACCAAAAGAAAAAAAATCCTCCTTCACGAGAATGATTTTATCGCAAACCGCATTCAATTTTATCAATTCATTTAATAGTTATGAATTTTCAAAATGTCTACAGACTTATAGGAGACCCTGTATATTTTGAAAACCTTTTCAAACATTGCATGAGATGAAATTATGTATGCCATGAAGAATAGGAAAAAATTAAAACGTTCAGAATAAAAAAGAAAAGAATTTTTTATTCCTTAAAAAAAAAAAAAAAAAGCAGAAAAAAGCAAAGGCTTGCAATTTTAAAACTATGACAATTAATATTACAGCATAGCCTCCTAAACTAGATGTCTTCCGCGTGGCTCGTGAAACTTGGCAACAGTTCAAGAGGTACAGAGCGCCACCTGGTACTGATTGTGCTCTTTTTTTTTTCAACTGTCCCCAACAATTTTAAGAAGTGATATACGATACATAAATTCGACGTTTCTTCTATTCTATTCGCATTTTATGTATATCAAATCCCACTTTTAAAAATTTTTGGTGGCTGTTGAATAAAAAAGTCGCGCAATCTGTACCAGGTGGCGCTGCCCACCGAAAGGTTTTCGAGTCACGCGAAAGGCATCTAGTTTAGGAGGCTATGATTAAAGTTAACAATTACAAACCGTAAGAAATTTAAATTTATACTTACAAACTAAAACAAAATAAATCTAATAAATATTTATTTTGTAGCTAAATAGTTAAACAATAAAAAGTTAAAAAAAAAAAAAAAAAGAAAAGAAAAAAGAAAAGAAAGAAAGAAAGAAAGAAAGAAAAATAAATATAAATATAAGTATCTAAAGGTTTATAAATAATATTTAAATATTAGAACGCTCGTAAAAGACAAAAGTTATTAATTCAAACAATGAAAATTAATTTTATTATAATAATGCCTATAAGTTGGCATTTCTAAGTTAGTTCTTAGATTTGCAAAATTTTACTTGTAAATATATTTTTTTAAATCGCAACTCTTTCTTTCTTCCTCTTTTTTTCTTTTTTTCGAGATTGTTGTATGTGTATTTAATCCTTTAACTTGAACTAAACACATTTTCTGTTCTTGAACTACATGTTTCAAAAGAAATGCGAAAAAATTCTAACTACTACGTAGTGTAATTTAGGTTTATATTTATTCTTTTTAAATACGGTCTCTTTTAAACTTGGCAACCTGTTTTCAGTTTCAGAGTGTTACAAAACAACAAGGAAATATATTTTCATTAAGTATGTAATAAGAACATTCTGAAATCCTTTTATGATGTCTTTAACAATGTTTTAAAATTAGAACTGACTGTTTCTCCATAAATTATGTAAATTTTAACTCTTCAGAAAAGGTTCTTTCGAGGGGCTTTAATTTTGAAAGAAAAGTCGGTTTGTTTCTGCTTAATGAAACATTTTCTTTATATGTAATAACTTCATTGTATTAGTTGGATAATTTTTTTAATGAAAGTTTTCTGTCACAAAATTGCTTTTCTGTAACATATAACATTTAAGATACAGAAAGGTTGTGTCATTATTATGTGATATTGTTATACCTAAAAATATTCTCAAAAAAATTAAGATAACATTTACCAATTTATAACGCAAAAACTAATAGCGATAAATATATTGAAAAATTAATTTTAAAACAAATTATTATTATTTTTTATTATTTATTGGTGTTTATTTCCAGACTGAATAACTTGCCAAAAATTTTAAACAAGAATTATTTTCTTTTTAAAGTTGCATGAGAGAGGGGGAAAAAAACCCCTTAGAATTCAAAACAAAAGAAGCTAAATTCGATGCTTACGTTTACACTTATACTTTTTAATTAAGTTAAAAAAAAAAAAAAAAAAAAAAAAAACACTTTAAGTGAATTCTGTTGTATTTGCGAAATACAACTTAAAAGATCTTTGTCAACGTTACTTTTCCTTAACAATAAGCTACGTTTTTGCATTTAGAACTCAAGTAAAATGCTATGTAAACAAGAAAGAAAAATCATGCAGTACGCATTGATTAGTAACACTTTCCAACTATACGCAATTGTTGTATCGAATTAATTTTAATGCTATTTGTCTGCGTTACCACACAACAGACAGAAGGACTGAAAAATATACAGATAGAATAATTGATTTTAAAATTGCTCTTAGGCATTTTGGAAAGTGTTAAAAAGGCTTAACGAAAAAGAACATGAAGCCATTATAATTACAGTTTTTAATCTCTCTGAATATTTTACAGTAGCCCTGTAAATCTGAAAGTTAATCATATCATATTCTATACAAAACAATATTTTAGAATATTAATAATACATGTCAATGTTTTTTATGATTTTTATAGTAGAAAGTTTTTTAAATATAACTTTAAAAAAATTCTGTCCTAAAACGTAATACATTGACTTTTTTTTTATTATTATTGTTGTTGTTGTCCCTGTAAACAAACTAGTTGTACAGGACCTATTAATGACATTTTAAATAGGGAACATTCCATAGGGAACTTGAGTGTATCATTTTTTAAAATTTCTCAAAATATTCAAGGATGAAAGGAGCCGGAGACAAACAGATAGAAAGGTAGACAATAGGACAGACAGATTCACAATATTCCCACTAAAATTATAAGAAAGTGTTAAAACGCTCATGTAAACAATAGTGCTATTCCAGAAAATTTTTATTAATAGCTCTTAATGTAAATGATTATTTTTGTGTGGCCCTGTAAATCTAATGCTAATTATACTATATTACATAGAAGGCACTCTTTTGTGCATACGAATAATATATTTCAATTGCATTAAGCTTTGTGGAAAATAAAATTATTAAAATTTGGTTTATAAAAATAACTCTCATACAACACAATGCTTTGGAATACTTTCAAGTGCCCCTGTATACAAACCAGTTAGAAATGTACTCTATTTTACATAGGAAACATCCGATAGGGAATTGAATAACATATCAAAATTTCATTAAAGTTTCTATACATTAAAAGTATTAAAATATGGTTTATAGAAACTCCTCTCATAGAACACAATGCTTTCGAATACTTTTGGGTGTCCCTGTACACAAACCAGAAGAGGTATTCACTCCATTTTCAATAGGGAACATCCGATAGTGAACTTGAATAACATATATCAGTTACAAAAAATTCCATAAATATTTACGGGAGTTAGAGCGCGGGAAGACAGACAGACGGACAGATACACAAACTGGTATCATATTCACGCTTAAAAAAACGTTAGAAAGTGTTAAAAAACGCTTAATATAAACGAAAGTACAATTCTAGCAAATTTTTATTAATAGCTCTTAATATAACAGAATATTTTTGTGTCACCCTGTAAATCTAATGCTAATCATGCTATATTCTATGTAAAGCATTCTTTTGTGCATATGAACAACATATTTCAATTTCCTAAAACTTCATGAAAAATAAAGTTATTAAAATTTGATTTATAAAATATCTGTCATAGAACCCAGTGCTTTAGAATACTTTTGAGTGTCCTTGTATATAAAACAGTGATGGTATTTAATCCATTTTATACAGGAAACATTCAATAATGAACTTGAATAACATATTTCAATTTCATTAAGATATGTGTACAGTAAAGGTATGAAAATATGATTTATAGAAATACCTCTCATAGAACACAATACTTTGAAATAATTTCGGGTGCCTCTGTATATAAATCAGTAAAGGTATAAACTCCATTTTCAATAGGGAACATCCGATAGTGAACGTGAATAACATATATCAGTTTCAAGAAATTCCACAAATATTTACGAGCGTTAGAGAGCGGACAGACAGACGGAAAAACGGACAGACAGACAGGCAAACCGAAGTCATTAACACTTTTTAACCTTGTTGGGAAGCATTAAAAATGTTAGAAAGTGTTAAAAACGCTTTATGTAAACGAAAGTACAATTTTAGCGAATATTTATTAATATATCTTTATATAACTGATTATTTTTGTTTCACCTGTAAATCTAATGCTAATCATGCTATACTCTATGCAAAGCATTTTCTTTTGTGCTTATAAATAACATACTTCAATTTCCTAACTATTCGTGCAAAGTAAAGTTATTAAAATTTAGTTTATAGAAATATCTCTCATAAAACTCAATGCTTTGGAATAATTTTGTGTGTCCCTGTACAAAAATCAGTGGTGGTATTTACTCCATTTTACACAGGAAACATCCGATAGTGCACTTGAATAATATATATCAATTTCATTGAGATTTGTGTAGTGTAAGTGTATGAAAATTTGATTTATAGAACTATCTCACAAAGAACGCAATGCTTTAGAGTACTTTTGAGTTTCCCTGTACTTAAACTAGTGGTGGTATGTAAACTATTTTATATAGGAAACATCCAATAGTAAACTTAAAAAACATATTTCAATTTCATGAAGATATTGTACAGTAAGGGTATGAAAATATGGTTTATAGAAATGCCTCTCATAGAACACAATGCTTTGAAATACTTTTGTGTGTCCCTGTACACAAATCAGTTGTTGTATTTACTCCATTTTATACAGGAAACATCCGATAGTGAATTTGAAAAACATATTTTAATTTCATTAAGATTTGTGTACAGTAAGGTTATGAAAATATGGTTTATAGAAATGCCTCTCATAGAACACAATGCTTTAAAATATTTTCGGGGGTCCCTGTACACAAACCAGTAGAGGTATAAACTCCATTTTCAACAGGGAACATCCGATAGTGAACTTGTATAACATATTTCAATTTCATTAAGATTTTTGTAGAGTAAGGGTATGAAAATATGGTTTGTACAAATGCCCCTCATAGAACACAATGCTTTGAAATATTTTCGGGGATCCCTGTATACAAACCAGTAGAGGTATAAACTCCATTTTCAATAGGGAACATCCGATAGCGATCTTGAATAACATATATCAGTTTCAAGAAATTCCATAAATATTTACGGGAGTTAGATCGCACACAGACAGACGGACAGACAGACAGACAGACAGACGGACAGACAGACAAACCCAAGTCATAAACACTTTTCAACCTTGTTGGAAAGTGTTAAAAAGAGAATTTAGAACTCGAGTAAAATGCTATGTAGAAAAGGATACATTTTAAATAAGCTTATATACACATATAATGTCAATAAATATTGATGATTATATAAAAATTTTGATGATTTTTAATACTTTAAAGCAATTTTATTTCTTTTCCATTTTATTTACCAATTTAAAAAATAAATAGAAAATGTGTTTTAAATATTTTTTATTCATATTTGTTTAGTGCTTTTTTTTTTTTTTTTTTTTTTTTTTTTTTTCACATCACTATAGCTACGCAACACGCAGTAAACGGTCTGGAACTCACCCTTGAATGTGGTCCAAAGATATTTAATCCCAATTTTAATCCTCCACGGAGGGTTTTTTAATTTTTAAAAAATACGTTTAAAGATATTAAAAAAAAAAAAAAAAAAAAAAAAAAAAAAAAACTATGCCTATCCTCTTATCATAGCAATTAGGTTAATGAGATTTATTTAAGTGTTGCTCTATTGTACTATTTTTTCACGAAAATCGAAAAATTATCGTTACCTTAAAAAAAAAAAAAAAAAAAGTTATAATTTTTTTTTTTTCCCATGTTTATATTTTTCTAAAATTTATAGTCGATTCTTAAAGTAATATATAAATTAATTATGAGCTATGTGAAAATCCTGAAAAATGGAAGTCAGAAACAGCAACAGTATGCTATAAAACATTTTTTTTTTTTTTTAAATCGAAACAGCTTCATATATCTTCTAACAAAATAAAGTCAAATTAATATATCGTCGACCCTCATAAGAATCTTTAACGTTTCTTCAACGTATTTAATTTCGAGCTCTTTTATTTAAATATATTTGGCTTTAAAGCCATGTCGATGGATAAAAGTTTAAATTACGAGGATTTAATTACACTCCAAATAAAAATCGAATGTTTAGATGGCAAAAAAGGAATGCGATGCGTTACTGACCAACAAAATTACGTTAAAAACAAAATACTTTTATCTAATGGTTCAAAATTTGGCGATATATTGATAAAATTAAATATTAAAACTAGAGTTCATTGCTTCTAGTATTAGTTGTTCGCAATCTCGGACAATTGATAGAAATTACTTTTATTTGAAAATATAAAGTGAAATAACATTGATTGCGGTAAGTTTATGGGAGAGTGGTGGACTAGTCTCTGAACCCGTGAACTAATTTCTGAATAGCTCGATGCTGTATCGGCGTATGAACCTTGCTAAATTTTATTGTACCGCCAAGTCTCGAATTTTGCGAGCTACTAAAAAATCGAGTTTTTTAAAAACGGAAGTTAATCGCTTTGTGGAGAATCAAAATTGTGAAAGCATGTCTTTAGACAACCTTCAAACGTAACTAACAAATCGTCTCTAATACAAATATCATGTAAATTCAAAATGTTACGAGAGATAGAATAAACAGAATTAATGTTCTTCTCAAAAAAAAAGTGTTAGGGGTTTTTATCAATATCTATTTACAATCATTAAATATTAATATTTATTTACAATCATTAAATATCAATATTTATTTACAAACACTGTAATATCACTGGGCATTGAATGAATCAAAATAAAACTATGAGTAAAACCCCTTGTAGTTTAGCTTTTATTTTGAGAGAACTGAAACTCTGTTCATTCTATCTCTCGTAACGTTTCGAAATTACATGATATTTGTTTGGGGTTTTCATATAAGCTGCTCAATACCTTTGGCTATTAAATTATGCAAATGAGCTTTTTATAAAGCTTGCGCATGCGTAGTTCAAATTATTTAGTAAAAGTGCTTGTATTTCGTAAGATATTTAGCATTTTTTTCATTCTGACTGCTGTATGCTGTGTCTAATGTAGTACGTCATATTTCCTAAAAATGGTTTTGTACTGAGTCTAATACACTATGTTTTATAATTAAAAAAGTGGAAATTGTTTTTGAAATTGTTTAAAGAAACCGCTATATCTCCATCACTATTTGTGGTAGCTTCATACAATTTTATACAGATAATGAAAAACGTCCTCATAATCACATGCTACAGTCAAAACGCATTTTACAGGGTGATCCAAAACATTTTATTTTCTTTTGAATTTTTCACTGGTCCTCTTTCCTTTTTCATGACACAACTTTTACTGAAAAATATTAGGTGTGACATGTTCTTTACACTACCAAAGTTTCAAGAGAATTCCTAAAAAACTTTTCAAGATATTTAACAAAACGTAAAAAAGCGAAAGTGTTCACATTATTTTGTCAAACACCTGTATGTCAGACCATCGCCAATTGACCACTGCGCAACACTAGTGCGACGTTAAATCCAACCAACCAACCAATCCACGGAAAGTATAAGGAAAGTTTTGTTACATATTTATTTATTTGTTTTATTTTATTTTATTTTTATTCTCTGTGAAGATACTCTAGATTAAAATGAGAATAAAAAATCAGTTGGGTTAAAAAATAATCGACGAATTATCCTCGAACCCAAAAACATGAAAGGATTTATCATTTAATAAAAAAGCACCACAAAACTGGCGTTGTAAAAATTATTACTTACAAACTTTGAATAAAAACCATAAAATGCAATAAACTCGCAACAATTGTTTCGGGTCGAAAAAACACACGACCCTTCATCAGGCGAATAAAGTAAGCACGAGTGCTGCAGGGTTGTGCACTCAGGGTGCTGCAGGGTAGGTGCGTTGCCGCTTTGACTGCAGCACTCGTGCTTACTTTATTCGCCTGATGAAGGGTCGTGTTTTTTTTCGACCCGAAACAATTGTTGCGAGTTTATTGCAGTTTATGGTGTTTATTCAAAGTTTGTAAGTAATAAGGATTTATCATGTATATCCAGCAGCAAAATACTTACTGAATAAGCCATTTAATGCTTAGTTGAATAATGTATTTTTTGATGTTAAATAGAAATGAGATTATTATATAAAGAAAACTCATAAGTATATAAAATACAAATTTATAGACACTTTATTTCAATATGTCTATAACTGTATACATAAATCTACAAGTACAAAATTCTAAATTTATATTACTATTATTTAAATTAAGTAAAAATACTTTTTATGAATAAGTTTGACAAAATTTTAATTTCGTAATTCTTGTACTATTCAACATTATAACGAAATTTTGTATCCTCAAATAAAATACTAAAAAAGTTCTTCTTGATCTAAAGAGAGAAAAAAAAATGGTGAAAGTTACATTTAATTTCTGGCAAACATTCTATGTTTCAAGAAAGTACAACGAAGTACTTGGGCTGATTTACAAAGAAGTTATCTATTAAACTTTCTATGTTTTAAGTTATTCCTCCCTTCAAATATTATTATAAAAATTGTATAAACAAAAGGGCAGGTTATAATTTTCAATATTAATTTTTCATGTTGTACATCATGTTCATTGTATCATAATTTTATATTAATATCAAAATATAATTTCGAAATAAATGCACAAACACAGACAGATATAAATATAAATAAATATGTATATTCTTTAGATTTTTTGCATAGTTATGTTAAAAATTTGATTTGCATAATATACAATACCAGCCTTTTTTTACAGTAGATATCCACTAGATATTAATCCACTAGATATCTGGATAGTGATAAAAGCACAATTCATTACGTTCATACTATTTACATTTCTCATATTTAAATTACATGCACATTCTTTTTTTATAGATCGCAGCACTGTTGCATAAAACAAATCAACAGATACTTAACAAAATTAATAAACAAACTAAAACTAAATAGTGTACGAAAAATTACTTTAGCATAAACCCATACTAAAAATGAAACAGAGCGAAACTGAAATTAATATGGAGACTAGCGGCATGGCTTACAACATACACTGCAGGATTAAACTAGTTCTACGCATGCAACGTTTCCCTCACCTGTCAAGACCAAATGAAAAAAACTCATAAAACCAATTTTATAAACCATCCTTTCTTTCCAACATTTTCAACGCATTACTCCTTTTAAACTGATTCACGAATATATATATATAATAAAGAGGATCCATTAAGCATAGCAGAAGCCAAGCAACAGATACAAGACCATTGAAATACCAATGACCAATAAAATTTAAAAAAAAAAAAAAAAAAAAAAATCATCAGTGGATGAAATACACCAGTGCAAAGAAACCAGATCTATTAATTAACATCCTGCAAAACAAACGAATCAATAAAGTAAAACAACAAATCCCAACTTAAAACCATAAACTTATCAAAATCATTAAAAAAACAACCCAAGAAACACAAGATAGGAAGAAGGAGGCAGGCGGCAAGACTTGTGACTTGCCTGTGGGGTTACACTAGTTTTACGCCGGCAACACTCCCCCAGCCTGCCACAACCAGAACAGGAACCATATGGATTTAAAAAAGCAAAATTCCAATGCAGATGAACAACAATGAAACCACTAAGCAACAATGAAATTCACCGATAGATCACACCGTGTTTAACAGCAAAATTAGAACATTAAATATAGTTGACAACTCAAAAAGGTAAAATCTGAAATTTTATTGGAAAAAGAAAGCCTGCACAGTAATACAAAGCAAATGCAACAAGCCCTCCACTTTTTTTTTTTATAAATTTAATTTCACAAACCCACCCAACCATCCAGCCTTACAACACCACCCCACCTCCGTAATCAAACATCTGCCCACCCAACCGCCACCTTTTTTATTGTCTTTTATTATTTTATAATTTTTTTTGTTGATATACACCAAAGTGTTAACAGCTTTTTTTTTTTGTACTGACAGAGACATGGTTAAGGATATAAAATAGAAAATACAAAGTTTTTAGGAAAACCCATTTTAGCAGTGGCTTTGATCAGTTTATTAATATTCTTGTTTTTAAACTTTGCAGAGCATAAATTATTAATTCGAAATAAATGGTGAATATATATATATATATATATATATATATATATATACGCAGAGAGAGAGAGAAGATCCGTGTAAAATGGACCCACTAAGCAAGAATACTCATAAAACTTAAATTATTAAATTAAAAAGATTTAATTTGTTGGCTGTTCATTACACTTGTGTAGTTACTTGGTACAAACTTGGTAAAGTACTAAACGATTAATAATTGCACGAAATAATTATTTTATTTACATGTCAGTAGTCCATATTACTCGTACGTTTGTGTAATATGGACCAAGTGGTCCATATTTTACGAGAGTAAAAAGTATGATACAGTTTGAAATGCGGACGTGCAAAGCTGTGCTTTTAGTAGATTTATTTCTAGTACAGCAATCATCACAATAATAGTGTGTTCAGTAGGTTATGTTAGCTCAAGTTAACACATGAGCAGCATTTCCCGCATCTCACAATGTTGTCTTAAACGAAGAGGGTTTACTATTTTTTTAAATAAAATTTCATTGATCTTTTTTGTGTTAATATAACTTTGTACACTGGGAAAAAAGATATACAGCCTTCCTCTAGAATGAATAAGTTGTCATTTTCTAAATCCCTTAACTAGAAATATAGATTTCCGAGCTATGAGCATAAGGCAAGCCTGTAAATTGAATAAACGAAATGGTCGAAAATTTCTAGTGTACACATTTCTATATGGTGAAACCTCATTCTGAATACTCTGAATCTTTTGCATTGTGAGAAATTCTCGCTTGATTTTCTAGAATTAGGTCATAAACCAAGATTATATTTGCTGAAACTCGCCTCTTGTATTCGCATTTATTTGCAAAGGTTTTTAAAGAACTTTGCCCTCGAGAATATAGGCAAACGCTCTAGAATTCTAATAGAGGGTTCTAGAACTCACTTTCAAAGAGGACTAGAACATGGAACTTTTTTTTTTTTTTCTTTGAGCCACAATTTAGATTCTAGATGTCAGTTACAGAATTTTTTCTCAGTGTAACGATAATGTAGGGATAAATATAAAATGTATGTGATAATGATAACAATAATAAAAATTCATCGTTGCAATAATCAAACAGCAAGGAAGACGTAAATTAATGAACAAAGAAGCATATATGGAAATGAAGCATTATACAAAGCAAAAGATAGTTAAAAAGTTAATATGAATTGTTTCTAAAGCATAGGTGGATGAGATCATGTATTGCAAATATGCCTAAAGGATAACAGAAAAAATAATACTGACTAGAGGAGCGAGCATAGGCCACCACGGCTGTTTATATATATATATATATATATATATATATATATATATATATATAACATTATATGACGTATAATTTTTTAATGAAATAACGTATATTTCTTTGAGAAATGCATGCTAAAAATTAGTATTTTGAGTGATTTCTTTAACCCGTTAGCGCCCAGTGTCCTCATTTGAGGACAGCGAATAAAATGGCACGTATATTTTTTGTGGTTTCTTGGAATGATTTCTGCTTTTAGTGACAGTTAATAGCATCGCTCTAAATGATCCCTGAAAGTTTTAGGTGCCTACTATTAATTATTATTTCATAATTTAGATAGTCATTTTATGATTTTTCATTCGTCGCCAAATATTTGCTTTTTGCGCAGATATACTAACTTAAATCAAGTTGAATAATAATATATATTATAATACTTTACTTTCGAGATCTTTATCGACATATAAAAGGAAATTAATCTGTTATCTCAAAATTTTTCTATCTCGAAGTTTTCTCGCTAGAACATTAAGCGTCAATAAATGAGGATAGGCTTTAAATTTAAAACTATCAGAAGAATTGTTTAAGTTAATATATTTTACTGCCAGTTGTCAACATTAATTTAGAAGTGAAATATACAGCTAATAATATTTTGAAAAATAAATTCGGGCATTAACGGGTTAAACTAGGTTACTGAATTACTTCATGGTAAATTTTACATGTACATTCAATTAAATATGATTTAACTAATTTCAAACATATTAATTAGTATTTTAGTTCTCTTACGATATCAAATGTTACTTTACCAAACATCATGTTTTATAAATATTATTAATCAAACAAGAAATTATGCAGTTTGCAAAGCAAATGAATTAAAAAATCAATATTTTGTTCTTAAATGCGCTGCTAATAAGATTTTTTATGAGTAATTTTATTTTATTTTTTAAACATATTTATTTTTATAAATATATATCACTTCATAAGCAATCGTGAAAATTTTGTGTTTAGTCATTAGCCTCATGTTCATTTACGTCGTTTAATTTTAGATAATTTCAATTGAAGAATATATTTAAGAAACCCACTACTGGTCCTTAAAACATATGTATATTCAAATATTTAAACACATTTTTATTTATTTATTTATTTATTTATTTAAGAAAAGAATGTTTGCAAAAAGTTTTACTTTTGCTAAAGTTTGTCATATTTTATTAGTTGTGTAGATTTAATGTAAAGTTTTTTTTCTTTTTTTTTTTTTTTTTGCTTTCTTTCTTTTCTTTTAATTTTGTGAGCTGTAAAACTTTCTGCTGTAATATTTGTTTTAAATTATTAATTAGCATATTTTAAGTGAAAAAATATATACACATATATATATATATTATGTTTTTTTTTTTTTTTTTTTTACTTTGAATAATATTACTAAGTACATTTTAGTTTAACAATAATCGAAGAATATTTACATGGCAAAACAAATAAGGAAAAAAAAAAAGAAAGAAAAAAAATATTGGAAGACTTTTCCATTTGTATTATTGTAGCTTCTTTTTTTTTTTTTTTTTTTGTATTTCATTGTGCAATTTATCTATTAATGATTATTAAGACGAAAAGCAGTAATACTAATTAACAAAACCGAACCTTGATTTTTGCCATTCATACTGAAGAAGCATATTACACATTATTTTAGGAAGGTAGAACTTTTAAAATGTTTGCTTTTTCTGGTAATGCTAATTAAATTACTACATTGAAAAAAATTTTCTACATTCTTGTTCTCTCACACTTCAGGGAATCTTTGATTCACAAAACAATACATTTTAGTAATTTAATTAAAGGACATAGGAAAAAAGTAAATGAAAAATTCAACAAACCACTTATCTTCTTAAATTAACTTAAGAAATAAAAATCACACTTAAATAAGAAGTAAAAATATTTTCGAAATTGTTAAGGATAATACGGTTAAAGTTCAATGGAGCCTGAAATAACATATTTTTTTTTTATTATTATTATTCTGTAGAGATAGAAAAAATTGTTTGATCTAAAAATGCAAAGACATAAACGTTTTAAGCTAAGCCATCGATTTTTTGGTAATTAGTTTTATATGCATATTAGACGATAAATATTACGTGCAAATATTTTTTTTTAGCATAAATCAGTTAATACATGTAAAAATTTCCCTAATTCATTCCAAAAAAGTTTACATCCTACCTTATTAGAAAAGAGTCATGTGATAAGACCTAATTCAATAAACCCTTTCTCAAAACAAAGAAACTTCTATTATTTTTCCAAAATAAGGTTATTTAGAAATTAATGCTCGTTGAAATATATGTAAATATATGTACGTTGTGATTATTAGGACATTTTATAAAATAAACTGCTAATTTTGTCAAATAAACTGCAGCCATTACTTTACAAAATCACTTTATGAAATAAAGAGTAATTTTATTCAAGTTAATTATTAGAAGAAAAATGCTATGATAAATTTTACAAAAAAAAAAAAATCATTATTTAAAATTCAATGTATTTGAAACTGAAAAAAAAATCTAATACGTTAACTAAAAAAAAAAATAAAAAATGAATTGGCATTGAAATAAATAAATAAACATATTTTTATTATTTTAAAATAACTATATCGTAATATTACATTTTGTATTTCAATGGAAAATATATTCAACATTTGTGTTAGACTTTTCACAAAATTTTTTTTTAGGAATTTTATGAACCTCTGTTATAATCTTTTATTAAGTCATCTGAAAAGAACCATGATGTATGCTTATAGAATTTGAGCAATACGATTTGAGACACTTACAGTACATAATGTAGAACTGTTTTATTGGATTTATGTGATTCCTACTGATTATACCAAATCGCATTATTTTGCACACATATATGCTAATTATACGTTTAATCAGGAGTAAGAATATACATTGGCGACATATTAATCATTCGAATTAAAATGTGTTTTCATAAATAACATTGAAATAGAGAAAATATATTTACATACTAAAATATTTCTTCACAATCTAAAAAGATACACTGATAGCAGCGTGTCCAATATAGGCAACATAAATGCAATTTATGGTACATATACCCTAAAATCCTTTTATAAAACGTATTGGTATCTAAACGATTGCTGGCGTAGGTATTCCGTACTTTTGTACGCATTTACCAAGATACAGTTATTTTACGATAAAAATGCTGCTTCTGATTGACAAATAATCAAGAATGTCGTTGCTAGCTCACATGTTGCACATACACTGTTCCGTGTTCCGTAGAAATACTGCAAGCAAACACAATGACATAAATACAGCACAATTTACTGTAGTTTTACAGTGGTTTTAGAATTTTTTTGCAATGGTATTAAAAGTTACCTCAGTAGGTTAAATATATCTTTAACATATATAAATGTCAAGACGATCAGGATATATTTTGACGAAATTTACAGTATAAAATTTTCTTTTCATTAAAAATATAATTTTTACATTTCTTATTAATTTAAAAATAGGGGTACTCTTTATTTTTTCCCAATCAGGGCAAAGATGCATTTGTGTTATATCTGAAAAAAAAAAAAAAAAAAAAAAAAAAAAAACTCAATATTGCTCTATTGTTATATTTTAATCTGATTTATCATTCGTTTTAAAATGCACACATTACTGCTTGATTCATGCGATCAATATGTATATTATTTAATTAGCACCAATACACACAGGCTATCACAATACCACTCTACTACAATAATAGGAGAGTGCGCAGTTGCTCTCTCTGTGTGTAGAGGAAGTGATTTACCTCAATGAGTTCTTAAATGAAAAATAATTTTATATTACATATTGCCAATAAACTGCAGGCGACGGAACTGCAGTCAAACTGCACAGAGCAATTGTAATAAACTTCAATGATTACATCAGAAATAAATTTGAGCTAAATTCAAACTAATTTTCGAGTACGCTTTTAACATGGCTTTTACACACTGGAGAATTAATTTGCATGCTAATGTTACGTGCTTTCCAACAAATTTACTCGAATCTAATTATCTACTAAATTTCACGAAATCCGAAGTTTTCTTTTCAAATTTGCAGCGACTATCTATCACCTAGTACCTTTATAAATCAGTGTTCAGACTTTAAAACAGTCCGAATTCTTCACAACACTCAATATAAGGATTTCCTATTCAAACTCTGTGAGGCATCTCACTGTTTAAATTAATTTATAGAAACCTACCTTATATAGTGAATGTCTTTAAAGTATAGAACCCTTCGCAGCAAAGGAAATAAAAGGCGAAAAATGTATAGAGCAGTTTCTGCAGCATTGAGCGTGCCGTCATCAGTGTATAATGATGATACTCTCAACACTACCGATACAAATATCTCCATTTTTTTTCTTTTTTACCTTTGCCATTCTATACGTTGGAGACATTTCCAGTATTGGTTTATCTAGCACTAATTCTTCTTTTCATGCCTCTCATATATTGTATGCTAAATTATATTTTATGTTATTAGTCAACAGTTTTTTTAATGTGCAATTTTTGTTTCCTTTCTTTTTCTTCTATCTTGATTATGATTTCAAGACAAATTTCAAACTTTCAATGCAATGATTTTAAATCTGCAACATTAAAAATAGTTTTTTTTTTTTTTTTTTTTTTGACAATGCATATTGCATATATATGTATATTAAATTTAAAATTTCTTTTATTTAAATTAAAAAGCATAATTTTCTAAAATATAAGTGTTTCTTTTATCAGCATTACAAGTTTTAATAAGATTATACGAAAAAGGCTTTTTTCTAATATAAAAATTCATGAAACGTCAATCACTAATTGAATGAACATAAAAAACAGGAAAAAAAATTGATACTACTTTTCCTCCTTATGTTGCTTTAATTTATTTAAAATATTTTTTTTTCTTACACACTTGCACAGAAAAAAATCTATTAAGTCATTAACCATGTTTTTTTATTTATAATCGCAATTTTACTTTCTGCATTTTATCTTAAAAAACGTAAGAAAAACAAAATACAGAAAGCTTCTCTAATATTTTTCTAATAATTATACGTATGCTTGAAAAACTTAAAAAATTTTTATTTACATAAGCTGTATGCATAAAAATTGTGCAATTGTGGTTTTTTTTTTTTTTTTTTTTTTTTTTTCAAAATCACATTTTTAATACAATATTTTGCACAATTCTTTAATCTGCTTTCTAATTATGTCACTTTAATATGCTGCGTTTCTATTCTAGAATTTAACTCTTTTTCTACTAACGGTATTTTAATGTCTCCTTATATTTTTAAGTAGGTAGAAAAAGACTGACTGTCCAATTCGAGAAAGTCATTCTTAAAGAAGGAGAAAATAATATTAATTAATAACAGAAAACTATAAATGCCATGTTTTGCTGTTTGTGTTGTGCAGATATGATAGTTTAGTGGACGTAGTGTGTCATCAAGTTAACTGTACAGACATCTAACAACACTGCTTCGGAGCAAATGAATGACATTTATCCTTATGAAGGGAATGTAATATAATGAGTATTTCCAATTTTCGTGTTCAAGAAATAAGGAAAACAGTTTGATGGCTTGATGGTTTAGCCAGACTGGTTGTTTGTTTGTGTGGCTAAAGGCCGATTGACAACACTAGGCCTTTTGACCTATAGAAGGAATGCCTTCCGTAAGGTCTTTCTAAGGGGTCCTAGCACGAATTTATGCGAGTTTTTGAAAAAAAAAAAAAAAAAAACACGGGAAGCTCCGAACTGCTACGTCGATGAACACAACCTCAGACCAATACCGGCACTTCCTATCTACCTGCTTTGAGCGCAGAGCCGCTCAACCACTTGGGGCCTATTTTGAACAGGGTAAATTTATAAAACTTACGTATCGGTGTAAATGTATAAAACTTACAGTTTTGATTTTCGCCGATTGATATGTAGAATATTATAAGGGTGAGATTTTGAAAACTTTTGTTTAATGGAATATTAAAACCAACTGAGATATGCATATTTTAATTTACAATAACACTTAACATGTCAGAACAAATCATTCGAACTTATAGCGAACACCCCATTGACCTGAATCTGTAAAATAATCAATGAGTGGATTCGTGGAAGAATGATGTAAGTGGAGTTTTCACACTGTACACTGTAAAGAAATAGCGGTAGTTTTTACAGCAGAGTGTGCCGGCACCCATATTACCAGCACATTCTGCTATTAAATGAGGCAATTTACAGCGGAAACATCTGTAAATCTTTTGCAGTTGTTTCTGCTGTCAATTACTTCTTTCTAACAGCAAAATATGCTGGCACCCATATTGCCAGTATATTCTGCCGTAATAGTAGTTCTACCAAAGAAGCCATACTACTATTGGCTAGTACTATGTAGTCATTGGCCCATCATCAGATAACGGTTCGCGCAGTTGGCACGTGGTTAGATGGGATAGTTGCAGTTATCCCGACGTCTTTTTTTTCCCCTTCTCCGTTGGCATTTTATTTCTTGTCAAAAATATGGTTGGCCCAACCTCACTATTTTGTACCCTTTTATTTTATTTGTTCGGGTCTGTGCGGTTGACCCTACGGCAAAGTGTTATTTATTAGGCATCTACATATGGCCAAACAACACTTCTTTTGTCTACACCGCTGTCATTTTACTTGTTGGGGTAGCGACTTTTTTTGCTCCTCCGTTCAGGTCTTGATTAAATGGTTTCTATGTTTATGATTTTGGCTTTATGTTTTTCTAGACATGTCATCACCTTTTATATCATTCCTCCAAAGTGTAACGTGACATGTTGATGTTTGGTTACAACCTCTTCTGAAATTTTAAAATCTACAAATATTGAGTGATATGCATATCTTATGATTTTACTTAATAAAGCTGCATATTAATGATTACAGTTTCGCTTTACCCAGTGAAATGATTTTGTTGAATAAGCAAAAATTTCCTTTACACAAGAAAAATTTATGTTTAAATGTGTTGCAATTATTATTATTATTATTATTACTTGTTAAGATGAAAAAAAAATAAATTTTGTTGCAATTCTAACAAAATGTTTGTATTTCTTACAAAAATTATTATAATTATTATTTTATCATTTAAAAATATACAAAAGCTAATCTAATGTAAAATAATTCTCGGTTCAGTGGTTTTTGAAATCTAAGAAAAAAGGAACAAAATCTATACTGCCGGATTGCTTTAAGCAAGAGAATGAAAAAGGGACAACGATGCATTATTCTTTTTGAAATTTAATGATTATAATAAAATAAAAGATCTATTTACACTTTAAATACATTATGTACAAAAAAGAAATACTTAAAGGAACATAGTTCCGAATCTAATTAACTCTCATAGTGAGAGATCGAAATTCTATCTTCGAACGCAGTCGAAGGATACAATATCTAAAACTAAAACTTACTGGCTGTTGCCAAAATCTATTAACAAAATATAAGTTCTATCTTTTTTCTTTCATTGGCGACGCAGCGCCGTCTAAAGGTAATTGATTTTACTACACAACTCCCCGCCGTGAACTCTTACAGAGTTCACAAATCAAAAATCTCATTAAATCAAAAATAAATCTGAAATCTGAACAACTTCTGCTAATCATAAATTGTACAAATTTCTAAATATTCTATTAATATTAAATCACATAATCATTTTTTTCCCTCAAAATATCAACAGTTATCCAATATTAAATACAAATGTAAACAATATTTACTAAAGTACTATAACTAAATCAATAAAAGATCAAATCAAAATATTAAATTGAAATATCAATATTAAACATATGCAAACACATTATTATTTAAGCAATTAACTCTTAGTTATCAAATATAAACAAAGTTATCAAATATAGGCAAACTTAAAAATAAAGATAATAACACATGCAAAATTTTAATATTTTCAATTATTAAATAAAATTCACTAAATTATTCAAAAAAGGATATCAAATACTCCGAAAATTAAAGAAAAAGTTTTCATTAAAATGAAGGTTTTAAAAGTTCAAATTTTTCTCAAAAGTTTGTTATTTTATCAGTTTATAGCATTAAAGTTTTTAGTTAAGTCAATTCCAGAGGGTATAAATGCTGACCAGTTCATTTTAAAACACCATTGGCAGTCTTAACCTCATAAGATCGGATGTTGTGATCTCTGCCGACGATTGTTTTCTGGATTATGCCAAGTTTCCACAGAAGTTTGTTTTTTGAATCATCACCAATTAACACTACATCTCCTACTTTCAGTTCAGGTTGCGCAGTAGGATTCTTTAAAGCATGCGCCGTCTTCAAATCCAATAGGTATTGGCTTTTCCATCTATTCCACAACTGCTTTAACAAGAGTGATTGGTATCTTTTACGTCTTAAGGCAGATATTTTGTTTGAAGCACCTTCAATAATGTCAGCAAAATTCACTGGGTAGGTGATTTCTTTACCAAAATTTAAAAAGTGCATAGGAGTTAAGTTGCTAAGGTGAGAATTTTTATCAATAATTTCTTCATTTATTAGCGAGTGAAATGCATTTTCAAAATAGAACTTTTGTTCATTCGATATCAAATGTTTCTCAGCTTCTATTAGTTCTTCGGTTGTTTATGTACTGTTAAGTTCTAGATTTTTTTTTGATCCTCTTAATAAATCTTTTTACCCAAGCTGTAACTCTGATTAATTTTTCTAAACTGCTGTATTTTCTGATATCAATGGGGTTTTCTAGTTGTTCTGTCATGCAATTGAAAAGGAGTGTTTCTTTTACCTTTTTTCTATATTCTAAGATTTCTACATCTAGCTTTTGTTTATTATCAGGCTTAGGCCAAAGTTCGGGGGGTGAACTGAGCCATTCAGGCCCATTTAACCACAATCTATCATTAATTAATTTTATGATCTTTGCACCTCTGGATACAAGGTCGGAAGGATTAGACGAACCGGGACAGTGCCTCCAATTTGAAGGAGATGTCAATTCACGAATATCTTGTACTCTATTCTGCACAAACGGCTTAAACTTTTCTGGAGAGCCTCTAATCCAAAAAAAAAAGCGATCATTGAGTCTGTCCAGTAAAACGTGGGTATATCTAATTTCAGAGCTCTCAAAATATTATGACCTAGTTTAGCTGCCAACAATGCAGCTGTGAGTTCAAGTTTAGGTAGAGTGAGATTTTTCAAAGGCGCTACTCTATTTTTGGAAGCAACGAATATCGTTTTGCATTTTTCATTCCAGATTTCTTTAATTCTAAAATAGGCAACAGTGCCAAATGCTTTGATACTAGCATCTGAGAAAACATGTAGTTGCAAATCCCCGATGTTAAATTCTGGAAAATCGGAAAAATAATATCTCGGCACAGAAAATTTAGAAAGATGAGTTACTTCATTACACCAGTTTTTCCATATTTTTTTCAAATCTTCAGGTAATGTGTCATCCCAATCAAGACCAGTCTTCCAGATCATCTGCATAAGGCATTTAACTCTTAAAGTGTAGGGTCCTAGGAAACCGATAGGGTCATAAATTTTGCCTAGTACTTGTAAAACAAACCTTTTAGTATTTATCTGTTTAGAAACGAGGTTTATTAAATCCCTACAATCAAAATAGAGAGTGTCTTTCAAGTTATTCCACCCTAAACCCAAAACTTTATTAGGGGGATCATTTTCTTTAAATATTTTAGAATCCTTGCTAACAACATTTTTTTGTACCCAAAATTCATGTAATGGTGTCGAATTTGTATGAAATTTGTGAAGTTGCATACTCGCGTCTTTGATACTGAGTGAGTCTAGACTTGTAATTAAAGCCTTCTCTACTGATGGGTGGCTTCCTATTATGTCATCTACATAGATGTTTTCATTTAAAAAACTAACAGTCTCCCTATGTGTGTCGGTAAAATTTTTCAAATGATGTTTTATCGTCGCCGCTAATAAGAAAGGACTACAATTAAGTCCAAACAAAACTCTAGTGAATCTAAAAATCTGAAAGGGAGAGGTGCCATCGTGAGGACTTTCTGTAAACAAAAATCGTGTTACGTCTCTATCTTCCTCGTCTATCAAAATTTGTAAAAAAGCTTGTTTCATGTCCGCAGTAAAGGCTACGGGATGAAATCTAAATCTAGACAAAATGTCAAAAATATCTTCATAAAGATTAGGTCCAATATGTAGACAATTATTAAGAGAAAGATTATTGTAATCATGTGAAGACGCATCAAACACGATTCGTAATTTACTTGTTGTACGATCTGTTTTTATTACCGCTCTATGTGGTAAATAAAAGGTTGTAGAATTTTCCCCCAAATCCGTAACGGGTTCTATAATCCCCTCTCTCAAATAATCCTGTAAAACATTGTTGTATTCAAAAAATAAATTTGGGTTTCTACAAAATTTGTACTTAAGTCTCGAAAATCTGTTTTCAGCTATTTCAAAATTATTTCGTAATTGTGATTTACTAATTTTCCAAGGGAATTTAACTTTATATCGTTTATTTTCATACTTAATTTCCGATTCAAAATTTTTCATAATTTTATTTTCGGAAAGGTCAAATTTTTCTTTCGGATTAATAAGACCCGAATTTTTCAAATTACAAAAATTTTCTATTTGTTTTGACAACAAATTTTCTTCTACTATGATACTCATGGTTAATGATTCAAGAGAATCGCTTTTAATTCCCTGTAAAACCCAACCGAACACAGTTTTTACTGCTACTAAATTTTTATCAATGCGCCTAATATTACCTAACACAATATCATAATAATAATCGACTCCTATCAAAAGTGTAATGCTTTCTTTACTATTAGGTATATGAGCTAATTCTAAATTCTGAAAATTATCATTTTTCGTGATTTTCTCTAATTCAGGGGGAGGGTGAATGAACAATCCAGAAATTTCATCCGTAACTAACGCTTCAATTTGAATATTATGGTCAGGTTTATTTTTATTCACGAGCTTTAATTTAACTATGCCATAGGTTTTTTTTCTATCGGCGTTTTACTTCCAAATGTGTATACTTTTAATTTTTCATTTCTAATCACTTTTAAATTTAATTCATTAGCAATAGAACGACATAAAAATTTTCTACTAGAAGCTGAATCAAGAAGCAAACGGATCGTTTTCTCTTTCGTTTTGTTTTTAATATTTACGGAACAAGTTTGTAACAAAGTTTTATTTTCCTGATTAATAGAAGAAACAGTAGAAACTATTTCCTGTTTGGATTCTGAACCAGAAGGAACATTTATTTTTTCCTGAGGTTTATGTTTAGATTTGTAACAGAGAGTTGTATTATGTTTATAACTACATATTCTGCATTTAATGTCCCTATCGCATTCCGAAATACGGTGCTTTGGTTCCAAACACAAAAAACAACGGCCTTGAGATTTCAAAATATTCTTTTTCTTTTCAATATCTAATACAAAACAATTTTCTGACGCGTGGTTCTTTTTACAAAAAATGCATCTCATCTGTTTATTTTCAACCGCTGTAGTGATTAATTCATGTGCAGACGATAATCTATTGGCGTCTCTCGAACTCAATTTGTTACTTTTTATTTGTTCGTTTGTTTTATTTTTTGTAGATAATGTTCTTTCCCGCGAAATTATTTCCGTTTTTATGAAATCTAATAGCTCTTGAATTTTAATTCTATGTAAGTTAGATGCGTGTTTTCTATTGAATTCTAAATTTAAATCGGACGGTAGTGACTTTAGAATTACTGCGATTAACATAGCACTATAATTATTTTCATCAACTTCTAACGAGGATAATGATCTAATATTTATCTCGATTTCTTCATGTAATTTTTTTAATCTAAAAATATCTGTGGATTTATAAACGGGTGCTAAATTTAACAAATTGTTCATGTGGTGGTTAATTATCATATCGCTTTCACCGAATCTTTGTTTAAGAATTTCTACGGCTTTATCATAATTTTGTTCCGAAATCTCTAACCCGTGTATGGAATTTAAAGCTGTCGAAGTTAAATAACTTTTTAAATAATTAAATTTCTCAACCTTTGACAAAGCTTCATTGTCATGAATAGTAACTTGAAAAGTATTCCAAAAACTCATAAATTGGGACAATTCACCGCCAAATTTTTGAATGATTAATTTCGGGAGTTTAACGAATTTGTTATTCTTACTTAAGGGTGTACTTCTATTCTGTAATGTACTTGAAACATTTGAATTTACACCACTATTTTCGACTGAATTTACTTTTATTTTCTTTTTTGCTCTAAAAATAGCGTTCGCGATTTTGTCTTGGTATTCATAACACACGTTTTTTTCATTTTCATATTCCGTTAAAGGAATTATTTTTTCTATTTCCCCATCGGCTTCCTGTAGAAGCCCATTTTTTATAGTTAGTTGATTAAGAGCTTCCTCTAAATCTTCAACATTTAAATGTTCTTGTTTTAAATTTAAATCTATACTGTTCACTAACTTCGTAACACTTGTTCGAAGAATTTTTCTATTAATTTTGTGTTTGTCATCCAATTGCCATAAATATTTCTTACCTTGAGCAGTCTTCGCTCTTTAAGAGCTAATCCAATATTATGAAACACAAAAGGGAATTTTAATAATAGAATTTAAAACAAGCATCGTTACTTTCAAAAACAACATTCTCTTCCCGGCCGATGCACCAAAATGTAAAATAATTCTCGGTTCAGTGGTTTTTGAAATCTAAGAAAAAAGGAACAAAATCTATACTGTCGGATTGCTTTAAGCAAGAGAATGAAAAAGGGACAACGATGCATTATTCTTTTTGAAATTTAATGATTATAATAAAATAAAAGATCTATTTACACTTTAAATACATTATGTACAAAAAAGAAATACTTAAAGGAACATAGTTCCGAATCTAATTAACTCTCATAGTGAGAGATCGAAATTCTATCTTCGAACGCAGTCGAAGGATCCAAAATCTAAAACTAAAACTTACTGGCTGTTGCCAAAATCTATTAACAAAATATAAGTTCTATCTTTTTTCTTTCATTGGCGACGCAGCGCCGTCTAAAGGGAATTGATTTTACTACACTAAAGTTAAACAGAAATTTTTTTTAATATAAGCAAATACAAAGAATTTTGCTGAAATTTTGTTAACAATATATCTTCTGTTTTTCTAACAAAGCTGATTTTTTACTTTTAATAAACATTTGTTGAAAAAATAAATAAATAAACGGAATAAAATTCATTTTGCTGTTTTAATCAATTCCTTTCTCTAGGTCCTGTCAAGGTTGCCAAATTTAGCACTTTTGGGATACTGGAAAATTTTAATGGAAGATTTTTATTTTATTTAATCAATGACAACTGTTACAGAGATTTATAGTAAAAAAAAATTCTAAAAAAATTTTCCAGAAGACAATTAGTGCTGAAGTTGGCAGCTATGAGTTTTGTTTTCCATGTTTAACCACTTATTATTTATCCTAGCACGATTATTTCTGAATAGCAAATTTTGTGTCAAATTTTGTGTGAAGATAAAAAATTATTATAAAAAGTCAAAAAAAAAAATATGTTATAATAAAAAAGGATGAATCGACAAATGAATGTTCTAGCATATCTTGCATAAGTAAAAAAGTTAAGTCTTTATGAGAAACTAAGAATTACTTGTAACATTAAAAAAAAAAAAAACTCTTACCAAATGTTTAAATTAGCATTTGTGATTGTTAAAATGAATAATATAATTTTAAAATCAATTTTTTCTAATATCTGAAAATTGTATGGCTACATGAAAGCATCTAGTGTACATTTTCTAAAAAAATCTAGATGAGTGCATTTTTTACTTTCTTCTATATGTATATATAGAGAAAATATTGAATTCGTCAAAATTTTCGAACTCCAGTTTTCGATGGATTTACACATTTTGGGATGTCCTGACAATGATTTGACTGATTTTAGAAAATGTCTGTCAGTCTGTGTGTTTGTGCGTTTGTATCACAAATTTTCTGGACGCTGTATCTCACGAACAAATGAACGAAATTTAATCAAACTTGGTATTAATTGGACTCTGACAAAAACTGGTGTTATTAGATTTGGGGATCAATCGTTCAACAGGTGGCGCTGTGATTGCATTTTTTTCTAAATTTTTAACATGGCAATATAGGAGAAAATTTCGTATAAATGAACATAATGAGAGTTATTTTCAACGTGTGATTGTAAAATTAATAGGAATTATTGATAACAGTAGTAGTAAACTAGGAAAAAAAATTTGTGCACTTGGGAGCAACACTTCCTCCCTGGGGGGGGGGGGGGAGTAAATTTTCAAAGTTGGTATCTTTTGAAAGATATCGTCAACACCTTTAAAATGAATGGTTGAACTATAGATTTGTGATAATTTATCGATTTTTTTTTTTTTTTTTTTTTTTTTAACGAAAAGAAAAAACAGGAAAAAAAGTCGTATTTCTTAGGATAATTGCAAAAAAAAATCAATTTTTTTAAGCATTTAGTAATACATATAATTTTGTTGTCTATCGTAATATATATAAAAATCTTTAGTAATATATACAAAAATCGTCTGCATTTATAATAGAAAATAATTCAATCTATAGATATAATAAAATAAGATGTTTGTGTTTGCATGTGTCATTTTGTATGTATATCCAGAGCTTTTTAGAAAAACGGCTGATCGCGAAGCTACACACATTTGCATGGAGGTTCATAATGACTTCTCCTGAGGCACCTTGAAGCCCAATTTTCTAGTTTTTTTTTTTTTTTTTTTTTTTTAATTAATTAAAATGTGAAAATAATACCCTTCTAATTTCTGATAAATTAGCCATTTATATTTTATCCATAATTTAATTGTTGCCAATTTTTTTTAGTCAGAATAAATAATAATAATAATAATAATAATAATAATAATAATAATAATAATTTACCACAAAATTTATTACATTTACTTAAAATGAGGAAAATAAATTAGAAATACCAGTCGCATCGTTACAAATAAGGAACCAAATGAAATGGGCGATTTTTGTGAATCCGACGGATTAAACAGCTTATCGATCAGACAATTAAATTTATTAAAATTGACTAAAGTATGAATTTTAGGTGGCAACAGCAAAAGATTGTGTGAAAACTATTAGAAAAATAATCTGCGACTCATTAAGTCACATGTGTTTGAAGGGGGATTAAAAATTGCAGTTTTTAAATTTTTTTTTAATTTTCTCTCACAGACAGAAAAATATAATATACAGCTTGTACAACACAAGACGAACTTGCAGTTTAAATTTCACCAATTTTGGTTCATAAACAAAAAAAAAATATGTATTTTGCAAATTAAATTTTATTCTAACTTCGAAAAGATTTATGTGTTACGATATATTAAGAATTTGGGTTTTAAAAGTTTTTTTAAATAGATTATTTAAACTCTATGAACCATATTTTTATTTTATCAGTTTCATCAATAGATCCTCCTGGGCGATTTCTTAAATTTTGGTGTTGAAGTTCTCCGAATGTTTCTCGACAAGAAATTTAATATAGCAACAGCCATTTTAATCTACAAAGTATTATAAAAAGAAAAATATATATAATAATCCTAAATAGTAGGGTAATAAATGATTTATTTCTGTAGAAAGTTTATAGAAAAAATGCAGTTTTGAAGATAGCAAATTTATTTCAGCAAGCACTATTTTAAACCTAAAAACCATAAACAAAATAGGAAGGATTCTTATATATAAACAAAAAGGTGTCTGATAAAATTATTAGCAAAATAGTCTTCCTCTTTTCATACAAAAAAAAAAAATAAATAAATAAATAAGTAAAAAAGTAAAAAAATCAGCGCTAATATGGTGACAAAAATTCAAAAGCCGCCAATGGAGCAACATAATAAAGTTGTATAGCACGATAATGTTTGCCTATATATTTGTTTTTCATACTTACTATGCTATTTTATCGTACAAATGAGCCTCTGTGTGTGACAGCACTTGCACGCTGTCAAACATAAATATTTGATTAATTCAAATTAATATTTAAATAAATAAATAAAAATATGTTTAATGAGAAATATATATAACCATAAAAAGGTTAGTTGTCTAAAATACGACAGAAATAGCGCTCATAGAATATTGCTACAAAGAATTAAGTCTTAAACGGTGACAAAAATTGAAAAGTCGCAAAAGAGAACTACATTAAGGCTATACTATGATCAGGTTTACAAATCATGAATTATATATAACTACAAAAATTAATTGTTTCTTGTGATAGACGTAGCCGATCATAGCATATTGTAATACGTGGCGTGAAATTGCTGCCATTTTATGGTTGATCGGATAAACAAAATAAACATAGGAAATAACGTTAAAAGCAAATATTATGCGCACCACGTATAATGTTGTTCATGTGTAACTGGGATTCAAATATAAAAGGGATACTTCAAATTTTTCGATACTATCTATTTCGAAACTGTTATCTAATAAGCACCTAAATGGAAGCCGATTGGTAAACCAATATCGCAGGTAATAGGGTGAAGCACCCGAGTTTTAGCGGATGACCAAATCACTGCCGAAGGCAGCAGGGACCTGAAGCGAGCTTTTGAGCAATTTCAGTATTTTGTTTTATTATATTTTTATAAAGCTATATAGAAAAGAGTTTCCTTCAGATTTAGTGACCAGCGAAGCGGGCAAAGCCTGCTAGTAATTTAATAAATAATTTGTATTGCATGAATTTTGTGTAAAATTATATAGAAGAAAGTCATGTGGTGGCTACATCATACTAGTTTTTTAATTGTGGAAATATGGAAAATGTCTCACAAGCAATACAACTCAGTGCGCATAAATATTTAATATAAATCATCGTAAAATTTGATTTGCATTGTAGTCTGCAAAATACAACATTTAAAAAATTAAATTTTCTATATCGCTACTGAGAAAATAAATACTGAGAAAATACTGAGAAAATAAATATATCACTTTCATCTAGAATGAATAAATAGTGATTTATTTGAATCCCTGAACTTGAAATATAGATTTCCGAACTATGCTTATAAAGTAAACAAATAACCTGTGTAGAAGAAGTGGTCGATAAGTTCTAGTCTATATATATTTCTAGTTCGTGGAAAAATATTATAAATATTATTAATATTACGAATTCTCGCTTGATTCCCTAGAATTGTGTCATAAACCAAAATTATGGTTCCTAAAAGTCGCCTCTTCAACTGGTATTTATTTGCAGATATTTTTAAATAATTTTGACCTCTATAATATAAGAAAATGCTCTGGAATTCTAATAGGGGTTTTTATAACTCGCTAACGAAAGGAACTAGAACTTATAAGGATGACATGGAACTATATTTTCTAGAGCCGCAATTTAGTTTCTAGATCTCGGTAACAGATTCTTTTTCCAGTGAAAGGTGTTTAAATTAGTTTTAATTGTCCATTTATAGGGCGATTTTTAATTAACCTACAACTCTGAATTTAAATAACTTCAGAGTTTCACTGGATGATGCTACATAGGCATGCAGTGAAAGAGCCGTAAAGTAATTTGTTTCGTGTCAGTCTCTTCCATTCGGACAATGTCTCCGACTTGTCATATTAATCGAAAGTCGTAATTATATATATAAGTCGTATTTATTTGGTGAAAATGCATCTCTTTTGCTGCAGAAGTTATCTGTAACATACCGGAACCAACCTAAGACTTCTAAAGAAATGATCATTGATCGGATATGAAATTTTGAAAGGTTTGGTTGAGGGTACGTATGTGTGTGGGGGGGGGGAGGGGGGAATTACAAACAAACTTTGCTATGACGTTGTGCTACAGTATCACCTCTAAAGTTTCTCACTTTGCAACCCTTCTCCGTTAAAGTCATTTTTCACGTGTTTTTTTTTTTTTTTTTTTCAAATTAAATAAAAAAAAAATGTCTTCTATCTGCACCCACTAAAGAGTTATTCCAGTTCAAAGTTATAGGTTAATTTTAAAAACACCTTATACTTATTTGTGTTCTGCTACACGATATTTAAAAAATGCTTGAAAAATCATTCAATATCGAAAATTAATCAACCTATCATTATCTTAATAAATAGACAGAATTATTATCCTAACCTTTACTTAAATTTAGCTTGATTATTTTCTTTTTTTAATTTAACAATTGACAACGTTAAACTACTTTTTAAAAATATCCAGCGGTATTTTTAATATTATTTTCCAGAACAATTAACCACCGATATAAATAAGAAATCTGAAACAGTAGAAAACTGCTACTGAATATTTCTTTTAAAATTTTGCAGCAATACATCTTTCAGGGAAACCAGAAAAGTTAACATTATATATGCGTATACATAAAAATCATTTATATGTTAACAGTCAATTTGTGCATATACCAAGCAATATTTTTGTTAATTTTAGCAATTTTTTAATATTTTTTTCTTTGGGGGGGGGGGAGGGGAGATTTTATATCTTAATAAATATAATTTTCAATAATTAGTTATAATTATTTTCGTTGTTGAATAATACATTCATTGAAAGAATATTTTTGTACATGTGTGAATATATATTGAGTATAAAATATTTTTGTATATTTCTTTGATTATGTTCGCAACAAAATATATAATCATATTTCATCGTTCTTCATTTATATATATATATATATGCATTAAATAAATAAATAAGTTGGTTTACATGTATTCATTATCTTAAAATCCTTACATTATTAAGTCCTACATTTAATTTTAAGAATTGTAAAAGATGATTTCCTGAAACGTTATTTTATAGTTTACAGCAACACCAAAAACAAATTGATAATTACATCATTATCTTCTAATTTTGCTTTCGTAATTACTTATTTTGGCAATTAATGCAATGCGATAACTTTCATATGCTTGAAGGTAATTTTTTTTTTTTTTTTGTTTTAATGTTACATAATTTGCAAGAAATTAATCGTGTTCTGTTACATCCACTCAATGTTTAAATTTAATACTGGATATATTTTCTATTTTTCTTCCTTCCTTTTTTTTTCCGGGGAGGGGGTGGGGGGTGGGGGGTGAGATACGTATGCGTACATAATTTTGGATAAAAAATCTGAAATACGGTTGAAAAATGAAATTTAAAGTATATAAAATATAATTTAATTTTCGTATTTTTTTCTTTAATGTAAATTAATTAAAATTCTGAATAAAGGAAATCTTTTAAATTATAAAGACAATATGAAGAATAATAACAAAGCACCACAGAGCTGTCGTTTTAAAGTAATAAATACAAAACTTTGAATAAACATTATAAAATGCAACAATTGTTTCAGGTCGAAAGATCGGGTCGAACGCTTTGACTGCAGCACTCGTACCTACTTTGTTCGCCTGACGAAAAGTCGTATGTTCTTTCGACCCGAAATAATGGTTGCGAGTTTATTGAATTTTATAGTGTTTATTCAAAGTTATCATGCTCGACGTACTGTACTATTTTTAAAGTTATTTGTGTTTTCAGAACCAAATATATTTGTTTTACAAACATATTTCTTTTTAAGGACCAAATTTATTTAATGCTTAAAAACAAATATATGTATTGTTGCGTACTTGGGGGTTCGTGAGTTGTCTGAGAATGAAAGGCCAAACGTACAAAAATTCAGTAATTTATTCACAGAAAATTCCAGAAAAATGCAGGTCTATAAACCAAGTATCAGCTTCAATTCAAACAGTAAACACAGCTTAAACAACAGCTGTCAATAACAAATCCACAGTACAAACTGTATACCAATAACACTTGAAGCAAGTCTCTCTCAAAGAGGCTTAAGAGCAATGCAAGCACTAGCGAAGCTGACTGAGATCTGAACTGAACTGAACTGCCCTTGGCGAGGAAGCGCTCCTTATATGCTGTTCCATGGAGCCCAGATTTTTCGAGAAAACTCTAGAAAGTGGTCAACCAATCAACTTACAGCTTCCATATTTGGTATATCCCATATAAGGATTTTCTCGCCAAGGTCGCCAAAAAAATCGCCAAGGTGGGAAAAAGTCGCCAAATTTGGCGCCAAATCCATTACGTGCATTACTGGGGCTTTCTAATGCGTTTTTAAGGGAAAATAAGGCTATTTCAACGCTAAAACGACTAGAAATGCACAAAATTAGCACTTTATGAACTTACTAAGCCTCTTTGAAAGAATTTATACAAAAATAAACACAATTATTTACAATTTCGTAACACTGCCCCCCTCCCAAGGACTGCACGTCCCGGGCAGTGCAACCCTTGGTCAAGAGGCGAAACTAAACAAATTTACACAATCTAAAACACAAAAACTAAGTTGCACATAAAGATAACATAGAAATATAAATTAAGTGGGAAATATTTACAAAATTCACAAATATGTACAAATATTTATATACAAATATTTACAGTGCGCATGCGCAAATTTTACAAGTATTTACATTTTAAATTTTAATTTTACCGTTACTTGTGGTACTTGGCTAGCCTATTATAGTGCACCACCTTCGGTTTTGATGAAGGTGTTTTAGTGATCCGCACCACTACATCATTCAGCCTTTTTAAGACTGTGTATGGTCCGTCCCAGCTGCACTGTAACTTGGGAGAGAGTCCTTTGCGTCGAACAGGATTCCACAACCAGACCTTCTCTCCTTCCTGAAACTCATGTTGCGTAGCCTTTAGATCGTACCTTGTCTTCATTTTCTCCGTTGCCATGTTAATCCGCTCCCGAGCAAAGTTGTGTACGTCCTCAAATCGTGCCTGGAGATCTTGGATGTACTCCTCGGGCGATGAAGGCGCATCGGGTGGACAACCAAACAGGAGATCACAAGGGAGACGAAGTTCACGTCCAAACAGCATCTGGGCTGGAGTGTAGCCGGTGGTTTCATGGACAGCACTTCGATAAGCCAGCAGGAACAATGGCAACTTCAAGTCCCAATCTTGCTGGTTCCTTGATACTAGAAGAGAGAGGTTATTCAGGATGGTACGATTGAACCTCTCGACCATGCCGTCCGACTGGGGATGTAAAGGTGTTGTCCGGGTTTTGTCTATGCCAAGTAGTTGACACAGTCCTTTGAAAACATCAGAGGTAAAGTTCCTACCTTGGTCGGTATGAAGTTGTAGGGGCGTGCCGTACCTTGACACCCATTGCTGCACTACGACCTCTGCGACTGTGCATGCCTCTTGATTGGGAATGGGATATGCCTCAGGCCACTTGGTGAAATAGTCCATCACGACGAGGATGTATTTATTTCCACTGGAGGTCCGTGGCAAAGGACCCAAGATGTCGATTGCAATTCGTTCAAATGGTGCTCCCACGTTATACCGTTGCAGTCTCCCTCGACTTCGTTTCTGCGGGCCTTTACGTGCCGCACAAGCATCACAGGATTTACACCATTTCTCCACATCCTCCTTTGCCTTGCACCAGTAGAAGCGTTCCCGAACTTTCTGCAGAGTCTTCATTACCCCAAAATGGCCTCCGGTAGAGCTACTATGCAGTTGTTCTAAAACAGCTGGAATTTTTGATCTTGGTAATAAAATCTGCCATCTGAAGCTTTTCCCATCATCAGATTCCCACTTTCTGCATAATACGCCGTTTCTGATATGAAGAGAGTCCCAAAGTGCCCAATAACTTTTCGTAATGGGACTAAATCTGGAAATGCCCTGCCAGGTAGGTCTGTTGCTGGTCGTCTCCTTCAGCTGTAATATTGGCTTTATGTCAGGATCTTCCAACTGGGATTTTCTAAGTTCTTCGTCACTCCAGAGATCGGGATCTTGTTCTGATGGTGCTGAGACAGTAACTTGGCGAGCAACTGGCTGTATTCTTTGTGGTCTATCCTCGGCTTTAGAGCTGTATTTATGATCTTCAGATGGAGACTTCCGAAAGAAGGCATTTGGATTTTCCCGAAGAGCTCCTTCTGTGTGGCATACTTCCCAGACATCCTTGGTTGCTTCTCTAGGTGTTCTTACTGGGCAGCTTCGCTTGATATGCCCATCTTTTCCACAGCCCCAGCATTTAGTTGTTGGAGTCTTCCCTTTTCCCTTACTCTCAAGAATGCGTAGTCTTCTATTAATATCTGGAATCATGTTCTGAATTTCTTTAAAATCATCTTGAGAACCGTTCACTTTGTCTGCTGTGCTGTTCTGGCGATGTTTACAGCAGGCTTGTTGGGCTGTCTCGAGCTTTAGGGCATACACCAAGGCTGACTCCACATCTTTCACGCCGGAGAGTCTGAGGGCTTTTTGGATATCTGGATCTCCGACAGCATCAATGAAATATTCTAGAGCCAGATCATTGCGTGTTTCAGGATGACAGTCTGAGAAAGCCAAATGTGAAAGCCTCTGGATGTTTGATGCCAGTTCCTGTAAGCTTTCCCCTGGTCTCTGACGACGGGACCTTAGCTGGAGTCGACTATATTCTTTAGACCATTTCGCTCCAAAACGTAGCTCTAGTGCTCTGGTTACAGCTTCGAAGTCATATCGCTGTTCCTTCGAAAGAGTCTCCAAAATACATGCGGCGTCGCCCCGCAACGACCCTACCAGATGAGCCGTCTTTGCAACAGAGTCCCAGCCGTTAGCTTCAGCTACGATGGAAAACTGCGTCTTATATACATGCCAGGAGGAACTGCCGTCGTAGGTAGGTAGCTTAATCAATTCCTGATTCTGGATTCTTCTCTCTTTCTTTTCAGTTTCCTGAGGCATGGATTCTAACTTTTCTTCGAGGTTCCGAATCTTGCTCAGCAGTTCATTCCCTATTACTTCTCTGTTCCACTCTTCTTTCATTTTTCTTTCAAGATCTTCCTCCATTTTCTTAAACTTGCTTTCTATCTCTGAAACCCTTCCTTTCAGCTCTTGATCAAAGTTTTCTTTAAATTTCTCCTCAAAATTCTCTTCTATCTTCATAAATCTCTCTTCAAAATTCTTTTCCACTTTCAAAACTTTCTCTTCAAAATTTTCTTCTATCTTTATAACTTTCTCTTCAAAACTTTCTTCTATCTTTATAACTTTATCTTCTATTCCATCCATTCTATTTTCCATCACCGTTAATTTACTCTCTATTGATTCTTTCGCCGTTGAAAGCTCTCTCTTCATCTCATCTTGATTAGCTTTAATTTCTTCGGTCAAACTGGCTTCCATCTTTTCCTGAACTGCTTTCATTTCCTCTTGTGCTACCTTCATTTCTTTCATCTCTTGACTCAGGCTATCTTTCATCTCTCTCTGCGATGCTTCCATACTTTCTTTCATCTCTCTTTGCGATGCTTCCATCTTTTCCTGTCCTGTTTCCATTTTCTCTATCAATCCGGTTTCCATCTTTTCCTGTCCGGCTTTCATTTCATTTATCTGGGTAGCTAAGGCTTCTAGAAGTTTTTTCATCTCTTGCTCCATAGCCCTCGTTATCACCATTCACAGACAATCCCACTTCTGACACCAGAAATGTTGCGTACTTGGGGGTTCGTGAGTTGTCTGAGAATGAAAGGCCAAACGTACAAAAATTCAGTAATTTATTCACAGAAAATTCCAGAAAAATGCAGGTCTATAAACCAAGTATCAGCTTCAATTCAAACAGTAAACACAGCTTAAACAACAGCTGTCAATAACAAATCCACAGTACAAACTGTATACCAATAACACTTGAAGCAAGTCTCTCTCAAAGAGGCTTAAGAGCAATGCAAGCACTAGCGAAGCTGACTGAGATCTGAACTGAACTGAACTGCCCTTGGCGAGGAAGCGCTCCTTATATGCTGTTCCATGGAGCCCAGATTTTTCGAGAAAACTCTAGAAAGTGGTCAACCAATCAACTTACAGCTTCCATATTTGGTATATCCCATATAAGGATTTTCTCGCCAAGGTCGCCAAAAAAATCGCCAAGGTGGGAAAAAGTCGCCAAATTTGGCGCCAAATCCATTACGTGCATTACTGGGGCTTTCTAATGCGTTTTTAAGGGAAAATAAGGCTATTTCAACGCTAAAACGACTAGAAATGCACAAAATTAGCACTTTATGAACTTACTAAGCCTCTTTGAAAGAATTTATACAAAAATAAACACAATTATTTACAATTTCGTAACACTGCCCCCCTCCCAAGGACTGCACGTCCCGGGCAGTGCAACCCTTGGTCAAGAGGCGAAACTAAACAAATTTACACAATCTAAAACACAAAAACTAAGTTGCACATAAAGATAACATAGAAATATAAATTAAGTGGGAAATATTTACAAAATTCACAAATATGTACAAATATTTATATACAAATATTTACAGTGCGCATGCGCAAATTTTACAAGTATTTACATTTTAAATTTTAATTTTACCGTTACTTGTGGTACTTGGCTAGCCTATTATAGTGCACCACCTTCGGTTTTGATGAAGGTGTTTTAGTGATCCGCACCACTACATCATTCAGCCTTTTTAAGACTGTGTATGGTCCGTCCCAGCTGCACTGTAACTTGGGAGAGAGTCCTTTGCGTCGAACAGGATTCCACAACCAGACCTTCTCTCCTTCCTGAAACTCATGTTGCGTAGCCTTTAGATCGTACCTTGTCTTCATTTTCTCCGTTGCCATGTTAATCCGCTCCCGAGCAAAGTTGTGTACGTCCTCAAATCGTGCCTGGAGATCTTGGATGTACTCCTCGGGCGATGAAGGCGCATCGGGTGGACAACCAAACAGGAGATCACAAGGGAGACGAAGTTCACGTCCAAACAGCATCTGGGCTGGAGTGTAGCCGGTGGTTTCATGGACAGCACTTCGATAAGCCAGCAGGAACAATGGCAACTTCAAGTCCCAATCTTGCTGGTTCCTTGATACTAGAAGAGAGAGGTTATTCAGGATGGTACGATTGAACCTCTCGACCATGCCGTCCGACTGGGGATGTAAAGGTGTTGTCCGGGTTTTGTCTATGCCAAGTAGTTGACACAGTCCTTTGAAAACATCAGAGGTAAAGTTCCTACCTTGGTCGGTATGAAGTTGTAGGGGCGTGCCGTACCTTGACACCCATTGCTGCACTACGACCTCTGCGACTGTGCATGCCTCTTGATTGGGAATGGGATATGCCTCAGGCCACTTGGTGAAATAGTCCATCACGACGAGGATGTATTTATTTCCACTGGAGGTCCGTGGCAAAGGACCCAAGATGTCGATTGCAATTCGTTCAAATGGTGCTCCCACGTTATACCGTTGCAGTCTCCCTCGACTTCGTTTCTGCGGGCCTTTACGTGCCGCACAAGCATCACAGGATTTACACCATTTCTCCACATCCTCCTTTGCCTTGCACCAGTAGAAGCGTTCCCGAACTTTCTGCAGAGTCTTCATTACCCCAAAATGGCCTCCGGTAGAGCTACTATGCAGTTGTTCTAAAACAGCTGGAATTTTTGATCTTGGTAATAAAATCTGCCATCTGAAGCTTTTCCCATCATCAGATTCCCACTTTCTGCATAATACGCCGTTTCTGATATGAAGAGAGTCCCAAAGTGCCCAATAACTTTTCGTAATGGGACTAAATCTGGAAATGCCCTGCCAGGTAGGTCTGTTGCTGGTCGTCTCCTTCAGCTGTAATATTGGCTTTATGTCAGGATCTTCCAACTGGGATTTTCTAAGTTCTTCGTCACTCCAGAGATCGGGATCTTGTTCTGATGGTGCTGAGACAGTAACTTGGCGAGCAACTGGCTGTATTCTTTGTGGTCTATCCTCGGCTTTAGAGCTGTATTTATGATCTTCAGATGGAGACTTCCGAAAGAAGGCATTTGGATTTTCCCGAAGAGCTCCTTCTGTGTGGCATACTTCCCAGACATCCTTGGTTGCTTCTCTAGGTGTTCTTACTGGGCAGCTTCGCTTGATATGCCCATCTTTTCCACAGCCCCAGCATTTAGTTGTTGGAGTCTTCCCTTTTCCCTTACTCTCAAGAATGCGTAGTCTTCTATTAATATCTGGAATCATGTTCTGAATTTCTTTAAAATCATCTTGAGAACCGTTCACTTTGTCTGCTGTGCTGTTCTGGCGATGTTTACAGCAGGCTTGTTGGGCTGTCTCGAGCTTTAGGGCATACACCAAGGCTGACTCCACATCTTTCACGCCGGAGAGTCTGAGGGCTTTTTGGATATCTGGATCTCCGACAGCATCAATGAAATATTCTAGAGCCAGATCATTGCGTGTTTCAGGATGACAGTCTGAGAAAGCCAAATGTGAAAGCCTCTGGATGTTTGATGCCAGTTCCTGTAAGCTTTCCCCTGGTCTCTGACGACGGGACCTTAGCTGGAGTCGACTATATTCTTTAGACCATTTCGCTCCAAAACGTAGCTCTAGTGCTCTGGTTACAGCTTCGAAGTCATATCGCTGTTCCTTCGAAAGGGTCTCCAAAATACATGCGGCGTCGCCCCGCAACGACCCTACCAGATGAGCCGTCTTTGCAACAGAGTCCCAGCCGTTAGCTTCAGCTACGATGGAAAACTGCGTCTTATATACATGCCAGGAGGAACTGCCGTCGTAGGTAGGTAGCTTAATCAATTCCTGATTCTGGATTCTTCTCTCTTTCTTTTCAGTTTCCTGAGGCATGGATTCTAACTTTTCTTCGAGGTTCCGAATCTTGCTCAGCAGTTCATTCCCTATTACTTCTCTGTTCCACTCTTCTTTCATTTTTCTTTCAAGATCTTCCTCCATTTTCTTAAACTTGCTTTCTATCTCTGAAACCCTTCCTTTCAGCTCTTGATCAAAGTTTTCTTTAAATTTCTCCTCAAAATTCTCTTCTATCTTCATAAATCTCTCTTCAAAATTCTTTTCCACTTTCAAAACTTTCTCTTCAAAATTTTCTTCTATCTTTATAACTTTCTCTTCAAAACTTTCTTCTATCTTTATAACTTTATCTTCTATTCCATCCATTCTATTTTCCATCACCGTTAATTTACTCTCTATTGATTCTTTCGCCGTTGAAAGCTCTCTCTTCATCTCATCTTGATTAGCTTTAATTTCTTCGGTCAAACTGGCTTCCATCTTTTCCTGAACTGCTTTCATTTCCTCTTGTGCTACCTTCATTTCTTTCATCTCTTGACTCAGGCTATCTTTCATCTCTCTCTGCGATGCTTCCATACTTTCTTTCATCTCTCTTTGCGATGCTTCCATCTTTTCCTGTCCTGTTTCCATTTTCTCTATCAATCCGGTTTCCATCTTTTCCTGTCCGGCTTTCATTTCATTTATCTGGGTAGCTAAGGCTTCTAGAAGTTTTTTCATCTCTTGCTCCATAGCCCTCGTTATCACCATTCACAGACAATCCCACTTCTGACACCAGAAATGTTGCGTACTTGGGGGTTCGTGAGTTGTCTGAGAATGAAAGGCCAAACGTACAAAAATTCAGTAATTTATTCACAGAAAATTCCAGAAAAATGCAGGTCTATAAACCAAGTATCAGCTTCAATTCAAACAGTAAACACAGCTTAAACAACAGCTGTCAATAACAAATCCACAGTACAAACTGTATACCAATAACACTTGAAGCAAGTCTCTCTCAAAGAGGCTTAAGAGCAATGCAAGCACTAGCGAAGCTGACTGAGATCTGAACTGAACTGAACTGCCCTTGGCGAGGAAGCGCTCCTTATATGCTGTTCCATGGAGCCCAGATTTTTCGAGAAAACTCTAGAAAGTGGTCAACCAATCAACTTACAGCTTCCATATTTGGTATATCCCATATAAGGATTTTCTCGCCAAGGTCGCCAAAAAAATCGCCAAGGTGGGAAAAAGTCGCCAAATTTGGCGCCAAATCCATTACGTGCATTACTGGGGCTTTCTAATGCGTTTTTAAGGGAAAATAAGGCTATTTCAACGCTAAAACGACTAGAAATGCACAAAATTAGCACTTTATGAACTTACTAAGCCTCTTTGAAAGAATTTATACAAAAATAAACACAATTATTTACAATTTCGTAACAGTATTGTTGTAACTGCGGTAATATTTATTAAACTGATTCAACCATATATATATATATATTTACTGGTTGAGTTTTTAGTATTGTGTACTTCGTACATTCCAAGTAGATTATTTCGTGTCAAAACTTAGTTTGAATTTTTTTTTTCAGTTTTGCGTTATAAAATAGTTCTGTCTAATCAGAAGAGACTTTGCATGCCGTAATGTTAAGTTTGCACATTAATTAGATTCACCTATTCTTCCTTCCCCAATAAGTGTATGGGAATTTTGTTCTCTCATACTATAAGGACATCTCGTTCATAACTTTTCCATTATTATTAATATTCTTATTAATATTCTTCTCCATTATTATTAATATTCCATTATTATTAATATTATTAATATTCCGTTATTATCAATATATTTTTATTTATTTATTTATTTATTTATTTATTTTTTAAGTACGACAGAACTATTTTTTTTCAATCTGCCATTTTGCATTCTTACCAATTTATAGCGATCCACTTCGAAAATGCCTGTCAATATCCAATTTTACCATTTAATTTCTTACTCTATCTTACAATATTTTGTGAAATATGTAAAAACGTACATATATATTATATATATATATATATATATATATATATTCCACTTCCCATCGGTGACGATCGAACTCATAGCCTTCGTGTTTGCAGTTGTGTATTCTGACCACAGAGTCAGTGGGTCTTGGTTGAATATTTCCTGATTATTTAGACTAGGGTTTTCAGATATTTTTAGACTAAAACTGTGAAATTTATTTAAAATGTATGTTATTATCGATTTATAAGATGAATATATTGATATTAATTATGTTTTTAAGAAATGATTGGATTAATATTAATTAACCTGCGATGACTTTTGAGTATAATTTAAATATCGAATATTTGGTTTATAGTTTTTTTAATATTATGTTTTGTTTTGTAGAAATTGAAACTGTTAATTATTAATAATAAATACGAAACTGTTATTAAGATTATTTTACTTATTAAAATGTTAATAATTGAGTATTAAGCAATTAGGGGAAGATACTATAGAAATAATACATTCAAATTTTGTTAATTTATTTCAAAATTAAAAATCAACACATTATTTGGATATGTGTTTAAGTATTTTACTGAGTGCTCTCTATTATTGTTATTATTATTATTATTTATTATTATTTTGAAAGGGTGTTAAAATACAAATATAAGTGGTTCTGTCGTACTAAATTAAATTCTTACAGAATTTAATTCTGTCAGGGAATTTCTAGACAGATATGTTCAAAAGGTGTGATTAAAAAATTTTTAGTTTGAAAAATTTTATTTTTGAATGGGTTATCTTTATAATATGGGTATCCTTATAATATGGGATATCCTTATAAGCAACGAAAATCCTATAGGTTAAAACGGGAAAGAAGAAAGGTCTTTGTTTTCATATAGGTCATTGTTTAAATATATAGTTTTTGTTTATATTTAGGGTCTTTGTTTACATTTATAAACATTTTTTTACATTTAGGGTATTTGTTTAAATTTAAAATCTTTATTTACATTTATGTTCTTTGTTTACATTTAGGTTTTTTGTTTAATTTTGTAGTCTTCATTTCTTTTTGCAGTCTTTGTTTACATTTAGGTCTTCATTTACATTTATAGTCTTTATTTACATTTATAGTCTGCTTACATTTAGGGTCTTTGTTTACATTTATAGCTTTTGCTTATATTTAGGGTGTTTATTTACATTTATAGTCTGCTTATAGCCTTTTTACAATTAGATTCATTGTTTACATTTATAGTTTTTTTAGATTTAGATCTTTCTTTACATTTAAGGTCTTTCTTTACATTTATTTTCTTTGTTTATAAATAGAATCTGTTTACATTTAGGGTCTTGGTTTACATTTATAGTCTTTATATATGTTTAGGTTCATTGTTCAAATTTTTAGTCTTTATTTACATTTAGAGTCTTTGTTTCCATTTAAGGTCTTTGTTTAAACTTAAAGTCTTTATTTACATTTCCGTCTTCGTTTACATTTAGAGCCTTTGTTTACCTTTATATTATTTGTATCAATTTAAGGTTTTTGATTATATTTTTATTGTCTTTGTTTACATTTAGGTCATTGTTTACATTTATAGCCTTTGTTTACATTTAGGCCTTTGTTTGCATTTAGATTCTTTGTTTATATTTGTACTCTTTCTTTACATTTAGGCTCATTGTTTACATCTATAGTTTTTGTATATATTGTGCGTCTTTGTTTACTTTTAAGTCTTTATTTCCATTTATAGACTTTGATTAAATTTAAGGTCTTCGTTTACATTTAGGTTCTTTGTTTAAATATTTAGTCTTTGTTTACATTTAGGGTCTTTGCTTATATTTTTAGTCTGTTTACATTTAGCCTCATTGTTTACATTTAATTCTTTCTTTGCATTTAAGGTCTTTGTTTACATTTATAGTCTGTTTACATCTATGTATTTATTTACATTTAGGATCTTTGTTTATATTTTTGTCTTTGTTTATATGTATAGTCTAATGGTACATTAATGGTTTTTGTTTACATTTCGGTTTTTGTTTACATTTATAGTCTTTGTTTACATTTAGCGTTTTAGTTTGCATTTATGTCCTTGTTTAAATTTATAGTCTTTGTTTACAATTATATTGTTTATTTACTTATAGGGACTTTTTTAAACGTATAATCTTTGCAACACTTGATGTCTTTTTTTACATTTTGGTCGTTACTTACAGTTAGGATCTTTGTTTGAAATATAGTCAACATTTAAGGCTTTTTTTACATTTAGGGTCTTTGTTTATATTTATTATCTTTGTTTATATTTATCTTCTTTGTTTACATTTAGGTCTTTGTTTACATTTATGGTCTTCTTTTTACGTTTAGGACTTTGCTTACATTTAGGTCTTTGTTTATATTTACGGTCATTGTTTATATTTAGGTCCTTGCTTAAATAGATAGTCTTTGTTTAAATTTAGGGTCTTTGTTTATATTTATAGTCTTTCTTTATGTTTTGCGTCTTTGCTTACATTTAGGTCTTCATTTACATTTAGTGTCTGATTAAATTTAAGGTCTTTGTTTACATTTATAATCTGTGGTTACATTTAGGTTTGTTTACATTTATACTCTTTATTTACGTTTATGTGTTTATTTACATATTGGATCTTTGTTTACATTTGTAGCCTTTCTTTACATCAAGAATTTGTTTATATTTATAGGTTTATATTTTTTTTAGGTTTATATTTTTTATAGGTTTATATTTATAGGTTTATATTGTTTATATGTTTTTACATTTATATCCTTACTTACATTTAGGTGTTTGTATACATTTAGGATTATCTTACATTTAAAGTCTGTTTACATTTAGGTTTTTGTTTTCATTTAGGTCCTTTTTTACGTGTAGGTTTTTGTTTACGTTTAGTTCTTTGTTTTCATTTAGGGTCTTTGATTATATTTATTATCTGTTTTTTTAAAGTCTTTTCTTAGACTTATAATCTGTTTACATTTAGGTCTTTTCTTACATTGTAAATAATATGTCCTATTTTCTGAGAGAAGTTCACTGTAATTTTAAAAAAATATGTTCTGTCAACGTAATTTTTTCGTAAAGTACGCGTATATTCTTAATATACAGAGAATTTCTGGCAGCAAATAGGACATATTTTTTACAGTGTACATATAGGTTTTTGTTTACACTTATAATATTTGTTTAGATTTATATGTTTATTCACATATAGGATCTTTGTTTATACTTTGTTTACATTTGTAGCCATTCTTTACGTCTAGGATCTGTCTATATTTTTTGTCTTTGTTTACATTAAGGTCTTTGTTTTTACATTTGCGTCCTTATTTACATTTACAGTCTTTGTTTACATTTAGGTCTTTGTTTACGTTTAGTGTCTTTGTTTACATTTATAGTTTTTTTTTTTACATTTACGGTTTTCTTACATTTAAGTCTGTTTACATTTAGGTCTTTGTTTTCATTTAGGTCTCTTTTTACATTTAGGTTATGTTTAAATTAAGTTCTTTGTTTAAATTTAGGGTCTTTGTTTATATTTATAATCTGTTTACATTTAAGTCTTTTCTTATATTTATAATCTGTTTACATTTAGGTCTTTTCTTACACTGTTAATAATATGTCCTATTTTCTGCGAGAAGTTCAATGTAATTAAAAAAAATATGTTCTGTCAACGTAATTTTTTAGTAAAGTACACGTATTTTCACAGATTACAGAGAATTTCTGGAAGTAAATAGGACATATTTTTACAGTGTACATTTAGGATTTTTGTTTACATTTATAGTCTTTGTTTACAATTAAGTTCTTATTTACATTTAGGTTTTTGTTTCATTCAGGTCTTCGTTTACATTTATGGTCTTTATTTATGATAAGTCTTTGTTTACATTTTTGTCTTTGTTTACATTTACGGTCTTTCTTTACATTTAGGTCCTCTTTTAAAAATATAGTTTTTATTTACATTTAGGCTCATTGTTTACATTTATAGTCTTTGTATATTTTTTGCGTCTTTTTTTACTTTTATGTCTTTATTTCCCTTTAGGCACTTTGATTAAATTTAATCTCTTTGTTTACATTTGAGGTCTTCGATTAAATTTTTAGTCTTTGTTTACATTTAGATCCTTATTTACATTTAGTCTTTGCTTACATTTATGTCTGTTTTCACTTAGAGTCTTTGTTTACATTTAGGCCTTTGTTATATTTTTAGTCTTTGTTTACATTTAGGTCTATATTTGTAGTCTTTGCTTACTATTATAGTCTTTGTTTATATTTAGGTCTATATTTGTAGTCTTTGCTTTCATTTATAATATTTGTTTATCTTTACGTCTATTTATATTTGTAGTCTATATTTACATTTATAGTCTTTAGTTACATTTTGTGTATTTTTACATTTATATCCTTTTTACATTTATAGTTCTTGGTTCCCTTAGGTATTTTGTTTACATATAGATACTTTGTTTGTACTTAGGTTTTTTATTTACATTTAGCTCTTTGTTTACATTGAGAGTCTTGGTTTACATTTATGTTCTTTGTTTACATTTATCGTTTTGTTTACATTTAGGTCCTCTTTTAAATTTATAGTCTTTGTTTACATTTATAGTCTTTTTACTTTTAGGTTCTTTATACTTATAGTCTTTATTTACATTTAGAGACTTCGTTTAAATTTATAGTCTTTGTTTACCTTTATGCCCTTATTTACATTTATTGTATTAGTTTACATTTAAGGACTTTGTTTACATTTAGTGTATCTTTATATTTATAGTCTTTGTTTACATGTAGGTCCTTTTTTACATTTACGTTCTTTTTTATTTTTAGGTTCTTCTTTACATTTGTAATTTTTTCTTACATTTCGGTCTTTGTTTACATTTTGGGTCTTTGTTTACATTTATAGTCTTTGCTTACGATTAGGTCTTTATTTACATTTAGGACCTTTGTTTACTAAATATAAACAATATTTGTTTAATCTAATATCTTTCTTTATATTTGTATTCTTTATTTATACATAGGTCCAAATACATATTTGTAGTTTTTGTTTACATTTATAATCTTATTTTATATTTTAAGTCTTTGTTTACTTTTAAGTCTTTGTTATCATTTATGATCTGTTTATAGTTAGGTCTCTATTTACAATTAGAGTCTTTGTTTACATTTCAGGTCTTTCTTTATATATGTGGTTTTTGCTTATATTAAGGTCTATTTATATTGGTAGTCTTTATTTTCATTTATAATCTTTGTTTATATTTAGGTCTATTTATATTTGTAGTCTTTGTTCACATTTATAATCTTTGCTTATATGTAGGACTACTTATATTTGTAGTGTTTGTTTACATTTATAGTCTTTTTACATTCATAGCCCTTGGTTGCATTTAGGGATTTTGTTTACATTTAGACACTTTGTTTACATTTAGGTTTTTATTTACATATGTTGTCTTTGTTTATATTTATAGTCATTGCTTATATTTAGGGTTTTCGTTTACATTTATTGTCTTTGTTTTATTTAGGTTCTTTGTTTACATTTATAACTTTTGTTTGCATTTAGATCATCGTTTATATTAAAAATCTTGGTTTACATTTAGGTCTTTATTTACATTTATATTCTTTGTTTACATTTATCATTTTGTTTACATTTAAGGTTTTAGTTTACATTTAGGTCCCTGTTTAAAATTACAATCTTTTTTTACATTTATAGTATTTTTACTTTTAGGTTCTGTATACATATTTCTAGTCTGTATAAACATTTAGAATCTTTAAATTTATAGTCTTTGTTTAATTTTATGTCCTTATTTACATTTAGGGTCTTTGTTTACATTTATTATTATTGTTCACATTTAGCGTCTTTTTTTACATTAGGGTCTTTGTTTACAATTAGTCTTTTTTCCTTTAGGTCTTTATTTACTTTTAGGTCATTATTTATATTTGTAGTCTTTGTTTACATTTATGGTCTTTGTTTATATTTATAGTTTTTTTTTATTTTTAGAGCTTTATGTACATTTAGGCTGTTTGTTTACATTTATAGCCTTTGTTTATGTTTTGATTCATTGTTTACAATTAGGTCTTACATTCTGTGCCTTTGATTAAATTTAAGGTCTTTGTTTACATTTACAATCTTTGGTTACGTTTATGTTCTTTTTTTACATTCATTTTTTACATACATTCAGGATCTATGTTTATATTTTTGTCTTTGTGTAAATTTATGGCCTTTCTTTACATTTAGGGTCTATTTAAATATATAGTCTTTGTTTACATTTAGGTCTGTTCACATTTACTTCCTTGTTTACATTTACAGTCTTTGTTTAAATTTAGGGTCTTTGTCTACATTTATAATCTTCGTTTTCATTTGGGTGTTTTTTTACATTTAGGTCCTTATCTACATTTAGGCTCTTGTTCACATTTAGGTCTTTGTTTATATTTATAGTCTTTATTTACGTTTAGGTGTTAGTTTACAATTTGTGTCTTTGTTTACATTTGTAGTCTTTGTTTAACCAAGTCTTTGTTTAACTTTCTCTTGGTTATACAGTTTGTGTGCCAATGACACATAACATATGCATAAATTTTCAGCTCAGTTGAGTAAGGCATTTAGAAGCTATCGCTCTTTATAAAATTTGTGCTTGTAGACCATAATGATAAAGTTGGTTGGTTGGTTGGAGGATTAAAGCCGATTGACTCCTTATGTGTCCTAGGCCTATAGGGGGAATGCCCTCCGTGGGGGTCTTTCTAAGGGGTCCCAGCCCGTATTTACGCGAGTTTCGGAGGAAACCACGGAAAACTCCGAACGGCTAGGTCGATGAGCGCGACCTGGGATCGAACCCGGCACCTCCCATCTACCAGCTTTGAGCGCAGAACCGCTCGGCTGCTGGTGGGCCCCATAATGATAAAGAATTTTTCATTGTGTTCCTGTGAGAAATTTATAAGTGATAGATTCACCAATTCAATATAGTTAGTGCTATGGTGCCCTATAACATATGTACAGAATTTTAGCGCTTTCGAACAAAGCGTTTAGACTCTGCCGTGTTGACTCACATATATACACAGATACATACACACATACATCGTAAAAATAGTAATTATGAATTCAGGGGAACTCAAAAGGTGTAGAAACACTAAAATCTCAAATTCGGTTTTTTGACACGTTTACAACAATTTCCTCACTGTAGCAGTCGGAAAGTAATGACATTTACGAGAAACGTAAATAATAAAAAAATTATTAATCTATATATATATATAAAATCGTTCTTCCTGAGTGAGTGAGGGGATGATTCATCATCGCCCAGACCAAACCCCTAGACCTAGAAGCATGAAATTTTATGACAATGTTCGTTCTATGACGTAGGCATTTACTAAGAAGCGATTTTACAAAATGGGGGGGGGGGGGGGGGCAAAACGTGATTTCACAAAATCCTTCATATCTCAAACAAAAAAACAGATATCCGTAAAATTTTTGCTTTAAATTATAGCTAATACAAATGTCTAAAAACCAATTTCTGGAATTTTCAAAATTCGGTCCCCAAGGTGGGCGGGGGTGCAAAACGTGATTTCACATGCGTAAAACGTGATTTCGCATAATCCTATATATCTCAAACAAAAAAATAGATATACGTAAAATTTTTGCTCTAAAATACAGCTAATGCAAATATCTAAAAACTGATTTCTGGAATTTTAGAAATTCAGCCCCCAGGTGGGGCAGCAGGGGGGAACTATGGGGCAAAAACAAATAGAAATACAGTTAGGGCGTTCAAATTTGGTACAGATCGGTTTTAGAGGCCTGCAAGTTGAATGAGGATATTTTTTGATTGTGTAAAATTATTAGGAGAGGCAGGAAGGGGAGGAGGGGAGGGGGGGGGAAATAAAAATAGTTAGATCGTTCAAAACTGGTATACAGAGGTTTTTGATACCTACAAATAGATTTCGATTATTTTCGAATTTCTAAAATTATTAGGAGGGGCGGTAAGGGGGGGCCTATGGGCAAAAACAAATAGAAATACAGTTAGTCTGTTCAAAATTGGTACAGATATGTTTTAGAGGTCTGCAAGTCGAATGGGGATATTTTCGAAAGTATAAAGTTATTAGGAGGGCCGGGAAAGGGGGAGGGTAGAGGGGGGGGGGACAAAAAAAATAGAGTTAGATCGTTCAAAACTGGTATATAGAGGTTTTCCATACTTACACGTCGATTGCGGATATATTCGAATTTGTAAAATTATTAGGATGGGCGGGAAGTGGGGGGCTATGGGCAAAAAATAGAAATACAGTTAGGCCGTTCAAAATTGGTAGATAGAATTTAGAGGCCTGCAAGTCGAATGGGGATATTTTCGAAAGTGTAAAGTTATTAGGAGGGCCGGGAAGGGGGGGCGGAGGGGCAAAAAAAAATAGTGTTCGATTATTCAAAATTGGTACATAGAGGTTTCCGATACCTACAAATCGATTGCGGACATTTTCAAATTTGTAAAATTATTAGGATAGACGGGAGGAGGAGACGAAGGGGGAAAATAATAGAAATAAGAGTTAGAGTATTTTGGGAATTTTTTCCGAAGGCAGTGAGAACCCGGTGCAACATTTTTCCGAATCAGATTTTGTTTCTCGTTTTTTTTCACGTGATAAAAATTAATGCAATTTGAGACTTCATTAATTATAGTGATTCTTTTAAAAATAGGGACCTGCGAAGCGGGCGTTGCCTAATAGTATTAAATAAAGAAGAAGAAAAATTAAAAAGTATTTTGCTCAGAAAAGTCTGTTTCAGGATTTGAACTACTATTATAAGTTTTTATGTGATAGTTTAGGAGTTATGTCCTATCAAACTTATCGTACTGAAAAATTGCTGAAAATTTTGACAGGTATCTAACTTCTTAACCCCAGAATATGTGAAAATGTGAAATAGAGAAAAGGCCAAAAACGTAATTGGAAATCGTAATACGTCGAAATTTTGTTTATCAGAATTTAAAATCCATTTCTAGAAACAAAATTAAAACAGAAACCTAAAAGTTTGAAGATTATTCCTAGATGAATATTGAAAATTGTGTTTTTTGAAGAAAATCACGTATTAAAGATGTACATATACCTTAATTCAGATGATACCACTATTAAAAGCCAAAACCTTTTCTTTTTTAAACTTCCATAAAATAATTATAGAATATTACAATATGAATATAGTGGTCAGTATGATCTTTCGGCTACTAAAATATCCCGATTTATGTGAAAGTTATAAGGAAAATAGGCATCACGTCTTACTATTCCCCATAGCAAAACAGCCAGATGGCAATTCTTTTACCACGAAAGGAGAAAAATGCTTTTGAAGCTACATGGGGAAAAATATTCTATTAAACCTTTATTTGATAGAAAATAGCTTAAAATATTTCTCGAAACAAAAATGTTTTAATTAATCATCAAGTTCTTTAAACATTTGTTTGTAAAGTAGGGTTATTATTAAACTTCCGCTATTAACAGGTTACTGTGACCAAAACTGGAAGTGAGGCATTGCTGCTATAGATAATATCTACAAGTTTCAAATGATGAATTCAATGAATTCAAAATGTATTTTAGTCCAAAAATATCCGCTTGGGAGATTTCTTCTTGACAATTATGGAAATTAAAACAAATAACTGGACTTATCCGGGGACTTTGGACTTTTGTTGGTTAGATTTTTGTTGGTTTAAGGTCATTTCATTTTTTAAATTTGCCACGTTTTCTACAAAACAATAGCTAATGGATATTTTCTTAACTAAAAATTTTTTTTTCCATACCTTGAACCCATTTCTTGTAACATATACATGCCAATTTTTGTGGCTATTCTCCCACCTATTTTGGTTAAATGAGGCCCTTTTTAACGAATGTTTGTTAAATTAGAACCATACTGTGTTCATTGTTGTATGTCAGCTTTTAAAAAATTATTATTATTATTGTAATACATTTTTCTACGAAACAGAATTTTTTAAAATATTATAAATGTATATTTTTGCAAAATATTTTTATTTCAGTATGTTTTTAATTAGTTGTAAAAATTCTAACAGAGACATTACTTTCAGTGACATATCGTATTTAAATAAATCTTCCAACTTTATGCTGAAAATTCACTTTTTTGTACTCTATCTATTTGGGTACTTTCGAATTTCGACGTTTTGTCAAACACTTAGAAAAATTCTTGAGAAATTATTCTGAAACTTTGGAAGCATAAAGAACATATTATACCTCATATGCTTCAGCAAATGTTTTATCCTGAAATTAGAAAATGATTAAAAAATAAAAAAAGTCAAAATATTTTGGATTACCTTGTAAGAAGTAATACTTGAAATGCGTTTTTACTGTATGTAGCGCGTTATTATGAATATTTAGCTTATTATCGCTATACATTTTAATGAGTCTACCACATACATTAATTAGCATATACCAGTTTCTTTAAAGGAATTAAAAATAATAATAATTATTATTATTATAATTAAATGTCACTTTTTTTCATTATAGCACGCAGGATAGCCAGAGCAAAACCATTTTTACAGTCTTGGTGTACAGCAATGAACAAAGCATACTGAAATGCTAAATATATTACGAAATATGAGCATTTTTACTAAATAATTTTAACTACGCATGCGTAAGCTTTTAATAAATTTCATTTTCATAATTTAATAGCCCTAAGTATTCAGCTACTTATGTAAAAACACCAAACAAATATCATGTAAATCCAGAAAGTTATGACTTATTCAATGAACAGCATTTCAATTCCCCTCATAAAAAAGGAAGACGATAGGGGGGTTTCTCAACATTTATTTACGATCAGTGAACACAATCTGCATTACCAATGGACACTGATAGAATCAAAATAAAAATGTGAGTAAAAACCCTCATAGTTTAGCATTTAGTTTGTGAGGAATTGAAATTATTTTCATTGTATCTTTTTGAATTTACACGATATTTGTTTGGGGTTTTCATATAAGTAGCTTAAAACTTTTGGCTATTACTTTATGCAAATGAAATTATTTTAAATCTTGTGCAAGCGTAGATAAAAATTACTTAGTAAAAATACTCATATTTAGTAATATAATTAATATTTTTGTATTCTGATTGCAGCATGCCGTGTCTAATGTAGTACGCCAAGCTTCCTAAAAATGCCTTTGCACTGGATGTTTATACCCTATGTGTTTTAATTAATTATTTTTCTTTTTTTTTTTTTTTTTTTTTTTTTTTTTCAAAAGAAATCGTTATACATTGAGAAAAAATTCTGTAACTGACATCTAGTATCTAAGTTGTGGCTCTAGAAAAAATAGTTCCAGGTCATCCTTATAAATTCTAGTCTCCATGCAAAGCTAGTTCTAGAATCCCCTATTAGAATTCTAGACCGTTTGCCTATATTCTCGAAGGCAAAGTTATTTAAAAATATCTGTAAATAAATGAGACTACAAGAGTCAGGTTTCTGCAACTATAATCTTCGTTTATTAACAAAGTCTAGAAAATCAAGCGAGAATTTCTTGCAACGCAAATGGTTCAGAATATTTAGAGTATTCAGAATATTGTTTCACCATCTAGAAAAGTATAGACTAGAAATTCTCGATAATTTCGTCTATTCAGTTTATTGGCGTGCCTTACGCGCATAGCTCGGAAATCTATATTTCTTGTTAAGGGATTTAGAAAATGACCACTTATTCATTCTAAAAAAAGGCGGTATATATTTTTTTCTCAATGTATCTTTATGAATATATGTGGCAGCCTCATAAAAATTTATACAGATAATGAGAAAATGTCTCTTAATCCCACGCTACAGTCAAAACGCATTTTAAGCATTGCTTTTTACAGAGTGATCCTTTTGATTTTTGTTTAATTTATTACTGACCATTTTTCCCTCTTCAGTACAAAACGTTTCATGCAATATATGATATATAACATGTTCTTTATACTCCAAAAATATCAAGATAATTCCTGCATAATATTTCTAGATATCTGACCAAATGTCTAAATTCAAAAGTATCCAATTACTTATTGGTAGATAGTGTATAGCTTTTCAAATGCAAAAAGTTATTTTACTATTTTTTGACAGTAATTTTTACAGGCCATGATAGTTGCGAACCTTACCACTTTTTTCATACCAAAAAAAATTCAATTTAATTTTCAATTTTATTTAACCAATGAAAGTTATTACTGAAATACATAAAAATTTCTATTAATATTTTCAGTCAGCAAAAAGGGCGAAGTTGGCAACCGTGAAAGTCATTAATTTTTATTCTTGTATTTTATTTTCTAAAATTGTAAACAAAAATTTCTACTTAATGTACTTCAAAAATTCTTTTTGTAACTTTTCTCAATTTGTTGTATTTTTATGTTTTTATATGTCCATGAGTGGTATGTTACATTTAAGTTTCTTCTTGAAACTCAATATAACGAAGAGAAAAAAACGGAAAAAGTAAAATACATTTTAAATTTAGTTTCGTAACAGAATATCTTGTTTTTCATTAAATATCAGTATACTAAATGTAGTCACTTTACTTATAAAACCAGTTAGTTATATCTCTAGAGAAGAAAAAAAAGTTGAAAATAAATGGATTTTTTTTCTTTAAAGGGTTAGACTAATTGATTGGATTAATTACGAATCAAGAGACCTTTTCTCCAGAGCACTGCTAAAAGAAAAAAAAAATAGCATTGTTTTGAAATTTTGGCACTTATATTCGTAAAAATAGATTGCAATTCAAATAATTCAATTACTTTTTTCATGATTCAATTAGATTTTTTTCAATTGCATTTTTTATCCCATATATGTGGTAGAGAAATTGTTGTTTTGGGGTAAATTTTTTGAAATTGAGCTTTTATTACATTTACACGTTTTGAGATTCACTAAATTGGAAAATCATTTTTTTAGCGCTTGGTAGCATATTTTTAGCGGAAGCATAACTCAAGAACAAATAGACGCAAGAAGGTTAAACTTGATATTCTTAATCCGTATCCTATGGATATTTATGGTCACTAAACTAAACTTTTCGTTGAAATCAAGCAAATGGTTCGTGTACTGGGAGGTACAAGAATTCATATACATTACGTTTGTGGGGAATTTCCTTTCAAGTACGGTGTAACATGTACTGTATAGGATTCCCTAAAAATGGAATAAATATATTTTTATATGCACAAATGCATGCTTTGCTTAGATTTAGTATGGAAATCATTCAACACTTATTTACATATCGACTCAAAGTATTTTGATACATTGAGGCTATACTTGGAAATTGCTTGAAGTGTATTTCATATTATGTTAGGCGTTTTTCATATAAGGCAAAAATTAAGTGTATAGTGTGATGTGCATACAATTTGTAGACAAAATACAGAGCTACCCTAAATTAAATTAAACGTTATTTTCTTTTGAATGTAATTGATTGAAGTGCTTTGCTACATTTTACTATGTCGACAAACACTGCTCAGGCAGGAAAATTAATTTTTCTTATCCATACTGAAAACAAAGTATTTCTTGAATTTCTATTTTTAACTTTTTTTTTTTTTTTTTTTTTTTTTTGTATAGTATCAGGTTTTCAGGATCCCTGAGTAAGGAAGTCCAATTTTCAGCGGTTAACCTGTACGTATATCTGTTATCTGCATAACTTAAACACAAATAACTCCAAGAAATTCATATTTGATATTTTGAAATTAGTATTAGGTTGCCACTTAAGAAATTAGGTCAAGATTGGCAAGTTAGAAGGCAAATTAATGATATTTTGAATATTTTTATTTTTTTTCTAAACATAGACATTATAATTCAACGGGGAGTTAGGGGGGGGGAGGGGTTTACTGTCCTCATACAGAAATATATGTAAAATAACCTATTTTCAAACTTTTTTTTTTTTATTAAAATCCACAATCAACTGATTGGAATAAAACCATATTTATTGAAATTATATTTTTCCGACTGAGTGAAAATAATGCCTGGACCGGGAGTCGAACCCCGGAATTCTTTCTCATTGTTTAATGGTGTTTTCCATTACCTGCGGCTTATTTCTGTTGAGCTATCTATATGATAGACCAGATATTTATGCGAAAAGATTTGTCTGAGTGAGTAATGCTGACCGGTTGTCGGCCTGGATAGCTCAAATGATAGAGGCTTGACCTTGTAAGTCAAAGATCCGGGATTCGACTCCCGGTCCAGGCATTATTTTCACTCAGTCGGAAAAAATAAAATTTCAATAAATATTTTCAAATTTGTTTTAGATTATTTTTGAAAGTAGATTGAACTTTATTATCTTATCTTGTTAAATCTTATGACTCGACCTGCAATCTATATTTATAGTATTGAAATGCAATGCCAGAGAAAGTCGTGCACGTGACACACCAGATTATTTTATAATGTATTTAAAAATTATTTTTTTAGAAAATTAAATAACAAGACGTTTGTGTCTGTTTTTAAAGCAATTGTTGCTCCTAAATATTTCTTTGGAAATATGTTTTTCTTATTAGATGAAAAATTAAACATATATTTAGTTACTGTATAATTTTAATGGAAATATTTAGTGAATAACCAGAAATTTTTATTATACACATTCCAAAATTGTTATAGACATTTGACAGTAAATTTCTTTTAAGAACTGAAGATTATGTAATATTACAAAAAAAAAAAAAAAAAAAAAAAAAAAAAAAACTTTTGGGTGTAATTTTCATGCTTATTATAAAATGTGAAGTAATTTGGGTAAAACATAGTAAAAACCTGCGGAAACTGTTTGAATATCAATGAAATATATGTATTGTATTTCGGCATTTAGGATGAATACATAAGATCATTACTAATTAAAGAAACTTTTTTTTTTTTTTTTTTAAACTTTAGAGATATTGCATAATTTTCTATTTAATAAAGTATGCTATTGAATATACATTTATAGCATCTTAATACTATTATTAAAGTTATGAATTAAACTTTTGTTGATATAAGTGACCCTGTAAATATAAATATGCGGTCTGCAATTTATATTGTCACTATGAAACTTATTTGTAAAATTTGCGTGTGAATTTGCGCAAATTTGTGAAGTAATTTGCGTGAAATACAGTAAAGCTTCAGTACAACTGCGAAAAATGTTGGAATATCATTTAAATTTATGTTTTGTACTTTGGTAATTACCATCAGAGAGTACACAAATCACCACTCATTAAACATATACCCCTCTAATATATATAAATATATTAGCGATATTGCGTAATTCCTATTTAATAATGCATGGCTATTGAATGTGCATTTATAACATCTTAATAATAATATTAAATGTATGAATTAAATTCCCCTTTTTATAAGTGACCTTGTAAATTAGAATATGCGGCCTGCAATCTTTGTTATCGTTATCAAATTTATGTGTAGTAATATCTTATACTATTAAGTGAGCAATATTTGTATATATATATATATATATATGTATATTTCACAGTTCTCGAAAACGGTAGCTCGGACAGTCACGTGATTTAACACAAAGGTGCCATACGTAGGGTCATTGTGCACATCGAAGTCAGATTTTCGAATTTTTGATTAGTTTTCTTTCAATTAATAAAAATATGAAGATAAAACTGAGCCACATAGCTACGCTATGAGGTATTACGAGAAATTTGATTGGTTTATTTGATTTTCATTGATTTCAGTGTATTTCACATTGAACTACAGCTACGTTATAAGGAATTACAAGAGATTTGAATGGTTTATTTGATTTTTATTGATTTGAGTGTATTTCACGTTGAACTAGAGCTACGTTATGAGGAATTACTAGAGATTTGATTGTTTTATTTGATTTTCATTGATTTGAGTGTATTTTACGTTGAACTAGAACTACGTTATGAGGAATTACGAGAAATTTGATTGGTTTATTTGATTCTCATTGATTTGAGTGTATTTTACGTTGAACTAGAGCTACGTTTAGATTTTATTTAAAAATATTTGAATTTTTAATATTTTAATATTATGCGACTTTTACAGAGAACAAATTACGATTGGCGCCGAAGGCTCCCGAGAGCATGTTTTTGGTAAAAAATTTCATAGGCCTCTGGCCAGCTAGTAATTTTTATACCGCTTCTGCTGAGCTCGTGCAACCCGCGCATTTTCCGGGACAAGTTCCGAAATTATTCGCAAATAATAAACTACTTTTTATATTTTGCGACAAAATTTTTATTAAAATTAGCGGTTAAAAATTTTTTGGATAGTACCATCCATACTTTTGTTGTATTAATTTAGGAACACCTTCTTTGCATGCCCTTTCATCCATTTTATCCCACTATCCTAGGACAATTGAAAAATAGTTTGTGGAAATCAGTATTTGTTTGGCGCAAATATTTTGTCAGTATGAACACGTAGGGGTATGTATAAGCTTCTGCTAGTATGAGTTATTTTCCTCTCCTCCTCCTCCTCTGTCTTTAAACTTTGCTAATTCCTCGCATTAGTGGGCGTTGTTTATATCTTTACTTTGCGGTTGCAGAGTTCTTTTTCAATTTAATTTGGAACTATCATGCAAATAAGAAAGTATTTTTGGGGTAGAGTAAAACTTTGTATTCGGAAATTGAATTCAATTATTTTTCGAAAACTGAATTTCACTTTTGAAACTAAAACATGTATATACAAATTTCATCCCCTTATGTACCACTGTCCTATTTAAAGAACGGATTAGATTTTTTATATAAAATACAAAGGGTTTTGAAATTTTGTGATACATGCATTTTTTAGGATAAATTAACTTTAGAAAATATGATTTTTTTTTTTTTTTCAAAATTCACCAGAATAAATAAATTAGATAAAACGGGTTAGAAGTCTTTAGAGGTACTAAACGCATATGTATATATATATATATATATTTACATAAAGAACTACATACTAAAACAAATAAAGTTTTATGCCAAGATGGCAGTTTTTCTTTTATCAGTTAAATTTACAATATGATTAACACCAAACAGAATCAAGGTATTCTCTGCAAAACTTTAACAATGAACAAAAATATTTATCGATATTTGAAAATGACATACTGCCTTGTGCAAAAGAGTAACAATACCACAACTACTGAACAGTGATTTAAACCGTGACATCATATGCGTCGTAAATATATTTCTGTACATTGAATGACTAATTTAAATATTCTTAAACGTGGATTGTGGCTAATTCTATCTATTCTGATCATATTGTTATACTTAGTAAAAAGCAAAATTTGTCTGTTCAAATTACAGTTAATATATATTAATTATTGTTAAAGCTTTAAGCATTAGTCTCGGTGCAATTTTTGAAAATTTATTTACAACAATACTTTTACATATTTTTGTATCTAGGAACCTTCAAAAATTTCGTTTAAACTTAAAAAAAAAAAAAAAAAAAAAAATCTGCATTTATTTATGTGTGTATCTCTTCATATCTATATAACTGTTCATTTACGCATATTAATGTAACTACATGAACGTAGGTACATATGGTATATTTGCATGGGAGATTTTCTGTAAATCTGTCATGGTGATGAAATTTATTTTATTTAACAGGAAAAAAAAAAGCATTATGTATTGAACAAACTGTATAAACGTGGTTTATTATGTTAAACCAATTGATGCATTATTTTTTTTATATTATTCGAAAAGCTTCGAAATATCATTTTCTCACATCTAAACATCGCCATCCACATATATAAAAATATTTTTTGAAATAATTCTTATTTCATTCTTATCTGAACATTTGTTTTTTTAAATGAACTCATAAGCTGTTATTATTATTATTATTATTATTATTATTATTGTATGATACTATTTTTATTGTTATTATTATTATTATTATTTAGTCTGTCTGCGGGCTTAATTTGTTTCTTTGCAAAAGAGTTTGTAACTGGTATTTTAAATCCTTCCTTCACTTTTTATGACTGGAGATTTCTTTACATAGGAACGGCTACTACACACGTAAAAATTGTACATATATACTTAACATATGATAGAACCTAAACCTTATTTAAAAAAAACAGATTTTTGAAAACTATTTTTATTCTATTCTTTCCTACTAGTCATTTTCTTGTTCCAAGGAATGGTACTTTTGTGTGAGAATTATTTAGTTGGTCTTAATTATAACAAGAAGGTAAACCACGCGGTTTTCATAGATTATTAACATTTTTGAACTGTACAGTCACGTTGCTTCGTATAGCTTTAATGTACTTTCTCTATCTGATCACAGGACGGACAAATAGAAAAAACAGAAACACTGACTAATTAAATTCACAATCACTCTTTCATAATGTTGTAAAGTGTTTAATAATGCTTAATAAAATCAAACTGCTTAAGGCAGTTTCCTGTTATACCGTTCAGTATAACAGAATTAGTTTCTGTGGTTATATAAATCTTCATTCTAATCATTCTATATTTTATCGAAAGAAATAATTGACCCACCAGCCGCCGAGCGGTTCTGCGCTCAATGCTGGTAGACGTGAGGTGCCGGATTCGATCCCAGGTCGCGCGCGTCGGCCCAGCCGTTTGGTGTTTTCCGTGGTTTTCCCCGAAACTTGTGTAAATACGGGCTAGTATCCCTTAGAAAGACCTCCATGGAGGGCACTCCCCCTCAGGCCTAGGACCTACAGCAGTCAATCGACCTTATTCCCAAATTCAATCCAACCTTTTATCGAAAATATTTTTGGGGCATATGAATAATAAATGTCTGTTATTATTATTTGTGCGTACGCACATACATCACATTTATCATATTACACAGATGTAAAAATGATAAATTAAATTTGTGTAAAATATGTGCTTAAAGCAGCAATTCTAAATTTCCAGACAGAAAGATAAATTTTTAATAAAATATGAAATATGAAAAAGAACATAATTTATATTTCAATGACAGGTCGGCAGTACGTCGAATACAGCCAACCTTCAGCAAAAAAAAATTTCAGATTTCTTGGCTTTGTAAACACGAAACAGGACATCTACAAGGACCACCATTTAAAGCAAACCTTTGAGCCCGGAATGAGAATAAAATGTTTAAAGTTCTGAAGTTTAATAAAGTTTTCAAGCCCAAACTGTAATGAAAGCTGATATTTTAACTTATGCTTTTGGTTAGTGTAACCTTCAATCTTCCCAAAGAGATACAGAAAATAATTAAAAATTTCTGCTTAGTTTCAAATTTGTGTATTTACTTGCGTCAATATTTAAAACTGTTATATCAGAGCAATATATTATTGTTGCTATAATTTCTGTTATATCTTCTGAAATGTATTAAGATTACATATTTTCTTTGAATTTGTAGTCATGCTATATGCTGAGGAAGATGGTCTGCATCTATAGAATTTTTGTTTTGAATAAAATTTATATTGAATTTAACATTTTTCTGCTTGTTTATTAATCTTGTTTATTATATATATATATATATATATATATATATATATATATATGGTTTATAAAATACACCTCTGATTAGAAATGCATTGTTTTGGAATTTTTTCGGATGTCCCTGTACACAATTCAATATAGTGAACTCAAAATCACTATACAAATTTAAAAGAATTCTAAGAATATTTACATGAATTATAGCGAAGACAGACAAACAAATTACAGTCATAGACATTTTAAAAAAATTTTGTTGAAAAGTGTAAAGAGAAAGAACATGCCTAAAATGGAAGGAAAATGCTGATAAAAGATTCTGTAACACACACACACACACACACACACACACACACACACACACAAGAAAAAAAAAAAAGAGCCAATTTCAGTTTTACAAAATAACAAACGCAAATTAGAAGAAAAATAAAAGATAAGAATGGTGAAAAAGTTTTAAAAATATAAGAAGAAAGAGAAAGAAATATTATCAAATAATTTTTAAATCCAAACTTTACAGCAATACAGTATTACAGTACTTTTAAAATATTAGATGTATTGGTTATTTTTTTCTTTATTACCTGAACTATATTTTCTAGTATCTTGCTACAAAAAAAAATTAGAAAATTCTGACCTATTTTTTCTCTCTCATTAGTCGTGTTTAAATGACCTATTTTGAGAGAGCCACCCTTATACTGATGCGTCACAACCATTAAATGTCTGCAACAATATTCCTACAGAACGTTTTATTTATTTTTTTCTACAAATCTGACTATTGTAAATTGAAAAAAAAATCGTTGAAAAAATAAAATATTTACACATCTGTAAACTGTATTTCTAATTTTTCGTTTTCTTGTTTAATGCCTATAAACTGATAAAGCGAAAAAAAAAAAAAAGCATGTTGTAATTCTGTACCGATAAGTATAAAGGATTTAAGTCAAAAAATGTCGATTTTGAGTTAAGTATATAGTCAGACTCAGAAAAAAATTATCTATCGGTTCGTATAAAGGATTTAAGTGTATGTCCTTTAGTGTTTGAGAAAATCCATTGGTAAAAAATGGTCCAAGACAAAAATTTACCATTCATTTATGGTATAAAATATTTAATTCATTTTTTCCCATTATTAAATGAAGGCACTGAATGGTATAAAGGGTATAAGTCAACGAAATCCCTTTTCCTAATCGATTCTTCTGATTTGTTTTTAGTTAGTTTAACTTTATTTTTCGTCTCCTGAAAAATCAAAAACATGGGCTTAATCCTTTATACTTATCAGTACAGAATTAACGCGTTATTTTATATTTATAATTATGTTTAAAGTGTATCAATATTAAAACCCATGCGAAACCCTTTCATTAAACCTAATCGATTTTCCTTCACTTTTACAGATTGTTTCTAAAACTGTGCGTGTATATAAACACATAAAAAAAATATTTCAATACATTCTCATTAAAATTATAAAGAAGCATGTATACATAATTTATTAACAGCAAACATTTTAATGTACATTTTTATAATTTGTTGACCTACATAACTGAACAAGCGTGGGTGATATCTAAGTATATATTTTTTATATTCCAGAAAACAAATTTCTTTTTAGGAAAAATTTATTTGTTTTATCTTAACTAATAATTTAATATATCGTGATTTGATTTCAATATTTACACGACACAATATGATTTTTTCAAGCTCTTTTACTTGCAGGATATCCTTTAAAAATACCAAATGTTGAAATGACCTGATATATTTTTCCAATTTGCAGATTTAAATCTGCGTTTTAACAACAAGAAAAAACAATTATAATCAGACTAATATATTTGTTTAACCAAATCTCAGGAAAACATTTTTTGACTCTTCTTTTTTATTCATACGGGGATAATCCGGATAGAAAGAAAACAGTGCCTGTTCTTCATCAGGATATGGTAAGTGGTCCATTATTTCATTTGCATGATACAAATTTGGTTGAGATGCTTTCATCACATTTTCCAAAACCTCTTCAGGGGACATGTCTTCATCTTCATGATTTCCATACACAACTAAAGGTTCGGCATTTCCAGCAGTTTCTTCTAAATCCCTCTTAACTCGAGGACCTTGGTGGCTTGGACCGTTTCCAGATTGATTATTAGTAGCAGAATCAATATTTTGGTCGACAGAACGCTTCCCAAAATGAAACATGGAGTGAGCCCTTTTATCATCATCTCGTTTCCCGAAACGAATAATTGCATGAGAACCTTTTGGCATACCGTCCATTTTTTTGCCGAAACGAAGAAGATTGTGCTGTTTTTTCTCATAAGTATCAGGATTCCAATAAGGCAACAATTCAGGATCAATATCCCTTTTGCCAAAACGAATCATGGAATGATCGGGGCGTTTGATTGCCATTTCGGGATCATCATAATCATCACTTTCTCTCTTTCCAAAACGAATTATAGAATGTTCACGTTTTTCTTCAAACGGTAAGTTGTCATCATCTTCACCTTCACGCTTTCCAAAATGAATCATAGAATGAGCTCTTTTATCGTCATCCCTTTTTCCAAATGACAGAATATTATGACCAGCAGCCCGTTTTCCAAAGTACATCATTGAATGTCCGCCGCGTTTTCCAAAGTACATCATATTATGGCCTCCTCTCTTCATTTCGTCAATATCAGCATCATCAGGGTAATATTCCTGATAGTCCTCTTCTCCATCATCGCTTCCGTATGGCATAAAAAGAGAGCCAGCGGGTGAACGCTTTCCAAAACGCATTATAGTATGTCCCCTTTTATACGATTTATCATTTGATTTTTGAAGGTATTGAAGAAGATCAGGTAAGGAAGTCTGATCATCCATTCTTTTTCCAAAATACAAAAAACTATGCTTAGGTGGTGTTGTATCATCCCTTTTGCCAAAATGTATTAAATTATGCCCTCCAGCTGGACGTTTGCCAAACCTCATTATATTATGTTGCCTTTTACCGGAAGGTAAAGATGGTATAGATGCAGTGTCTTCATTATTATCTGAAAAAAAAAGTATAAATTATAGTAATTCATCAAATAATTTAAAAATTATCTAATAATACATTCCTCTACAAAATAGCTATAAAAATACTTAAGTTAATTTTTATTGAAAAATAAATATATACATATAAAACGTAATAAAAAGTAATACAAACTTTATTTTAATTTATTTTAATTTTGTTTTTCTTCTTTACCGATAATCTCTCATTTATTGTACTTGTACATAAAAGAAAGAGAATTTTTGTGAAATATGCATTCGCATGTACAGTCGGTAACAAAAGTGTCCAAACACTAGCAAAAATGCCTATGTAAAAAAAAGTACACTTCATACGGTTTTGTTAAATAAATCCTTGACGAATCCTCTTATTAGTCAGTCTAAGAACATGATTCGATAAGGATTTATTTAACAGGACCGCATGAAGTGCACTTTTTTAAAAATAGGAATTCTTGCTAGTGTTCGAACACTTTTGCTACCGACTGTATGATAATACTCGATTTTTAATTTTAAAGTACCAGAATCACAAAAAATTAAAGAAATTTAGAAAGAACTATAATGTAAAAGGCACTGTGATAATTATGCGTGTTTTAACTCTCCCTTTTACATTTTGTTAAAAAAAAGAAAAAGAAAAGAAAAGTTTATTTTATTTTATTTTAATTCAAGGTAAATCAATACTATTATTTATATATTTATTGCGTTTAGAATGATTGTTTTTTAGTTATCAATAATAACTTTTTAGTGTAAAATGGTTGAATAATAACACTGCTCGGTTTGAAAATTGCCCCCAACACCATTTTGGCAAATTCTTATGTAAAATGACCTCCTGAATCCGAATATGACGTCCATTTTGCCCTATCACCTACCGTTGTTTAGGGACGACCCCCTAATTTTATTACTTTTCGGTAATTTTATAACTATAAATTTGATTTTTAGGGAGGGGTCGGGGGAGGATTATTTCAACTGTTATATATCTTCTGAGTTGCTACAGAGTTGAAAAATTCTAAAACATCAACATTTGCGGAAAGGGGAAAATTTAGGGGGTATTTGCCACTGAAATTATTTATTACATTTATTACATTTTATTAATCTGCCATTAAAGTTATTTATTAAACAATATATTTTTTTGTTTTTAAGTGTTAAATTAATTTTTCTTTCATTCTTCAAATCAAATTCATGGCCATAAAATTACCGAACAGTGATAAAAATTGAGGGAGGGGGTGGTGTCCGAGAAAACGGTGGGTTACTGGGTAAAAGGGTAGTCATTTTCGGATTCAGGAGGTCATTTTATATAAGAATCAGCAAGAATAATATCAGGAGTCGATTTTTTTTTTTTTTTTTTTTTAGCGCAGTATAATTAATAATTACTTTTTTATTATAAAAAATAAATAAATAAATAAATAAATAAAATAAAACATATAAAAGACATATATTGCAGGTAGTTATTACATATGAACATTGCATATACAGTTAGGTATATGTAATGTAATGTTCATATGTAATAACCCAAAAGATAATACATATATAGACATACATAGACATATATTTATTTATAAATCAGAATTATTTTAAAATGAGTATTATTCTCATTTTTTTTATCTAAATTAATAAATACTGGTCAAATAACACAGACTTGCGATGAAAAAAATACAAGGGAATTGATAGCTGAACTTCATGTATTTTTTTGTGCTGATTTCAAAAAATATAACGAAAACTTTCTATCCCGTCAAGTTTTCCTTAATAAAAACAAATAAAGTGGTATGTTGAGGATTTTCTTTTAGAAACCGCACCATAATTTGATGTAAAAAGTACCCAAGAGAACTTTTTGTTTTTCTATAGACCAGAGGCGACTCTTGCAATCTAGCAACAGTTGTTTTCATCCATTTAAACATATAAAAAATAAATAGATTGCCAAAAAAATCAATTTGCAACACCAAGAATCGGTCATTTTACGTGGAGATTTAAATGGATAAAAACCACTGTTGTCATATAGTACATGAAATATTGATCGAGAAAAATAATATTGATAGCAATTTTGCAAAAAATGGAGGTCGTTTTCGAAATTAGCACACCAAATAACATAAAACTAAACAAACACTTCTCTTGTATTTTCCAAAAACTTCAATTTCGCAGAGCTGTGTACAGTCGGCAGCAAAAGTATCCGAGCATTAGCAAAAATTCCTATATAAAAAAAATACTCTTAATACTGTTTTGTTAAATAATCCTTGTCGAATCTTGCTTTTAGTCAGTCTAAGAACATTATTCAACAAGGATTTATTTAACAAAACAGTATTAAGAATACCTTTTTTATATAGGAATTTTTGCTAGTGTTCGGAAATTTTTGCTGCCAACTGTAATTTATACATCTTATTTTAGTTAAGTAGTCACCAATAGGCTTTTGTCGGTTTTTTTGTCAAATTAATCAACTGTTTATTTTCCGTTATGATTCTTATTTTTTATCATATACAGTCGCTAACAAAAGTGTCCAAACACTAGCAAAAATTCTTATGTAAAAAAAGTACACTTCATGCGGTTTTGTTAAATAAATTCTTATCGAATCATATTCTTAGACAGACTAAGAACAGTGTGAGGGAGTTCCTCACATATCCTTTTATTTCATCAAATTTATTTTATTATAATTAAATATCTATTTATTCATAATTAAAATTTATTAAATTTAATAATACTCTTTAGATATGTCAAACTTATTTCAAAGTTTATATATTCTTTATTCGAAATTAAAATACATAACCTTTTCTAGTTTTAAGAACAAATTCAGTATTAAATCCATTGATCTCCTTTTAGCATAATGCAATATATATATATATAGGGATCTAATACACAATTTAATTTTTATTCTCCCTGAAAGTAATTAATTTTTATTTATGTTTCACTGTGTTTCTCAATAAATCTACTTATATTTATAGCTGTAAATGTTCTATTAGAAATTTTCCGTTATATTTTTTTATTGTTTTTTTTTTATTTTTTATACAGATAATGTATTTAATCGCGGCTATAAATAAACTAATAACCCATAATTTAGACATCGTGTCGCAAGAATTTCGTAATATTTCGATGATTACTTGCACCTGTTCCAACGGTTATATTTGGCACAAAGTGATATATGCCAAGATAGGGTTGCTATCTTTTTAACCGTCTTTTCATTTTAAAAAAATCCCATTAAAATATCATTAACACAAAGGAAAATATGTTGGCGCCCTTGGTTTTAAAATGTGGTGATGTTATCACAATATGGCAGTTAACAACTGGGCTGTCGTTTTGGATTCCAGACACTTCGTTAATAAGCACCGTACTACAAAGATGTAACTTTTTCTCAATTAAAAATCTCTCTCTCCTCCACCATCGTTTTAACGAATTCACCTGTATGGATCTGAACTGGGTTTGTCCTCATTTGTCATTTTTATATTTTTGATATCTCAATAAACTTTCACGGCTATTCAAATGACTGGTTTGAGATTTGTTATTTTATATTGATTCTTATTTTCATGACTTAAGTTTTAGAGGACTGTGGCATTTATGCTACAAGACTACACTCCGCGATAAAAAGATAGGAACGTTTTTTTAAATTTTTCATAAAATAACATTATCTAAATTGTGCTGATCATTTAATATCATAACAAAATATTATCATATCAAAAAACATATTAAATATTTGAATCATATTCAAAATATTCATATTCAAAATAATCATATTCAAAAATTAAAAAAAACTCTTTGTTCATATCTTTTTATCGCTGTGTGTAGTCTTAAATTAGAAAGAATTTAGTCTTAAAATTTTTCTAAATTAGTCTTAAAACGAAAATTAGTCCGGGAATAGTATTGTTTTAGGATAATAATAAATGATAAGCACAATTTAGATAATGTTATTTTATGAAAAATAAAAGAAAAAACCCTTTGTAGTTATCTTTTTGTCGCGGGGTGTACATATATAGGTGTATGAATGTATCCATTACAACAAAATTAAAACAGATGTTAAAATTCTCTGAAATGAGCAATATATTGTATTATTAATACATAAATAGACTATTTATTATAAATTATGCAATGAAAAGTTAAGTGTGTAATAAATGAAAATCTTAAAGATATAAAAAATAACTGATATCTGATACTATTTACACATTTTGTTAATATAATATTTTTTCTGTTAAAACAAGTATATCTTGTACAGATTTAAATAAAAGTTATTTAACATGAAACCTACATAACACGGTCCTCTAATATACTGTTTGTATGAAGGAAAAAACAAATGAATGTTATCATTTGTGTAACATAATTGAGATCGGGGATATTAGGGTTAAATTACATATACTTTCTATAAGTTGCACTATTCTTTATTAATTAAAGTATTTTCTACGTATACATGATAATACGTTCATATTATCTACTAACAAAATATAACTTACGATTAAATATGCAACATAAACCACGTATTTTTATTTTAATACTTGCTGAAATTTTATTTAATTTCCATTAATTTGCTTACTAATAAAAGACAATTTATGAAAAATTATACGACGTAAACCACTATTTTTACTCTAACACTCTCTGAATTTTATCTAATTTCATTAATTCGTTTTATTATTATTGTTATTTGAATGTTTCATTTGTAAAGGTATACTTTTTAAAGACCATCAATAAAATATTATTATTCTTATATCATGGACTGCAATCTGGAAAACTTTTTAAGGTACAGTCGATAACAAAAGTGTCCGAACACTAGCAAAAATTCCTATGTAAAAAAAGTACACTTCATTCGGTTTCGTTAATAATTTTGTTCGTACACTGACTAAGAACAGAATTCGACAAGGATTTATTTAACAAAACCGTATGAAGTGTACTTTTCTTACATAGGAATTTTTGCTAGTGTTCGGGCACTTTTGATACCGACTGTAATTGGTTTAAAACCTATTTTAGAAAAGTGATCAAATATTGATTAAACTGCTCTGCATGAAAATTGGCCCCAATAACATTTTTGCAAATTCTTATGTAAAATGACCTCCTGAATACGAAAATGACGCACATTTCACTCAATCACCCACCGTTTTTTAGGGACGGCCCCCTATTTTTATGACTTTTGGGTAATATTTTGGCTATAAATTTTATTTTTAGGGGGGGAAAGGATTATTTTAACTGTTAAATATCTTCTGAGAGGCTACAGATTTGGAAAATTCTAAAACAAGAACATTTGCGACCAGGGGAAAATTTAGGGGGGGGGGGGGGGATTTGCCACTTAAATTATGTATTACATTTCTTATATATTTTTTAATCTATTATTAATGTTACTTATTTAACATTATAATTTTTGTTTTAAAGTGTTAAATTAATTCTTTTTCGTTCTCTAAATGAAATCCATAGCCATAAAATTACCGAATAGTGATAAAAATTGGGGGAGAGGGTGGTATCTCGAGAAAACGGTTGGTGACTGGGCATGACTAGCCATATTCGGAAACAGGAAGCCATTTTACGTAAGAATCAGCAAAAATGGTATCAGAGCTCGATTGTTTTTTCAGCGCAGTATTATTAAATGATAACTAATTATATTTACGAAGAATCTATTAATATATTGAAAAAATAAATACCCTGAAAAAAAATTAAGTCTTATTAACTATATTAAAATTAATTCAAAAGTAACATGTTTCAATCACACAACTCGTGAATACAAATATTAAAGAACAATACATTGTATTACAATTTATAAATTGAAAATAAATAAATACATATATATTTAAAATCTCTATCTCTCTATATATAAATCGCTAAGAGATTTAGTTGAACTCTGTTTGTCTGCGTGTTGCCGCCAAATTTTCATACTTTAGTTAATTTAAAAAAATCTAATTGTCTGATCGATAGGCTGTTTAAAGCCAGGGATTCAGAAAAATTGCACATTTCATTTGGTACCATATTTGTAACAAAGATTTGATTAGATTTTTTAAAATTAATTAAAATATAAAAATAATAAACTGGTAATTACTTTAAAACTGGACATTTAAATTTTTCATTGTTGCCAAAAAAAATTACGAGTTACTATTATTATTATTATTATTATTTTCCAGCATAAAGTGAAATATGCTTTCACGCGAAATATTAAAGTTATAAATTATTAAATTTGCTCATGCATATGAAAATATGAAAATGAAGTAAAAAAACAACCATAATTTATTTTTAATATACCTTATTTTGTTATTTTTTCTCTAAGATGAAAATCATTTACATTCATCATTATACATAATTTTATTAAATAATAGTGGTAATAAGTTTTTTGTACTGAATGAATTTGTATAACAAAATGTGGGAGAAAGTCTTATGTTGACCACAGTATACTAGTTTTAAAATAGGAAAAAAAATCTGCAATTTCAGTTGGAGGTGTCTGTCACAAATATTAACGTTTGTATTTTCCTAATTTTTACTAACTATTACCACATACATAAAAGCAGTGTGTTACATGCATAAAAATGTTGAACTCTTGACTGATGATAATTAATAATTCGATAACAAATGCATTAATTATTTTTATATTTATTTATTAATAGCAAAGTTTTTGCTATAGCATATTAACTTAATTTAGAATAAATTTTAACAACGAGAATTAGTCTGTTTATGTAAAAACGTAATACTTACTTGATGAAGCAGATTCGAGGCTCTCAGCTTGCTTATCCAATAGAATGAATAATAATATTGCAGCTAATATTGGCTTTGATAAAGCCATTGTTGTTAGAAATCTGAAAAAAAAAAATGCTTAGTATATTATTATTACAATAAAGAGTAAAGTTACATTAAATTACATTTCTATATTTAAGTTATACATGTTAAAGTACATATTTATATTAAATTACGTATCAAATATGTTTATAAAACATTTATATTTATATTAATAAGATATATATATATATAGATTTTTTTATAGATTTATAAATACGTGTTTAAATAATAATGTATTTCGTAATCAAGCAAGAAAAAATAATTAAACTTTCTTGAAGTGCATAATTTGAAATTATTCATTAAAAAACGCACATAGTACAGTCGGTAACAAAAGTGTCCGAACACTAGCAAAAATTCCTATGTAAAAAAAGTACACTTCATACGGTTTTGTTAAATAAATCCTTATCGAATCGTGTTCTTACACTGGCTAAGAACAGGATTCGACAAGGATTTATTTAACAAAACCGTATGAAGTGTACATTTTTTTACATAGGCATTTTTGCTAGTGTTCGGACACTTTTGTTACCGACTATAAATTAAATTTGAGTTTAATAAATTAATATATATATATATATTGTAATAAAAAACAGTGCGTCACATACTACTAATTTTAAAAATTAAAACGTAGCATATAATGTGTAGCTAAAACATTTCTATATAATATTACACGTTTCATATTTTACAATAAATAAATAAATTCAATAAAATAAATTAAAATAAAATAAGTTTTGTCCAAGCACTTAAAAATAAAAGTATGAAGAGGAAAAGACACGAAACTCAAAATTAAATAACATTAATTTACTATGCAGAATTTAATTTATGTTAAAAAAAAAAAAAAAAAAAAAAAAAGATCTTTTGATGCTACGTCTTTTAAGAAACATTATCGAAAATTCTAAACCAATTAATTTTCCACGAAGGACTAATTAAATTACATTGCTAAGTAAGATTTAATATTACATATATAGTATAAGCATGAAATGTTTTATCAGTCATTTCTATAAAATTAAGATTAGATTGCTTATTTTTAAGGATGAGATTTATTTAATCTGATAAAATTTTATTAGCATAATCAGATATTTGCTTTTTTTTTTTTTTAACTTGCTATGCAAAATGATTGTGTTTTAGATTTTCTGTCAGCATAAATTTGATGATGAAAAGCAAAAATATTTCTGCTAAAGATTTATCTTATATTATTATTTGTCATTTTTTTCCCTAAGAAAACATTGAAGAAAAATCCTTAAAATGAGCCTTTATAATACCACGGTATTACATTTATTAATTAATTAAGATAAAAGCATTCTCTGATTTTTATGTAACAACCTGCTTTTTTGGCATGCACTTTGTTTTATTTTTTAATAATAAAACGCAAATAATTCGTAATTTTTACAATTTTCATGTTAAAGCTTGCAAAAAAGTATTTGTAATGTGTAAATTTATTAAAATAATTACTAAATAAATCCATTTATAAACAGGAAATTTTCAATAAAACTGTGTATAATCATCATCTCTACTTAATTTCTTTGTTTTCGTAATTTTTTATGCATAAAATATTATTTTTAAATATTCTCTCTCATTAAATTTATAATTTTTAATCAATATAAAGTATATTTGACAAACTAACCAATTTACTAAACTTTTATATTTAATAAAATGTTAAGTATTTTGTTTTATTCAAGAACATTTAAAGTATTTTAAGTAAATATTAAAGATGGGAAAATGTTCCTGATTTGAGTAAAGTCACATTTTAAACAGTTACACAGTAAAAAATAGATTCTTAAAAATAAGTATATATTGTCTCAAAATATCCCCTAAATAATATATACTTAAATTTGAAAACCCATGTACTCATTTTTGAGTATATGGACAGGCTCAAAAATGGGATTGTCCAATAAGAATCCCAATATCCCCATGTTTGACACGTGAATGTACTCAGAAATGAGTACATGGCTTTTCAAATTTAAGTATATATTGTTTCGGAGCTATTTTGAGACACTTACAATACTTATGTACTTACTTCTAAGAACCTATTTATTACAGTGTACAATCACTACTACTTCTGAATATATAAATATATTTTTTTTCAGATTCTTAATACATGAGTAACAAAAATTATTTTTTCACATTGTTTGTGGTCGTGGTGTGTGTTGTGGTAAAGGTGTTAATATCAATTGACTACGCGAGAGGTTTAAATCTGGGTGGAATGCTTTTGTCTTTCTAAAATTCTCTTCTCGTATACACGAGAAATTCGAAAAAAAAAAGTCTCCGAACTGTTGGTTGTAGAGAGCGGCCTGGTTTCGAACATAGCATATTATTTCTAACAGATTTTTTCAAAAGTAGCATTGTTTGTTAATTAGGAAATTATACAAAACATACACATAATATTACTCCTGGTAATTTAAATTAAACAGCACCCCCTAAGCAAGAACGTCTGCATAGACCACAGCGTTGTAATAGGCGTATATTTTGCTTTGCCTTTTTCTGAAAGAAAAATCAAAAATTCATGTTTTTGTCGATAGAGCAGAAAACATCCTTTTCATGAATAAAATTATAAATCCTTAAATAAAACTCTCAATACTGTTAAATAAGAAATGCCCAAATCCTGATACTTTTATTATGTGCATCTGTTGTTGATTGTTTTAACAATTCAAGCATATTTTCGTAATCTTTCTACTCTGGAAGACTTATTGACCCATAGAGACTTCTCTACAACTGTTAAGGTCTTTTAAAAACGTACAGTTATTTGCTATAATTTTATTACGGTATTAAAAGACTGACGGAAACATATTATCGCTCGCAATGTTTTAATAGGGTCAGAAGCATTGTTGTTCTCTTACGCAAATTTGAAGAGTAACGTACGACATTCCAAAGTACATGGGGCAATATATCACCCCTTTCTCAAGGAAAAATAGACTTTCTCACACTACACTTTGCATTGCTAAAAAATGACTCTAAATCAATTTTAAGTAATTTTTTTAATCGTTCACATTTTTACCCCTGTCGACCAAACTATGAACTTTTTATTATTATTATTATTATTATTATTAAATCTGCATTCTCTGGAGATAATGTGTTTAAAATATAGTTGTGGTGACTTAATCAGTTTTATTTTAATGGGATATGCGTAATTGCTATTTAATTTAAATTAACAGGTATTATCAAAAGTTCCTAATCTGATTTTACAAGAAAAATTCAGAACAGATAATTTTTATGCATCTGTATTAAATGTTAATTCCCTATATTCGGAGTTATATCTTTATATGATAGTCATCAGTAAAAAAATTGTCAGTCATATTTTTCGTTGACATCGATATCGCTAGACCTAAATTATAAAAACAATATTAGATTTTTTAAACACTTTCTTGTGGACATAATATCTACTGTTTCTCTTTTTGTGTTGATATAGATGAAAACTCAAACTATGACCATGTAATTAATTTTAATGTCTACAATAAATTTATATCTCTTATATTTTGAAAACTGAAAAAATAGACACACATTTTAGATATAATTTATTTTGGTACTTTTGAAATATTGAAAGATGTCTAAAAGTCATCTATTCGAAACTTAAAAGAGTTTCTTAACAACTTCCTATTATTTTACATTTAAAAATAAATAAATAAATTATAGATTATTAAAAAAAAAAATGATAGAAAAAAAAAAGGTTAATTATATAGCACTGTTCAAGTTACTATAATTAATCTGAATCCTAATTTAAGTAAGGATTCAACTTGTTTCGGTTTGTGATTTCTCTAGTTTTACTCCATGTTCACTGCTATCATTGTGCTTACTAACTGTGCCTTTAACTAATATCTGTTTTTTATATTTTACATGTGTCTCGTTTTTCATAAACTCTGTGTTGCTTCTTTCTTGCCTTTTTGTGAGAGTTTAAAATTACGATATTTATTGTGTTTTATCAATAATAATTTTTTATGTGGTTTATTGGATTAACATTTGTAGTGGTGAGTTTATTTTGATCTACGTTTTTTCTTGTTTTATTTCCAATGGATGATTCATCTGCGTGTTATATTTTACATGTGACTCGTATTTAATAAATTTTGTGCTGCTTCTTTCTTGCTTATTTGTGATTGTTTGGGGCTTAAAATTACAATGTTTATTAGTGTATTATAACTAATATTTTTTTAAATGGTTTATTGGATATTTTCATCTACATTTTTTCTTGTTTTATTTACAATGGATGTTTCGGGCCTGAGAACAAAGAAATTCTTAGCTTTTGCTTTCTTTGTGACAGATAAACATCCAGTTTTTAGCATATTTACATTCTTTCAGGCCCTTGATAACGTTAGAATGCAAATAATGCTATTTTCTCATTCCAATTTGCTATAATTCATTTAGATTTTACTTATTTTCTTTTTTAGTTTGATTTGGGTGGTCTTCGTTTTTGATCAGAATAATTGTTTGAATACTGAAATTAAATCATCTTTAAATTTCAAATGTTTGCACTGATAATATTATATTACTACTGAACGTTCCGTTTCTCTCTCTCTCTCTCTCTCTCTCTCTCTCTCTCTGTATATATATATATATATATATATATATATATATATATATATATATATATATATACAAAAATAACAGAATTGCCGACTTCTTTTTTAATAAAAATAAACATATATATAGACTAAAAAATTAGCAACATGTGTCATCTGGCAAGGGAAAATACACCGGCTGACTGGTGTTAGAATGTATAAAACAAAGAATTGGTATAAAAACACCGATTTCCAAAAAAATACTCTTATTAAGTATTGGATTCGTATTTAACTTCACCTGACAAAGAGTCGTGGTATTATTTCGAACCAAAACAGTTTTGACGATGCTTGCAATTTATGATGATTATAAAAAAGAAAAAAAAAATCTGGGCCATTTGGTTTTTTAACCCTTTGTAACTATGCGATCCTAAGTCTTTCACCGAGAAAAAAAATATAACACCTTCCACTAGAATGAATAAGTGGCCATTTTCTTACCTAGAACTATAGATTTCCGAACTATGCGCATAAGGCACGCCAATAAACTGAATAGACGAAATGGTCGAGAATTTCTTGTTTACACATTTCTAGAGGGTGAAACAATATTCTGAATATTCTGAATCTTTTGCATTGCGAGAAATTCTAACTTGATTTTCTAGAATTGGGTCATACACCAAGATTATAGTTGCTGAAACCCGCCTCTTGTAGTCTCATTTATTTGCAGAGATTTTTAAGTAACTTTGCCCTCAAGAAGATAGGAAAGCACTCTAGAATTCTAATAGGGGCTTCTAGAACTCGCTTTTCAAGTGGGGTATAATTTATAAGGATGGCATGGAACTTTTTTTTTTTTTTTCTAGAGCCGCAATTTAGATTCTAGATGTCAATTACAGAATTTTTTCTCAGTGTAAAGGTCCTATTTAATTTCACTCCACTGGTCAGTGTTGCAAAATTTAGACACTTTTCTATTCAATATACACAAATAAATTTTAACTGTAACTGTTGCCTTATCACTTCGAAAGTTATTCGTCCAATATGCATATCAAATATCACTCCTTAAAGTTGTTCGTTCTAATTTAATAAAAGAATCCCTAAATTTGGCAATACTGTTTCAAACGATTTAGAGCATTAGGGTTGTCAAAGGGTTAATATACCACAAAGTACTTAAACATCATGTACACAATGGATATGGATAATACTTGGCCTGCTTGTCCTCAATTAGTAAACTTGTGCGAGAGACCCTTAATACAGATTGCAGAGGAAATGGGAAATATTACACTGATTTCCTAATTTCAGTTGAGAAAGATTACTTATCATAGTGAAAGTAAATTTGAATCCCACATTATATGATATTATGATGCATTAGAGTGGAAACTACTGTTATCATAACTCAATATATCTTATGACTGTAACTGTAAAATGAATCAGTGACATAATCCCTATCTATAGTTTAACCCGTTAACGCCCGAATCAATTTTTTAAAAATATATTTTGATGAATATTTCAAATCTAAGCTAATGTTAACTACTGAGAATAAAATATACCAAATCCAAACAATCCTTCTATTAGTTTTTAAGTAAAAGTCTGTTCTCAGTTGAGGACGTTTGGTATACCAGTGAAAAAAAAATCTTTCAAATAGGAAAACTTTGAGATAACAGATTAATTTCCTATTATATGTTGACGACAAAGACCTCGAAAGTACACTATTCAAATATATATTATTATTCAACTCCATTTAAGTTGGTATATCTCCACAAAAAGCAAATTTATGTGCGATGAATGAAAAATGATAAAATAACTATTCAACTTATGAAAAAATAATTGATATTGGGTACATAAAAAACTCTGTGGAATGGTCTTTAAGAATGCCGTAAACTGTCTCTATAAAGCATAAATCATTCCAAGAAACCACAAATTATATACGCGATATTTTATAAGCTGTCCTCAAATGAGGACGATGGGCGTTAACGGGTTAAAACTGCTTATTGGAGTCGAAGATCACCTCACACACTTATGGTATAGTTATTATGATAGCAATATATTTGAAATATAAGCAATTTTATTTATTTATTTATTTATTTTTAATCTAAATTAATATTTTCGCAAAAATTATTTTTGAATAAATCTTTATTATTATTATTATTATTATTATTATTATTATTACTTAAAATATGTTTTAAATGTAATTGAAGAAGTAAATATTCAGAAAACATTATATTAATAGTCGTACAAATAATAATAAATATAAAAAAATAATATAATTAATGTAATAAATAAATATAAATATAAGTAATAATATGAGCATTAAAAATATTAGTCGTATTACTGGGAAAAGCTTTAAAATGGTTCCTTTTTTCCCTATTAAAAAAAAAAAAAAAGAAAGAAAGAAAAAAGAAAAGATGAAGACAATAAATTATTATACCTTCCGCATTTTTTTTTTTTTTAACCATACTCAGAAGATATTCATTTTGAGAAAATTAAATGTATTTCATTTTTTGAATACAACGAACAGGAAAACGTTTTACACAGAATGATGAATGCGTAATTGTTGTTAAAAGAGGACTTTCATCGGTATAATAATTATACGGTGTATTAAAAATACATTTGCAGTACCTGACGTTTAATGGTAGCTTATAAACGTCTTTGTTATTTCACAAGTGATGTATTTTATCTCTCGTAAATCATAAACCTGAAATTTCCCATAAAGTATAAAATTAGTATTTTAAAAAATCATTTAAAGTAAATGATATAAATAATATTTAAATGAAAATGAATATTGCAAAAATTATTTCTTATTTTTTAATAATTTTAATTTTATGAAATGTTTCTTCATATCTGTAAAAAATTAATAATAATTAATATTATCGGTAACATTTCTACATATTTTAATACTATAATAAGTTCAGCATCTTTATCAAAGACTGTCGTCATAATAAACGGTTTTCCAATAGGGATGATACAATTTTAAATGCTTAGAATGGCAACACTGCGTATTATTTTTTAACATTTCTTCTGTCATTTGTGTTTAATATGCTATGCCATTTAATCATGCAAAGATACACGATTGAACAACGTTTCAAAATTATTAAATTGTTTTATCAAAATCAGTTTTCATACAGTGGTGGATCCAGAACTTGACTTTTTTTTTTTTTTTTTTTTTTTTTTTTTTGGGGGGGGGGGGGGCTAAGGTTTTTCAAAGTGTTATTCTAGACCAATAAAAAATTTACAATTGCAATATTCAATTGTGAATGTCAGTGTTTTGGGGGGGCTTCAGCCCCCTAGCCCCCCCCCCCTTAAATCCGCAACTGTGTTCATATGTGAATACTGAAAGAAATTTGAGAAGAATTCATGAACGACAGTATTCAGTTAATCGACTCGATTGATTGTGATTTTCTTTTTCCTTTGGGATATGTTAAGTCACAAGTTTATGTTGATAATCCAATAACAATTGAGCAATTAAAAACCAACATTGAACGTGTTATTCGTGCAATAACACCAAATTTATGTGAAAGAGTGATGGAAAATTGGGTTGACAGAATGCAGTATGAACAGAGAAGTCGTGCTGCTCACATGAACGATATTATTTTCATACTTAATGACCTAATGTAAGCTTTGAAAAAAAAAATATGTCTCACTAAATAATTTATGTTTTTTTTTTGCATCACTCTTAATGGAAAACCTTTATATGTTACTTTTACTGGGGCAATAATACAGATAAATTTCAGGATAATGATTGGTTGAAAAATTCGTCGATAGTCGATAAAAAGTTTCTTTAGTCAGACGTAAAAGAAAGTCTTTAATATATTGAAAAATGTTTTAAAATAGTTGGCGACTTCGTTTTAAGTTTCGTTTTATTATTATTTTTTTCCTTTTAATGTTAAATTACTATGATGGATTTAGTTCATTTTGTTAGTTTTCTCTATGTTAGCGTAACATTAAAAAATTCCTTAGTTCAGATATATTTCTGAAATGTGTAATCATAAGACAAATTAGGAAGACCAGATTTTGACTGCATAATCACTTTAAAATAATTATAATACAAAAACAGGCGAATCTATCTGATTGTATCAAAACACTGCATGTAAAAAATTCAGAATTAGTTACAATTATCTGACTTTATTTGGATAGGATATGAAGCTTCACAAGACAATGTAACAAAATTTTCATAAAAATAGCTGGAGCATTCATGACACCTGTATGATACAGTGAAACCCCGATCTATCGTTCCTACATCCATTGTTTTCCCGCATTGATCGTTTTATTTCTATGGTCCCTGCACAAACTGTATTTAAATAATGTTAACGGAACCCGCATATATCGTTCTTCAAAAAGTCATTTTCTCGCATTCATCACTGTAAAAACTTTCTTCTGACCAAAGTGAAATTGAAAATCAAGTGATTCCATAGGGCATTTCAGTTGGAATTACTTCTTTTATCATACAATAACTCTTTTCCTCTTCCACGGTGGATCAAAATTGTGATGGCATGTCTTCGGACGGTCTTCAAAAGTGAGTTTTAGACCGTCACCATTTGTACATATTGTAGCACTAGTGCGATGTAAAAACCAACAAACATCAACTACTCAACCTTATGGCTTATGCTGTTTTAGGTGAAGAACGGGGATTATGCAGATATTGTAACATGTGTCTAAGAATTACTGAATACGATCATGTTTTGTTGCTTGGAAAATAAGTTATTCTACTTTGTGTAAAGAGGAGAGGAGAGTGGGTACATCCAGTATGGCCAGCTACTGGCCTTTTTTTTTCTCATTCCTGAGGCTGCGCCTACGCCAGAACCAAGTGCGTCTGACGTAATCACGGCATTTCAGAATGCACGAATTTTTTTACATGCACATGAAATTACAGAAAAGGACTAGAAAATGTTGTAAATCAGGAAAATCTCCATTTAATTTATAAAATGAACAAAAAATCCAACATAAAATTACTGATTTTTAAAAATAAATATCACTGAATGTCAGCTTTGGTTTATTTCTTTGACAGTTTGGAGAGTGACAAATTAGTTTTTATTAGCAGTATACTATATATATTGCGTGTATTATTTCATAAACATTGTTTTATTTGTGTTTTGACTTGAACCAAAACTATTTTAGGTGTTTCTTTTGATATGTGTTGATGTGGAATGTGTTGTGCGGATTGGAATGTGTTGATAATGTGTGGTGATATTCCTATGTGTCTATGATATTTGTGTTTTGACTTTAACTTATTGAAAATTTTTCGCATTCATCTTTTTTTTTTTTTTTTTTTTTTTTTTTTTTTTTTTCACGCTCCTCCTGGAAAAGGATGGATCGAGATTCTACTGTACGATACATCCTAATTTGGAAGAATTTTGATACATATTTTTGTGATAATAACTACCATATTGTACATCAAATTACCGTTTGTAGATTTAAATGAATAAAACCATTTATTTATCGATATTTAAAAAAATAAATAAATAAAGTTTCAAACTAAGATATTTACTTGAATACAAATTTGGAATTCTCAAAATCGTGAAATTCTGCTATTAGAAATCATTTTGGAATAAGTTGAAAAGGGGAAAAAATATTTTTCTTCTAGAAAATTTGAAACAGTTTAATTATTTACGTAATTATTTTGGGATGCCTTTTTACAAGGGAACATTTTCTGTATTGAAAAACTTTTGACACGTTAAATAAAAATTAAGGTAATTAACAAATACAATGTTAATAAATTTTTCATATTCTAACTGACGTTTAAAATATTACAAGTGCTAAAACTAATTAAATAAAATATCTATAATAGTTTAGGATTATTGCGTCTTATTCAGACGCATGAATGTAAAATGTAAATAAATAATCTAAAATTTAAATTAACTATTTTGATATGTACTTTACGTAATTATTTCGATATGCACTTTTGAAAGTGAACATTTTCCATATTTAAAAACGTTTGACATGAAAAAAAAAAAAAAAGGATTAATAATTAAATTAAAGGTTAACAAAGTTTTCATACTCTAAGCTAAGTTTAAAATATTACAAGTGTTACATCTAGTTAAATAAAATATCTATAATAGTTTTGGATTCATACGTCATATTGAGACGCATGAATGTAAAATGTAAATTCATAAACTAAAATGTAAATAACGTAACTATTTTGATATGTACTTTTACGTAATTATTTCGATATGCACTTTTGCAAGTGAACATTTTCAATCTTTAAAAAAAAAAAAAAAAAAAAAAAAAAAAAAACGCTTGACATGAAAAAAAAAAAAAAAAAAAAAAAAAGATTATTAATAATATACAATGTTAACAAATTTTTCATATTATAACTTAATTTTAAAATATTACAATAGTTAAATCAAGTTAAATAAAATATCTATAATAGTTTTGGATTCATACGTCATATTGAGATGCATGAATATAAAATGCAAATTAATAATCTAAAATGTAAATAATAAATTTAAAATGTAAATAAATAATATTATAAAATAAAGTAACCAGGATATTTAAATCATTTAACTTTCAAAAAATAAAATATATTTTGAAGACTTCATTATTTCTGTTTAAAAAAGTTAAATCTCTAAGCAAAAAAAAAAAAAATAAAATGACATTATAAATTCAAAAAACACTTTTTCTTAGGTTATTAACGATCACATTTCAAAAATGATAAAATACTTTTAAATGTCTGAAATATTTCTTAAACTGTTAAAATATATTTATGAAAATCATTTAATTCATAGAGAGCAAAAACTGACATTTTTGTAAAATATTCTGAGATCCATTTCCCAGCTTTAAGTAAATCGAAGAAAAATATATGGATCTATCAAACATTTATAATTGGATAAACTAAACAATATACATTTATTTAATTATATATTTTATACAAAGCGAGATCGCTTATACACTTTTGATATATTCCCCACTAATAAAATTTATATACATTTATTAGAAAATATCTCTAAAAATGCCGCACACTTTACATTCAATAAAGTATATAACATATGTATTATTAATGTATTATTTGCTGTAAAAAAAAAATTACTATTAGATTACATTGAAAAAAAATATATAATTAGTGATTAGATTTCACGCATGTTAAAAAAAAAAAAAAAAAAAAAAAAAAAAAAACATTCAGTCTGATAATACCTTATGATAAAAAATACTATTTAATTTTAATTCTAATGTCATTGATAGATCAATTCAAACAGTTAGTTTTTCATAAGAGGATCATAAAGACCAATATATATATATATAACCGAGTACAAGATAAACAACACACCGCAATGCTAAAAAAAAAAAAAAAAAAAAGAGTTATAACATGTCTGATATGAAATTTTCTTATTACCAAACAATTTGAAACCATCACCTAAATTTTTAATATAAAATGTTGAATAATATTTGACTATACTACTCGAGATTACCATATATATAAATAGAATGTATAATATGAAACAAACAGTATAGTTAATAGCCTAAGCTACGTAGTCCCACTAGATGCCAAGAAGCTCTGTCCTTGAAGCTTTCAGACGTGAGGTGCCGGGTTTGATCCTAGATTGCAATCGTCGGCCTAGCCGTTCAGATTTTCGCGTATTTTCTCCGAAACTTGTGTAAATACGGTCTACGATTCCCTTAGAAAGAACCCGCATGGAGGGCAGTCCCCCTCAAGCCTAGGACCCTAGTGCAGTCAATCAGTCTTATCCTAATTCAATATTTAAGCTACGTATTATATTTTGAAGAATTTTTGTGTATAAATTCAAAATTTTAATAAATATATAACCAATCTAAATGTATAAACATAAATTTTTGCAAATAATAATAATAATAATAATAATAATAATAAATAAAATAAAATAAATAAAAAAATAAATGAATAAATAAAATAAAAATGAATAAATAAAAGCTTTATTGTGATTTATATGTTCAACATTGCACTTTCTTTCAGGCTTGAACAAGTTTATTAGTCTACTTTTTTAAATTAACCAGACTATCCTAAAAACAATTTTTAATGTGCACAAGAAAAATATACATAGCTTCCATTCGAAAATACTTTACTTAAAACTATCATGTGCAATCTTTTCACTTCAGGAAATTTTAAAGTAAAATTTTATTTCAAATATGTTTTCATTTATTTATTTATTTATTTATTTTGTAGAGGATATATCAAGTGTTTAATGCATTTTCATATTTAATAATTCGTAAAATAACGACGTAAAATTTTAGAACATTGTAAGTATACAGTCTTAATCTTTATTTAAAAACCTTATGCAGATTCGGAACTGTACGTTTATCACAGATACGAACGATGATACCACAATGAGATGGTACACAATTACACCCCGCGACAAAAATATAGGTACAAAGGGTTTTTTCTTTGATTTTTCCTAAAATAACATTATCTAAATTGTGCTTATCATTTATTATTATCATAAAATAACACTATTCCCGGACTATTTTTTTTTATATGATTATTTTGAATATGATTCAAATATTTAATATGTTTTTGATATGAAAATATTTTGTTATGATAATAAATGATAAGCACAATTTAGATAATGTTATTTTATGAAAAATTAAAAAAAAAAAAAAAAAAAAAAAAAAAAAAAGAAAGAAAGAAAAAAAAAAGAAAAAGAAAACCTTTGTTCCTACCTTTTTGTCGCGGAGTGTAGTTTTAAATTAGAAAAAATTTAGTCTTAAAACTTTTTTAAATTAGTGTTAAAACAAAAATGAGTCCGGGAATAGCGTTATTTTATGATAATAATAAATGATAAGCTCAATTAAATATTGTTATTTTATGAAAAATCAAAGAAAAAACCCTTTGTACCTATCTTTTTCTCGCGGGGTGTATATTGTAAAATGACCTGTGGCTGAAGGTTCTCGAGTTGTAGAAATACGAAATTTTCCAGCATGTGTAAGTAATTGACAGATGTAAATTTCTTTTTTGTTTAAAAAAAAGAACCAATGGCACGGTCATACGTAAGTCCAAACCACATATTATCTTTCAGGGTGCCCCTTTGCCCTCATTGTGTTCATGGGCCTTTTCAGATCCCCATATGTGTACATTGTCATGATTTACTAAGCCAGAAAAATGAAACTAAGCTTCGTTGGATAATATAATTTGAATAAGAATTTTAGCCAAATATTCTATCCTTAGTATTATTTCTGTTGCAAAGTTTCGCCTCTTACGCCTATTGTTCGATTAAAAGACTTGAATTACTTTAACTTTTCAAGCATACAGTCATAAAAAGTACTGTGCGTTAAGTGTACTATTTTCCTAACAACCTGATGCAGAATTTGAAACTCGCATACACAGTCGGTAACAAATGTGTCCGAACACTAGCAAAAATTCCTATTTAAAAAAACCAGCGGCCGAGCGGTTCTGCGCTCAAAGCTGGTAGATGGGAGGTGCCGGGTTCGATCCCTGGTCGCGCTCATCGACCTAGCCGTTCGGAGTTTTCCGTGGTTTCCTCCGAAACTCGCGTAAATACGGGCTAGGACCCCTTAGAAAGACCCCCACGGAGGGCATTCCTCCTGTAGGCCTAGGACACTTTAGGAGTCAATCGGCCTTAAATCCTACAACAACCTATTTAAAAAAAAGTACTCTTCATACGGTTTTGTTAAATAAATCCTTGTCGAATCCAGTTCATTGTCAGTGTAAGAACAGGATTCAATAAGGATTTATTTAACAAAACCGTATGAAGTGTACTTTTTTTTTCCATAAGAATTTTTGCTAGTGTTCGGACACTTTTGTTACCGACTGTACAATGTTTTTACTGATAATCTCACAGACCTCCTGATCTGTGTAAGAATGTCCCTCTGACACACTGGAAAACCAATATCATTTGTGAAAGATGTCCAAGAATATTTTTATATAAAGCACATTTAGTTTCTAAAAACTTTTTACACTGAAAGATACTCCTGTTGAAGAAGGATATTTATTTTTCTTTATGGTATACTCTTCTTTAATTTCTCTCTGTTAGTGTGATTGATTTCGTTTCGATGACCACTATAAAGGATTCGTGTTGTGTTGTCATCTTTCTCAATTTTCGGTCGAATAAAATATTATAAAGAATGAAACGTCGAAGGAATACATCAAATGTAAACACAACATTATGTTCTATTCGGGCCCTCCGTGACCGAGTGGTTATGTCGCCACACTGTTTATCGCCTTCGAGCGTAGGAGAACGGGTTCGATTCCCGCGCTGCCCTGGGTGTTTTTCCATTCCTTCGTATTGTAATTCTGTCATGTGCTATCTGTAATTATATGACGAAGATTTACAAGTGGACTACGAGCCAAGCATACAAATCTGATGTATATGTTATCAATATTCTATTCATTGCCATAAACAAAAGAGAGAAATATACAAATAATAGCAAAGTTCATACGATATTTACAAAGGAAAATTTCAAACGGGAAAAAATTTCTGACCATGTTAACGTTCACACTATAAAAGCAAACATCGAATTTATTCTATGTATAATTGCCATAGATTTGTTTATATCTGCATTATTTTATAGGAAATTTTATTAAAATATTATAATAAAAAAAAAAAAAAAAAAAAAAAAAAAGAAGGAAAGAAAGAAACTCTTGTGTAATGAATGTTTAGTCAAATTAACAAAGTTTACCCTGTAGTTAAAGGTTTTTATTTTCCTTATTATTCTCAGAATAAACATTTTAAAATGCTTAGTAAACATTTATTTATTTATTTATTTATTAGAGCCTTTTGTTTATATTCTTATTCATCCTGAACTTATTTTTTTTTTTTTTACAAATAAAAAACGTTTTACTAGGATTTTGCCCCATACCAGCAAAACTCTTAAACAATATAAAGTTTTGAGAAGAAATATTTCTTAAATTAAAATCATTAAATTTGAAGATCACACAAAAATAAGAAAATACATTCTAAGTCCTAATGAAAATCAAGTCTGTTTTATTAAAAAATAAATAAATATACAAGTAAATAATTTTGGATCATTAAAAAAAAAAAAAAAAAAAAAAAAAAGCTTCAGCTTTAGTACACCAAGCCCGTAATTGGAAAAATTTCTGATTCGATACCCGAGCCGGCCGAAAATCGTTGTGTAAATCTACGGTGGCTGGTGCACATAGGTTGACTAGATTCATTAACGGCCGTATTCATCATTGACTTCAAATCACAGTTTAGCGCAAAAAGTTGAAAAGCATTTAAAGTTAGATTACAGCTTACCAACAAAATTTGGAACGTTACCTCTGCCATTTAGCGCCGAAAACTTTATAGGATTTTTAATTGGTTAGTTTCAGTTTTAAAAAAATCTGAAAATAACAATGACGCTAGATGGTAGAAGCAACACATCACTTTTTTTGTGAAAAGTAGCACCCTGACTATTTGCGCTTTTCACGCTTTCTTGTCAGTCGCGAGCTTTGAACCTACTTTCTAGTGAAAATGTTACTTATTTTTTAATTATTTTTTATCAAAATTTCCTAATTGCTGTATATTTTTTTATTATTTGGCTTATTTTTTAATTTTTTATTAATTTTATTGTCTTTTAGTGTAGGGATCTGAGGTCTCCTCTCATTGGCCGATTTCCTGGCCTCTGATTGGCTTTCAGTTTCAGGACAAAATCCTCTGCGATTTTGCTCGTTTTACTTTCAGTGAGGATTGTGAGTGCTATGTGTGTCTCTGAGAGGTCCGCAGATCCAGCTCAGAACCTAGTTTCTGGCTGGACACTGAGACTTTCATAGGATTCATGCATGCACTTCACTTTAATCCTCCTGAATTTTAATTATGATAGGAAAAAAAAAAAAAAATTGTATGGCCCCCCTTTTTTTTTTTTATTAATTGCGGGACTCCGAGCGATTTCCTGTGCCCCTTGGGGCGCCCTGCTCAACTCTTAATTCCTTTTCGCCGTCCAGACCGTCTCGTCAACGCACGTAACAGTTTCACTGTTACACTTAGGTTTTTTCAAGGAGTTATTTATTTATTATTTATTTTATTATTTATTTATTATTTATTTTATTATTACTTTTTTTTTTTTCCCTTTAACTCCTGGTGCTTCACTCTGATTGGTCTCTGCTCACGCGGAGATTTATTCAGAGATCAAAATTCTAAATTCACCCATTTGGCTTTTAATTATTTTATGGAAAATTATTTTTATGTTTTTCGCATTTTTCGTTGGAGGTAAGCATTGGTTGCGACCAAATGCAGGTACTCCGAAGCACATCGTTGACTTGACTGATGGTCAACTGCGAATTGAAATTAACGGTGAATTTGAGGACAAATTATGGTTGTGTCTCCGAGCTCGGAAATAAAATAAATAGATCGCTTTAAACTGCAAAATTTCAGTAATTCTTGTGTACGAAGTGCCATAAAGAACTTATATATTAAACTTATAGTATTATAACAAAACATTAATGATTTTATAACAGGTGTACTCAATTGTATTCAGGTAATTGTGTCAACAGGTGTATTCAATTTCTGAGGATAAAGGGTAGATTTCAAGGATAGTTCTCAGGTTTTGAGGACATCTTGCCACAATAGGTGCACGTAAAATTCAACGTGGCCGCAATGTGCTTCATGTTTTTATTCCAAACAATAATTCCATGGATCAAAAAAGCGGAAGAGCCATCCATTTCATTGGGGGATTAAATTGTGATGTCATGTCTCCGAATCTTGCTTAAGTTTGAGGCCAATTGCCTATAGTGCAGCACTAGTTCGACTTAAAAACCCATTCAACATCAATCTTATGAAAAAACACAAATATGTGTTTTAGTAAGTTCTGTTTATTTAAACCTCGCATTACGCAATGCATTTTGTAACACTAAAAAAATGTTTAAACACACTGTAAAAAATGAACATGCTAGATTACATCACAATGTGCGGGTAAAAAAACCGCTCGCACCATGTGCGGTAAATTTCAAGTGTGCTGTAAATAAATACATGCTTGAATTTTCAAAGAGGGTGTTGTAATTTTACAACACGCTGTGTTGTATTTGTTTTTTTTCATTCAAAAAAAAAAAAAAGGATTATATTAGTTTTCTTTTTCTTTTAATTTGTTTTATTTATTTCATCTTTTTTATTCTGTCAATATAAGTTTGAAGATGTTATGCATTTTAATAGGAAATATAATAATAACTTTCAATAAATTCTGTTTTATAAAGTAATATTAGAATTGTAATACAGTAATGATTTCTTTTCAACATAAAAATATTTAACCATTTAAATAAAAATAAAAAAATCTTATATTGCTGATTCTATTTTAAAAATAATTATGTATCAATTTTTAATCCGCTAAAGAAATATATAATTAGTCAAATCACAAGCTTTATTTAATAAGTACTTCAAATAATTATAACTACTTTAATATTTTTAGAACGTATGAAAATTAAAATGATAGTTTTCAATGCTTCATTAAACTATATTTTGCAGAATACATATATCTATACAATTTCAGCAAACATATTAATTTTACATAATAATCAAGTTAAAAAAAAAAAAAAAAAAACTTTATCCATACATTCTGCGTAATAAACTACATCGAAAATATCTAAAAAAGCGAACAAAGTTAAAATAATAATAATAATAATAATAATGTAATCATGATGCATAAAATAAAGGAAAATTGAAATTTAAAGAAAGAAACAAAAAATTGTAATAGAATGCTAAAAATTGCACAAAAGTTTCATGTTAAGTATTTATTAAATAATGTTCTTATTTTCAATGCCATAATATTTTTCATAGTTAAAAGACTAATACATCATTTTTTTTCTCAGTAAGTAATAGTAATTTAAATCATTTTTAAAATAAATTAGTTTGGAAAAGTTGTTGTTTAATAGTTTTATTTCGGGAGAAACTAATTTCTGTGTTGTAACTTTTACTACTGATAATTCAAAATGGAGTTTCATGAGCGAGAGCATTAAAATAAGATTACATTTCATTAATAAAACGCAGACTCTTATGAAACTTATATTGACAGAGTTAAAAAAGAGAAGAAATAAAAGGAAAATTAAAACAAGTATAACATACTTGTTTGTCGTTGGACCTAATGGGAATTCTAATGACAGCTTCGATCCTTCATTTTTTCGTTTACCTTTTATCATAGCGGAAGTCGTAATAAACATTTAAAAGTTTTAGTTTGTGCTGGAAGCTCATTCGCGTATCTGTGTCTCATGACTGTGTGATGTCATGTAAGAAAATGTAAGAAAACAGAACGATCTGCTTGAAAATGTTTTACAGTGCATTTACAGTGTTAAATATGAGTGTTATTTTTACAATGCAAAAAATATTTTTCTGAAAAAAAAATCTACAATTTCCTTAAATTTTGTTATATTATTTGTAGTCATTTTCTCAATGCTTAATGAAATAATTTTTATTGGATTAAAGAAAATCTAACTGATTAAATAAAAGACTACGTTGTTGAACTTAATTATTTATTTCTATGTGAAGACTTAGTGTATTAAAACTTTTACTCATATTGTATTTTTTATTAAAAGAAGTTTAAAAGAAATTTACAAAAAACAGATTCGGAATCTTAATATGATTTTTTTTTTTTTTTAATTTTGTTACAAATTTCAGCATTATATGAATACACGAAAAAAAAAAAAAAAAAAAAAAAACTTATGGAACTATTTTATATGGAAAAATAATACATGCTATTTAATAAAATGCACCACAAAACTGGCATTGTAAAAAAATATTACTTACAAACTTTGAATAAACATCATAAAATGCAATAAACTCGCAACAATTGTTTCGGGTCGAAAAAACACACGACACTTCATCAGGCGAATAAAGTAAGCACGAGTGCTGCAGTCAAAGCGGCAACGCAGTCAAAACGGTTCAGTTGCCGCTTTGACTGCAGCACTCGTGCTTACTTTATTCGCCTGATGAAGTGTCGTGTGTTTTTTCGACCCGAAACAATTGTTGCGAGTTTATTGCATTTTATGATGTTTATTCAAAGTTTGTAAGTAATATTTTTTTAATACATGCTATTGTTAAACATTATTATTTTATTTTATTTTATTTTTTAAATCTTTAAACTAATACATCTTTGTAGATTCAGTTAGTTACTGTCAAAAGTATTCTGAAAGCAGCTTACTTAATCATAATCTAAATTAATAAAGGCAATTAAAAAAGACAATATTATGATGTGATACAGAGAATGTTGTAACGATAAGAAGAAACCAAAATCATAATACAATTAGTCTTTATACCTTGTGTTCATTGTTAGAAATTATTATATCTATCATTTATCGAAATCTAAATAAATATAAGTTTCTTGCGAAGTTTCTGTTTAATCGCAAACATAAATTGTGGAATACATATTCATTTTATTACTTGATATTTTCTCGGATGGCATCTCAAAATTTTACTTTTTGGCTGAAAAGTAACATTATAGGCCTGTGTTTTGTCTATTTACTAAAAAAATACAGTTATCGCAGAAAAATACAACACGTATCTTAGAGATAAGATGCAGTGAAATTGATTAAACTTATCAGCAAATTATTATGAGAATGTTTTGAGAATTTTCCTTTCGAATGTTTTGATCATTTTTCTTTCTCCGTGTTTTTGAACTTTTATTGTTTAATCTGTTTTAATATATTTTGAGAGATAATATTATTGACATAAATTATTCAAATAGACGAATGATAAAACTAAATGTTAAACTCATGTATAATATTGTATAATGTTGTATAAACTCATGTATAATAAATCATGTATAATATTGCAAGCCTTAGCAAAAAATCTTTTTTGTATCCTTTGATAAAATCACCTTTTAAAACCAGTTTCTTTGTCTTTAAATATTGAAAAAAGTATTTGAAATTAGTTATTAAAAAAAAAAAAAAACTATAATATGTCATAATAAGGAATACAATAAGGAATATAATGAGTAAACATAAGGAAAAAACAGAAAAAAAAAATATTTGACGTAATTTCTTTCAAGTATCCGCAAAAAGTACCATCTCTCTTATCTGCCATTTGCACTTATCGAAATTTTTTCATAAACTCTCTTACTTATCATAAACATAAAAAAAGCGGGGCATACCCACTCGTTTTTCCGCTTAATAATTTGGGAAGATGCATCAAAATTCTCATCTCTTGCTGCAAAGTAACTGTAATGAAGCTTTTAAACAATGTTTTTGTTACATCTAGGTGTCTATTTTCATACATTTACGGAATTAATATAGCTATGAAGCAAAAAACTGAAGCTAATCTTAGTGGGTAAATGCGGCGAAATTGATTAAATTTACCCGCGAGAAAGTTTGAGTATGCTTAAAGTTCATTCTTTTGTGCGTGATCTTGCACGTTCATTGTTCAATAAGATGAAAGAGTTCTGAGATAGGGTAACAATAAATATGAATCGCATAAAACCTCCAAACAAATTTGTTGGAGTGCTAAATGAGAAATTGTTGCAAGCTTTTTTAAAGAAAAGGCTTTCTAGACCTTCGTTTTTTAAAATATACTTTTAAATTTAATTTCTGTACTTTAAAGAAGTAAAATGAGGTTTCATGCAAGTATTTTTTAAATAATATGTTTTAAATTTAATCAAAGCAAGTTCTAGAAAACACTATAGAAATAATAAAATTAAGTTTTGTGTTTCTTACATTTTGCAACTTAATAGGAACTGAATTTATTTTTCTCATAAATGGATTTAAAAGCATTTTATAAGTTCTTTTTCTTTCTCTGTGTGAATATATAGTACAGTACAAAGCCAAAAATCCGTACTCCAAAAATCCGTACAATTTCGGCTGCGTTAATCATCATCATCAACGACAGCGATTTATATATACATATATATTATATTTAAATAAAGAACCTAAAAAGTATTTTATTTCTTATTAATCTCCAAAATCGTCATCTGGACAGTCTGAAAGAGGAAGGGGAAGTAGATTATAATAGTATTAAAAATTTTTCAGCATTTATCTAATTGAGAGCTAAATTCTAAATTCTATGTCAATTATGCTCAAACTTTTAATTGAAAAACCTAAAGAACTAAAAGAAAAAAAAATCAGGGAAATGTTTTTAAAATAATGTGTTTTTATTATTATTTTTTTCTTTTATTATAATAATTAATACTAATTTTTGTATGCAAATATTTCAATAAATCTGATTTGTTTTTCCAGTTTAATTTTTAATTTTATTTATTTTTAATTATTTACTGTTAATGTTGATAAAAAAAAAAAAAAAAAAAGAAAAGAAAAAAAAAGAAAAAAAAAGAAAAGAAAGAATGAAATATTACAGAATAAGCTTAAAAATCGTAGTATATATTTGTTTACTTGAATCTGCATATTATCCAAGTACTTAAACCAAAACATTATATATTTTAGGCATGACCAAAAATCCAGAATCGCCGCGGTCCCGACTATTCCGAATTTTTGGCTTCGTACTGTAGAGTTTTTATTTATTTATTTATTTTTTATTTTTTCAGATCTTCCAAAATATTATTTCAAAAGCTTACATTTGTTGTAACACATAATAACAGCTTAGTAATTCCATCATATTAAATTAGAAAGATTTAAATACAGCATTCATTTTAAAGATTTAAATACAGCATTAGATGATAATTTAATAAGAAGACTTGATTAAATAAATATCATGTATTAAGTGATCTGCAAAATCAGTAAAAATAAATAAAAATTCTAATAAATATTCATATATAATAATAATAATATATATAACTATTAATAATTTCTAGATCAAAAACTTCGAAGAAAATGTTTATCGCAGTATGAACAGCTGAAGGTTCAGGTCAGTATCTAATAACACATAGTTTGATTTTGATTGATAGTTCATAGAATACCTTTACTTCATTATTACACGTTTCTTTGAATTACAACTAATGGAATCACAAATTGCGTATTGTTACGTATTGTCTTAGATAACAGTAATTTTCATACTAATAAAAAAACATTTTATATGTCAGTACTGACTTAAATATTTAATTGAAAGAAATAGTACATAAATTGATCAATATAAATATGTATATCACTATACATGTATATATTTTGATGTTCACTAATACAAAATAATACTCGTGCATTCAGAGCATTAATATATTAAGAACTATATTTAAGTTCCAGAAATGAATACATTTAAAAGTTATGATTTGCTTTCGTATAACAGTTCAAAATAATATTAATTAGTTCCGGTGTATTCCGTTGATCGTTATAATTTATTAATTGACTTACCTTTTTAGAACTTTATTAGGAGTAATGATTTTTTTTTTTTCAAAATCATTAAGCGGACATTTAATCTATGTATTATTGTAATTAAAACAAGTTGATAAAGATTTCATTAAAAAAAAAAAAAAAAAAAAAAACATATATTTTTCCTTTGTACAAGGAGTTTATAATCAATTTTGATTTAATCGAGCTTTTTTAGAGCCTTTTTAAATAACATGAATCTCCGTAAATATTATATACAATCTATACAAAAAAGCAATTCCTACAAAAAAAAAAAAAAGCAACTTTTAATTTTTACAGCTATGTGAAAATATGACATTCATATCCTTCAAGGGATTTAATATGATCAAAAATATTTGTTGAAAATATTAAACAAGTTTTTAGCAACTTTGATAATGCACACACACACACATATACATAGATGTATACGTATAATCTGTTACACCACTGTAATTTGGTTTCAAACTAAGATTCTAAAAAATGCTAATTCACATAAATATATTGCTTATAATGTAGTAAATAGTCCACTTTTCGAGTGGTGGTCAAATTTTAACTTGTATTTTACGAAAGATATTTCTTTCCCATTGATTATTTAAAATATATCCCATTTTCTCGGGATTAAAGCAGATCTGAAATGCATCATTTTAATTAACCTTTTATATAATGCATTATGTAACAGGCTAAAAAATGTGTTTGAAACCTAATTTTTTTTTAGTTACTTAAGAGTCATTTTTAAAGCTATATGCAACGAATGTACCGCACTTTAGAATGTAAAAAAAGGGGGGAAATGAGTCAAAAATCCGTAGAAAAGCATGGAATGAAAACGAAAAAACTCACAAAATTAAATGTGTAAAAAAAAAAAAAAAAAAAAAAGGCTAACACCGAAAGGAATAACTGGACAAAATTGACTAGAAAAAGTCATCGAAGAGCGGGAAGGAACTAGGGTTTGGGCATTAAACCTATCATCGAGGGTCTGATAGGTTTCGATGTCTCGCCTATTATATGTGAATCGGCGGGGTAGGTGAGTGGAAGCCACTGCATTTAAGAATGTAAAAAAAAAGGGAAAAGAGTAAAAAAACTATAGAAAAAGCATGGGATGAAAACGAAAAAACTCACAATGTTAAGTGTGAAAAAAAAAAAAAAATTAACATCAGAAGGAATAAAAGGACAAAATTGACTAGGGAAAAAAAAAAAAAAAACGTCGAAGAGCGGGAAGAAACTCGGGTAGGGGTATTAAACCTATCGTCGAGGGTTAATACGTCTCGTTTATTAAAAAGAAGGGAGGGGGCTAACACCGGTAGGAATAAAAAAACAAAATTGACTAGAAAAAGTCAACGAAGAGTGGGAAGAAACTCCGATTGGGGTATTAAACCTATCGTCGAGGGCTAATACGTCTCGCCTATTTTGGCAATAAATATATGAAATAAATAAACCTCAATGTAGTAATTAAGGAGGATTTTGTAAGATGGTATTTTAGTGTACCACTGGTACATAAAAGTCGAAAACTATTTGAACTTTAAAAATGTGTAAAAAGGTACTTACTTTACTTGTTGCGTATATTTTTTCTAAGACTGATGGAAGATTCTTGAAGCAGTATAGGAATAAATAATAACGCACATGAAACTCTTAAAAAAGACGAAACAGTAACAGCGAGAGCACTCGATAAAATCCTTTCTAGAACTGGACTGGCTACATGTAGCGTCTAGTGTCTTTTAGTGAGATTAAAGTGAGGTACATAAAATCTATTCTCATAAATAATTTTAATATTTATTCCATGTATATTTTTTTATATGCTTGGTAAAATAATGGTACTTAAAAGTATTGTCGTTTGATAATGGGTTAAAACTACCCTTTTTTTTCCGAAATAGATTAGTTACTAGTAAGTTCAAACACTTTTAATATTATTATTATTAATGCAATTAAAAATTCTATTAGAATTTTTTTTTTTTTTTATATTTCTCTTTTTCATTAATGAAAACATAAAATTATATTAGAAAACTTTTTAATGTTTATTATTATTATTATTATTATTATTATTAATGCAAATAGAAGGGTACATTGGAAAACTTTTTATAAAACTTTCATGCATTCCGCAATTATTGGATTCTAAGTATGCATGCTCCATCATTAAGATAATAGAAATCCACCTCATTCGATTTAGAATTCAAATAACTAAGAAACTTTCACTACCTTTCTAACAAAATTGGAAAATTCTATGTACTTAACATAATTATTGGTAAGTTTTATCCGATGAATATTCCTTCACTGCTAATTAAATAGTATAATTATGCTATTCTATTTTTGAAATTTTAGGTGAAAGGATAAAATTCATCACAAAATATTCATGATAGGGCAGTTCAGAATTACATTACTGTTGAACAGAAATAATTCCCCGATACTGTTTGAACAGCTCATGAGTCTCAGAAATTTGCACTTTATTTCGAAGACAGTTATACTCCATTCTGTTTTCTCTCAATTCGATGAAAGCACAATTTATGCAAATAGGATAATATTTGGAAATTGATTAAGAAATTAAATATTCGAATTATAGTGAAACTATTCAAACAAGAGAAAAACTAAATCAAATATGCAAATTTTTATTTGTCAGAAATAATTTATTTAATGCTGATTGATTATTTGGGTAAAAGAGATTAAAAAAAAAAAAAAAAACTTTAAAATGTTATTAAATTACCTTTCAAAGTATAATATGACTCAAAATATTGTTTCAATATATCTGATTATATCTGGAAATTATACTTAAGAAATTTAGCCACTGCGTAAAAAGTATTGATCTGCCAAAAAAAAAAAAAAAAAAAAAAAAAAAAGTCTATATTATAGTAACAGAACTGACGTTTGTATATCTATACGTAATTTCCTGCGTGAAAAAGTTTCGTCTATTAATTACCATCTTCAGTTTCTAATAATTCACGAATCTAATAATAAGAGCACCACAGAACTCGCGTTAAGTAGTAAGCACTGGTAGTAATTACAAAACTTTAAATAAACACCATAAAATGCAATAAACTCTCAAAAAATATTTTGCTCGATAGAATGCACGACCCTTCATCAGGCGAACAAAGTAAGTACAGTGATCTTCAATCAAAACAATTTTGTGCCTACATTGTTCGCTTGACGAAGGGTCGTGTGTTTTTTCGACCCGAAACAATTGTTGCGAGTTTATTGCATTTTATGGTGTTTATTCAAAGTTTTATAATTACTTAGCAGTATTTACTACTTAACGTCAGTTCTGTCGTTTTCTCTTATTATTAGATTCTTTACTGTTTAGAAATTAAAAAGGCTAATTAACCGATGAAACTTTTTCACACAGAAAATTATATATAAATATACAAACGTCAGTTCTGTTACAATCATATAAGTTAATTTTTTTAAGTATAATTTCCAGATATATTGAATCAGATATATTGATGCAGTAATATATCTTCCAGATATATTGAAACAGTATTTTGAGACATATTTTACTTTGAAACGCAATTTAATAACATTTTAAAACTTTTTTTTTTCTTTTTTTTTTTTTTTTTTTTTTTATCTATTTTACCGAAATAATCAATCAGCTTTAAATAAATTATTTCTGACTAATAAAAATTTGCATATTTGATTTAGTTTTTCTCTTGTTTGAATGGTTTCATTATAATTCGAACATTTAATTTCTTAATCAATTCCTAGATATTATCATATTTCCATAAATTGTGCTTTCATCAAATTGAGAGAAAACAGAATTGTTTTAAAGGAGTAAAACTGGCTTCGAAATAAAGTGCATATTTCTCAGAATCGTGAGCTATTTAAACAATATCGGGGAATTATTTCTGTTCGACCGTAATGTAATTTTGAACTACCCTATCATGAATATTTTGCGATGAATTTTATCCATTCACCTAAAATTTCACAAGCAGAATAGCTTAATTATACTATTCAATTAGCAGTGAAAGTATTTTCATCGGATAAAACTTATCCGTAATTATGTTAAATACATAAAATTTTCAAATTTTGTTAGAAAGGTATTGAAAGTTTCTTAGTTATTTGAATTCCAAATTGAATGAGGAGGATTTTGGTTATCTTAATGATGCAGAATGCATTCTTAGAATTCAATAAATGCAGAATGCACGAAAGTTTTTAAAAAAGTTTTCCAATATACCTTTATATATGCATTAATAATAATAATTATAATAAACATTAAAAGGTTTTCGAATATAATTTTACATTTTCCTTAATGAAAAAAGAAACATTAAATTTTTGATAAATTCAAGCATTTGCAGTCGGTAACAAAAGTATTTGAATACTAGCAAAAATTCCTATATAAAAAAAAGTAGAGTTTATATTGTTTTGTTAAATAAATCCTTGTCGAATCATGTTCTCAGTCAGTCTAAGAACATGATTCGACAAGGATTTATTTAGCAAAACAGTATTAACTCTACTTTTTTTATATAGGAATTTTTGCTAGTGTTCGGATACTTTTGTTACCGACTGTACATATATAGTTTGAAATATAAAATCGGATTTATTTAAAAAAAATTCATTTGAAATAATAGAGTAATTATTTTCTTTAAATCCGACACTCGGAAGCCAATTGCAAGAAAATACTTTTCATTAAATAGAAAGGTGATGTGTTAAGTATATATTTATATTGAAAAAAAGTATATATAATTGATATATACTGAATTTCCTTTTGTTCGTTGATTTTAGATTTTTCTAATTTCTATTTTTCTTCTTCTTCTTTTCCTTCTTCTTTTTTTTATATATATATATATATATATATATATATATATATGTGTGTGTGTGTATAATTATCGTCACACAAGTATTTGAATTGTTTTCGTTTTTATTTATTTTAAATCAGTTAACTCACTTCTCTGCGTTGCCGCTTTGTTTACAGCCCTCGTGCTTGATTTGTTCGATTGTCAAAAATTCGTGATTTAGTTAGATCCAAAACTTTTTTTTTTTTCATTTTATAGCGTTTATTCAAAGTTTATAACTTATTACTTTCGAATTTTGCCAAATGCTCATAATAAGCACTACATAAAATCTCATACAAACTTCAATCTTTTTCTTAAAGGTATTTTATCTATAACAAGTAATATAAAAGAAAAATTTTTAAAGTCAATTACTACTTACAAACACTATCGAAAAAGTTTTCTTTTAATAATTTTGAATTAGGAAATAAGAAGCGCGCGTGCAAAATGAAATAAAGATAATTATAAGATTTAAAAAAAAAAAAAAAAAAAAAAACTTTTTATCTACCATGTTTTAAATTTTCTGATGAATCATAGAGCTCTTATCAATGTGCATAAAATTTTTAAAGTGATACTGACGTCAATTTTTGTGAGATGCATAATTTAACTTTTTATAATTTTTTAACGTCCACGTTTAATTAAATGCATTTATTTTTATTTCGAAAGGAACTGAACTCGTATTTTTTTTTTTTTTTTTTTTTTTTTTGGCAACAATTGAATTATAGCTAATATTTTAATGGCTATTTTAACGCTATTATGATGTTATTATATTCATATTTTAATTAATTATAAGAAAACTAAAAAAAAAAAAAAATTCGAAAATCGGACTTCGAAGCATTGTGTTGTCACCGTGTTCTGAGCAATCCTGAAAGTTTCAAATGTCTAGCTAGTAGGGAAGATAGTTAAAGATCGATTACAAGATTTGTACAAGATATATAGAAGGAGAGTGTGAACCAATAGTAGGAATTGAAAAAATTACGCAGTATTGCTTTATAAAATAAAATAAATGCATTTTACTTTTCAAAATGCCAAAAGTATTAATGAAAAATGTGAATAATAAATACTTTAAATGTGTATTTTAGATTACTTTTAAGCAATTCATGTCTCGCGATTTAAAATACCTCATTATTATAAATTAAAGATTTTTTTTTAAGTAGGATTCTTATGAATTTGTGATCATATTTTAAATACGTTTAATTACTTTTTTTTTTTTTTTTTCGGGAAAAATATATGTCGACGTACGTGTATGACAAAAGAGAAAAGAAAAGTAGAAAATTTAAATCGAAGCAAAAATTGACATTTTAGAAATAAATAGTTTATTGTTGAATAAAATTAATTAATTAATTATTATTATTATTATTATTATTATTCTTATTATTTACAATTTAATACATGTGTGATAATAATGCGAAAGATTACAGGCATTTTTATGCTTATTTTGCAACATTAGCTGTTTCATACATGCGACATTTGTGCATCTGGATGCAGTTTGCTTGAAAATATTATGTTTTAATTATTACTTTATGTCTTAAAATATTTAAAAAAAATTTAATCACAGAATCCATTGTAGAAAAAAGGAGAGTAATAATATGTTTTTGGAATTTTATGTGTATTTTTATTATTTCTATTAATAATTATAATAATAATAATTTTTTTATTCTCTTAACTAATTTTTTTAAAGTATTTTTAATATAAAATCATTATTATTTTTTTTTTATACAAGATGTTTAATTCTAATAACAAATCTATCAAAAAGCTTTTATTTTCTTTAGTTCTTATTCTCAAAAATACAAAATTTTATTCACAGTATTCACATACCGACATACACAGACATATATATATATATATATATATATATATATATATATTAAAAGCAATGTAAGTTTATTATCAAGAATAGTATAAGAATATATACCCCACAATTAGATATAAATGGGAATTTTCAGCAGCACTATCAGAAAAAAAAAATCTTTATTTTTTTCAACAGCAGTATTATATATAACAGTTCACCATTACTAACATTTTTCATCCTAACAGTCATAAGTCACACTGACGACATTGTATATATATATATATATATATATATATATATATATATATATTCATAGTAATTTCATAAGTTTTAATTTTTTCACCATCTTTAAGTAAAATTACGCATTTTTTAATATGTAATGTTTGGTTGTTATTTATTTATTTATTTATTTATTTATTTTTATTTTTTTATTTTTTTTATAAATTCTTGATAATTTTTTTCATGATTTGTCTTCTGATTTCGTAGCGTTGTGGTAATACGTTTATAATATATACCTAAACATTGCACAATAAACTCTTTTAATTTTAAAAATTGAACCAGATGCAGTATAAAACTATCATGATTTGAAATTTTAAAATGCAAAATATCAATTATAAGTAATCTACTAGTATGTTTTATTTTTTTAAATAAATGTAGCCATTTCTTAAAAAAAAAAAAAAAAAAAAAAAAAAAAAACTGTTGTACGTTAATCTGCAGAGCGTCACACTTAATTTTTAACGATAATAATCAAAATAAGAACAAACAGAAGAAAATTTTAAGAATTTTCTTAGTTTTCGACATAAATTATTTTATTGGAATAATTTTACGTTTCTAAATTACATTATGTTATGTAAAGAAAAAGTTGCTAATACATGTTAAAACATAAATTACAAATTAAACCGCTAACTTTAAGAAAACAAAAATATTTTCTAATTACAAACAGCATTGCACTCCAGAACCTCTTATCTTTCATAACTTTTTTCTTAAAAGAATACTCATGTAACATTACATAAGACAAATGTCTCAGAATATAAAGATGACTTTTTTGCAAATTTCAGTTTTCGAGAATGATTAGCTTAAATGTTTATTCAAAAAGCTTGTAATATCTCAGAAAAGTTTATCTTAGTTACTTCCGAAAAATTGTGCATACGAAATGTATAAAACTTAGAAAACAACTCTAATTGCCTTCATTTTGCGAAGCTAATTGCGTTATACTGATCTTTGTAAACTTTATATCGCTGAAGGAAGATTAATTACAAAAATATCTAATTAAGGTGTTGACTTTTTAATTTCCTGTATGTTTTGTATAGAGTAATTATATAAAAGAAATTTTTTTTTCTAATTAACTTTCGTAATTTTAACTATAATTATAAGCAATCGTGTAGAAAATATTATATAAAATTTTTAATATTAGCTTATTATTTTTTCGGATAATTGACGAAATTTATTTTAAATAATTACGCTATTTTGCTACGGATGTAATTATAAATTATCGCTTCAAATTTCTCATATATGTTTTTTTAATCTGTTCAAAAATTTTAACTGTTACTATTTCTAAGATATCATTAGCGTTAATTATTAATTACATTTTTTTTTTTTTTTTTCAAAAAGTAACTATTACGAAATTTCATTTTTAGCTGTTTTTAAAATATTTATTTATTTTTCTTCTTATAAAATCTAAGAGAATATTTGTAGATTTCTGAGAAAGATAAAACTTTAAAATGAGTAGTTTATGAAACACTTTCAGGTTGTGTCGTCTCTCTCTCTCTCTCTCTCTCAATTTAGCTATCTACCTATCTGTCTATCTATCTCTACACATATACATATATTATATACACACACAGGTTGACCAGAAAATGTCTGGATAAAATTTAAAAGAGCTTAAAAGAGACTAATATAAAAGGCTTTGCAGTACAATGCATGTCTGGAAACGCCGCGTGAAGGTGGCAGAGAAAGAGGAAGTGGAAGAGAAGGGGGGCAGAATCAAGCCAGTAATGCGGGAAGCTGTTTTCAGCACTAGGATTTCATACAGCATTCAGCGCTTTACGAATATTTAAATAGCAGAGATCCATCTGACATCTTAAAAAGAAAAAGAAAAAATCTCGCATTGCCGTCTTGTTTCGACTGCCCTACATAGCGCTCTCTACCACCTTCATGCGGTATTTCCGGACACGTACTGTACAGCGAATCCTTTTACATTCATCCCTTCTAACCCCCTTTAAATTTTGTCCAGTCATTTCCCGCTCGCCTGTATATATATATATATATATATATATATATATATATATATATATTAATAAATTAAGTACATTAATTACAAATAGCGTAAAGGTTGTTTTACAGAATATAATAGAAATAAGTGTACAGAATAAAGTTATTTTGGTATTATACAATAAATATTATCTTAGTTTTCAGATACAGGAAGTCATTCTCGAAAATACTGTAAAAAAAATAATATTACTTATGAATTTTTTCATGCAGTCATGTGTATATGGTAAACAAACCAATATTTGATCATTTAGAGAAAATGCCTCAAATTTTTATCTTATTTTCTAATATAATCATTGACAATATTTTTGGAAATTTTCCTATAACTAATTAATATGTAAGTAAAAAAAAAAAAAAAAAAAAAACATTTTTTGTCCTCTTTTCTACAATGTTATTTACAATAACCGTATTTAAACGAGATTTTGCTAGTAATTAACCATTTATACCCAGCAAATCACTATGATCATGTTAGTAATTGATCATTTCCTTTTCTAGTTAAAATTTTTTATATTAATAGGCTGACCAGATCAAAGTACCTTTATAATAGAGAAGCATAAAAAATTGTTACAATTATTAAATTATGGATGCATTTTTTCATTCCTAATAAATAAGGACTAAAAATAAAGTGTTACTGATTGATAATTTAGTTTCTACAATTTTTTAAAACTTAGAAAAATGCCTTCAAAAAAAGGGGCGTCCCCATTTGTTCCAATTTGTCCCCAGAAAATGGGGACGTGTGGTCAGTATAATATTAAAAGATATTCGTAAAAATAAATATTTCAATGTAAATATATACATTATATGAATGTTCATTAACACTGAATACCAATCGAGATATTGAACAACACTTCCATGCAGCTTCGTGGTATGCCAGTTGCACAGATAGTTGCCAGTTGCACATTGAGTAGCTCTAGTGCGACGTTAAACACACTTATCTATCCATCCTTTCCTGCAGCAAACTAATTCCCCCTTTCACTTTTTTTCCCCAAAATGACTCTACTTCCTTCCTAAACCACTTAAACTGTCGGATCCAAACATACTATCAAAGTCGAACGTAAAAATCTTCACAAGCTCAGAAATCCGCTGAGAAATCTTAAAACCACATTGTTCAATTACTGAAAAAATCTTAAAACAAACAGAAATTCAGTAGTTGATCAATCTGCTCATTTAACAGCACTTAAAATATTTTAAATACCTAGTAATTTACTACCTCAGAACTTTTCAAAAAATGGTTTATTAATAAAAATATATTTATTTATTCAAAGCAAATATAAATGATTTACATACCTCAATAAATAAACATTTTAAATGAAATTCAGTTTGATGTTTCAATATTAAATTAAACATTTTGTAATATTTGGCTAATAGTAACAGCTATTTGAACTTTATGGACAGCTTTATAATTGTTCAATGTTAGTATGGAATCATTCCACCTGTTGCTGTTGGAAATTGTAACAGAGTGTTTTATTAAATATTTGTTATATACTCTATCACTCAGCACTAGAATTTTCCCTTATTATTATTATTAAAACTTAAAACACTTAATACAGCACTTAAAAGTGTCGTAATACAACACTTAAAAATGTTGTATTACGATCATTTTTACGGAGTAAACTTATTAATATTTAAATAAAGGTATTTTACTCGATATTTAAATAAATATTGCAAAAAAGAGGGATTTTACTAATGTGTATCGAAATTTAAATTTATTATTTTAAAGCTATTAAATTATTTTTTATTAATAAAAGCATCTTTCAATCTGTGATTTTGATTATTTTTACTGCCGTTTCATAAAATTATTTTTTTATTCAACTGGTAATCATATATTTTCCAACTTATTTCAGAAAATCATGTTCTTTTAAATTATAAGATAAATTACAATAACAAAATTCTTATTTAATATTATACTTATTTTTGGACTAATAGGCTCATATTCTTAATTTAATATTTTTAATATTTTTCTTCTATAATGAATAACTTTTTCTTTAGTCAACATTTAGTAGAGGTTTTGACATTTACTCCAATATTTTAGAAAGGATATTTCGTTTTAACGAAGCAAAATAGATTTTTAATTACCTTTCATTCCTTCTACAAATCAACGTGATTTAATTCAAGCCTGCATCAGTATATCACTTACTTCTCATTTAGCAAAAATCTGTTAATTTCTTTTGAGTAAAAATTTTCCAGGCGTTAAAAATACCTCAAAGTATCTAATTAGATAAAGAAAATAATTTACCCTTATACTTTTGCTGACAGTTACTTAATGCATTTAATATTTTGAAAACTCTAAATCTCATTATTTTTCCTTTAAAAATGAAGAATATGAACGTATGCCTATATATGGCATTTTAACTTTGCGGTATGCTACATAGAGAAAATAAATCAGAAAATGAATTATTCCATAATTCAATTTAAAATACATGTTAATGAGTCGAGTAAATATACTTCAAAATAACTTATTTATATTACTTACGTTGCCTAGGAGATAATTAAAATGTAGAATAGAAAATGGCACTTTAAATTAGTTTTAAATTTTTGCATATTAAAGAAGAAACACTTTAATGAATACTTGACAGTCATTATTGTTTAAAATCGTTAATTTTCCACTTCATAATTTCTATCAAGTTCTTTTTCTTTAAAGAGATTTATTGTTCTACCTTGAAAGCAACGATAGCATAAAAGTTATGTGTTTAAGCTAATATCTTTAACTTAAAATATGCATAAATTTTTATTTAAAAGTATTTTATTGGCCTGAAAGAGGGATGCGTAATTTTAAAAAATGTGTTTTATGAACAACAAAATAATAATAATACTTGGAACATTTAAACTACTTCCTTAAAAGGAATCTTTTTCGCAATAAAAATTTTTATATTCGTTCCATTACTCATTCTTTTAATGGTAAGAGGTGAAGTAGCTATATTTGTATGATACTTTCACCGGCATTTTAAAAATTATATATATATGTAAAATAGGTATTGTATTAAAGAAAGAAAATAAGATTTAAAATTTAAAATTTAAAAGTTCGTACCCAGCTTCATGTCACACCAGATTTATTTTGCAGAATATTTTCTGCAATACGTACACTGAGAAAAAATTCTGTAGCTGACATCTAGAATCTAAATTGTGGCTCTAGAAAAACTAGTTCCATGTCATCCTTATAAATTCTAGTCCCCTTGGAAAGCGAGTTCTAGAAGCTCCTATAAGAATTTTAGAACGTTTGCCTATATTCTTGAGGGCAAAGTTATGCAAAAATCTCTGCAAATAAATGAGACAACAAGAGGTGGGTTTCTGCAACTATAATCTTGGTTTATTACCCAATTCTAGAAAGTCAAGCGAGAATTTCTCGCAATATAAATGATTCAGAATATTGCATAACCATCTAGAAATGTCTACACTAGAAATTCTCGATCATTTCGTCTGTTCAGTTTATTGGCGTGCCTTATGTGCATAGCTCGGAAATCTATATTTCAAGTTAAGGGAGTTAGAAAATGGTCACTTATTCATTCTAGAGAAACGCGGTATATATATATATATATATATATTTTTTTTTTTTCTCAGTGTAAGATGATTTCTCCAATACGTCAAATAAGAAGAAAATTTGGCATGAAAAGAAGGCGAGTACAAAGAATGTTTCGGAACAAAAAAAAAAAAAAAGTAACTCTCACACAGTTATGTTTTGTTTTTTAAAAATAATAGTTATTAATTATTCGTTAGACAGATTAAATTAATCATTTATGGCAAAACTTGATTGATCTTTTATTAGATTTTCATTTATATTGTTATTACTTTCTTCTATATTAAACAGAAGAAAGTATTACTTTCGTAAAAATTTTCAACATCGAGTTTTAGATGGATTTACACGTTTTGAGAGGTCTAGAACACGATTTGACCAATTTTAGAAAGTGTCTGTCTGTGTGTGTGACAAAATTTTGGGGCAACTGTATCCCAGGAACTACTACGCAGAATTCCATACAAATTGATATGTTGTTGCACTTTGACATAAACTAAGTGCCTTCCAGCTTTTGGCGAAAATCGTTCAACAGGTGAAGTTGCTGTCCCGCTTTTTTACCCACCGCGGTTTACGACAAATTTTCGTACGAATGTGCATAGAGATAATTACTTTTTAAGAATAATTATGAAATTAAAAAGATTTATTTATAATAAAGATAGTCAACTGGGAAAAAATTACTTGCATTCGTAAGGGCATCGCTTTCCTCCATGGGAAAAGTTCTTCCCTCAAGGGGAAAATTTTCATGATGGGTATCTTTCAAAAGAGCTCATCAATACCTTTAAAATGAATATCGATTATCGATAAGAAATATCGATTTGTGATAATTTAAAATAAAGTTAAAACACATGCTTTTTAATATCTGTAACATAGAGAATAAAATTGATATTTTTGAATATTTAGCGTTATGCTTCTTTAGAATGAAAATCATCTGCATTCATCATGGAAGATAATTTTAATAAAATATTTGTACTAAATGAATATGTGTAGAAAAATATAGAAGAAAGCCATGTGCTAGCGCCTATATATTAGTTTTTTTAGACTTCTGATATTATAACTTATTAATAGTACAACCATAAATTCATACAGCGTTTTAAATTTAGTTGTACTAATAAATTTCCTTATAAAAAAGGCAATGCTTAATATTTTTTTTTTTTTTTTTTACGTTATGCATTTTCATTACGCATGCCTATAATTTAATGTACATGAATGAAAGAAGTTTGTGTTGTTCTGGGGGGGGGGGGGATGCATCGTTCTATAAATGAAATAATAATAATAATAATAATAATAATAATAATAATAATAATAATAATGTTTGAAACATTTAAATAACTTCCTCGAAGAGAATACCTCCCCAGTTGAAAGTTTCTTCTTTAATGAGTTTCGTTAAGCGCGAGAAATTATTTTAAATTCTGAATTGGGAAATCACTTTATATACTTTAATCTTACATCTACGTTTCAAAAAGAACACCTGTATGTAAACTAGGTATTCTAAACAAAAGAAAGCAGATTTAATAGTTAATTATGAAGAATTTCTGGATTCTTACATAAAAAAAAACACAGCAAACACACAAAAAAAAAAAAAAAAAAAATCAAGATTTCAAAAACGTTTTAAAAATTCTACTTTACTTTTGTTCTGTTTATCACTCTGATTTATCATCATTTATTCTTTTTAATGATTATTATATTAGTAATGTTAGAAAGAAATGGAAGAAACTAATATTAAAGAAATCATCTTAAATTAATAATTTTAGTGAAGTTTTAAACCTGCCAGAAATTTATTATTATATATGAACAACAAACACCTATAACTTTTATATGATACATATATTACTACACATTTTTTATACTCTGAAATTAGAAAAATAAATGTGATCTTTAAAAACGATCAACAATAATGAAAATACATTACATGCGTCAAAAGTTTCAGCGTTTTAATTATAATATTTTGATTTAAAATTTTTCTTTTACTTTATATTTTTGTTATTGATTTTACACAGTAAATTAGTATAATTTAATGGTAGTTTATAGAGATGAATTATAATAAGAATTTCAACCAAAGAAAAAAAGAAATCTTGTTTTTTAACAACCACACTACTTCCATTACCAAATACTACACATATCATATAAGCATTTTGTAAATAGGGTAGTCAGAAGATATAAAATTGATTGTTTTCGAATAATGTTCTCTATGAATGTTAAATATTTGAAGAAAATTATGATTGTTAATGGAAGATAAAATTGACTCCCATTACTACACATATTATATTTGTACTGATATGTATAAAGGATTTAAGTCCATATTCTTGACTTTTCAGGAGACGAAAAATAAAGTTAAACTAACTAAAAACTAATCAGAAGAATCGATTAGGAAAAAGGGATTGGGTTGATTTATACCCTTTATACCAATCAGTGATTGTCAATCTTCATTTAATAACGAGAAAAAATTGAATTAAATATTTTATACCAAAGATTAATGCTAAATTTCTGACTTGAATCTTTTTTTTACCAATGGATTTTTTCAAAGACTAAATGACATGGATTTAAATCTTTTATACTAATCGATAGAGAATTTTTTTCTAAGTCTGATTATGTACTTAACTCAAAATCGACATTTTTAGACTTAAATTCTTTATACTTATCAGCACAGATATACACATTTTGGAAATAGTGTAGTCTGAAGACATAAAACTGATTTAAAAACTAGACACCTAACAATTTTCCTCTAATAGCAAACTGATACTTACGTCTTGAAAACATATAAAAGAGAATTTACGTAGTAATTTCGAAAAAAGTGTGAGAGCCGTTATTTTAAACACCTATTTCCGAGAACTAAAACTAACCAACCAAATTGTAACCAAGTAATACGTTCTTAAAGACATCTAAAGCAGATTTTATGTAGCAAATTTCAAGAAAATCCTTAGAGCCGTTTTTGAAATACCGTCTTTCTTTCCTGGTGCGGATTTTCTCCAAAATGTGGAAAACTCATAGACTCACCAGAAACTCACAAATACATAAAAATGTATAAGGGAGTTAATATGAAGAGTTTGAAGAAAATCCGTTGAACAATTTTTAAAGAAACACATTCATAACACCTAAAATTCATCGCTTTATACAGGATGTCTATTAATTTTCCTGAACTAACCAACTGATACATACGAAAGGACGAGTGAGATGGTGTTTATATAGAAACCTTAATGAAAATCGTTAAAACTGTTTTTGATGTATAGATCTTTGTTCGTTCTTTCGATTTTCAATGTATTTTGTACGGTTTTCCGACAAAAGTTGGAAAAAGCATCTGTACACTAGATCTGTCTTAATTCTGAAGTTCCGTCATTCTATCTACATAAGTTTAGAAAATATGATAATTCGCCACTCACGTACACATAATAATTAATTAGCAAAAATCTCCTGTTTAAACTTTCGTAAATTGAGTGAAAAAGTCACATGGAAATATTTGACCGAATACAATGCTCCCATTACTTATGGTATTCGGATAATGGAAGTAAAAATAGCTGAATAATTTATAAGTTTTGTTTACTAAATAAAAAACATATTTTTATTGATTTCAGAATTTAAAAAAAAAAGTCTTGACTAGTACATTCAAATAATCTAAATAAGACGTATTTTTTACTAATATTTAAAAGGAAATATTAGGAAAGATAATTTTTGTTTTTCTTTAACTTATAAAACCCATGACTATTTCTGAATGTTGAGATAGTAATATAAAATAAATAAATAGTAATATAAAATATTAGGCTAAATGACATTGCATATTAAGAATAAATAAATAAATATTATATATATATATATAAATATATACAATATGATACATTCATTATTTATTCTCTTTTACAAAATTTAGTTTTGTGGATGATCATCAAATTGTTATCAAAAGTTTGTAATTGTATTCGATTATGTTTCTAATGAAATATTTAAAAAAAATTAACAGTCAGTTATAATTCAACTGCCTTATATTTTTATTCCCAACGCCTCCGTCTTTGTATTTTTTTTTATATGTATAAACTATATTTATAGAGAGATAGATCAAATTATATCAAATTGCATCTCTTCCCATTGATTAGAATGTATGAAAGCAGAACTTGCGTGATAATTGCCCGAAGCTTCGCATTTCTAAACATTTACAAAGCTTTAATAAGATGCGTACGCTTTATGAGGATGCAATAGTCTATGTTTAGGGACAAATCAGCTTTTGACGTATGGCTGTTATTAGACACAACATTTTGAAGTGCAAATCTCAAATAATATTAATGTAAAGTCATCATAGCGGTATTTTATTAATCCCTATTAATTCCCTTATTAACCCAATTAACTAAAAATCCATTCGTTATCAATTATTATTATTTTTTTTTAACTATGAAAAATGAATTTGTCCTTATGTATTCTAATGATTACTAATTTGATATAGGTTAAATACTTTAATTAAATTTTTGTAATGTTATTATTAACAAAGTGGTTTCCGCGTATATCTATAATATGAAAAATCAAATACTAAGTAGTAGGTGTGTAAATATGACTCCATTTTTTTCCCAATGGGTGCCGTTAGTAATACTGCTTACGTGTAGTATAAAATGGCTTTACTTGTATTCGATAGTATTTGATGTTAGCTGTCAAGTGTCAGCTTGAAAATGTTTGAACTTATTCCAAATAAATATCATTTGAGGGAAGTTTTATTACATCATTTTATTGCAAATAAAAGTGCAACGAAAATGGATCGTTTGTTAGTGGAAATTTATGGTGAGCATTTTTTATCGAATACTATTGTAGTTGAAGATAAAGAGCATAGAAAACCAACCAGATAGTTTGAAAATGCTAAACTGAAAATATTATTAGCTTAAGATTCTTGTCAAACACAGTCACAATTGGTTGTACCATTAATTATTGATCAATCGTTGCAAAATGTTTACAAAACTGGGAATGTCTTCTAAATCTAGTAACTGGGTTCCTCATGCATTAAAAAAAAGAGACATGGAACGTTCAAAAATCATTTGTTAAATAATGTTTCAAATCCAGAAAGGGGAGATATTAATAAATAGTTACTGCACATGACAAATAGATTTATTATGAGAATCATAAAAGTAAAAGAGCTTGGGTGAAGCCTGGTGAAGTTATGCCAACTCAAACAAAGCGAGATCTTCATTTGAAATGAGGTTATACCCTGTATTTGGTGGAGCCAGCAATATATGATACATTATAAACTGTTGTAATCACATAAAACTACCAATGACAAATTCTGTCCGTTGACAACTAATAAGATGCGAGTTATAGGAGAAAAATGATCAGAATGGGTGAATAACGACGATTTTTTTATATCATGACAATCCAAAAACGCATGTTGAAAAAGTTGTGAAATATTACATAAAATGGAAAGATTTGAAATTTCTACCACGCCGCTGCATTTACCTAACATAGCACCTTCAAACGGATACTTATTCCGGTCGATACTGTTGTCTCTTTCTGAACAGCTGTTCAGTTCTCGTGCACTGAGAAAAAATTATGTTACTGACATCTAGAATCTAAGTTGTGGCTCCAGAAAAAATAGTTCCATGTCATCCTTATAAATTATAGTCCCCTTGAAAAGCGAGTTCTAGAAACCCCTATTAGGATTCTAGAGTGTTTGTCTATATTCTCGAGGGTAAAGTTATTTAAAAAATCTCTGCAAATAAATGAGACTACAAAAGGCGGGTTTCAGCAACTATAATTTTGGTTTATTACCAAATTCTAGAAAATCAAGCGAGAATTTCTCGTAACACAAATGATTCAGAATATTTAGAGTATTCAGAATATTGTTTCACCGTCTAGAAATGTGTACACTAGAAATTCTCGATGATTTCGTCTATTCAGTTTATTCGCGTGCCTTACGCGCAAAGCTCGGAAATCTATATTTTTAGTTAAGGGATTTAGAAAATGGCCATTTATTCATTCTAGAAGAAGGCGGTATATATTTTTTTCTCAGTGTGCAGAGACCGAAAACTGACCTAAAGATTAGATCGCCTCCGAAGACTGGGATTACAAAAGGAATGCGCTAATTGCCTGAAGGATGGGTGAAAGTTGTAGCTCTACAGATAGAGTATGCTTTATATAAACAAATCTTTCATTTTCTAAACTAGCAAATGTGTTTTATTTTATCAAAAAAGGAGTGGAGTCATATTCACATATTCAATAGATTAAACAAAATATTGCATTATGCAATAAAAAAAAGAGTAATATTATATATATATATATAGTCGGCAGCAAAATTATTGAAGCACACATCCACACTTTTTATATATTTTTCATTTTTTTTTTTTTTTTTTTTTTTAGTTTGGTCGCTAATTTTTATCATCAATTTACTTTTTTATAAACAATATAAGACTCAGTTCATGACTCGACAAATATTTATTTAACCAAACGGTATTGGGTGGCATCTTTTACGTTAGGAATTGTTGCTAGTGCTTCAATAATTTTGCTGTCGACTGTATATATATATATATATATATATATAAACATATATAAATGATAGTTATCGTAATAAAATTTAACCATAATATTTACCAATTAATAGATACATAACAATACCAACACAACAAAAATAGAACTGATTGTAACATACAGGTAAGACTTACATAAAAATGTTGCGATACAAATTATGAACCAATAAGAGACAAAAACAATTTGAATTACTTACGCCGACATAAATAACAATAATAATGAAAAAAAAAAAATAGACCCTTAAACTTAATGACGGAGGAAGTAAATAAAAACCCACAGAAATAATAATTGGATAAAAATGCTTAAACTTTGAAGTATAAACACTTCTGGGGGACTGTACTTCATAAAGCAGTGAAAGCTGCATGGATTTCGTAAAACAATATAGCTACTTATAGCAATTTTTATTGTTTCAGCCCCGATCGAAGCAGCAAAACCATATTAAATGAGAAATTAATTAAATTATTAAATTAATTCTTCATGGAAACCAGAGAAAAAACTAGAAAAATGCATAGTAGCCACATGTAAAACTTTAAACACAAACAGGATAGGAATAAATTAACAAATGAATGAAATGAAATAAAACCCCAAAAGACACAGAGATCTTCATCAGGGAGGCCGCTTCGTGTAGGGGTAAAAGAGAAGTTTCTGAAATTATTCCTATATTTAAGTTTTGAATTTCCTTTCGCAGCAATTTTGCGCATTGGTTAGTCTTTAAACTTTTATTTTAATTTTCTATCAAATTATTGCTATATTTAAGTTTTGCATTTCCTTTCGCAGCAATTTTGTGCATTGGATTGTAATTCCCCTGTTGGTTTTCTAGTCTTTAAACTTTTACTTTAATTTTATATCATATACATATTCGTTTCAAAAGTTCCCTATATCTATATAAATATGATTTATTAAAATATAAAATATTTTGTATTAAAAAAAAAAAAAAAAAAAAAAAAGAAATCTGAAGTACTAATACATAATTATTTTATTGGAGCATGGTTATTAAATTTATTAACACAAATTTGTCAGCGCGATTTATATTTAAAAAAAAAAAAAAAAAAAAAAAAAAAATTAACCAATGATAATAAGTATATAAAAATAGTATCAAAAATTTAGTAAAAGAACTGACATTTCCACTGCATTTGAAATTTCATTTAAATATTTGCATAAAGTGAAATAGACAGTTGAAAAGGCATATTGAATAAAGTGTCAGTTTGAATCTTTCAAATATTTGAACAAACTAAAATAGTTCGATAAAAAAAGGGATAACGAACTTATAAAATCTAATTAATAATGTTAAATTATCAAAACGTACATTATTTTCAGTCATTATGTTATTCTTAAGCAAGAACAATATATGAATAAAAATTTAGAGAAAAAAAAAAAAAAAGAGAATTATTATACTGTTTTTTTCTCTGTCCAAACATTTCAACGAAATATAAAAAGTTTTGAAGCTTTGCCCTTTTTCCCAGTTAATTTTTGTTTTGATAAACAGTTTAAAATAAACTTGTTTTCAACCGCCTTCCACTTATTCCTTAATCTTCGTCAACAGCGTTATATTACATTATATCAAATATGAAGAGACTTTAAAAAAAAACTCTGAAACTTAACAAATTAAGTTAATTATAAATATTTTCTTTTTTTTATGTGACACCAAGAGTTCGCATTAGAAAACTTTAAATAGACAGGCATGAACAAATAAAAAATATCTGGCAGTGTGAATTTGATAAGGTGGGAATTATCTTGACAGTTTTTCTTTTAATAAAGAATTAGATATTTGATAGTTAATTTTCCGCTGAATAAAGTTGGAAATTTTGTAAAATAATTCAAATACATTTTTTTACTCTTGAATGAATTTAAATTGCTATGAAGATATTTTCTTTCTGGTGATAATGAAGAAAAAAAATATTTTTAAAAATCTGTTAAAAATGGTTTTAATAAAAAACACACATATATATACGCATTTGTTTAGTTACAGTCGGTAACAAAAGTGTCCGAACACTAGCAAAAATTCCTGTGTAAAAAAAGTACACATCATACGGTTTTGTTAAATAAATCCTTGTCGAATCATGTTCTTAGTCAGTGTAAGAACAGGATTCAACAAGGATTTATTTAACAAAACCGTATGAAGTGTACTTTTTATACATAGGAATTTTTGCTAGTGTTCGGACACTTTTGTTACCGACTGTAGATTGAACTGAAAATACCTGTTTTATTTTAATTATTTAAGAATTGGATATAATTTTTAAAATCATATGGATAATTGTTCCAAATATTACTTTATTTCATTTATTTATTTAAAAAAAAAGAAAAAAGATCAATATATAACTAGTTATTTAAGAAGACCACTCTATTTTACTAATATTAGGCAAAATTATAAAAAAAAAATATATATATATATAATTAACTTTCATTTATTAATTGAAAATTTAATTAATTATTATACCTGAAATTAATTTAATGGCAAAATTGCTTCCAAATTTTGTCTAAAGATTCAGTTATGTAAAATTCTCTTAAGCGTATTAACTAAAAGTAAATTATAATTTCAAAACTATTTTTAGTTATAAAATTTGACATTTAAACTGTAATTCAGTAACATGGGAATCTTATTACATTATGTATTATAAAATATAAATACATCTCTGAAAAATCACTTTTAAGTTAGAATGAAAATAAATAAGTCTTTAAATTGTAAATCAAATTTTGAAAATATAACATATTTTATATATTATTTTCAATGTCTACAAAGATAAATAATTATTTTTCCTTTAAAACATTTTTTTTTCTAGAAAGTTATTTTTTCTGATTATAATTAGAAACTTGTAGTGCAAAATCTGATTTTCAGCTAAGCCGATTGTTGCATCATCTATTTTTTGTATCAACGGAATGGAAGAAACAATTTTATAAAAGCGTCAATAAAATAAAATATTTTAATAGACGGCATAAAATCCTTATGTTGTTCTATAGAATAAGGAAAGTGCAAACTTGTTATGTATTAGTTGGTATATATTGTTGTTATCTGTTAGTTATTATCTATTCAATAATATTGAAGTCTTATGATATTATGTATTATAAAATCTTTTTGTAAAAAAAATAGAACCGACTCCAAAAAGCAACTACTATGAAACGAAATGAAACTGTAAATTGCGCCTAAAAGTATAAAATAATTTCCTTCGCCAAACAACCTATAACACTACAATTAATCATAACTTTTGAAGTCGGCGCAAAATTAAATAAAATTTAATTAGTTTTTAAAGGTTTGTTTTTAGATCCGTAGCAACAAATGCTGTTGTCTCGAATGATCCATTTTCATGTTTCCTTTATTATTTTATCACAGTATACAATTGATTCATTAGTAGCATCTACATAGAACAGTGGACATTCTTCACAATGCGATATTTATGTTTCTACGAAATTAGAGTTTCCTTTGCAAATTTGGTATAACTTTGATAACTATCATGTAAGATGTGTATTTTGAATAGGATTTGAGTTTTGTATTGTATAAAGGTATCAATTTTTATTTAATTTTGCGCCGACTTCAAAAGTTATGATTAATTGTAGTGTTATAGGTTGTTTGGCGAAGGAAATTATTTTATACTTTTAGGCGCAATTTACAGTTTCATTTCGTTTCATAGTAGTTGCTTTTTGGAGTCGGTTCTATTTTTTTTACAAAAAGATTTTATTTTTCTCTTTTCAGTGAAAACTTATACATATAGCAGAACATCAGAATACGTTCGACGGCAGTTTCACAAATCACAACTTTCAAGAAAAGTGACATAACTCAAACAATGGTTTATGTCACTGAAAAATACATGAAATGCACCCAGCGTGAACAAAAAAGTTACATCCCCATCTACAAAGTTATCCACTCGAGAGACGGTTACGTCAGTTTTATTCTAAGCAAGTTATTTTTAAGTTTATTTTTCTCAAATGCTGCATTTTTTAGTTGTGCCACTTTTCTTACCTTTATCGGATATGAGCAAAAAACTATCTATTGAATGAACATACGTTAAATTAAAATGTCTTTAGAAATGTAAAGAAAAGAACGGATACGCTGTATTCGTAACCAAAAATTCTGTTAGGCATATACACTGAACTTTACAGCGAATACGTGTCACCCGCTGCGCTGGAAATTGCGAAGCGTATTGTTAAAACAAAGAGCAAAATATACACTGCAGCTGACGGACAGAAGTTTCAACATCGATACTTATATACTGCTTTTACCAGTGTAGCTGCATGCGTTCAGCAGTTAGAGTGAGAACAGACTTTTGTGAGTATCCTGTAATTTGTTTATATCTTAATGAAATCATAATGAAATCTATTTCAGGGCAAGATCATTACGACAACAAAAAAAGTATTAAAATTAAATCATCTCTTACGAAGTTATAAGCTAACAAATTACAACAACAACAATGAGAAACATGATTTGTATTGAGAACCTCTTCCTTTATGAAGTCGGTTTAAAACGCCTATGCATTAATCGATGTGACTGCTTACAATAATCATACTTTAAATTTTACATAGCATAAATGTCACCCGCTACGCTACAACATATGCAATGTCGTTGAAGTGTGCACAAAATAGGAAATTGTGAACAAACAAATGCACGTTTTAAGCGTTCTGTTTTTAGCATTAATGTCTAAACTATCTTTTTGTACTAAATCGATGATGCTCTGCAATTTTATAATTCACTTTTTCCCCTGTCTTGAATCGCTTCCGATATAGGAACGCTAGCATGAATGTCTAAACAATCTTTTTGTACTAAAACGATGATATTCTTCAAATTTGTAATTCACTTTTTTCTCTAGAACCATTTTCGAGATAGGAACACTAACTTCTCTATTTTCCACTAGGTGGCGCTGCAACCTTTTTAACTTTGTACTGAATGGCCACTTTGCTATACTTCCATACCATTTTTATCACTATGGCTGCAGCCGTTTAGCAGTTAAAAGAGTTGAGACAGATTTTTTGGGGCTCCCTGTATTTTCTTTAGATCGTAAAGATATTACAATGGGACCTATTTCAGACCAAGACCTTTTCAACAAAACAAAAAGTATCAAAATCGGAGTATCCGTTCAGAAGTTATGAGCTAACAAACATAAAAAAAACATACGGTTTGAATTGAGAACCTTCCTTCTTTTTTGAAGTCGGTTAATAAAACACTTTTTAACTTTTATTACATTTGGAGATCAACTGGTCAACAGGTAGCGCTGTCATTACATTTTTTTTTCATAACTTTTAACATGCAAATATAGGACAAAATTTCGTGTAAACGTACATAAGGAAAATTATTTTTAACGAGTGCAACAAGAACTAAATTAATAACAAATTATAAGAAAGTAATAACAAAGTTATTAGAATGTAACGAAATGATAAGAATTATTGATAATAGTAATTGTAAATTAGGGGAAAATGTTTGTATTTAGGAATATCACCCCCCCTCCCTCCCTCTTAGGTGTAAGATTTTCCGGAGGGTGTAAAGTTTCAATATATGCATTTTTCAAAAGAACTCTTCAATAAAATGAAGGGTTAATCTGTGATATATATAAAAACTATGATCTGTGATATATAAAATATATGATCTATGATAGATAAAATATTGATAGATTTATCGATAGATCAATATATAGATGTGATTTGCATATAGGTCTGTGATATATAAAAATAAGGTCATAGGTTTTTTTTTTTTTTTTTTTTTTTTTTTTTAACACAAAATTAAAAGAAAACCCTAGAAACAAAAATCGTTTCTTCATATTACGGCAAAAAATTTACATTTGTTTATTTTGTACATTTAGTTCTACGAATGTACCATTGCTTCTGTGAGATGAAAATCGCCTGCAATCAATAACCATGGAAAATAATTTTGATGAAAAATAACTTTAATAAATAATTTTTACTGCGTAAATTTCTATAAGAAAATTCAGTATAAAGTCTTGTAGTAGCCACAATATACTTTTTATTGCGTTGTTGTTTTTTCTGATGAAACAAAAGGTATTGGATTAACGTGCTATATTTCAATAAAAAATATTAATAATAATAATATAATAAAATAGAAAAAGGATTTGTAAAATTTTTCGTTAACTTTCTGAATGTACAAACAATTTCAAAATCCATATTGTACATAAAGTTCAGATTTCATACATTTGTGTATAAATAAAAAATTTTATTTTGAAAAATTGTATTTTTGTGAATTTTTATAGAATTCATTTTAACTTATGCAAATTAGAATACATTAACGTGAGTTATATAAGAAGTAAAATTTTATTATAAGCAATAAATTTACAAAAAAATTTTTGAAAAAATAATTACAAAAAAGAAAAAGAAAAATGTCTATTCATAAATGTAAATAAAGTTAATACATATAAATATAGTTATTTGTACATACATATTTTAAATAACGTCATCTTACATTATTACAATATAAATACGCGTTCGTTTAAATTATCAACCATAATTATATTTTGAATACCTTTTGCATATTCATTAATCACTGCTCTAATATTTTATTATATTTTTTTTTTTTTTACATTTTTCGTCGCATCTTATACTAAAACGAAATGTTTATAATGATTAACATGACAGATAGTTATAGAAGCTTCTAAAACTGCTTCAATCTAAAATAAACATTCCAACGTATTGGGCCTAGGAATAAAAATATTCAAATAAATAAAAAATATATTTTCAGTTTATAATATTTTTTTACAGAAATACAGTTTTATATTTCAAATCTAAATTTATTTCTTAGATTTTTTTCCTTTTTTTTTACATGTTCCCTTTCAATTTACTTTCTTTCTCTATACGTCTTAAATTTTAGTAAATTCTTAAAACTTAAGCGACAAAATAAAGCATCAAGCTATTTCAAATGCAGAACGTTTCAATCAAACTTACGTATACGCGTTCCGTATAAAAACTTTAAGTCTGTTTTCTATCTAAATATAACTTATACAGAAAAACTACTTTACAGAATATATTTCAATGTCAGTCATGTTAAAGAGGGAGCGACTTTCTGTGAATGAAGTTTTTTGTTTATATATATATTGTCACAATTGTATTGTTTTACGTAAAACAAAATTTACCAATTTTAACAGTTTGTTTGCGATGGTTCAGATAACCAAAACTATCATGATCATTGGAAAATTAGAGAGTTTATGATTTTTTAATAGCAAAATGTGTGCATGCAATATGTAAATATCGAAATTTCCCATTACGTAAAATGCTTTAATGAGGTATAATTATACTATTTGCATCCATTGTCAGTGTAATAAGCATTAAAATTATGATACATGGACATCAAATACTCGTTAAATTTAATTATTTCACTTATTTAACTAACTGGACATTCATTTAAGTATTCTTTGAAATGTTAATTTTGGCCATACAATATTGTTTACATGAATATTGTGTGACCAACAACATGATGATTGTTGACAATTGTAAGCAATTAGTTTTAGGAAAAGTGGTTGTGAAACATTATTACAATAGAAAATAATATGACGAATTTTTCAAGCATCACTTATTTTACTTAAATTATAATTTATGCAATAACTAATGAGATACGTTAATTATAATAAAAGAAAGGTTCACGTTATTTAATTATAAAAGAATATATAAAATTATTCTGAAACATTCTATGAATTACATAGTATTGTGTCTTTTGATCATAGAAAAATAAGTTCGTAAAACATAAAAACAGTCTTTTTTATATAGATAAGAAGCTTAATTTAAAATATAATCAGATTTATAAACAGAGCCAATCGTAAAAAATCTCATTATTTTTAATAGTTATATTTTGTTAAAGCATTTTATCTAATGGAAAAATTACATATTCACATATTGTATGCTTCAATTTTGCTTCTTACTGTCTACAAAAAAAAAAAAAAAAAAATCTATTAAAACAAATACTATACTCGTTAATTTTCCAATGGTTATAATAGTGTTGGTGTTGAAACACATTGTTCTCCAGTGGGTGCTCGGCCATTGTGGCCTTTGGGGCAATGAACAAGCGGACTTCCTTGCAAAAAGAGATGCCACCTTACTACATCTCAGTACAGTCATTTCTTACTGGAGATTTAAGGTATCTGCCTAGGTTAAAATGACCATTTTTGGCAAAAAAATCAATTTTCTGTTTTTTATTTGGTTTTAAAGAATAGACTTTTAGCTTTCTAAAACACCTTTCCTTTTATTTGTACGCTAATTAGAACTGAACTTATAGCCAATTAAGTAAACCGGAAGTGAGATTCTTTAAGACAGGAAGTGCTCGATCTCGCCAGTTTAAAGAGCTGGCAATAAATAAACATTGCTAATTAGGCTTGATTTCACATTTATCTTTAATTTAAATCATTCAGGGTTTTTTTTTTTTTTTTATTATACCCCATGTATTTATTTTTTTTTCCCACAAATAATTACACATTAAGTAAAATCTTTAAATGCGTTTTCTGAAAAACTATATTTTTCCATTTTTGTGTATGCGATAAACCTGATTTCTCCAAAAGTTTTCAAGTTATCTTTATGAAATTTTTTCACAGTATATAACAGATTTCCAGCCACGCAATGAACTAAAAGATAAGTTCTATGTAGTATTTTGAAGATTTTACATGTGTTTATTTTCTAAAAAACAGATTTTTTTTTCGGAAAATTCTGGTTTTTTCTCTGTTAGTTACCATATTTCAGTCAATTTTAAGAATATCTCTTAACTTTTAGTTCAATGCACAGATAAGGGTCATACCATTATGTATTTCAATGGATATTGAATTTTATTAATTTTTATCGAGTATATGAGGTTTGGCGTAAACGTGAAATTTTGCTCATTTTTTACACAAAATCACCTATTTTTCTGCAAAATAAAGAAATATTTGCTTAAAATATACTATTTTTCATAATTCTATGTCCGTTTATAACTAAAAATATAATTACTTAATGCATAGTGTGCTTTTTTAGAAAAAAGTGCTCCGTACCTAGGCAGATACCTTAAACTGTTTTTAAAGAATTTACATGCATCTAATGCCTTACGAGATCTTTGGAAACGTACAGCTCTAAAGAAATGGAAGAATTTAAGGCCTTCTCTCATTCCTGATAAACAAAAACGTAAGGCAGTTGCGACTTTTCGCCTTAGGACATGATTGCCTTGCCGCTCATTTGAAGCGCATAGGTATCTTAAACGACCCTACTTGCCCATTTTGTGGTTGTGGAGAAGTAATGGACAGGGACCATCCGTCCCCTTGTAGGGCTGGCTCTTCGATGTTCTACAGAAGAGTCGAGATATTGGGAGGCAAGATCGCGCCTTAGGCATTGACGTCAGTCTTTTGTTCTATGTTACATTGTCTATAATTTGTTTGTAACTTTATAGTCCTCTGTAACTTTTGCCTAGCCATTGGAAATAAAAAATAATAATAGTTTTGGTTAACTGAATCATTCCAAACAGTAATTGTTAAAGTTTGCAAGTTTTGTGTTACATAAAAAAATACAATTTTAGAAAATAATAAAAATAAATAAATAAAAACCTTTATTCACAAAAAAGTCGCTCCCTCCTTAATATGACTGACATTGAAATGTATTCTATAACGTAGTTTTTCATCTTAGGTTATTTTTAGATAAAGAACTGACTTGAACGTTTTATACAAAATGTGTATACGTAACCTTCATTGAAATGTTCTGCATTTGAAATAGCTGTGACGCTTTATTTGGTCACTTAAGTTTCATGAATTTATTGAAAATTTTATATGTATAGAGAAGGAAAAAAACTGAAAAGGAATGAGTAAAAAAAAAAAAAAATAACTATGTAATGAATTTAAAAGTTTATTAAAAAATGTACATACGTAAGTCCTATAAATTATATATCAATCTACATGCATATCATTCTTGAACAATACTCAAGTAGATTTCAAACTAAACTAAACAAAAATAAAATCTTTTTAAAAAAATTAAATGTACTGAATTTTATATCTCGTAAATTAAGAATTTGTATGAATTACTAAATATTACACGTTCTTTATGGGGGAAAAAAAAGTATAAATTAACGGAACATCATATTTTATAAAAATGAAGAAATAAATAAATAAAAATAAAATCTCTTTAAAAGAAAATAAACTAAAGAAATTTCCAAGTACATTATAGTTTATCAATATTTGAAATTCATTGTGATTTTTGACAATTCTCAATGTTTTTAGGCTAAATTATTTTTTCTAAAATAATAAAACGTATAATAAGCAATATTTAATTTAATGTGATGTATTTCAAGATAAGATACGCTATTTCTCAGAAAATAATGCCTGTGGTCAAGAGGATCTCCTCAAAAAACTAAGAAAACAGGAAATGACGGTTTCAATCCTAAGTCTCCCTCATTGACCTAGCTGTTCAGAATTGTCATGGTTTTCGCCGAATCTTGCAGAAATAATACAAGCTAGAGTTCCTCAGAAAAAGCTCCTGCAGCAGGCATTCAATCAAAGCCTAGGAGACTAGAGTAATATATAAAGTACAATAGGCCTCAACCCACAAAACAAAAACTACAACACCTTAAATAATCCATAGCGTAATAAAATTAATTTAAAATATCTGTTTTAACAATTTTAATTTATTTCTAGAGAAATGTATTCATAATGATTTTTTCAAAATGGCTTAAAACTTCATCTAAACCTATACAAAGAGATATACAAAATGACAAATACTATTCTAACTGCAAAATATGTCATCTTAGTCTTATTAAAAATTTAACAAAATTAGGCATTTAGACTTAAAAATAAAGAAAAAAACATACATATTTTTTTTTTTTTTAATTTATAATATAAATGCAATTTTCACTAATTTAGTGTAAATATCGTCTTGTAATAAATAATAAATAAATAACATAATAATGTGTTCTTCCTAGGTTTAATTTATTTTGCTTAAAATATTAGATAAAAATTACACAGCAACGATATAATTTTTAACTTGCTAATACTTTTTTTTTCTTTTTCATTTTACTTTCACTTCCCTATATATATTAGAAAAATATTGTTTGTGGGTCGAATTTTTGAAAATGAGTTTTTGTTATTTTACAGTTTTTGAGATTTGCTGAATCCGAAAAACAAGGTTTTAGCAGTTGATCTGTGTGTCTCCACTTGTGACTGTTATCATTATATCTCCAGAGAAAATTGTAGAAGGAAGTCCAAATACGGTATTCTAAATCTGTATTATACAGTGATGCTGCAGTAAACTTTTTGTTGAGAACAAGTAAATAGTTCATATACATGGATATTTAAAACAATTCAAGTATTTTATGTTTAAGGAAGATATTTCTGGTAGGTAAGTTTAATATCAATAACATTGCACTAAACAAAATAAAATAAGCATATAATTTTTAAATTCATAAAAACATTATTTTTTGTGGAATATAATATCAAAATCATTCCCCATTCGTTTAACTGAGTTACCCAAAATAATTCAGAAATATTGGGATTACACGAAGAAATTGCTGGAAGAACATTTCAGATTATCTTATATATTTTTCACACAGGGATAAAATAGAGAAATGTGGTGCATATATAGTTTATAGCAGGGTCCAAAATTTCAACTTAGATTACACTCGCTGAAAAAAATGTTACTCGCCACAGTATATGATTAACTTACTCTGTTTTTTGCGTATAAGGTGACCAGAACTTTTTATTGAAAAACGAGGAGAAATTACGCAATGTCTTTTATTTTGTAAGAAAATAGAAAACATTCAATTTTGAAAACGAGATCATTTTAGAAGACACAAAATTGAATTATGCTTTTTTTTTTTTTTTTTTTTTTTTGTACTTGCAGTTACATAAAAAATTGGTAGACATTTTTTTTTTTTTAATCATAATCGTAAAAGAAAAAATAAAATTGACAAATGAAAAAATAAAATTAATATTCGGCAGATGAAACGATTTGTTTTAACGAACAGTTATTCTTTACCAGCATTTTATAAAAGTTCTCACAAGTATAAGCCTAAATTAGTCTCAGTAGTTAATAAGTTTTTAAAGTAAGTATATACAGGGGTGTCTATTACATGTCTACATTTTGTTCATTGAAGAAAACAGTCACTTTGTGGGAACGTTTTCGCCAAGAGGACTTATAAAATGAATTCAACAAACTTTTGCATATTTTTTTGAGGTGGTGATAGCGGTATCCTTAAGGCCAATTGTCAGCACTAGGGCTCAAGGCCTGAGTAGAAAAATCCTCCATGGGGTGTTTCTGAGAGATCCTATCCCATATTTACGTTAGTTTCGGAGAAAACCATTGAAAACTCCTAACGGCTAAGCCAACGAGCGCGACCGGGTATCGAACCCAGCGACTCACGTAAACCAGCTTCGAGGACAGAACTTCTCGGTCACTGGTGGGCATAATTTTATGAGAAATATTATTTATGCAAAAGTGAGAACACACGTCAACCCACCACGTACCAAACGGAGCACTACCTTCTTAATGATTTCATGACAATTTCAATAGTGATTCCTTGTTCAGGATCAAAGAACCGTACAAATGCATGGAATACTTTTATTTCTTTGTGATTCGAAGAATCTGAATAGGCATAAACCATAATACGCTTTGGAAAATTAATTAGAAAGTTGTTTTTTTTGCAAATCTAACGCAGAAAAAAGTTAGTGTTCATCGTTCGATACAGCCAACAGCCGATTGAGCTTTCCAGTTTTGACAAATTCTTAAAAATTAGGTCTAAATCCTTTTCATTTGAAAAAGAGGACAGAAGATGAAAAACATAAAAAAGAGAACTTTATAGTCCTGTGATGTTTTTTTCATTTAAGATGGCAGAGCGTTGTAAAAGGAGACTGTCCTCTTAAAAAGGGGATATCTGGTCACCTTACCTAAGATTAGCATAATTTTACGTTTTTAAATCTATATATATATATATATATATATATATATATATATATATATATATATATATATATATATATATATATATATATATCTGTCTTTTTTTGTAGCACGGCATAATGTGAGAATTCTATATACATTTAGACCGAAATTTTACACGCCACAGTAAAATTTCCACTCGCCAATGGCGAGCTGGCGAGCGGAAATTTCGCGCCCTGGTTTATAGCAATATACATGGCTATCCAAAATTAAGCGGAGAAGTTAGTTATTTTCTTTTGGATGTAATTAATGGAAATATTTTATTATGATTTACCACGTGCAGTAAAATTGTTCAGGAACGAAAATTAATTTCTCATTGCAGTACGGTATATGGAGTTCTTTTTTTTTTTTTTTTTAGGTCAACTTTTTTTTAAAAATGTTGTTTTTTGTAATACTTACGAGTTTCGGGATCCCTAGATATTACAAAATTTAGTTTTTTTTTTTTTTTTTTTTTTTTTTTTTCTGTTTTCCTCTGTGTAAGTGTGTAATCAGATTTAACTAAAAACAAATATTTGCTAGAAATTCAAATTTGGATTTTGAAGTTAATATTAAGTCGCCTCTTGAACAGTTTGATCAAGAATGGTAAGTTTCAAGGAATGCTGACGTGAAAAGTTATTTCATCATAAAGATTAATACGTCAAATAAAACTTTTCTTAATCACTTTTGATTTTTAAAAATAAGTTTATGTTCAGTACTTGTTATTTTACCGCTTAACCGCAATCTGTTTTTTAATTTAAGTGCCATTCATTTCAATACTGAAAAATACTATTGAAATGTCCACTGAAAAGTACTGTTAAAATGTAAGATAAGAGAAAGTCATCTAAAATTAGATAAGAGAAAGTCAAAAAAAAATTCTTTATTTAAACTTTCTTAAAGTGCTAAAATGAAAATATCTATAACTAATTGCATTTTTTTTTCTTAAAAATCTGCTATAAATTGTTCTTTTTAATTAAATGCAGAATTTAAAAACACATATAAATTATTTCATATGCTCTTTAAAATTTAAGATGACACAAAATTACTAGTTATAGGAATTATTCTATTTAAGAAACATTCTAACTATTCTAAAAAGAAATAAAGAAATCTGGAGCTTTATTGTGCATTAATTTTTAGATATATCACCAAAGTAATCTTTTACAAAATATTCTTTAAATAATTTGAATTTTTAAACTAAGCGTATTTCTGCAAGAAAAAGCTACGTTTCCTGTCATTTTTTACAAAAAATATTACTTATTCTGTATAAAATGAAAATAAAATACTTCAGAAAATTTCCTTTATTAAATTTGAAATGAGCGGCTAAGTGATTCAAATTTAATGATCGTGGTGTTATATGCTTTTAATTAATGTTCGTTCATCAGTTAAAATTTTAATCAAAGATACGTTTAATCATAATTATATGTTTTATTTAAAATATAGATAAAATACTTCAAACAATTTCATTTACTAAATATACATTGAGTGATAAATGAGTCAGAATAGTGTGATTTGGTTTTATGCACTTTTAACAGATGCTTGCTCACTAATTAGAGACTCATTTAATTATACAAATACGCTGAGCAAGACTACAGATGCCTAAATTTTTTTTTAAAGAATACTTTAATTTGACAGAGTCTGGAGACAGAAACTGATCAACATCTTACACGAAACAGGCATTACATCAAATGCTCTAATTTGGATTAATGACTTTCTCAGAAAAAGAAGCTTTAAAGTTAGAGTTGATGGCAGCTTCTCTACTACTCACCATACCTCGGCGGGAGTTCCTCAGGGCTCCGTACTTAGCCCTCTCCTTTTCCTTCTGTACATGAATACGATAGACCCCCACATCAGTAAAGAAATCAAAGTTGCCTGTTATGCCGATGATAATGCAGTCTGGCACACCCACTCAAATCTCAATGTTTCACAAAAAGCTCTTAACATCTGTATGAAAGGCATTGAAACCTGGTCAAAAGATCTTAAGCTCAAAATTAATCCAGACAAAACAAACTTTTGTGTTTTCTCAACACATAGAAAAAATAGAAGCTCGTTCCATCCTATTATAAATCTATTTGGTTCAGAAATTAAACAAACTTCTAACCCCAAGTATCTTGGACTAACTCTAGATGCAGAGTTAAGATTCTCTAAACACCTTGAAAATATTTCAAATAAAGCAATGAAAAAGCTTAACATCCTCAAAGACTTTGTGGTGCTTCCTGGGGATCTAGTCCAAAAACTCTCAAGAATACCTACACTTCTATCGTCAGGCCTATTCTCGAATATGCAGCACCTATATGGGCATCGGCAAGGCCTACTGTTAAAGAAAAGATCGACGCTATTCAATACAGGGCCTCTAAAATCATCACTGGAGCTGTTTCATCAACGGATAACATCAAAATTGAAAAGGAATGTGGCCAAGGGGGCAAGGAAAGCAGAAGAAAATTAACAACCATTAAATTTACCAACAAAATCCAAACTCTTGCTGATCGCCATATCTCAAGTAGAACCTTTAGAGCGTGGAGTGGAATTTGCAGGCTGAAGAGATCCTCGACCCTCCAACATGACCAAGATATCAGGAATGATATCAGCCTCAAATATGAGACCTTCAAAATTTCCAAAGAGCCTTACATCTTGTGCCCCCAAACAAAAATCTATTTAAATCTCTTACAACCTTGCACCAAGAAAGATCCCACCACAATAATTAAAGAGAAAGGCGACCATACCATTGAAGTACTCACGACCTCAAATCAAGATCTGACGATCGCCTACACAGATGGCTCTTCTGACTCTAATCTCGATAGAGGAGGAGCAGCTGTCTTTTTCATCGAACCAGACGGAGCGCAGGAATGCCACGGTATTCCTGTTGGGAAAATTGCCTCCAACTATACATCCAAGCTCGTCGCCATCAAATGTGCTCTGGAGATTTATCTGTCTAAGGAGGACCAGAGTTCCAAAGGCATCATCATATTCTCAGATTGCAAATCAGCATTGCAAGCGATCCAGAAGGGCAAATGTCAACTCAGTCATCAGATCATTGAGCTCACAAACAAAATCATTGCTGCCCAGAGATCCTGCATCTTGCAATGGATACCGGCTCATGTAAATATTTTCGGTAATGAGAAGGCCGATGAGCTCGCAAAGGCTGCACGTAATTCTCTTCAGCCATCCAAATGTCTAACCCTCGTTGACGCCAATGCCGTCGCTGGCCGAAGACTAATCGGTCAACAAGTTAAACGAAACTCCATTCTGGAATTGAACTGTGATAGAGCCTTATCAACTATTTTAACCAGACTGAGGACAAACCATTTAAAGGGGATGAGGATTTCTGAGGACGGGCAGCGTAGTTACACCAACTTTTGTCCTCACTGTCCAGACGACATCCCACTGTCTCCCCAACACATCTTCAGCTGCCCAGCAATCCAGGCCAAACTTCTTAATATCGGCTTTGAAGACCCAGTAGACCTACTTTATACAGATAGGGCTGTCGAGGTTGCTAAAGCTGTCTTCGACAGTTTCGGAGCCATTTAATTGCACTTTCATAGACACGACATCATCATCAATTTGAAACAGGAGTGATATTTTTGGAAAAAAATAATTCTATATATTGTTATAAAAGCTGATATTTAAGTCATCACATTATCATTAAATATATAAAATTTACTTTTATTTTTACCAAATCTAAGCTAACAAAAATTTCATTAACTTTTTTCAAAGCACTAAAATTTGAGTTTTTTGCTTGTAAGTATAATTAAACATATCTTTATTGGACATTATTCTATACTCTATACAAAATTAAAATTTCAGTTGACAAATTAAAAAGTTTAACTAACGTAATATTTTTTCTTGTAATACTAAGTCAGTTAAATCCGTTTTTTTACCAGAAATTTTATATATAATAGTGAAAAAAAAACTATACTTCGACAAATAAATATCTCGTGCAGGTATAATTTTGTCTGTTAATTAAAATATCTGATATAAAACGTATCTGACTCCTGGATTATACGCGGATCGCGGTAACCCAGTCGGTAGAGCAAAGGGCTCGTATTTGAAAGATTACGGGTTTGGTACTCGAGCCGGCCAAAGACCGTCGTGTACACTAATGGTGGCTGGTGCTCGTAAAATCTGTCGTGGTCGCAATGTACTCCATGTTCCCATCAAAATTATACCTCTGGAGTTCACCAAAGCAGGTTGGTTGGATTTTACGTCGCACTATTGCTGCGCAATGGGCAAGTCACCGAAGCAAGAGAGCCATTCCTTCCGTAGAGGTTCAAAGTTTTGACGGCATGTCTCCGGACCACCTCTAGGGGTGAATCCAAGACCGTCGCCAATAGCCCATTGCGCAGCACTAGTGCGACGTAAAACCCCCGAACAAACCAGGATTATACACAGGATATTACGTCATAAATGATGCTATGGTAATCAATTCGATTTCCCAATTGCATTGATATGAAGTTGAATTGTCCATATGAAATTTATATATTTTTCACAGAACAAAAGTTTATCATTTATTAATGAATGTGTAATGTCAAGGAATAAAAAATCATGATAATAAGTGAGGTTAGAAAAAAAAAACAGTTAAATGAAATATGATTTATTATTAGCATCCAAGACACCGCATGCAGCATTAGATTGACATAAAGAAATCTCTAATTATGCTGCCAGATGGCCCAACCTGAAATCGAAGTTTTCTTTTGATCTTCTTAAAGAATATTTGAGATTCTAGTACAGGATTAATAATGTGTGTCTTGTTATAAAAAAAGCTGAAATGTTGAATCACAAATAGTTCCTTAAGAGACATATACTTTTAATAACAGATTGAGTCTCACAGTAATTTAAAAAGCTTCACGTCAAATGTAAAGCATTATAAAAATAGTTATTTAGAAGTTTGAATAATTTAAACTTAGAATAATAGATTACGATATTTATAAATTTCAAAAAATTGTATTTTGTTACTGAGTATTTTATAAAAAATAAGTAAAAGTTTCAAAGTTTCTCGGAATATAATTTAAAAATATATTATGTAAGACTATTGTTAATAGAAAAGTATATTGATGAGCATTGATGAAGAAAATCAAAGTAAAAACAGCACGATTGTTTTAAGGGTCCTATGTATATATAAAATTATACCTCTGGGGGTTACCGAAGCGGGAGAGCCATCCCTTCCGTGGAGGATCAAAATTGTGATGGCATGTCTCCGGACCACCTCTAGGGGTGTGTCCCAGACCGTCGCCAATTGCCCATCTGCGCAGCATTAGTGCGACGTAAAACCCATTCACCATTCACCTATGTATATATATATATATACAGGGTAATTATAATTAAAGTTACGATTTCAAAACGTCTTAATTTTAAAACTACCCATCAGGGTGATTTTATATTTTATTAGAGCAATTGTGAGGCAATGAAACTTTGTTTAGGGGAGGAAAGAAGTAGTTCCAACATGTCCTTATAGATGACGCTGTTAGGGTAAACGCTTAAATGGACTCATTAAACACAGGAATGTTGTTAGCAACACAATGGAATAGCAGGAAACAATAGACTTCAAGGGTTCACTAAATTTTTTTTCTTTTTTTAAGCAAAAAGACAAGAATACGTGTTTACAGTGGACACAGTCATGGTGAAAAGCGAAAAAGAGGAGCTTTATGAAGAAAATATTTTATGGATAATTAACGGCACATTTTGGAACTATTTTTTTTTCTTTTGACAAACAAAATTTCATTGCCTCACAATTGCTTTGGTAAAATATCAAATTGCTCTGGTGGGTAGTTTTAACATTATATCGTTTTGAAATCGTAACTTTAATTGCAATCACCCTGTATATTACTACAACAATAGTTATCAAATGTTTATCCCTCACGTATATCTCAAAAAAAAAAAAAAAAAAAAAAAAAAAGAAACTTATTTTCACGTCAATGTAAGTTTGTATATATATTGGGAATTGTGCACAAGATGATCTTTAATTATCTTTAAAAAAAAAAAAAAAAAAAAACGATGAGACGGTTCTTATTTTACGTTTTAAGTAATTGTGCAAGAAAATCGGATTTACAATTTTTATAAATTAGAATATTACTATTCCAAATTAACTTTCTAACTATCAATTTAAAGTACAGGGTGGCCAGAATTAAGCTGACAGAGCTTACAGCGTGTTGCAGCGCGATCTTATTTCAATAATGGGCCCAGAGTTTGTAGGAACATTAAACAAGACGAGGTACAAAATATTCTGAAAAAAAAAAAAGATCCAAAAATCCCTATCAGAGGAATACGTGGGCGGCTCTGTGTAATAGAAAAGATTAGTTTTTAGAAATGGAAAAGTGGGGATAAATTATCGCGGTGTCTCTAATTTCAAAATAATATTTGGGTATAAAAGCAGTGCTTAAAAAAGTGTGCATTCATCAATTTTAAATTGCAAATCACAACAAAAGCGTTACTTGGAAAAATAGCGCCACATATTCTCCTAGTGGTAAATTTTGGTACTTTTACTTTGTGGAATCTTTCGTCCCCGAGCTTCTTTAATCTTTTTACAAAGTTTGGTGTTTTCTATCAATTAGATTGCTCTATAAAACACTGTAACTACAGTTGTAACACGCAAATTCAAACATCTACGCGTATGTTAAATAGTTTATCATTATTGAGCCATCTTCCCCATTTTTCAAAAAATGAAATAGAGGGCGCTGTCGCTAGTCTTAGAAAATGTCATTAGATAGTTTGCCCATTCATAAAGTGAAGTGAAAATATTTTATTTTATTATTATTTTTTTTAATAGATTGTAATTTATTAACAGCGAGATGTTGATGCGGCTGTAAGAAGAAGTGGTAGTCTCGGGATGTAACCAAAAAAATTTTTCTCTTTTTACTGCGCACGAAAACCCAAAAGGGGTTTGATAAACTGTATATATTTGTAAACATATGTCTGTGAACTCCTTTTATTTAATTAAAGTACGCTTTAATTTTAGCGTTTTTTCTATACTAGGCGAGACTTATTAACCCTGGACGATATATTCAACACCCTAGCCCGCCCGTTCCCGCTCTTCGATGTCTTTTTCTAGTCAATTTTGTCCTTTTATTACTTCCGGTGAAAGCCTTTTTTTTTTTTTAACACACTTTTTCCACATTCTAAAGTAGCGGTGTACCGCACTTTAGAATGTAGAAAACGAGGGGGGAAAAGCTAAAAACTCCATAGAAATAGCATGGGAAGAAAACCAAAAAAACTCACAATGTCAAGTGTGTTAAAAAAGAAAAAAAAAGAAAAGGGGGGGGGAGGGGGCTCACACCGGAAATAATAAAAGGACAAAATTGACTAGAAAAAGAAATGGAACAGCGAGAACGGGCGGGCTGGGGCATTGTTTCTATCGTCCAGGGTTAATACGACTCGCCTAGTATGATTCTGGAGTACTTCCTTAAAATAGTGTTTTCGAATAATATTACACTGTCAATTTAATAATTTCACCATGTATATAAACATTACTCAATACCTCAAAGTATTAAGAATTTAGAGGGGGGGGAGAGGAATATTTTTAAAATAAAAGACTAGATATTTTTACTGGATATTTTTCTAGATATTTTTACATTTATATTTTATTTTTATTTTATTTTATTTTTCATTGAAAATTTAACTCTACGCAGAAGTAAATTAATTTCTTTAGTTAGTTAATTACTTCCTTTTTTCTTTGTTTAATTCTAAAGTTTTTTACAGACTGGTGTTTTTTATCAACAGAAATGAATAGTTTCAATTGAAGTATAAAAGGATATTTAAAGAATCTCTCTTTGAACAAAAAGATATTTTCCGGTCAAAGAACACGTCTTAAGAAAAATGACAGGAAATTAAAAGTCTTCGGTGAAAGAAGCGCTTTCATGTTTATTAAATTTTAAGCACTGTATTTCTCTGATATTTTAGAAAGGTATAGGTAATCGTAGTAATAAACAACGAGTGTCTTTAAAGAAATGGTCCTCTCATTTTTACCGAGTAAAAGTAAGTCACTAATCTTTCAGAAAGAAAAAAAAGAATAATTTTTGTTGTCATTTGTTGCTCACATTTTTCATGCACGTTAGAAGTTAAAATAATAATGATAATAATAGACATAAAAATACAATGAAAAAATGAAAGCTAAAGTTTTCGTTTAAAAAAAAAAAAAATGTACATATGATAGAGCGTAATTTCGTATTTATTTTTACAGTAGAGAAACTTTAAAGAATTCTTAAATTCAGTTACTTTTTACATAGTAGCTCAAAAACCCTTGAAAATGGTTGCTTTTTTTACACACATTTATTTTTAACACTTTCTATCCTTTATGACTTTTGTCTGTCTATACGAGATGCAACTCCCCCAAATATGCACGAAATTCCTTAAAACTGTTATATGCTATTCAAGTTCACTGTGGAATGTTCACTATTAAAAATAGTGTTAATACTACAAGTGGTTTATATACAGAGACGTCCAAAAAAAATTCCAAATCATCGCGTTCTATAGGAAGTATTTCTCTAAACCATAGTCCATAAACCTTTACTTTTGCCCAAATCATAATAAAATTGAAATTCTTATTCCTACGCACAAAAAATGTTTTCTACAGAACACAGTATGATTAACATTTAGGTTTACATGGCAACACAGAAATATTTAGATACATAAAGGGCTATAAACAGAAATTGCTTGAATTATATTTTCGACTTTACTAAGCATTTTTAGTACCTTTTAACAACACTTAAAAAGATATTATGATGTCTATTAGTCTTCCTATCTGTCTTTCTGTCTGTCCGTCGTGGAATCATGTAGACAAAGTACATTGAATGTTAAAAGAGGCAACTAGTGCGTACAGATGGAAAGTGTTAATAATTTATGCGAACTGTGGGATTTTTTGTTTTTGTTTATCTTTTCAAAAACTTTTAGTTTATTTTTTTTTATTTTATTATTATTATCATCATTATTATTATTTTTTTTTTTTTTTAATTTCTCTTCAAGCAGTTAAAATAAATAAAGTTTAATTCTAATTCATTTATGCATAGTGCTACATGTTTTTAAACCATTTTAACTTTTTTTTTTTTTTTTTCTTAGTTTAATTATAATTTAGATGCTTTAAGTGATAAATAAGTCCATGCAAAAACATTTCTTTAACTCTTTATCTTCTGTGGCGATACCTTAAAGAACCATTGGATAAAAGAGCGTGTGAAATTTATTTATGGAAGAAATGTCAAAATATTTATAAAAATAGAACAATTATATCTCATTTTAATCTCACTACATGGCACTAGACGCTGCATGCAGCCGGTACAAGAAAGGATTTTATAGAGTACTGTGTCTATGTTTCAACAGAATTTTTCATGATTTTCAACTGTGTTATGATAAGTTTATACGTAACCAAAAGAAACTACCATCAGTCTTCAAAGAAATATAAAGACATGAAACAATAAATATTTTATTATTATTTTCCCTGATCTCTTTTTCGACTTATATTTGGTAACAAAAGTATCCGAACACTAGCGAAAATTCCTATGCTAAAAAAGTAGAGTTAATACTGTTTTGTTAAATAAATCCTTGTCGAATTATGTTCTTAGACTGACTAAGAACATGATTCGACAAGGATTTATTTAACGAAACAGTATTAACTCTACTTTTTGTATATTGGAATTTCTGCTAGTGTTCGGATACTTTTGTTACCGACTGCACATGTACCAATGGTACTCTAAAGTGCAATGCAACAAACCCCTCATTGGTTACTAAGATGAAGTGTCATACATATTTTTATTGCTTATATCTTAAAATATTGCTTTTAAGTAACGACAAAAATGTATTTCTAACACTTTTTTTCTCTATTTCATAACGCAGTAAGAGTTAACTGAATAGTTCATATATAGATACAGTCGGTAACAAAAGTGTCTGAACACTAGCAAATATTCCTATATAAAAAAAAGTAGAGTTAGTACTGTTTTGTTAAATAAATCTTTGTCGAATCATGTTCTTAGACTGACTAAGAACATGATTCGACAAGGATATATTTAACAAAACAGTATTAACTCTACTTTTTTTAAATAGGAATTTTTGCTAGTGTTCGGAGACTTTTCTTACCGACTGTAGATAGATAGATAGATAATTATTTTTTGTTAATAGGTTTTAAGTAAAATATGAAGAGAAAAATAATAGAACAAAAAGTTAAAACATTTTATTAAAAGTTAAAGTGAATATACACTCTAAAATTAATAGACAATGATTCGAAACATGATTCAAACTTGATTCAAAATTATTAACTGAATTTAACTAGATTCAAAGCTTTATAAATAATATCTATACTAAAATTAAAAGATATTTCCAGAATTAATATTAAATTTTAAAGTATTATTAATATTTCATGGCCTATAAATAAATAAGATAGAAAATCAGACAGTGTAAGAAGCATTGAAGAAGAAAATACTTCAAAGCTAAACATCATTAAGTTTATTCATAAACATTTAAAGTTAAGCGATAAACTTTTAAAATATTAAAACTGAATGAATATCAGATTTCGTGTGAATAAATTAAGAAGGGTTTTCTAATAATCTGGCTTGAGAAAACATTCATGAGTTGCTCATAATGTCAAAAAAGTGAAAGTATTATTTTCATGTAAGAACATTTGAACTTCTGTACTGATTGAAATAACTTTAGAGATTTCATATTTATTCTATGCAATTTAATTATTTCGAAGTGCTTTGCAGCATCTTGTGTGAAACATGCAGAAATAAATTAATAAAACATGTCATTGGAACATTTTAATATTAGTTTTCATCTTTTAAAATTTTGATCAGTGAGAAAATTCTCGGAGAATTTTATAAAAGTAATCAAAGTAATTTGGTTTACATAATACTTTTCTTACGTTTGAACCGCAGATCATTAGTAAATTAAGTTTTTCCGGAAATTACTAATCGTTAGATTAGTTTTTATGCACCGAAATCTTGTAATCTTTGATTTTCTTTGAATAAGTCGAAGACTTTTATTTTTTTTAACCAGCTAGAAAGTGAATTACCAAAATTAAATAAATAAATAAATAAATTCTAACGATTACAAACTGTCATTTCGACACTTCTAATACTCTTAAAATCTTTCGTTATTCCTTTTCGTTTTCCTCGTTTAAAGTCGAAATATTTCTGCTGAATATATTTTGGCTATCGTTTAAACTTTAATAAAGACTACTGAGAAAATGAAAAAAAAAAAAAAAAAAAAAAACCTTTGTTGTTTAAAAGTACACCCTATCCTTATTTGAAGGCCCTGTGCCTGCCAGTGAAATATTGGAGAAAAGAAATCTTCGAGTAGAAAAAAATATATATATACATGATATGTTAAACTATAGTGCGACCACGTATCCTACGACTAGCAGTGAGGCCGAGTCCAAAAGTTTAGAGGGATGCAAAATTGACCGAGAGATAGTTATTTGGCAAACATCCAGTTACTCGGTATTCCCTTATCGCTTGTTTTTTCTCAGTCACCCCTATTTTAACACTGGACTCGTTCAATCCGCACATGCGCAGAGGCTTCCATGGTCGCAAGAAATGTGGTTAAACAGTAATTTTTTTATGATATGTTTTCAAAATAAATAATAGCTATTATCACCCACATTGAATTTAATTATTATATTTTTGCACATGAAATGTTTGCGCAAGTATTAAAAATTCATAAAATAGAGATCCAAATTACGAAATTATAACTAAAATAGCAGTTACATAAAAAATTGAGAGAATATTTATAATGCTAACGTCGACTGTCACTAAAAAGAAGAATGGTTTATAAAAAACCTCAAAGAATCTAAATGCTTTTTCAAAACTAATTGTCACCAAATGAGGATACTAGGCAAAAAAAAAAAAAAAAAAAAAAAAAAAAGTTAAAAAACATGAGCGGGTTTCTATGGCAAAGTTTTGATTACCAGTAAAAATTAATTTTCGCAGCACTGACTACCTATTAGATATTAATATTGACGGTAATATGAATAGATCTTTTCTCGAGTTTTCTTTTGATGTCAGGAACGACTTCAAATTTTAGTTTTCACAGAAATTGTCAAAACTGTTCGATTACTATTTCGCGTTTTTTTTTCTTTCGATTGTCTATATATAATAGTCACAACACTTCTACTGCTGACAGAATAAAAAACATTAAAAACATTTCCGGTGTTACTCGCAGTTTAACAGGAGACTTAAATTTTAAATGATAATTACCTACTATATTAACCATAAATATTATACAAATCTCTAAGAATAAAAATGACACTGACGTTATTGCTGGATTTCAAGATTTTTTTTTTTTTTTTTTTTTTTTTTTCACAAAAAGTGTAACGTTGTTTTATAATTAAGTCAGAATGACATAAAGTTTGTTATGTTAACATAATTACGTCTTATACATAAATAAAAAATGAAGTAAACCTTTCTTGTTGGATTTCTCTCTGCTGGTAGTGAATATCACATTTTATTTACTACTATTTCCAGGCAGATAGCTTTTTCTTAATTTTACAATTTATTTTAGGATTAAATGCCTCAAATATCATTATTCACAAATGTAGCTGAAAATTTCACCGATCTTTTCTCTGTATATGATCAACAATACTGATTCGCTGAAAAATATCTCCGGCACCTTAAAAACATATTCCTCAACACTTTTACATATGTTATAAAAAGTATTATTGCATTGGCTGTAATTCCAATTTCTGTTAAAATTCCTCATTATTTTAAATATATTTAATAAAATTTCGAAAACTTCTTCTCAAATATATAAATATAAAGGTTTAAAAATACAACTTGCCATAATTTTTAATTTATTTAGTTTCAGATTTTATTTTGGATTGAAGCCAAAAACATATTACAATTATTTTTTATTGGAAAATTTAATAACTTTAAACAAAAGTTTAAAAATAGTTACAGCTTTTTTTTCTTATGTATATATTTCAGCTTTAATTTATAGTGCTGATTTCATGTCTTTTCAAAAATAATATAAACTATTATATTTAGTATTAACTGTCTAGTTTCATAATAAGGATCGTTATAAAAACACATATAAATTGCTACAGTAAAAATAACATAAATAACTATATTTAATATTAATTCATTATTTTCATGACAAGAACTGTTGGAATAACATGTGTAAATTGTTATGTGAAAATAACAGCATAAATAATTATATTTAGTATTTATTGACTATTATTATAATGAGGATTGTTATAATGGAATTTAAGCATAGAATTCAACAGTATATTTTTAGACAATTTTCAGCTAAACAGATTATAATAAATAAGAACTGTCAACTATTTAGTTTTTATTAAATAAAGTAAAATATATCAAAAGTTTTTTTTTTTTTCAAAATTGTATTGTTTTGTATGTAAACTCTCACAAGTTTAACGATATGAATTTTCTATTTGCATCAATAGCTGACACTTTAAAGATATTTTTAAGGTTTGCGTGTTTTTTTTTTTTTTTTTTTTTTTTTTTTTAAGGGTGCGGTATTAGCAGAGTTCGAATCTCAATAGCACTTTGCTTTATACAATTGTGCTAAAAAAGAAAGATTAATTTTGCAGAAAGCTTGAAATGCACCAGTGGTGTACACTTCAGTACCCAGAAATTTCTTCAGAAAAATTAAATAAAGATGGAACTGATTTTAAAAGTATATTTATCTAACGAAAGTTATTTTCTGAATCTTTAATGCGCAGATGAAAATGAAAATTATTATACGAATTTGTATCATAAATTCAAAACAAAATATCTCTGAAAATTTTAAAATCTTCAATAATACACTGTTTTATTTGAAAAGATTATTAATTTGAGAATAAAATTTTAACACTTTCGCGACCGCATGTTTTTTGTTTTTTTGACAGTAAGTTCCGCCTGTGGGCGTTATTCTCCCAAGTTACAATATTTCAGAAAAAAAAAAAATCTGTATTTAGATTTATATTACAAATGGATATACATTATAATTATATTCTTTCTAATCAAAGTATTTATATTCATAGTATATTGGTTGCACAAATATAAATATTGTGTATATTTTAAAGAAATAAATGACATACAAATTGTAAAAGAAATGTCTACTGGCGGAGTTACAGATTTTCAAATGATGTGAATCTACGTTAGTGGTAGAGAAAGTGTTAATAATCACTTTGTGCGATAATTTTAGAATTATTAAGACTATTCTGTTTTTCTTCCAGGTAATTGCTTGAATTCTGTGAGCCATTTCCAACAAACGCAAACCTTTAAAAAAGTAACTCTTTATAAATATATATTGCAGCATTCCGTTCAAATTTTGTATGAAATGAATTGATATTCGTTCCTATTTCCATATTTGAGAGAACACTGAAATGTCACCACAATGCAAAATATTTTGTGTAATATTACACAACAATATTGAGGCACCTTACCACGTAGAGAAATGTTCCCAGCTGTAACTGTGTAACCGTAGCATAACTTGTAAGATTGCACATTTACAGCTGGAAACATTTCTCCTCATAGTTGTGGCAAGTAGGCTGCCTCAATGTTGTTGTGTAATATAGCAGAATTTTTTTTACGGTGCAGTATTGGATCTAGCTTAAAACTGAAAGGAGCTAGTAGTTAACAGGACTGTCCAATATTGGTCATAACGTCATTTTGTACTAACAAGTGTAGACATCCATAAAAATATATGTAAATACTAGATTAAAAATAATTAGTACTATAAATGAATTCTGAATACCTATTTCACTCAAATGAAAGCAAATGATACGCGAAATAGATTAAAAATAAGCAAAAGCAAAACTAATCGAATTTTACTTTATAATTAAAACTTACATGAAACAAGAACGAAAAATAATGTGGTTTGCATTGATTATTAATATTTTCCATTTCTACGTAATCGTTCAACGTTTAACCTTCAAATGCCTACATGATTACCTAACGGACCAGTGATGCCAGATTGGGGATTTTGTCCCCATTTTGGGGATTTTTGAGGCTTTTGGGCACAATTTTGGGGACCAAATGTTTGTGGGGACTTTTTGGGGGAATTCTAAAATTTTTGGGGACAAATCTGGGGAGTTTTTCAACTTTCTGTCAATGTTGGCAACGTAATGATTTATCCCTACGACCAGGGATTTTCAGTAGCTTTATTGTTATTTGGGGATTTTTTTCAAAAACTGCTTTCATTTGGGGAAAAATCTTAAATTTAAATCCACTTAAATCTGCTTGATATTTTTTTCTTTTTTGTTTCTTTTCCCTTTTTAGTAAAAATCAAGTTGGGGATTTTTCCGAAAAAAAAAAAAAAAACTGATTTGGGGAAATTTGAAGACCTGTTTGGGGAAATAATATTCGACCATCTGGAATCACTGCAACGGACACACAAAAGTAAAAAATGCAAACAAACAGACTAAATTAATTCATAATCACTCTTAAGCATTATTAAAAAGTGTTAAAACAGAAACAATCGGTAGGGCAATTCCAGAAGTTTGCAATTGTAGCTCTTAAAATATGAAAACTTTAATGTATTCCCGTATGTCTTAACGTTAAACATATTTTACATTATGCAATATACATTCTTTAGCATATGAACAATTAATATCAATTTCATTATGATTTGCAGTGAGCAAAGTTACTTAAATACGATTTATAAAAATGCCTCTCATTAAAGTTAATGCATTGGCATTTTTTGTATGTCTTTATACACAAACCAGTTGTACTATTTATAACATTTTAAATATGGAACATGCCACAGTAAACGGCGAACAACATATATCTTTTTAGAGAAATTCTGGACATATGTACGAATGCTAGAGTCTGACAGATGGGAAGGTCAGGCGGACAGAAAGACGGAAAGATTCAAATTATAATCACTTTTAAACGTTGCTAGTAATTGTTAAAAACGTTTAAGCCAAACAGAAATGCATATCGAGTGATTTCCGTTAATGCATTTCAATGTAAATGAATAATTTTGTGTGGCTCTGTAAGGCTTAATGTTCATCATACTACGTTTTATAGAAAGTATTCTTTTATGCGTATGAATAATAAATTTCAATTTCATTATAATTTGTGCAAAGAAAAAAAAAAAAAAAAAAAGGTTATATATATATATACAGTCGAAGCTCGTTAACGTGAACACTGTTAACATGAACTGTTTCCACAATCCTCGTCAAAATGAAGATTACTTTAGTCATATGAAGATTAGTTACTGATAGCATGACTACTGATAACATGAACAACTTTTTTATCCCCCTTGAGATTCACGTTAACGAGGTTCTACTGTATATATATATATATACAGTCTGCAGCAAAAGTATCCAGGCCCTAGCAAAAATTCCTATGTAAAAAAAAAAAAAAAAGTACACTTAATACAGTCCTGTTAAATAAATCCTTGTCGAATCCTTGTCTTAGTCAGTCTAAAAACATGGTTTGACAAGGATTTATTTAAAACAGTATTACGTGTACTTTTTTTACATAGGAATTTTCGCTAGTGCCCGTATACTTTTGCTGCAGACTGTATATATATATATATATATAACTGTCAATACAATGCTTTGGAATTCTTTCAGTTTTTTCGGTACACAAACAACTCATCCGTGGTATTTACTCCATTTTCAATAAAGAACACTCCTTAGTGAACATGTATAAAATGTATCGGTTTCAAGAAATTACACGAACATTTACAGGTGTTAGAGCGCAAACATACACACCGAGGGACAGACGGACAGACAGTCAGACAACCGTAGAGATATAAACACTTTTCAACTTTGTTGGGAAATGTAAAAAATAGCAAAATGAGAGAAGGTAGATTTTTTTTTTTTTTTTTTCAGTCCAATTATAAAAAAACTTCTCAAATTGAAAACTGGAAATATTTATAATTCAGGACATTAACCCTTTGCGCTCGGCATATTTTCCGTAAGACACGCCTTTTGGCGTTCCTTTAAAACGTCATGCGTATATTTACCAACTTACTACCTTTTGGCTACCGAAAAATTGTAATAATTTGTTTTATTTTACTTCATCATTAAATAAAATAAATCTTTCTGTTAAAATTTTCCGGTAGCCGAAAGGTAGCCTATAGTTACACGTTTTAGAAAAATAGCATTTCATTTGCAGAGGATTAAGGCGTGGTTTCATTTTCTAATGTCCCCTCAGAAGGGACATACGAGTGACAAGGGTTAATAATAAAGAATTCTAGCACCAACTCTAAACGTTACTCCAATTTATGGAAGAACTGAAAAAAAATATTTTCGAAGTTTTAAAATTTTAGCGTCCACCATAGGTACAGGGTTATTTATTTTGTTTTAACCCTAAATCCAATTTCTAAGTAATAGCTATAAATTTAAAAAGCAAGTTATTTTTGTACCACCAGAGAAAAATTTTTAGCTAGGCTAAGTTTTATGGTATAAAATTTGAATTTATCGAAAATTAATTTGCTATCATGGTAGTTACTTTTCTGAAATTTTGAATTTTACTTGCAACAGTACTGATTCCGTAATATATTTTATTGAAACAAGTCTCCAAATCTCCTGTTTTGAAAACAAATGCACAATCATACCGAGTCATATTTATATATCATTATTTTTTATTTCTATTTTACAAAGGAGTTTACATTATTGTATGTAGAACTTCGATTTTGAATATGAGTAATGAAGTATATCATTATTTTATAACGAAAAATGTAAAATCCTTTTTTATTTTTATCTCTCGAGAGACAGTATATTACGCAAAGTTAAAACTTGAGTAGGCAGAACAACAGTGACATCGCAAAATTTTTGAACGAATGTTTTAATATACTAAAGTAAAAAGCATAGTAAATGATATTGTCTCAGTCAATGCTGCGATAACAAATGATTACTCAATCATAATTAGAGAAGCTAAAAATAAACTAATATGTGTGGTTATCACAAAATTTTCTTTTATATTTTACTATGCAATTTACTCAGATTAAATAATTTATTTAAATTATAATTTAAGAATTTTATTTTCCATGATGAACACAGATGGTTTTCATCTCTTAAACAAAAAAAATGTTGAAAAAAAAAATCAATTTTGTTTCATAAAGTATATATATATTTTTAAAAAAAGTTAACTTTCTTTAAAATTGTCCCAAACCTATAATTAGATCATAAGTTTTAATTTTTTGACATGTAAAAAAAAAAAAAAAAAAAAAGCATACACTAGAAATGTATACACCCCATGGAATGGTGAACGAGTGGTGAACGATGGTCTTGCATGTACAAAGCTTGTTTCCAATTTGAAAAAATATACTTTTCTCTTAATTTCGAAATAATTGATTAAAAATATCTCACATTCTGTACATTTATACGAAATTTTGTCCTATATTACCATATTAAAATTTATTAAAGGCGAATGGCAACGCCGTTTGTTGTGTGATTTGCGCCAAAATTTATAGTTTATGTGAAAGTACATCTACATATAAATTTATGATATTCTGCGCATTAGTTATCGAACTAGAGTTACCAGAAACTTATATCACATAGACACAGTCATACAAACATTTTGTAAGAAATGTCAAATCGAGTTCAGTACATATAAAAACGTGTAAATATATAGAAAATTGGAAATCGAAAATTTTTACAAATTCGATACATTAATCTGTTGAATATCCTTCTCTGCGGCTGATACTTTTTTCCAAATTCATTTCCTAATGTAGCTTTTTTCCAGATACATTTATAATTCTAAAGTGCATAATTATAGTAACTTGGTTTATCTTTTAAGTATGATATTCAATAAATTGTAGTCATTATAGGTTTTTCTTTCAAATAATAGTCACATATTAGTATCAAACTGAGATTACTATTAGTTTAGATCATTGTTAAGACTATGTATTGAAAACATTATTACAATTTTGCTGTTTTCTAAGATTCTTACGGCTGTATTCACCAATAACTTCAACTCCCGGTTCAAAGCGTGTACTTGAAAAGCGTATAAAGGCAGGGTTCATGGCAGAAGAAGCGTGCCAAATTTTCTGTGAAAGCAACACTCTGCCTTCAGACGCTTTTCAAGTTTTTGTGTTGAACCGGGAGTTGAAGTTAATGATGAATTAGGCCGTCAGAAGAATATGGAAGAAAGAAGTAACATAATTACAAAAACTTGCATTTCATAGAACGCATTTTATTATACAATATATAAAAGAAATTGTTAGATCAAAATTTTCAAGATACGCCAATGGTAACCATTTCGGAAATTGTGCTCATTTAAATTAGACTGCCACCAAAATTTAAAAATGAGTTTAAAAGAAATAAATGTCACTATTTGTTATGCTATAAAAGTAAAATTTTACTTAAAAAAATTAGGGGATGAATTTTTGAAATTGGGACTTAATAATTACGTTCTCGCAACCAGGACATCGAACCTTAATGGGTTAAGATACAACAAAATGTACCATCTCGGAAATTACTGTTGTGAAATGTGATTACATGATTATAATTACACAATAATAACGCATCTAAAATCTTGCATTCTGTAAAATAATTTTGTTCGTAAAAATTATGAAAGTAATTATAAAACGAATTCAGTTAAAACTTTATTTTCAAACGCGCTTAACTTGATTTTAAATAACAATAACAAAATTTAACATGAATAACAAAAATAATAAATTACTATTAGCAAAACTTCTCTCTTGTGATATTTATTTAACGAACAAACAAAAGAAATGCTAATTTTCTATTCCAATTAAGTCATTAAATAAAATATTTATCTTCCTAGGAATGACATAATTTTATAAAAGAAGAGATTACAAAACTTTTATCAATAAAATTGTTTACATAGATTATTTATGCAAATAGAATTCGAACTTCTTAATACTTAATATAGCTTTAGAAATATTCATTCAGGAAAATGCATTATGAAATACGTAAGGTTTTTCCTTTTCGAAGAGATTTCGCAAAACCTTTTTGTTTATATTATTATAAAATATGCACAAATATATATATATAGATAGATAGATAGATAGATAGATAGATATAGATATGAATATATATTAAATATTTTTTTAATATATCTTTCTATGCTATCAAAAGAAAATTTCTGATTTTTTTTAACTCATATTTTCATAAAAATTAGAAAACAAAAATTCAGAATGTAATCCTAAAGAATGCGTATTATTGAAGAACAAATAAAGAGTTGAAAAATCTGAAGTCTTCAAAATTACTAATAAATTTCTAGAAGATTTATAAAAAGATTCTTTTGATTTGTTTTAAAATTTTCAAAAACTAAAGTTTGCGAAATGTTTTTTTTTTTTTTTTTTTTTTTTTTTTTTTTTTTTTAACTTTTGCAATAAAATATTGAAAAGCTTGTATTATATATATATTTTTTAAGACTGTTTAGATATCAGCAGCTTATAAAAGTTTTTTAATGATTCTGTAACGTCGCTAAAAGCTAAGCATAAAGGAAGTTTAAACCTTCAGAATGATACTAACAGAGCATAAGAATTTTTTTAAGTTCTTTGATAAAAAGCAATCTTTTATCATCGATGATTAAACAAATAATGGAAATACATTTGCTAAAAATATTAATTGTTACCACATAAAAAAAAAAAAAAAAAAAAAAAAAAAAAAAATGTACAACATTTATATATTAAATTGTGGATAAAATTACAATAAACGTTATAAGAATTTCAGAAGTGTAATCGAAATATTCAAACATATATTTTGTAGGTAGGCGGGTTGCGTTGTGCGTTGTGTTGTGTTGCTTTGCGTTGAGGGGATTAAGGCTGGTAGACTGCACTAGGGTCTTAGGTCTGAGAGGGAGTACCGTTCGTTGGGGTCATTCTAACAAATCTTAGCCCGCATTTACGCAAATTTCAGAGAAAACCACGGAAAACTTCGAAAGGCTAGGCCGACTAGCACGGTCTGGGATCGAACCCGGCACCTCACGTCTACCAGCTTTGATCGCAGAAACGCTCGGCCGTGTAGTTAGGCGGAAAAAACTCCTTTATTAACAGCCAATTTTTTTCAGCTTGCCACAGACATGCAGAGAATGACATGCAGAGAATACATAATTTTAATAGTAAGAAATTGGTAGAAGTTTAATAAATGGAAAAATATATCAATAAACATTATTTAAATTTTATTAATTTCAAATTTAAATAATGCTTTTCAAGATTTCTAGTAAGTTTCATACAAAAAAAAAAAAAAAAAAAAAAAAAAAAAAAACTGAAAATTATTTATAACTATATATTTTTTACTTTTAACAATTCTAATTTCATAACAATTAAAATTTAGAAATATTGTATTTTTCTTTCATCGACTTATAAATTGAAGTATTTAATACATGTAAATCACCTACCGAAATTTCTTTTGAAATGCATCTAAATTCAGATAATTACATAAATGAAATAATAAAGAAATCCAGTTTCTTTTGTGTAATTTTTCTTTCCTTCTTTCTCTTCTTTTTCTCTCTCTCAACTTTTTACTTTGTCTTACCCACACATATGGTGGAGGAAGTATTGCTTTTGGGTAAAATTTTCGAAAGTGATTTTTTGTTATGTTTACACGGTTTGAAGTCCTCTGAATCCGAAAATCATGTTTTTAGAGATTCGTCTGTGTGTCTGTCCGTTATCAGAATATATCTCAAGTACAAATAACAGCAGAAAGTCGAAATTTGGTATTCTAAATGTGTATCATATAAGGATGCTACACTAAACTTTTCGTTGAGATCAAGCAAATGGTTCGTGTACAGGGACATCCAAGAGAATTAAAAAATATTACGTCTATGGGGGAAATTTCTGGTAAATATAGTCTAACATCTATAGACTGCACTAAGCCAAACGATACGAATATATATTTTTTATATACGGAAAAACATGTTTCATGTAGAATATGGCATGAAAACCGTTGACTGTTCGATTACAGGGCTAGAAGAATGAGCAAAATGCGTAAGTGTTGGATGGAAATCATTCATCATTCATTTACAGGGCTACCCAAAGTATTTGGATATATTGAGGCTATAAGTGGAAATTACTGGAATTGTAATTCCTTTTGTGTTAGATGATTTCCAAGTAAGACTAAACTGAAGTACACGATATTGTTTATAGTGCATATTGGTTATAGACAACGTACAGGGCTATTCAAAATTAAACTAAACTTTCTTTTCTATTGAATGCAATTGATTGAATTGCTTTGCTAAATTTGACTGCGTCGACAAACACTGTTCAGGAAGAAAATTAATTTTTCATACTCATACTGTAAACAAAGCTTTTTTTTTTTTTTTTTTTTTTTTTGTAGAATATAACGTTTTGAGGTGCTCTGATTACGAAAGTCTGATTTTTAGCAGATGATCTGTTTTTACAGCATAACTTAAAAACAAATAACTGCAGGAAATTTAAATCTGATATTTTGAAAAACGTATTAAGTGGCCACATAAAAATTTGATCGAGATTGATAAGTTTGAAGGCAAATTAATAACAACTTCGATTTTTTTTTTTTTTTTAATTGTATGCGGTATAACTAAATGGGGGATAACCCTCACATTGAGTTACATGCCAAATAAAACTTTTCCTAAACCTATTTTAGATAATTTAAAAAGGACATTGAACTTTATTATGTCACGCTATTGATCTTATAACTTCATATGCAATCTATCTTTATAGTATAGAAATGCAGGGTAAGAGAAAGTCGTGTGAGCGACACACCAGACAATCTTTTTTTTTTTTTTTTTTAAAGCATGTAGAAAAAACATACTCTAAGATACAGTTAGGAAAATTCCTAAGATAAAGTGAATTACAATCTATAGAGAATAATTTATTTTATCGGCTATTAAATTAAAATTAATAAAATATATTAAGCTATTCAATAATTTAAAAAATTAAAAATGTTTTTAGATATTTAAATCTGAATATTATTTTTAAAGAATATCTTATTTAAAATAAAAACAAAATGTCAATGCAAGTTTTTGCATATAATTTTAAAATGTAACTTGCTAACTGAGTTTCAATTAAAAGTATTAGTTACTATACTATAAATAATACTATGCATGTAAATATTTTAGTATGACCAACCGAAAATAACGCATGTTTATTAATGCAAACGTTAATATATAAACAAAAGGCTTTAAAAGTATATTTAGGTTAATATAAATTACAATAATAAAATGTGAATAATTAATAAAGTTCATCATGTCCAATAATTAAAAGGAAATGAAGGAAAAAATGTTAGAATACGATTTATTATTATTATTATTATTATCATTATTATTATTAACGTATTGGGGATTAATGTAAAAAATTTAAAAATACAATCCAAAATAGTTGTAATTTGAAAATAAATAAATAAAATAAATAAAATGAATTATTTGTGAGTGTGGAAATTTTTTAATTAATCTACAGTATTTTCCAATAATAATAATTATCATTATATATATATATATATATATATATATATATATATATATATATATATATATATATATATATATATTAATTTCATGAAACAAGTAAAAATTTAATAAATAAATCAAATCAAATTTAAAACTTAAAAGAAAATATTTATATACATATTTATAACTTAAAAATATTTTAAATATTAATTTTGTGTATAGTTTACGTACGACGGGCGAGTGGTCACTCGTCAAAACTTCAACTGACCTTGCAGTACGTCTCACAAACTAGCAACAGGTAAAAACTTGGACTTCTTGCGTGACAATTCGAACTTGCAAGCCGCTCGGAAAAGTGTTTCTTTATGGGATCCGCGCTCCCCCTTTTAAGCAGAGCGACGCCCCCTTAACCACCCTTTTCCCCAGAGCGCCCCCTCAAACCCTCAACTTTGGAGGATGACGTCACGCGGAAGCCACCAGTTAGATTCCGCGTTTTTCTGCAACTGTGGATGGCCAATTTTGACGTCAGGAGCGTAGCAGAATGATAGAAGGGTTATTGCTGTTATTGCAGTTTCCTCACCTTATTTTTATTTATGTAACTTAGATTATTTCATTAGAAATGTAATAGCTTACTATAAAAGTATTAACAAAACTGTTTTTGTCCGAGAAATAAATGACATTAGCCATGAAATACATACATATTGAGTTATTTCGTGTAAATTACAGTTTATAATTCGAAAAGTACTTTTTTATTAGAGTTAAGATTACAGATGCATATAATGCTACTGGTACTTTATTTATTTATTTATTATAAGAAGAAGGATATAAAGATACATGTATGCATGTGTATGTGTGTATGTTAACTAAATTATGCATAGTAAAAATAAGTTATTCAATTTGTTTTCTTCACTTAACGTTTGGAGGATAAAGAAATTATTATAAGCTGATAGAACAAAGTTTAAATTGTTTTTTTCTTTCATTATTTGATTATTCCTATTCTTATCATAATTATTTTTATTATTTCTCAGTTAAATTTTCTTTAAAATTTTATTGATGTAAATGATAATGTAGCTAAATGCAAATGAATCTAAATTTAAGTAATCATTATTTCTTTTAAAAATTATTTCTTAATTTAATGGAAGTATATAGATATCTGAAATGATATTAATAAATTTTGTTGTATTTATTAATATCATTTTCATATCTATTTTTGCCAGTCTATTTATTCATTAATTTATTTCTTTAAATAAGGAACATAAAAGTATAAGTTATAATAATAAATTCTGCTAAATTACTTTCAAAATGAAATGATGATGTCTGTATAATAAAAATATCACGAATTGAAAAAAAAAAAAAAAAAAAAAAAAAAAGAAAGAAAGAAAGAAAAGAAAAAAAAAATTGTTTTGCGTAGAAATAAAACCACGACTCTTCTGCGGGTGAGAACTATTTTACTTTTTTAATTATTATTATTACTTTTAACGTTTCATATATTTATTAATATTACAAATATATTATAACAGCTGTGTTTTAAGAGCAGAAGTTTCTTCATAAAGGTAACATCTATATTTAAAAAAGAAAAAAAAATATATATATAAGCAGAGTAATTTATATAGTACAAATTTTATTATTAATAAGCGGCGAAGTAACTGAAAGGTAATATAAACGATTTTACATTTAAACATCTTTTATCCAAAAATAAATGTATTTTAAATAAAATTGAAGAAAAAATAATAAATGCAAGATCTATACACCGAATGTGGGATTAGCACCTTTTCTTTGATAAGCAATGCAATGTAATCATTTGTATATTAAATTCTTAACTTGCAGAAGTAACTTTTTTTTTTTTTTTTTTTCATAAAAGTTTTTAGAAATTTCTAAAATTAATAGATTCAAACTAAACTTTCAAAATGATACCTTATATATATAACACTTGTTTCTTTAAATATTGTTGAAAAAGAAATTGCATTGTCAATAAATGTATAAATAAAACACTGTGTTTTGCCTTTTGGCTTTATAAATTCCTTGATTATATCTGGCATAAACTTTAAAAGCTTTCGTATTGGTATTATTATTATCATTTGAAAATAAATAAATAAATAAATAAATAAATAAACAAATCTTTTAATTTTTTCTTGCTAACAAGTATTTTTTTCCCCTTTAATTTCACAATAACACTGTTTAACCATCTATTTTGAACTTATTAGTGAACTACTACGTCGTTAGTGAACACTAACTTACTTACTCACTAAGTAACGCAATAACTCACTAAGTTACTACGTTAGTGAACACTAACAGACCGCTATAAAAGTTTTTTTTTTTTTTTTTTTCTTTTTTTCAACGCTTAATTTTCGAGCTCATTTTAGGTTTATTACAATTAAAATTATGGTTTAGAGAAAATTACTTTATTAAATGTCTATCAGGGGTCTTAATTTTATTTTTTTATCATATTTATTATGTAATTAGGATTCATGAAGCATTTTAAAAACATGATATATTGGAATATCTTGGCTTTGAGAAAAACTATTGAATAAAATATGTTGCTTAACAATCACACGACTATATATTACTATTTACTACAGTTATTTTAAACTATATTTGGAGATAATGTGGACGGATAACATAAAATTGACTTAATGAATTCACTTAGCATAGCCTAAAAAATTTTCTATAATAGAAAATTAATACATACGTTATAAAGACATATAAAAGAGAACTTACACTCCTGCTGAAAAGTTTAACAAGATTTACAAACGACCAATCGCTTTCTTTCTTTTCTTTCTTTTTTTTTTTTTTTTTTTTTTTTTTTAATTTAAAAGTTGCATCTAGATTAAATATTTTTAAACACTGGACATGTAAAGAACAGGGCCTTCCTCGTATTTTTTAGTGAAGATTAGGCTACGACAATAGTTATGGAACCGGCAAGAAATTGAGCGAAGTCAATAATGTTTGTGATCACCCTGTATAGTTAAATGAAGGAAATAACCTGTAACCCTAGCATATGTCAATATAGATTCAGTGTAATTTGTGAATGAATTTTTGCGACGATAGCATGTTAAATAACGGAGATATAAGGAGATATATAATTATATATATATATATATATATATATATATATATATATATATATATATATATATATATAAAACGCATATTTTTATTTAGGGAAGAAGGTGTATAAATAAGGGCACCTCTCCACAAGTGGCTATGGGTGGTGTTGAATTATGGCAGCAAGGACTATATAGATAGTGTCATTTGTTGATATAAGAAAGTAGGGAGCAGTTGGAACCATTCTTTCAAGTAGTGGGGATGCAGTGTGAGTTACTGTGTGAATTGTTTGTTCTGGACTGCAAACTTTTGACAACTATCTGAAATAGTTTTCTTTTTATGTTCTTGTGGTTAGTTTAAAATAATTTCACAGTGATATCCAGAAATCGGAGATCCTAAGCTACTTTTAGAAGCACGCCTTTAGTTACGCACTCCTTAAGGTTACATGTGATAGAAGTCATCTTTTTTAGATAATGTTGGTGTAAATATGGACACCCTTTCTTGGTGCAAATGTGAGCCACATTTACTTCAAATGCATATTCTTCGTTTGATATATCTCCTGTCCCCAACGTTGCGAAGAGAACCACTACTCGTGGGCGCAAAGCAGCAAGGTCCAGCTTCATCATTTGATGACCATATAATGATCCAATGACTAAGTCGATTGACAAAAGTGCTCAAGAGAAGACATTCTTGAGTTTTCCCAGGGTAAAGGACCCTTCAGAGACTGGCTTCAACTTCGGTTTCTTTTTATATCCCTTTGATGTGGGGATCAAATTGACGGGAAGCAGCAGAGAGATTTTCTTGGCTGACAAACCTCCTACTGCGATAGAAATTGGGTCTGTTTTGTAAAAGAGCAATAAAAAGTAATGTCCTTCATTGTAAATGTGTGCAAAATGTCAAGGGTCGCTTTCGGACAATGGATAATTTATGAGTTTTGAAGCTCTGCACCGTTGCTAGTATCTGAAGGATCCTTAAAGCTGCCTTCAAACTCTGGCAACGATACAGAGCTTCAAAAGTCATAAATTATCCATTGTCCGAAAGTGACCCTTGAAAATTTGCACACATTTACAATGAAAGACCTTACCTTTTATTGCTCTTTTACAAAAGAGACCCCGTTCTCATGCAGTTATCGCACTAGGAGGTTTGTAATCTTGGACTCCCCCAAGCGTCGACTCTCCTAAACCACATTAAAGAAATATCAATGGAGCCGCACTTGCAGCTTTGTGAGTTGCCAGAGTTTGAAAGCAGCTTAAGATACCAGCCAGGGTCCGATAAGGTTAAAGACCGGCTAATGTTGTGAAGGCCAGTGGTCTTGAAAGAATGGAAACTCGACCCACGACATTGCTGCGACCCTCCTCTTATCAATAGCGATGATGATATAAACCAGAATATCAAAGACGAGGATAGGTGCGATGCAACTATGCAGTTCGAGCAATGCAACTTACATCTTTTGTGATGGAATGTTCACTGAACACACTCGTAGAGAAGAGTGGTGTGTTATGTACCAAACGTGAGCACACTTAGATTGTGCCGGTTTTGAAAGAGCCAGTTACGTCAGCGATTTATGTAAATAATTTTTCCCGTAATAAATAAATTCTCTAACTTTTTGTATTGTTTTATCATGTTTTAAAACATTTTGAATTCTATTTTTTGACTTTTTTGGAAAGGACCCATCTTTTCACCTCATTTTTTCTAATGAATTTTTAAAAACTATTTGTAAATCTTCGTTTTTAAATTGAAATAATCGATATTAATTTTACCTCATCTTATTTAGTAAACTTCTTATAGTTGCTAATGAAGGTAAAAAATGTAGAATTTTTTAACGTTAAAGTAACTTTAAGTCAAAAACAAAAGAGGGTGTCCATATATATACCTTTTCCTCTATAATATACAGAGTTTTAAATGAAAATTATGCCCACTTTCAGATATATTGAAAAAATACTTTTAAAACAATATACTGTAATCGTAATACAATTATATTAAATATCTCATTTAATTTTTTTTTAAATAAAATTTTTTCACAAGGCATGTGAGAAAAATAGAAAATTTTTATTACATAGGTTGAAAGCTAGATATATTAGCCAAATTTTGTCAAATTTGCATTTGAAAATTAGGTAAATTATCGGCAAAAGAATAAGCTAGATTTTAGGTACTTAAAAGAGTTGAAATTTCCTAAGGAGACATTCACATGCCGCGTAATTAATTTGATTATCCAGTTGTTTCAACCACTTTGCAAACTTTCTTTTTTGCAAAGTACTTTTGTACTACGCAGCATGTAAAACCCCCTTATGAAATTTCAACTCTAGAAACGTTTTTCACAAAATGTTCATATATCATGAGCTATTTAAGATATTTGTATTCAGATTGCAGTATGTTGTTAAGGTGTTTTTTCAAGTTACCTAAAAGTGGGAATAGTTTTCATTTAAAAGTTTGTATACTATAAATAAAAAAACATGCCGTTTTATTTTGTTTTGTTTTTGTTTTGTTTTAAAATAAATGCTTATATCCCCGTTATTTAACATGCTATCATCACACAAATTTGTCCAGAAATTGTCCTGGTTCTATAATAACATATCCTAAAAGACATAACATATCCTTGATATAATAACATATCCTTGAAGATAATTTCCTTCACTTAACGATATAGGTTCATCGCAAATATTATTGACTTTGCTCAATTTTTTGCCGACCCCTTAATGATTGTTGTAACCTAATATTTTCTGAAAAACACGAGGAAAACCCTGTTTTTTACATATTCAATGTTTAAAAGTATTTAATCTAAGTCTTTAAATTGAAAAAAACTGATCCTTTGTAAATATTACTAAACTTTTGAGCAGGCGTGCAAATAGCAATTAAAAAAAAAAAAAAAAAAAAATCGTTAGAGCAGTTTTGGGATACCCACTTTCTGTCCCAAGCCCAATTTTTACATAAACTTAGCAAATTTTTCTGTTCACCAGAAGCAAACAATTAAATACAAAAAGGAATTTTAAATATAAATTAATGTAGCGAGTTTGAAGAAAATTTGCGAGAGATCTTTTAGGAAACTAACTTGCGAGACCTAAAAAGGACTTACTTATTCAGAATGCCGATCAAATTTCGGGAAGTAACTAACTATTGAATGTGAAATTAAATCTAAAAGCAAGTTTACAGCAATTTTGAAGTAAACCTTTACAGTAATTTTGTAATATGACTTATAGTCCCCCTTCTAGTCCCACTTCCAGATTTCTATTTTTCACCAAATGTTGACAAAATCATCTGTATCACTGCATCTGTCTTAGAAGTGTCGCCGTCCTATCATTTTTTGTTTTGGAAATGTGATATTCAAAGAGATTTTTCTATAAACATACATAATGACATACAGATTAACCAATGTGACCGCTTTTTAGCAAGCATTTCGTACATTTTAAAAAGCAATAAAATTTGTAGGTTTATTTTATTTATTTATTTATTTATTATTATTATTATTATTTTTTTTTTTTCGAGAAATTTTAATGTACCTAAACTTGATACATTTCAATGAATATGCATGCAAATTTTCACAACTGTAAGTCAGTAATTTCCAAGAACGATTTTCATTATTCCCCATACCCCTAAGCAGGATATTTATTTCCTCCTGATCGTCGTAGGCTAATAGCATTAATAATACTTAGTCTTTTTTTTTTTTTTTTTTTTTTTTTTTGAAAAGTCAGTTATATGTAAAAAATTCATATTGTTTCTTCTTTTCTTAAATAGAGAACAAAAACTAATTAAAAACTTATGAATAATTCAAGCATTTGTACTTAAATATTCACTTTCCTCTTGAATATTTATTGGTTCAAATTTTAGTAATTTACAATCATTTATTAAGATCGTGTTTATTTTTTCAATTATAGGAAATTATTTTTTTTTTCTATTAACTTTCAATCTAGATTCATACAAGAATATTTTATAAACAGATTTAGAATTTGGTTTCATATTTGTGTAATAATAAAAAATTAAGGATCACAATGATTAAATAATTATTATTTTTTTTTTTACATATTAGACAAGGTTTAAAATATGTTCAAGTCTATTTATTTATTTTGTTACAATAACAATGCAGTTTCAGATTATGGAAGCAGTGGATCGATAATGTGGGAAATGACACTTAAAAACTTTAATATTTAATTGCAACAATTGTGATTTGGGGAAAAAAATGTATTTCTGAAAATTTCTTTCTGGCTATATATATATATATATATATAAGTACTTTTAAAATATCAATTTTTTATTTATTTTTAATTCCTTCCTATATAACTCACATAAACATTCTTTTCATTTTACTAATACGCATGTTTGTTATACATGCAATATGTATGTATATATATATAATTTACCCCCCTCCTCCCCGCCACAGGCAAATCACAAACTTTCCCGCCTACCTCCTTTCTTCCGTTCTTGGGTTTCTTAGGTTATTTTTTCATGAATTTCATTTCAGTTTAAGTCTTTCTGTTGGGATTTTGTTGAGTTGGTTTGTTGTTTCGTTTGTTTTGCGGGCTGTTGGTTGACAAATTTGGTTTCTTTAGATATGTGTCTTTCATAGCCTGATGAATTTTTTTCACCTATCTGAGCTTCTCCTGCATGGAGGGAATTTTTCATTCTTGTTGGCCTTTGTGGTTTCAGTGGTCTTGTGTCTGTTGCTTGGCTTTTCTACGCTTGATGGATCATTGTTATATATACATATATATATATTGTTTGGCGTGTGTATGTCTCTTCGGTGAATTGTTTGACTAACTATTCTTCGTTCTCATTCTTTGCTTCTACTATCAAAATGATTATATATGTATATATATATAACCACTTAGCGGACATACCGTCTAAAGAAACAGCATGTACGCATGGTTTGATATATTTTGAGGTATGGGCTCGAAATGGAGGAGAAACACAATAGTCTTTCCCTTACAATTATGATTTCATTTGCAAAATTTCGAAATTTTCGAATAACAAGACCCATTTTTGATTTCTCTTCTCCATATGTGGCTGATAATGTTTCGTTTTCCGTCATCCCTTATACAAAACTTTATGACAAATAAAACTTTTCCTAAAAATAACTTGATACGAGAAAGAAGTGTAAGGGTTATCTTTATCCACACAGGTTATCTTTATTGTACACTTTTAACAATTTCACTTCAAAGTTGAACCAAAACTTGGTACTGCCGTAGCTACAACCATGCAGTGGTGAAATCTTCTACAACGATTTTTTGCTGGTGAAAAAAAGCACCAAATAATAGTAAAATGATGTCACCATCGCACTAGTTGCATCTATAGTGTACCATGTTTGGACAAAATTTTCAACAGTGTATTACCAATATTAAACCTACTGTCAAAGCAACAAATAATGGTTAAATGTTTCACCATCGCACTAGTTGCAGCTACAGTGTACCATGTTTGGACAAAATTTTCAACAGTGCATTACTAGTATTAAACCTACTGTCAAAGCACCAAATAATGGTAAAATGTTTCACCATCGCACTAGTTGCAGCTACAGTGTACCGTATTTGGGCAAGATTTTCAACAGTGTATTACCAATATTAAACCTACTGTCAAAGCACCAAATAATGGTTAAATGTTTATCCATCGCACTATTTGCAGCTACAGTGTACCATGTTTGGACAAAATTTTCAGCAGTGTTTTACCAATATTAAACCTACTGTCAAAGCAACAAATAATGGTTAAATGTTTCACCATCGCACTAGTTGCAGCTACAGTGAACCATGTTTGGACAAAATTTTCAACAGTGTATTACCAGTATTAAACCTACTGTCAAAGCACCAAATAATGGTAAAATGTTTCACCATCGCATTGGTTTCAGCTACAGTGTACCATGTTTAGACAAAATTTTCAACAGTGTATTACTAGTATTAAACCTACTGTTTTATATGCAACACTTTCACCCTGACCATTGGGATGTGATTTAAAGATATGGGCGTTACTATTCAAAGAATTCGACATTTTGGTACTTTAATCTTCACTGTGTTAAGTTTCTCTGTGTTTCAATTCATTTTTAGTCACATATCATAAAATATCTTAATACAAGTGTATATGTCATTTGTTTTAACTAAGACTCCTATAATACGAGCTGACTCACAGCTGATCATTGTTGCCCAGCGGAAATATATCTTGGCGTCGTTTAGTAGCAGACGTATTACTTGGCATCTTTATCGCCTAAAATGGCGAGTTTGCCTAAACAGAAGAGAAAATTATTGTTTGTACTTGGTAAGTTTAGCGGAAATATTTGGCGATTTTTTTTTTTATAACCCTTGTAAAAAGTAGCCATCACTGTTGCTGTTAAATTCGTTAATTTTAAATATTTATACACGCTGAAAAGTAGTGTAGGTTGTAAAATAGAACATTTAGATAATCAAACAGCATGAAAACATATCATAATTACACTTCATATTTGTGATTGAAAGCTAAGCGTACAATTTTCTTTTGGACAATTAATAGCCCATTTCTTTCGCCTTTCTTCACCTGTTGGAAAACTAAACGTTCTAAAAGCCGTTCTGGTCTGATTTGAGCAATTTTCGGCTGCAAAACATCTATTTTATGTGATTTGATAACACTTGAAATTCGGATCGCGTGTGCAAGAATCGCTGAATGGGAAACAAAATGCCTGATGAGCCAGCTTGCATTGGAGGAACTCTAGTTTTAACTGTATGCTCACTAGAGGGTCATATATCAGAAACTTTTACAAGTATTTTTATTTAAATAAAATTTTAAAATGGTTTGTAAAAATAACATAACGTAAAACAACGTCGTTCCTAAAATATTAAAAATACAAAAAATGTTTTCTTTAATCTGTTGTTATGTATTCATATTCTAGACAAATTAGTTCGTCTGAAGATTATTCTATGTAAATATTTTGATAGGTTACGTCAGTCAGATTTTTCCTTTGATTTTTTGTGTAAATTTTTAAGACATTTCTTTTGTAGTATTCTTATGTTTTCTTTTAACTAATACACGTATTGAAAAGTTTATTTTATTGTATTCTGCTATTGTTTTATCTTTCTATTCTTTTTAATATCCAACCAATATATTTCTTTTCATTCAAAAACACATTTCTGAAGAAGATGCAACTTTTATATTCAATTTACCGTAACGTAATTTTGAAAAATAAATTTCTAGTACGGGTATCTTTAATTTTTTTTTTTTTTTTTTTAGTTTTCAACATGGCTTCATTTTTTCATGCTTGATGAATAAACTTTTTTTTTTTTTTCAAAATGCGAAATCAAAAAGAATGGTAGTGTTACTTTTTGTTTTACATTTGAAATGTGATCTGAAAAAGTAAATTATAAAAGACGAAAGGCATTATAAGTTCTATAGAAAATAAAATTAAAAACTATAAGAATTAAAATATTCTTAAAAGCATATTTACATACTTCACTCAAGGTTAGGGAATTAAACCTAGTTTGTGATTCAGTAATCTATATTTTGCAGTTTCATTTATTCTAGAAATGATATTTTTCTCTTTTTATAGCAGGTAGTAGTAAATTTGTAAATGCATATTTTCGTACGTTTCTCAAGTTTAGGATATTAAATCAAGGAAATAGCATAGTACTAACGTTATGGATATTCTTTTATTTTAATCATATAATAAACCTCTTGCTTTTTTCGAAAAAAAAAAAAAATTAAATTATAAAAAGAAGAAAATTATTTATTATAAGCTCGATACAAAATACAAATAAAAACATTAAAAATTAAAATATTATCAATTTACATAGGTTTCTCAGGGATAAGGCATTAAAACTATTTTATAGCATTTTATGGCATATAACGTAGTATTATACGTTAAACTGTTTGATTTATTTTAAGCATGATATTTTCAAAAAGAAAATAAGCCAGAAAAAAATTTGAATAGCTAGATTTTATATCAGCAATATTTTAATATTTAATATTCTATTCTTTGAGTATTTTATTTGCAATTGTATTAAAATCAACTATAATATCACTATCATTAATAAATAAATTAATTAATTAAAAACTGGTGTACAATAAATAATTGAATTTAAAAACTACTTCACACACCAGAAAATTAATGAAAGCACTTTGCTTTTGCCTCTAAGGTAGCCCGTGTTTTTGCACCTGAAGAAGGAAGATCGTATCCTTTTGAAACCGGTAGTGCTTTTATTAATTTTATGATGTGTAAAAAAAGTTTTAAAGTTTAATTAGAACACCACTCATCATATTTTACTTTATATTTCAAAATCTAATTTTACTTTACTGATGAATAATTTTTCAAATAATAAAATAACAGTATTTATTTATTTATTTTTATTATTTATTATTTATTATTTATTATTTATTTATTATTTTTATTATTTATTGATTTATTTATTTGGTCTTCAAAGCTTATTTATATAATGTAGATTTATGTAAGTTATGTAGATTTTTACTCAATTTAGATTTATCATTATTATTATTAGTTTATATAAAAATAATAATTTTATGATTCATAGAGTGCTAGTAAAGAGATATTAAATGAGGTTCATATTAAAATCTATGATCTCATTTCAACTTTACATTGAATAAATACGCAGTGTAAAATACAGTAACACATGTATCTGACCGGTTTAATTCCAACTTATTTACACCTGCGTCAGAGATACTCCAGTAAATCAATCGTAACATATATGCTTACCTCAAAAGATGAGACAGAGGTAGAGGCCAATTAAAGTGTCCATTATATTGATAATGCATACTATTGAGAGAATGCTAATTGCAGAATTGGTACTTATTGACATTAGGATAGTACATTAACGGCACTGTGGTAAGGATAATATGTCGTACTGGCCATCTGCACGCAGGAATTGTTTTGGAAAGTTAATATAACTGTGTATGTTTTTTAGCATAAAGATAATAGTTAAAATTATCAATAAAATATTTTTAAGCGGTAACTTACGAACACTTAGATTGCATTATTTAAGGAAATAGTAAAACATTTAACAAAAGAAATGTTGTATTCGTAAGTAGCTTTATTAGAAAGAAAAGACTGCTGAAATATGCTAATGACTTTCATATACTATATTTTCCTTCGCACACAAAGGTAAATACAAACTCTGGACAACAATTATATATTAAAAAAAAAAAAATCATTATTAGAAGGAATATAGGGCAGACCCGTGTACCGAGCGCCGCTTTTTTTCAATGCCCAAAAACAGAGCCCTTGACCTGTTTAAAATTATCAAACTGATATGTAATTATTTTTAGGACTAATTACTTCCAATTGGAATTAATATAATTACCTAAAATAATAAATTCCGACTAATAGAAGGTTTTAAAAAAAAACTTCACTCGTGGCCCTAGGTACAACACCCTCATTGTACCTGGGGCCAAACCTCATTGTACATAGGGTCATTCTCTCAAATTTAGATTTCACTTTGTAATGAATAGAAAATAAACATATAAACATGTATTTTATAAAAGATACAATATCAAGTAATATATTTATCTATCATATAATAATTATCATGCTGTTGCTTTAATTTGAAACACGAAATTTTTCACTTTTTTTTTTTTTTTTTTTTTTCGTTTCCTGGAGTGTTTCTTGGATTTCTAGATCCGTCTGGTTTTCGGTCACATCTTTTATTTAATGTGGAAGGTTTTGCTTTAGGTAAAGGTTTTGCTTATGTTCGTACCTGTTAAAGCATGACACACGAAAAGATGGTAGATGTTAAAGGTTTCGAAATTTCAACAGGACACAAAACAGAGACATCCAGTTCTATCATTGTTGATTCACTTTCTTCCTTGAAAATCGTTTTTTTTTTTTTTTTTTTTCTTTTTTTAATTTATGGAAGGATCTTTTTTTTCAGTCACATTTGAACTTAAATCTTCATCCTCAGTGAATGTTTTTCGATTCATTAGGTATATGCCGGATACACGAAAGCCTGATAGAATATTTACAGAAGTAAAGGCCGACGGATAGGACTTGTCAACATTTTTAGCAACGTCATATATAATGATTGGTTTACAAGGGTTTGCCAGCATCTAATTACTACAGACTGTACTGTGTTTCTTAACACTTTCGCGACCGCTGACGTAGATACACGTCATTTGAAAATATGAAACACTAACAGTGGGCGTTTTTTTTGCAATTTGTATGGTATTTGTTTCTAAAAAATATACACAATATTCATATTTATACAATCAGTATACTATGGATGCAAATACTTTGATTAGAGAGAGTATGATTATAATGCATATCCATTTGTAAAATACAAATGAATACGGAAAATTTTGTTTTGAAAAATTGTAACTTATGAGAAAAACGCCCACTGTCAAAAAGACAAAAACATGCGGTCGCGAAAGTGTTAAAAAGTCCAAACACTCTGACCCTAGGTACAAGGCAGGTATGTGGCCCTAGGTACAAGGTTTGGTAACTTCATTCAAAATGCTGCCCATTAAAAAGAGGACTAATTCAGAACTAATTAAATATCTCATTTATTGCTCAATATAAAAAGCAAAATTATGCACTAGAAATGAAAGAAAAATAATTGACTTACCTTTGTAAAATAGCAAAAGAGATGAGCTGCAAAATTTTACTTCAAACCATGTAAATTTGTTTTCTACGTGTAACGTATCAAAACTTTCTCCTCGAAAGTTCCAAAGTAGTTGTAAAAGTAGCAATTGGTGTTGTTACTTGCCCAACTGAGTATTAAAACTTAAAATTGAATATTATTCAAATAAAGTGGGGTGGCCCTAGGTACATGATGGCCCTAGGTACACGGGTCTCCCCTACATATATACATATTATTTTTCCTGAAAGTAAAATTTAAAGCATTTGTAACTCTTGGCTTTCATTGTTAAAAGATAACAAAAAATTATTAGTTAAAATTTTAACCCCGTTTTACCATCTTACGAAAAGGTTTTAAAATAGATTCAGATAAATTATACGGTCAACCTATATAAGTATTCTATATTATAAAGGATTTTTAGACATTTATAAGTCTTTTTCTATATTCTTCTATAGTAAAATTTTTATAAACAACATACAAAGACATGACAATGCTAAGATAAGTTATAATCAACAACGTACAAACATAAAAATGAGCAATAGTGAAGGTCTTTATGAACAGTAAATTGAAATATGATGACATATAATAATGTGAGATTTCCAAAACCCTGTAATAACTGTAACAGGCCAAATATTACAGAAAAAAAATGCGTATATGCTCAGTAGTTTATGCATTTTTCGTGTCTAAAGAAAAAAACGTTCAAAAAGTCGTCGATAGGTGAATATTTGGCGCTTCGGTAAAGAAAAATAAAAGAATGTTGCATAAACGAGTTCCATGTAGAGCGATTATATATATATATATATATGGATGAAGAATTCTCATCATTTACAGACAAGCTATCTTTCAATAGCGTGTAGTATTAGTAAAGCTATTTTATAACAGAGAAAACAAATGCTTGCGTTGCCAATGTGCTTGCAAATTTTGTGATACCACAATTGCAGCAAAGCGGGTATTCTACCATTGTCTCAGTTCCAGCATATTTATGCTAAATGCTGCGCCGCTGCACTTGAGATGTTGAATAGACAAAATTTTACGATAGCATTTCTCGAAAAGTAGAATAATTAGTCGTGTATTTCCCATATCATGACCACAAAAATTACTCGTGCCAGTCCTTGTGAATTTTACTTATAGCTAAAAAGTTTTTTGTATCATGGACTTTTTTTTTATTTGCACTTTAATGCATAAAATAACTTTAGAAATAAAGGTATATGGTGCGAGCTTCCGTTTAAAACATCGAATACCGTATGCAATTATTGAAATATCAATATGGTGAACATATTAAGCCAAATCTGTAAGCAACAATAAACATTGTTAAGAAACCGTTATTTGCTGTTTTACATCGCAATTACTATTCATTTACCACATATATTACGTCTGTAGTGAAAAGTTTATCCTAACAGCAAATTTTGGTTCATTTTTTTTTTTTTTTTTTTAATTTCTTTAGAAATCAAAACAGCATACGCTACTGCACAAGTATGTATGGATTTTTTTTTTATTACATTTGGCCCATTACTCTGAGAGCTATAAATTTCTGAACAGGTTACCTTATTTTATGCCGAACCTGTACTTAATTTTCATAATATAAAAATTCGTATTTTATGTACTAGTTAACTATGCAGTCAAAATGTGACATTTTGAAAAGTATAGGGGAATGTCTCTGGTTGTGGGCATGGTTTTGATTTTTGCTTATAACTTTTGATAGAGTAGATATTATGCAAAAATATGAATACCATTTGAAAGCTAGAACCCTTTGCTAACTTTTGATTAAGTATTTGTATTGATTCCGTCAATCAGAAAAAAAATTATCACCAATTTTGTGAAGTAGTCCTTTTTGGCCAAAAAAAAAAAAAAAAAAAAAAAGAAAGAAAAAAGTAAGTAAAAAAAAGAAAAACTGTGTACTCGGTTCTGGGCACACGTGAAAATTCCGCTAAAAATTGGAAAATATTACGAAAAACCACCATAAATACAGAAAATAATAAAATTTATTCATTTTGTAAAGATTCAGTAACCATAATAACAACAGAAAATGGCATTTTTCCAATTTTATTAGTTACCTTCTTTGTCCTCCAAATCAGAAGTGCAATGATTGTAAGTAAACTAATTTATATGTATAAAGGCATGCGTTAAAAGAACCAGACGATCACACTTGTTGCATTTGACTGAGTTGGCTCTTGTTAGGCATGGTAGTAGGTACTGCAAACAGATGATACAAATGTTGACATCATCATCAAATTATGGATACTCCTATTTTTAATATGCTTGGCTGGCAGTTTGACAGTTGGAATTTCCTTACTTTTTTCCAAGCTTTTTCTGAAGGGACACTGATGTTGCAAGGATCGCATTTGAAGGTGAAATATAGAACAAAAATAGCAGAAAACGCATTTCATAAATCCTTATAACTATTTTATTATACAATTACATACATGTGTAGGTGGGCAACGAAATAGGTTTTGTTCGTATTTACATGTTACAGGGTGTTTCAGAAAAATTTCCCAAAATTTGAAATGACATAATACGAAAGAGTGAGAGACAAGAAGTTGTAATAAATGGTATGTTGAACAGACAGATCTGGAATTTTCTATATGAATAAATTATGAATAGTTTTCTGATCTGGCATTCTTTTAACTTTAAATTTTTGCTAAAAGCTCCCCTTTATCATCGTCAGACTTCGACTTAATCTCTAGTATTTCAGTACTTTAAAAACGCGTTGCTCCAGAGAACACGAAATGATGTTTTTTTTCAATGATGTTCAACTTCCTATTAGAACCAGGGTCCAATTAAAAAATTTTTGTGCCCAGAATAATTTATTTTATGTTCCCCCTTAGGGGAGCCAGGCCCCTTCCTTCCCCAAAAAAAGGCAATTATTAGCATACTGTAAATTTTAGCTGGCGAAAAAGCAGACCTAAAATTGTTATTTGGTCAAAAAATCAATATGTGTATGTATCGGACTCCCAGTCAACCAAACGACAGATTAATTTAAAAATTTTATTCATGTAAGTGAAACAAAGTTCAATTAGAAAAAAAAAATGACGAAGATATAGACTATATAATTTAACCATTATTAAAATTGTGTGCCCTTCAGAAATTTTGTGTCCAGAGCAGGAACCCCGGGAGCCCGTGCGATAGTCAAGCTTTGATAACAACTAATTCAATACAATTCCCTAACACGTGTGAGCAATGAAACAGACAGACGAATGAACTGATCTTCCAAGTTAGAACTCCTACATTGATAGGCTGACGCATCCGCCATTTTCTAGCCCACAAGAACGGCTGACGATTTACTATTGGTAGTTTTTCGGCAATAAATTGCACGAATAACTCCACAAAAGGGCACCGCCTGTTTATATTTTCTTCTAATCCATAAAAAAGGAAAAAGTGGATTATAAATTGCAGATGTCACTTGTGGATACCCGGAGCAGGTGCACATCTTTGTAGTGTAAGATTTCCCTTATTTTCAACATATTTCATTTTATTTTCAAAGTTGTTTGACAAATTTAATATGAATGTACTGTTTTTTTAAGTTATTGTTTTTAAATTCTTTTAAAATTAACTTTAAAATTACATTTCTTTTAACGTGAAAGGTTGCAGTTTTAAGAAAGTTGGCGAAGTTCTTAAAATTGCCAACTTGTTTGTTTCGTGATAAGAAGTTCTAGCTCACTTGATCTGTATAGAAGTTTAAAGGCGATAACAACGCTAATCAGGTAACCTAGCTTTTTCTACTGCCAACACTTTCCCAGGCGGGCTAGAAAATGGCGGACACTGCGCCAGCTCTTATCATATAGGAGTCTTATTCTAAGTACTATATAAAAGCTCATGGGCTTGTGGCGCCACTTATTAACGAATCTTGGAACTATTTCTGCATACCGGTTTATAACAAATTCCATATCAGTCCATATAACATATCACTATTTTCATCGTTCTGTTTCTAGCTCTTTCACAGTTATGCCATTTCATATTTGGGGAGTCTTTGCTGATAAACCCTGCATGTACTATCTTACAAAATATTTTGAATATTTTATACGTAAAAAAATATTAATAAACAGAGTATCTTAAAATGATACAAATGCCCTTTTATTCTTTACCTATGAGAGACATGTGCAGGCAATGTAAATTTCAAAAATGGTCAAAATAAGGTATGAAATACAGTTATGTTATTATATTTCCAGTAACCCGTTAGTGCCCAGTGTCCTCATTTGAGGACAGCTAATAAAATGGCGCGTATATTTTTTGTGGGTTTTTGGAATGATTTCTGCTTTTTAGTGACAGTTTATAGCGTCACTCTAATTGATCCCTGAAAGTATTATGTGCTTATTATTAATTATTATTTCATAATTTGGATAGCAATTTTATAATATTTCATTCATCGCACATATATTTGCTTTTTGCGCAGGTACACTAACTTAAATAAAGTTGAATAATATATATTATTATACTTTACTTTGAAGATCTTTGTCAATATATAATAGGAAATCAATCTGTTATCTCAAAGTTTTTTCTATCTCGAAGTTTTCTCGCTAGAACACTAAACGTCAATAAATGATGATAGGCTTTACATTTAAAACTATCAGAAGAATTGTTTAAGTTAATATATTTTACTGTCAGTTGTCTATATTAATTTAGAAGTGAAATAATCATTTAATAATATTTTGTAAAATTAATTCGGGCGTTAACGGGTTAATATAATAAAGTTTCGTTTTGAAATTTTTATACAATTTCTCTCGACAAATTTCGTCAATTTCAATGCTTTTATTTCCTATATGACAAGACTATTTAAAAAAACTAATTGACTGTATCTTTAAAACTAACTGAATTATATTAGGATAAAAGAAAATGACTGATTCTTTTTTTTTTTTTTTTTTTTTCCATTTAAAATGTTGTTTCCTCCTCAAAAATAGAGATCATATGCTAATGGAAAATGAAAATTTTAAATAAAAAATACAATAAAGTGTGCTAAAAAATACCAAATGCTCTCAATTTTGTTTTATGAATGTTAGCACGTTGGTCTAAATTACAGTGAGTTAAAAAAAAAAAAAAAAAAAAAAAAAAATTGCATTTATTTGTGAGTAAATTTATTAGAGTGTTGCTTTAAATATATGTATATATAATGAATCTAAAAATCATTATTTTTTCTTTAGATAAAATGCCACAAACTTAAATTTCGATTTTGGCGAGACCCTATGCCCAGAACCGTTTTAAAGTTACAGGTATGCGGATTTTTATAATCATGTTTGTAATCATTAGAAATAAAACGTCTGTCATTGACAAAAATTGTCCAGAGAGGTCATATGAAAATTTAGCAGAGTGTAAATCTTAAAATTAATGGGATAAAATTTTGTCATTGTAGTCTTACTTGAGAAACATTTGGAAATTTACATTTTCCACTTATTTAAAATCGGTAAACAACACAGATCTGCGACGAAATTTTTTTGCTTCAACGTAATGTGTTTTTATGAAGTATTTATGAAGTTTATGAAGTTATTTATGAAGTTTTTATGAAGTAATTTATATATTCATAAATTTCCTTCACGTAGAGTTTTGCCAAAAAATAGGATTTTTTAACACAAATTAAGGCTGAACACTCTCCTATCTTACCTCCCATCTCAGTTATTCCGTAAATATGCAGTCGATGCAACCAAAGAAAGTGATTCCATCGAGATTCCATCGACCAAAGAAAGTGATTCCATAACTGATTGCATCGAGCCATCAAAGAAATACAAAGGAGGTATCTGGGCCGATGGAATGTTAAAGTTCTAGAAGGTTATGGTTGGATGCTGAATATAAAATACTCTCAACCGTGCACAGTTAAAAAACTGTAAGTATAGCTTTCATGTAAAATAAATAAATAAATATAAATAAATAAATACAGATAAAAATAATCATAAAAATTTTCGACTTCCGGTGTTCGACGGATTCACACGTTCTGATCGGTCTAGTACACGATTTGACTATTTGTAGAAAATGACTGTCTGTCCGTCTGTGTGTGTGAGACAAAAATTTTGTAGCGACTGTATCTCCAGAACTACCGCTCATAATTGTACATAAATTTATATACTGATGTACCTTGACCTAAATTAGTGTCCATCAGCTGTTGGTGTCAACCTCTCAGCAGGTGGCGCTGCTGTACAGCGATTTCCGCAGTTTAATGGTAGGCTATACCTAGATTCTATTGCGTATAATTAAACAAAACTTGATACGTGAGAAGGCCATTATGAGACATTATGCCGATTCAATTTGGATGCTTATCGGCCAATAGGTTGCACTGCTATAGTTCTGTTTTTCCCGAGAATGGGAATGCTATATTTCAACTTCGTTTAGCTGTAACGAAACTTGATACAGGAGATAAATATTATGAAAACGCATTTTTAAAAATGTTATTTATTAGTCTTATATATATATATATATATATATATATATATATATATATATATATATATATATATATATAGTGTTAGTTTTCTCTAAGATGAAAATCATTTTCATTCATCATGTTAGATAATTTTATTAAATAACAGTTTTAATAAATTTTTTGCACTTTTTTATAGGAAAATATAGAAGAAAGTCTTGTGGTGTCTACAACGTACTAGTTCAATTTAGCCTCTGCATCAATTCTTATGACCTTCATCCTTACTTTGTGAAAAACCTTTACATAATCGGAAGAAAGGACGAGCATTTCTAAATTCAGCATATAAAAAAAAAAAAAAAAAAAAAAAAAAAAACATGAATCACCAAAAACAATGAAATAAAAAAAATAAATACATAAAAGTACGAATTCACAGATCTGTATTATTTAACAACATATCACCCTTTTCCCGGTCCGGACACACTGTATAAAAATGACTGAATAAGAAACATTTTGATGTATTAAAACAACATGCATTTTTTATGAAATTTCCTGTTTACCACTATTCAGAATGATACAGTACTTTAAATTATTACTTTAAAATGCATACTTAAACAAGTATCATTGAAAAAGTAATCAATCATTAAAATAAGAAATTTTTTTCTTTCATGTCATTAATTAAAATTTATTTTTAGTTTTTCAATACACTTATACCAAAAAGCTACAACGTTAAAAATCCATTAAAAATAAGAAATTATTAGTAACACAATTATCTAGTGTAAAATGTTTTACTTTTTCATTAACATTGATAAAGTCATTGTACAACTATATATATATATATTTAAAAGTCATTAATTTAAAGTATTCTCTTACGAATTAAAAGAAACGAATTAAACTAAACTTAATAAGAAAAAAAAAATGATAATTTTACGCTTTTTATATTATTATTAATGAATTTTTAAGGTTGTTTGGATAAATGTATCTTGAATATGTCATGTCATATTAAGCATTTTCTTAATGAGACATATTTTTCAAAGATCTGCTTTTACTTTTAACGAAAAAAATAATTGATTTAAATTGTCTTTAACTCTTTGCAAATGGTTCACATTCTAAATTAATTTACAAGAACACAATTAGTAAAAGTTGAAGAAATGTTTCAAAAAATTTAATAAGTATTATATTTTAAATTTTGCATTCTTAAAATGTCCATTATGTACCTGAGATTTTATTTAAAAAATATAATTAAACATATTTAAAATACAAAATAAAACATTATTAAAACTTTTAATTGACATTGTTAATTATGCACTTTACTCAATACTTAAGAGAAAATTTAAATAATCTTAATAGAGAGAGCCTTTATTTATTTCATTTATTTATTTATTTATTTATTTTTGTAACACAAGCACAAAATTTAAATAAATACTAAGTTTTCAAATTAACTAACCGATTTGTTGCTTATACGGAAAGTTAGGATTTTGAAAAACTAAACTAAACTATTTTTTAAAAATATATAACATTAAAAGGAATTATTTTTATATAGACAGTGTTTCGTGTTACAGAAATAATTTTAATATAGCTGATATTTTATGGAGAATAAAATATATTTAAAATGCTAAATAAAATTGTGATAACTATTTTAATTTCAGTTTTTAATTTCATGTAGTTTACTCAAAAGACAAAAGAAGATTTAAAATTAATTATAATAGAAAGCTTTTTTCTTAAATCACAAACATAAAATTTAATCAAATGCTAAATTTTTAATTTGATCTCTTATTTACACAGAAAATTAAGATTGATAAAATAAATGTCTAATCTATATACCATTTAAAATTATTCAAATCTTTTTTTGTTGAATTACGTTTTGTCAAAATAAATGGTCATTCAATATTTCAGGCCCATTATGAACACATTATTGAATATTTTAATTTAAAATTTAAAGGTTATATTGTTTACTTAATACTTAAAAAGAAAAATTGTTAAATTAGGTTCTTCTTTAATAGGATTTTTGTTCGTAATAAAAAATTAAAATTTGAGTTAAAAAAAAAAAAAAAAATGATTTGTTCTCATACTTTTACAGAAAAAAAAAAATGGTATAACACATGCTTTTTATATACCAGTTAAAATATTTATCTTTTACCAAATTACGTCTCGGCTAAATATTTTGTATTTTATGCAAATCTATGCTAAATATTCTGTATTTTATGCAACGCATACAACGGAGATTAAATGGCTGAAAATTCCAAATTAACATTGTGCTTCTTTATACATACGTTTAATGTAAAGTTATTTGAAATGTGCAAAAGTTGATATTAGTAAACGAAACAAATTGTGCAGTTTAGAGGAATACGACAATAGAAGTCAATAATATATGGAATTTGCTTTTATCAAGCCTTAATTTTAATTAATGTACAGTTTAAGTAATTAGGGAGGAATATATGAAATACTGCTTCTTATTTGCAGTTTGTCATGAATATAAGTTCCGATCAACCATTAAAAATGCATATTGCTTGTATTATTTATAATATATATACATATATATTTAAATACACTTTACATATTTTAAGTATATAATTTGTGACAGCAAAAGGCGAGATGTATTAAACCCTCGACGACAGCTTTAATGCACTCAACTCATCCATCCCGCTTTTCGATGTCTTTTTCTAGTCAATTTTGTCATTTTCTTTCTTCCGGTATGAGCCTTCTTTTTTTTTTTTTTTTTTTTTTTAACCACACTTAAGGTTGTGAGTTTTTTTTTTTTTTCGTTTTTATTCCATGCTTTTTCTATGGATTTTTAGCTCCCCCCCCCCTCGTTTTCTACATTCTAAAGCGCGGTGGAATTACCTTCAAACTTACTGGCAAGGCTGGTCAGAATAGAAAGATGGATATTTTGTTTGCTATAAATTATCATTATGATAGATGTTAACTGGATTTTGCAGATTGATTAGACCAAGCATTATCTTTTACTATTTATAAACATTTATCTAAAATATATATCCCCAGTCTCTTCACAATAGCTTACAAACGTTAGCAATTTTTTATTTTAATGCTTCTGTAACCGTATCTTTTAACAATATTGAATTGTTAATATTTGGTAATTCTTTCCCTTGTTATCATCATCTGATATCTATATTAGAATTTTCCCGTCAATTCGGCACGTGTTAACATGATCCCAGAGAGCTGAAATTTCGCTAAAAAGTGTTTATGGTCAATCAGAAACTAATATATTGTGGCCAACACAAGACTTTCTTCTAAAGTTTGCTATATAAATTCATTCAGTTCAAATAATTTACAAAAACTATTATTCATTAAAATTATCTACCATGATGAATGCAGACGATTTTCATATTACAGAAAACTAACACTAAATATCCAAAGAAACACAGTTTAACTAACTAAAAATGTGTTTTTATAATGGTTATCTCATGTATCAAGTTTCGTACAGTTAAACACCGTACAAGTTGACATGTAGCATTCCCGTTCTCCGGAAAAACTGAACTATAGCAGCGCAACCTATTGGTAGATATACATTCAAATTGAATCGGCATAATGTCTCATAATGCCTTTCTCATACCTCAAGTATTGTTTAATTATACGCATTACAACCTGAAATATAGTCTTCCCTTAAACTGAGAAAATTGCTGTATTGAAACGCCACCTGTTGAGCAATTAGTACCAAAAGTTGATTCGCAGTAACTTATCTCAAGGTAAATCCACATACTAATTTTTTATACAATTTTATGCAGTAGTTTCTGATATATAATCATTCCTTAAAATATGAAAATCGCTGCACAACAGCACCACCTGTTGAGCAGTTGACCGGAAAAATTTATTACATATAAATTTATATGCATTTTTATGCAGTAGTTCCTGAGATATATACCTTTTTCTCAAACTGTAGAAATATCTGCATAGCAGCTCCACCTGTTGAGCGGTTGACACCCAAAAGTTGATAGGCAACAACTTATATCAAGTTGCATCTATATATAACTTTATATGCAGTTTTGTGCAGTAGTTTCTGAGATATAGGCTCCCCCTTAAACTGTGGAAATTGCTGCATAACAGCGCTACCGTTTGGGCGGTTAACACCAAAAGTTAATAGGCACTAATTAAGGTCAATGTGCATCTACATACAAATTTATGTATAATTATGAGCAGTAGTTTCGGAAATACAGTCGTCACAAAAGTTTTGTCGCACACAAACACACACACACACACACACACATATACGCAGACAGACATTTTCTAAAAATGATCAAATCGTGTTCCAGATATCTCAAGACGTGTAAATCCGTCGAAAATCGGAAGTCGAATTTTTTTACGAATCCAATACTTTCTTTCATTGAATATAGAAGAAAGTAAAAATTAGAGGGTATGCGTATCGGATTTCCAAAAATTAAAATGATAACAAAAACAAAAACAAAAATAAAAATAAAATTTTCCCCTCATTTAAAAGACACTCTAAAATATATCCAATGAATTCATGGACCACTTTTTTAATAATGTTGGACAATAAAGTGTAAATTGCATTAAATATTTGAAGAATGGAAATCATAAAGCTTTTCCCATTTATTATTTTTTATAAAAATGTATTGTATAATTTAGAATACAATTATGATTATAAGTATGATTAAATGACAATTATCTTCAGAGCGGTATTTGCATTAGTGTATTTTAAAAGCCTATTTGGTATTATACTAAAAATTTAAGTACAGTGCCTCATAATTCAACTGGACCTTACTTATTACTTACAAACTTTGAATAAACACCATAAAATGCAGTAAACTCGCAACAATTGTTTCGGGTCGAAAAAGCACACGACCCTTCATCAGGCGAATAAAGTAAAGTTTATTCGCCTGATGAAGGGCTGTGTGTTTTTTCGACCTGAAACAATTGTTGCGAGTTTATTGCATTTTATGGTGTTTATTCAAAATGGACCTTCCTTATTTAGAATTACTGAATGAATTACTTTGCACATTGAGAAAATCATGTTGGAATTCTGAAAGATTGATTAATACATATATTTTGCTCACAAATTAAACTTGAACTCACTTATTGTTTTTCGGTGTATGATCATACATTAATAATTTATAATGAGATTTCCTGCAATATTTGTGTAAGTTTAAATTCGTTTGTCCTTTGTGTGTTGCTTTCTATAAATTGCTGTATGGAAAAGTACATCTTGATAACAACATCTTAAAAGTGCATTAAAGATATAAAAGTATTAAGATATAAAAGTATATTTAAAAGTGTTGTAAGTGAATTTTGCAGTTTATCACATACTTTATCTGAAAATTTATATGCCCATTATCTAAACACTATCATAAACTTTAATATTTTAAAAAGAATTTAGTTGTTTGAATCAATGCATAATTATTATGTTAATTTTGATTGGAATATCTGGTTTCATTGGGTTCAATAACCATAAATCTAAAGTTTCATCAATTTACCAACACATTTCAGCATATCATAATTAATTTAAATGAAGAATTAAGGAATAATAATTTTAATGTAAGATATAATGGTTTCTGTATATATTATTTGGAATTGCTTATTTAATCATGCAATTAAAATTCAACATAAAATAATATACCTTAATTAATATTAAGCTTTATGAAATTAATCAGTATAATAGCGAATTTTAGAATTAGAGAATTTTTAAAGCATGACGTAATAATAAAAAAAAAAAAAAAAAAATTGTTTTAAAATACTTGTACTTATCTTCTTTTTATGCATTAGATTTCAATTTATTATCATAATTAGTTTCTTGTAAATTTGTGGTATGCAAATTCTGATGTTTATAATTTAATAAAAGTAAAGCAAAAATTTGATAACTCAAACATTTAATCACTGGTTTTAACTAAACAATGCCAATACTATGCGGTAAACATTAAGGTTAAAAAAAAAAAATGAAAGCAAATTATATTAAAAATTATCATATGTAAAAAAATGTTAAATTTGTGAATTGATTTACTGGAAATATAATACGACTTTAATGAAAATTTATAACCTTAAAAAAATATTCAAAATTAGAATTATGACGCGAAATGTGACTACGAGCATAAATGTAACGTCCGAGTCTTCATTACTGCAAAGTTTTTCAAAGCAGAAGCATTATAAGCAAAAAACTGAATGTCCTCAATATATTAAATAGGATTTGTATTTCAAGATTCTTTCGTTACTGTAAAAACATGAGTAGAGGCTCTGTATGTAACGCGTCAGCGGCCGCAAATATCACCCAATTGATACACATGTTCGTGAGCTACACAGGATTAGCTGATTTTGGAAGTGTATACTGTTTGTAGATCGTGTAATGGAACACAATTAACATTTTCTTATCATTAGACCTATGGATAGAATTTGTATGTACCACGATGATAGCGGCCGCAAAATCCCACGATTATCTTGCAAATTTTTACACACGTTTATGAATTTCACGAATTAGCAGTATATTTTTAAAAGTATTCTGCTTGCGGCTCGGACATAGACTCATCAAAGTATTTCTTATCAAAGACCTACAGTCAAAATTTGTGTGTACATAAATAGCGGCAGTAAAATACTCGATTGACTTGTAAAATAGTAATGTTTAAGAGACATAAAAAATAATCTGTTTTTTTTTTTTTTTTTAATATAAATATTGTTCACGGTTCATGAACAGGACACACCGAAATGTCTCTTTCAATGTTTAAATTTACTTTTAAATCAAAATTACAAAAAACACAGTAACTCGAATTATCTGACGCAAAAATGGTATTTTATGTTTGAATGATGAATTATATATATATATATATATACATATATATAGAAAGAGAATTAGATATAGATCGATAGATAGATATAGTATGCATATATCCCCTGTGATTTATTATGCTTTCTGCGACAAGCTTCCTCAACACCAAAATCTTTCTGCAGGAATAGTTTGTGAAGTTAACATTTACGAATTCAAAATAAATTATTTTTAAATAGTAAATGATATTCCGTATAACCAATGTATTTAAATTTTAACTAGGCACAAATGCATATATCTGCACTATTGCAAGAAAATACTCTTTTTTTTTTTTTTTTTTTTTTTTTTTTTTTTTTTAAGAAAGGTGAAAATAAATCTATTGATCTTAATTGCTTCAGATTTTTTGTTCACATTAATGTACAATATTGTTTATAAAATATTCAATGAATTCAAACCATCAAATGCAGTAAAACATCAAAAATAATCTGCAAATTTTTTTAAGGTATGAAAATCATGAAATGTCTAAATTAAACAAATGTTACAAATACTTTTAAAATTTCATTACTTTTTTTTATATTATATTTAAATACACAAATGCACTTATTTCATAATGTGCAAACCAAACAACATAAAATATAATACAGAACTCAAAATTAAAATACAACAAATTAAAAGTAAAAAATTAATATAGAATACTGAATATCATAATGAAATATAAACAATTTACAACATTTATAGTTTTTGAGATTATTAGAAAGATGCAAGATAACATTCTAATACACAAGATTCATTTTTTTATATTATATACAAATAGCATATAAAGATGTGTGTTTGAAATCTAAAAAATGGGATTTGACATTAAAGAATTCAGAATGTATAATTATACCATCATTTAAATACATAAAGTAAAACAGAATACAAGATCTAAGTAACGCAATTATAGACAAAGCATAGTCGAAATATTTTCATAAAGGTTGAGGCATTTGAAATATTTAATTTTTTAGGAAATGTTGAAATGGGAAATGTAACATATTTCATGGATAAAATCTATAATAAAAAATAATGATTACAGATGAATGAAACAAATTGAAATCAATTAAAAGTAATATTTGATATTGATATCTATACGAATAAGTAAATAAAAATTAATATATATAATGATCCTCATCTGTCATGAACGAATCCGGTTAGTACCGCTTCAAAACAGAAACTTTTGGCAGCCATTTTTTTTTTCCGTTTGTTCAACTCACTGAGCTGGTTCAACTTACGGAAACATACATATAATATGTTTTGTATCGCACGTATTCTTATTTATTTTCACTAAAACCTTGAAAAACTATTCAATTGTAATGTTTAAAGATCTAAACTAAATATAATGAATCACTGGCTATTATAAACATGAATCTATAAATGGAATTATGTAACTTAATGATTGTAAGCAACGGAATACCAAATAAAAACAAACCAAAACTGTTGCCATTCAGAAAATACAAATTCCAAATGGATTCCGAATGAACGACTCTTTGACTGTTTCTACGAAAAAAAAAAAACGCTTAAAGTATTTCTAAAACATATTAAAGCCTTAAAACTTTTGAAATATTTGTAAAAGCATATTAAAGTCTTTAAATATTTTTATCAAGCTTCATTGTTTGTTTACATTGTAAGGTATGATTGGCGTCGATTTCAGTACGTAAATGACGCCAGTTGATTTTAGTTTTGAAATTAGTGTAAATTTATAGTTGGGATAGAATGTTTGGTTGGGCAAGTAAAGGTCACCAGTTGAAATGAGTATTGAAAGTAGAGTAGTCTAAGGTGATAATGTCGAGTCAAGATAAAATGTTCGGTTGAGAATGAGAAAGTCCCTAGCTGGATCCCGGATATTTTGGCGATGTTGCGGGTGAGATAGCTGGTTGGAAGCATCGAGTAGAGTTGAATTTGGGTTAGCATGGAGTGTCTGTAATTATTGGATAGTTAATTAGAAAATACGCAAGCAAAGTGATGACGTCACTGACCGTCAGTGGATGCAAAAAAGATTTCCTATGTTAATCGCCAATGGATTTTTTGTAAAAAATTATTAAAAATTGAGGCAAATTATTTCCCGATTTTAATCCCCATATTTCGGTATAGATATGTATTAGTTATCGTCTGCATGAGTTAGATTAAGTTGTTTTTGCTGTAAAATTGATAAAATTTAAATTTTAAATTTCAAAACTTTAGAAAAATAAAATAGCAAACTTCCATATTCGATTGAAAACATAAGCATTTCATTTCAAAGGATGATATTTACACAATAAATATCCAACTAATATAGTAATTAAAAGGAAAATGATAAATATTATTCTATCATAATTTGAAGTCAAATTTGTTTTCAAATGTCTAAATAAAGTGTCTCATATGTTGCAAGGACTCATATGTTGCAGCGGACTACAATACTCACATGTTGCAGCGGAATAGATTTAATATATCTGTCATCCTTGGCGGAAAAAAAAAAATATCGCCAAATTATTTTGGCGAACATATTTTTAATTCTTTTCAAAAATCATGGTTATTTTAACAACTTATATTAAGAGAGCGATGAATTATATGAAACAATATTTCGTACAATACATATTACGAAAATAAACATCTGTCATGTATATTTTCGTATTATGTTTTTAATCGCCAAATACAAAAAACGCCAAAGATGACACAGTTTTGAAACTTAAAATTTTGTCAATTTGACAGCAAAATAACTCAATCTAACACATGGATACGATAGCATATCTATACCCAAATACAGGTATTAAAATCGGGAAATAATTTTTCTCGATTTTTAATAATTTTTTACAAAAAATCCAATGGACGATTAACATAGGGAATCTTTTTCTTGCATCCACGGAAGGTCAGTGACGTCACACTTCGCTTGCGTATTTGAAAACAGGATCTTCGATAGTCTTAAAAAAAAGTATTTTGGTAAAATGAAGTGAATAGTTTTTTACTTTCTCTTACCCATAGGGTCGAGAAAGTATTGTTTTAGGGTCAAATTTTCAAACGTGGGTTTTCGTTATACTTACATGTTCTGAGGTCCCCTGAATACGAAAATCATGTTTTTAGCGAATGGTCTCTGTGTGTGTGTGTGTGTGTGTCTGTCTGTGTGTCTGTTATCAGCATATGTCAAGAACAAATAGTAGCAGAAATTCCAAACTCGGTATTCTAAATGTGTATCATATAGGGATGCTACAGTAAGATTTCGTTGAGATGAAGCTAATGGTTCGTGTACAGTGACATTCAAAAGTATGCAAATACATTGCGTCTATGGGGGAAATTGCAGGTAAGTAGAGTTTAACATCTATAAATTGCACTAAACCAAATGAAACGAAAAAATATTTTTTGTAATAGATATAGTCAACTGGGAAAAAAAAATTGTGTATGTAGGAGCCTCCCCCCTCGAGGGGAGTAAATTTCCATGATGGGCATCTTTCAAAGGAGCTCGCCAAATACATTTAAATGATCACGTGGTAATCTTCATGTTCTAAACATTGTTTTCAAGATTTATTGTTCACATTCCGTCATTTTTGACGGGGTTATATACTAGTAAATAAATAAAAGCATTTGCTGTTTAATTCGTATTTAATCAAAACACTACTATTAAATAAAATTCCTTTTGCTTAAAAAAATATATATACAGTCGGCTGCAAAATTATTCGAGCACTAGCCAATAATTCCTATATTAAAAAAGTACACTTAAGACTGTTTTGCTAAGTAATTCCTTGTCGAATCATATTCTTAGACTGTTTAAGAACATGACTCGACAAGAATTTATTTAACAAAGCTGTATTAAGTGTACTTTTTTTTGGCAAGGATTATTGCTAGTGCTCGAATAATTTTGCAGCCGACTGTATATATTCAACAAAACCTTTGGTTTGATTTTTATTCAAGATAATTATTTAATTTGCAATATTTCAATTAAAAAAAAAATAGCTGGAACCCGTCGATGTCGATTGACCGTAATGTTTCAAAAATCGCCGCATTATTATTTAAATGTATTTCAAGTTAAAACATCTAATATAATTTACGACATTTCACTTAAAAATAGAAATTCGGAATATTTGCTATATTTTATTTTCTATTTCTTTTAATACTAAGACTACATGTTAGCTGACCCGCCCGGCGTTGCCCGGGCCTATGATGATAACCTTAAATGAACCTTAAAATTGTATGATTTCATATCTTAAATTCGATTTTGTTTGAATTTCTATTTTTAAATAAAATCATCGTGAAAAAATCAGATGTAACAAAAAAATTACGTCGAACAGAACGAAACTCTGCCTTGTGACCCCGGTGCCTGCGACAGCGCATACGCCGGCCGCTAATAACATAAATTTTTTTTCCAAAAGTTAACCTGTAACCGAACGAACCTGCCCGGGCGTTGCCCGGACCCATGATAATAACCTTGGATGAACCTTAAAATTGTATGATTTTATATTTTGAACTGGATTTTGTTTGAATTTCTATTTTTAAATGAAAGCATCACGAAAAAAATAATCAGCTGTAAAAAAATAAATTACCTCGAACCGAACGAAACTCTGCCTTGTGGTCCCGTTGCCTGCAGCGGCGCATACACGGACCGCTAATAACATAAAAATTCCCAAAAATTAACCTGGAACCGAATGAACCCGACCAGCGTTGCCCGGGCCCATGTTAATAACCTTAAATGAACCTTAAATATGTATGATTTTATATCTTTAACTCTATTTTGTTTGAATTTCTATTTCTAAATGAAAGCATTGCGATAAAAATAATCATCTGTAACAAAAAAATACCTCAAATCGAACGGAACTCGGGATCGTGACCCCGGTGACTGCGGCAGCGTATATACGGGCCGCTAATAACATGAAAAAATTCTCAAAACTTAACCTTGAACCGAACGAAACTCTGACTCGTGTTTCCACTGCCTGTGGCTGCGGCACCGTATAGCAAGCATGCTACGCACGCGCTGCAAAATCCACTTTCCTCCATCAGGGGGCACAGTATGTTTTATAATAACATGATCAATCGCCTTGAATTTACAAGACCTTTCAAATAAGGTGTTACATGGTGGTGTAAACTGCAAAATCCTTTAGTTCCACTTTCCACCACCAGGGGGCGCAATGTGTTCTGAACGAACATCACCATCGGTCAGGAAATACCAAGACCTTTAAAATAAGATGTAATATGATAAGGCATACAACAAAATCCCCTAGTTCCATTTTTCATCACCAGGGGGCGCACTATATTGTATACGAACATCACCAATCGACATGAAATTTCAAGATCTTTAAAATGAGATGCTACATGCGTGGGTCTAGAACGGATTTCCCCCCTCAAACTAATCACCCCTTTCCACTCCCCCAAATCTATTTTCCCCCTTCCCCCCCCCCCCTTTAAAATAAAAAATTCCAAATTCGCAGAAAGTGATTTTTTAGTATCGAGTCTAGTCCTCTCATGTACAATTTCTTCACCGTGAAGTAATTTGGAACTGTGTTTAATCCCTGCCCCCCAGGGTGGAACCGTTCGACTTTTTTTTATTTTTCTCTTTTGATGGCACATCTACAGATCAAGACTTTTTATTAAAAACCTCAACCAAATTTTTACACCTAGCCGTTCTCTCAATTTAGTGGAGACAGACAAAACACGTTTCAAATTAATATATAGATAAACATTTTTTTAAAAATTCAAATGCTTAAAAAATGAAATGAACAAACTGTAGAAACTAGTGATAAGAGAATTTTTGTAAAATAAATTAATAATTTTTTTAACGACTTCATATGCTTAAACAACAAAATTTAAAGCTAAGAATTTTAATCACAATTAAAATAATCAATGATTAGTAAAGAAAAAAATTAGAAAATTTGCCAGTTTTATAACTTAAGATACCCATTAGTATTTATTGCTAGGATCTTTTACTACATATAAAATGCTAAAAACCAATAAAGTATTTTTAAGACTAATTTCTTAATTTTCTATTTTTTGAAGCAAGGTTTGAAGCTTCATCTTTTATTTCGCGTATAACTACAGACGTTACAAATTTCCCCATAGTCTTATTTCTGTATATATTTGTGAAATGTATTGCATAGTTTGAACCAAACATTAAAATTAATGCAGCTTTTAAAAAGTTACCTGTATTTACTACCACGCACGTATGCACGCTTCACATACATGAAAGAAAAAAAATCACTAGATGCAACTTATTTGTCGTGCGTAAATCAGTACAGCAGCAATCACGCACTTATTAAAAAAAAAAAAAAAAAAAAAAAAAAAAAAAAAAAAAAATCACTGGATGCAGCTATTTTGTTATGCATGAATCTGAAAATGCGTGAAATATGAAATTCGAAAAATGGTCGCAAAGCCACATTCTTTCGAAAAAAACATGTTTTTGCAATACAATAAATACACAGGACACGAGCGGCAGGCACGGCGTGAAAACAAAGTTTGGAGACACGAAAATGAAGTTCCGATGTGAAGAGGTTACCAGTGAAATGTGTCGGTGCACCGAATCATATCACCGCATCACGAATTGCTAATGCATGCCGTATCAAAGCTAACCCAAGTGAGTTACATCCACTTTATCTCCTCTCCTTATTCAGGATTGAGGCGATCGTAACTGCAGAAACGTAAATTTGTTCTGCAGAACAGTTTATAAACTATTCTTTGAGTTTCTCTCTCTCTCTCTCTCTCTCTCTCTCTTTTTTTTTTTTTTTTAAACATAATGGCAAAATTTATTTGACTTAAGTAAAATCTTTCTGCAAGAACATTTCTGTTTCTGCGACATTGTCGCCGTGACGCCGTGTTTCTGCCACGGGGCATATATCTATCTATCTCTCTATATATACATACATATATATATAATTATTTTAAATAATGTGGAATAAGTAAAATAGGTTTGCTCTATACTGAGTAATACAAGTGTTATGTTAAGACCAATCTGCAGATAAACTAGTTCTATTAAAATACAAGCTTTATATACTATTTCACAGTAGTGTTGTAGAACTAAAAGTCATTTTTTACATACATATTATAGAAAATACAAGATCGTTTTAAATTACAAAATTATAATTAAACAATTATATCTATAAATACAATAAAGTTTTTAAGGAAAAGTTCAAACATAATGTAATTTCAAAGATAGAACTGTCCTTTTCTTCTCATACATTGTGTTTTGAAAGTATTTTTAATGTATGTAATGCAGCCAGATTTCTCTAATAAATAAATTATAATGACATCGTCATAAATCATAAACATAATTACATTTTTTAAATGTTAATTTTGAACAATCATCCATACAATTAAACTATTTAACTTTAATTCTGCCAGTTATAACAAAAGACGACTCGCAGACAAAATGCTCACGAATATCGATAAAAATTGCAATTGCCTTCGCGAAACAATTAACAATTCCGCGCTTTATCACAAATAAAATACAAAAAAAATACCTTTTCATTGTGATTTTATATAGTACATTGCGGCATCCAGTCGTGCCTGACGCTAAAATGCCTTATTATAGATTATCAGTACACTGTCAAAAAAAAAAAGTCCTGTTTGCTGCAGTTTTGCTTCCTAAAATTTTCTGTAATTCAGAAAAATGCGTTCTATCAAAGTAATTTTTCCTTTGATAGAACGTATTTTTCTGAATTACAGAAAATTTCTGGCAAAAAACTGCAGCAAACAGGACTTTTTTTTTTTTTTTTTTTTTTTTTTTTGACAGTGTATCGTCGAAAAACCTAAATCATTTACAGTACTATAAATCATTTTACAGTACAGCATCCTATATACACTGTTAAAAAAAAAAAAAAAAAAAAAAAAAAAAAGAAAAGAAAAGAAAAGAAAAAGAAAAGAAAAGAAAAAGAACTTTGCTGCATTTTTAAAAAAATGCAACTTTTCTGCCAGAAATTCTTTGTAATTTGATAAAAATGTAAAGGACGGAAAAATTACGTTGACAAAACGTATTTTTCTGTAATTACAGAGAATTTCTGGCAGCAAAATTGCATTTTTTAGTAGTGTACACTACTAAAAAATGTAATATTGCTGCCAGAAATTCTTTGTAATTACAGAAAAATGCGTTTTGTCAACGTAATTTTTCCGTAATTTGCGAGTTTTTCTCAAATTACAGAGAATTTCTGGCAACAAATTGCACACACACACACACACATCACACACACATACACACACACATACATGTATATATTTCGATAAATGTTGTATTGACTCATTGCAAAAATATGTCTAAGCCCTGTTTTTTATGTTGTCTAAAACACAAGGATATTCTTTTAAATTTAACTATTTCTTGGCTACTTTTAATTTCCATGAATCCGTTGCACAGCCGTACGATTCATTTGTGCGATAATTTCGTTTAGCATTTAATTAACAAATCGCATTTTTTCTTAGTTGTATAAAACTAATACTATTTTTATGATATTTCCCTTCTATTTATTAGAATTTGTATTTATTCGAAAGAATATTAAGATGTATGAGAAAGCTCTTCAGATAGCTTCCAAAGGTATTTAATATCTGTACGTTTGATTAAAAAAAAAAAAAATCCCATATCTAAATCCTTCCCCACAGCTTTCTCAGATATTCAAATAAATAAGGACTAGTACCACTTAAATCCCCCCCCCCTCTGTACAAGGAAGACGTTTTATCCAGTCCTTCGTAAGACCAATTTGTCATAACCCAAACACCATCATCTGTTTATTTATTTAGTTATTTTTTTTTTCAAACAACTTTAAATTGCATAAATAACATTTTTAAATGTGTTTCATTAAAATATAATTGGTCATTTTTTCATACATATTTTGAGTAACTGGTGTTTCCGTTTTAACTGTTGAAGTCAATAGTAAAAGTAAGAATGCTTCAACTTTTAGATTTGAAATAAATTGTATTATTCAACATGAACAATTTTCGGCATTAAACTTTTACGGACGAATGTTTTCATTCGAAAATATTATTCTTTAAATTGTTATTGCATTGCTTTGAAAAAGTTTTGAAGTTTTATGCATTTTGATTAAGGAAAAAAAATAATAGTAAAAATAATAGCTTATACTTTTTAATAGCGATAACAGCTTACAATAAAAAATGTCTCGAAAATAAGAAAAATTGTTTTTTAATTCTTTGCCTACACTGTAAAAAATATGTCCTGTTTGCAGAATTTACACGTATTTTCTGAAATTACAGAGAATTTCTGGCAACAAATAGGGCATATGTTTTACAGTGTAGTTTAGAGTTTAACGAATAAGTGAACATTGAATAATCTAATGTGTATCTTATAAAACGTTATCTTATCTTATAGTATATGATACTGTTAAAAATTAGTGTTAATTTAAACCTTGGTGTTGAAGCAGCTGCAACCATCCGATAGTTTAATCTTTTACCATGACTTGGTATTTTTCTGTTGAACCAAATATTGGTATTATGTTTAAAAAAAAAAATAAAAAATAAAAAAATACAACCAAGACGGGGATTGAACTGAAGACCTTATCTCAAGTGAAACACTCTGACGTTGTGCTATGATTTCTTGCCAACTAATACTCTGTGTGTGTGTGTGTTTCGTTGATTTCGATAATCTAAATTTTCTGGTGTCTTATCTTATCCCATGGCGAGTTGTTGCACAAAATTTGCACTTTACCCTATGTTTTCGTCTATGCTATTTAGCTTGGTTTGGTTTCAGTAGGAATTTTACTGATTCATACTGCCCTTGTGAAATGGATGTATGGTAGCTCCAAGTTTTGGTGCAAATTAAATTCAGTCTCAAGAAGTAGAAAATTTAAATGTGAGTTTGAACCATATTATGGTATTGTTTATAACTTTACTCCATACAGTCGTTCAACATTAAACTGAAATTTCAACAGTGTATAGTAACCATATTAGAGCACTTTTATAATAAAACAGCGTTAAAAAATATTACAGTTAACTCAACTCGGAGGTATTTTTATTGTATAGTAAAGACAAAAAATATAGTTATTATGATAAATAGGTTTTTTCTACATTTTTTCAAAACGTAGAAAAACGATTTAAAGCAAAACAGGTTATCTTCAAATTTCCCGAACATATTGTCGCGCTACTATAAACATAATTTTATAGTTTATGGTACACGATATGAAGGACTGTATTTTAAAGTTCCTAATGTGCTTCACAAACAGGAAAACGGTTTCTTAACAGTTTAATTGACAGACATTTCAGACTGATGGAGCTTTCACTGTCCCAACTCTTGTTTTAATATTGTAGCTAAATTCATACATATTATTTAAGGCTATTATTAAATTTTTTTTTTTTTTTTTTTAATTATTATTCACCTAATATTCTCTCACGTCACCTTTTGAAACATATCCTACTAATGTTAAGTGGCTTTGTACATAGGCAACTTTTTTTGCACCCAAACAAGTTGCCCGAGAGTATATAAGTTTGCTTTTCTTGTAGTTGCAGTTGTTTTTAATGCCACTCGGAATTTCCGAACCCGGTAGTAAAACTTCCTGAATTAAGACGAGAGGGCTGCACCTTCCGTTTTTGAAGCACACTGCAAGGGCGGAAGCATGGCTTCAGCTTGAAAATCTGGCAAATGATAGCAGCAGCAGCAAATAATTGCTCGCAATTTCGAAACGGTTCAGGGCCAAGTAATGCCTGATCCAGTACCCCCAAAGTATAATATTAATGAGAATTTGGAGGAATTTCCTACAACGACAGATTTAACGTAAACCATTAGTGTACACGGCGGTCTTTCGCCAGCTCGGGCATTGAAACCACAATGTTTCAATTACGAGCCCTATGTTCTTACTAGGGCTGACACAGGCGACATTTTTTTATTATTATTTTCGTATCACCATTTCAATAACATAAAATTTATAATAATTTTATGCAAGCAAAGTGCAGATTTACCTGCGAAAATACATAAAATATTTTATTTTTTCGGAAATAGTGGTAAGAGAAGAAATATAAAAAATTTCGCCTGTGGCAGCCCTATCTTACTAATCAAGCTACCACAGGTTTGTGTTTAAATTTAGTGCGGCCATGTATAGAAATTCATATCACAACCTGAGATGTTCTTCGAACCGTATGCAACCATAATTGAAACGCGTTTGGGTTATTTTCGATGACTTTGTAAGCAACGAATGCATGCTATTTTAAACATATTCTATTTGAAACATACTTTTTTCTATATAAAAATGTACGTTCATTTCACTTTGTTTAGTGTTGTTAAAAGTTGTTAAACTGTACTTACGAGAATTTTTTCCATAAATGTGATGTATTAGAATGTTTTTGTACGTAGTATATTTACACGACATATTTGTCTGATATCAAAGAGATGTTTCACGTTTTTCCCATATAATGCATATGCAGAATTTCTAATTTAGATATCTTGCAGATACTTATTTTTAACTATGCTGCTATTAATGACTTTACACACATTTAGATAAACATAAAAACCTCATTTTCATATTTAGGTGATAACTACAATAAAAATTAATTTTGAAAATTTGACCCTAAAACAATACTTTATCATATTGTTTAAGCTTTAAAGCAATACTTTATCATATTGTTTACGTCTTTAAACAATATTTTATCATATACTAACGGAAAATTAAAAATATCCTTTTAAATTAGATAGATATGTCTATAGTTAAATTAGTAAATATTTTTTTAATAATACTGTAACAAGAAATACTTTTTTTTTTTTTTCGTTAAATCTTATTAACTATTCGTTGAAATATATTTTTTTCGATTGCGAATACATTTTATCCGAAAGTGAACAAATTCGTCAAACATTGGCTTAATATATATAACTGTGAATAAAATTAAACAAATATGTTAAAGTTATTATAATAGAATGTATAAGAAAAACATTTATTATTTCCGTTTTATTCTTAGCATTAACAACATCGTCAATATCAATAAAAACAATATGCTCGACATCTTATAAAGCTGGCACTATCTGAATCTTTACCGAATGAAGTAGAAATATAGGTTATGTCCATTTCTATATAAACTCCATAAACAACATGTTTATTCAACATGGATAACCTCTCAAGAAGCAGAGTAATGGCACCTGAAGCATATTTGATGATGTCAGATATAATGTTTTGGCTTGTTCTTCCTAAAAAATGCGAGAGAGGGATCATATAAATTATTTTCTCATAACAAATGCTAGCCATTTTCGATAACGGTTTTTCGTTAATAAAAATATTAGTTTCATATAATGATAACCTGTGCTATTATATTACTCATTTCTTAAGATTTTAAGTAATATGATAGGATAAATTAACTCTTTAAAATTATTTTTTTCCATAAACTTCTTATTTCTAAGACAATTTGTAATAATTCAAATACAATGTAAAATTGATGTAGATGTTCATAAACTTAAATTATAAAGTTATGCTAAAAGCATTTTGCTATAAGTATCACAATAATTCCTGTATAAAATATCAAAACTTTGAAAATAAACATTTCTATAACATTAAAAACAAAAACTATTTTATTTACGAGACAAAACTTTAGTTAAACTACATTTAAAAACAAAATATATATTTAAAAACGATTAAAATTTAGACGTTTCGAAACCCGTCCAGGTTTCCTCATCAGTATCACTACAACATGATTTGTAAGCATTACATGAATACACAAGGAATTTATAGAAGTGCAGAATATTGAGGAGCCAGTGTGCCTGCTGCATTGAAAGTGTAGAAATGACTGGCAGTGTGCCAACTCTCAAGGAAAATACGTGAACATGGAGCTTCTATAACATGTTTCATAAGGGCAATATGGATATTGCATTGTGAAAGATTTTATCGAGCAAGTACAAAGTTCACATTATCTGTCATTTTTTTTTTTTTTTTTTTTTTTTGTAGATTAGGGTACAAAAGATAACTAAAATAGAGTATTCACAAATGAAATATATTTATTACACATGAAATTGTAAAAACATGAGAAATACCATAACAAAACAAATTCATATGCAAATGGCTCTTCCACGGCTGTACCTGTTCATTAAATAACTAAAATGGAGTATTCACAAATGAAGTTTTGTAAAAAAGTGCACAAAATGTAAATTTTAAAATTTCATATTTGGACAGTGGAAATTTTAACCATGAAATATATTTATTACACATGAAATTGTAAAACCATGAGAAATTTCACCTTGTCAAGACAAATTCATATGCAAATGGCTCTTCCACGGCTTTACTTGTTCCTTCAATGGCAGTAACTTATTCAAAGAAACATTTTTATTTAACAACTTCTACTAATTTAGGAGGAATGATGTTTGATAAGTATGATAGTCTATTAGACAAGCCTACAATTCGACAAAAGGATGGATATTGAATTAAAAAAATCCCTACAAATTAGTAAATTGATCTAAATTTGAAAAAAAAAAAAAAAAAAAAAAAAAAAAAGATAAAATATGCCATAAAAAACATCATTACAATGTTTGCCCTTTCAAATGCGTTCTGATGATTAAGGAGGTCCGGGACACCCAAATTTTTGTTTTTATCATTTATTGATGAATTGCTAAAATTATTATTATTTTTTTAATTGAGGCGTTTTTGACTATGAAGTTGAGCAAGAAAAAATCTTTAAAAAAATTTAAACTAAAATTTAAAAATTAAAATTTTTGATAAATTTAAAATTTGTTATATCTCATGAACTAATGGTTCAATTTACAAACCTTTTTCACTTTTATATACAGAAAAGATTTATCTTCAATTTGTCTTCAGGGTTTTTGATTATAATAATATATTTTTTGAATATTAATTTTAATTTGAAAAAAGTTGGTCATGCTTATTTCATGCATAACTTTTGGATTACCAAAAAAGTTTTGCTCCTAATTAAAAATCCCAAAGACAAATTGAAGATAAAACTTTTCTGTATATAAGAGTGAAAAAAGTTTGTAAATTGTATCAAAAATGTTTAATTTTTAATTCTTAAAATTTTATTTAAAATTTAAAAATTTTATTTAAAAATTTTTTAAGATTCTTCCCTGCTCAACTTCGTCGTCAAGAAAGCTCCAATTTTAGAAAAAAAAATAATTGCAGCAATTCATCAATAAATAATAAAAACAAAAATTTGGTGTCCCAGATCCCTGTAATACAAAAGATTTGGAGAGTGTTGGCATCGAAACTTTTCGTTCTTGTTAAATTTAGTTCACGCTTTATTTTATACTTTTTAAAAAAATTATGCAGCATTTATTAACTAATTCTGAATTCGTCTTATATATATGAAAGGATAAAGAGAGGTAAGTTTTTAAATTATTATTTTATTATTTTAAATTAATAGTGAGCAATAATTTAAAGAAAATCCCATTAGAAAGTCTTAACTTAAAATTAATTCTAAAGTTTCCCCTGTAAAGTAAGTTTTAGTACAATGCGTGAGCATAACGCAAAAGTCATAAAAGAGAACCAACTTTAAGACAAGAAAGTGATAAATAAGTGCAATCTGCAGCTTTTTGTGGTTTGGAGCTGCATAGTAATTAATCCCAGTTATCTGGACCTCAGCTGTCAATCATTAAGTTAATATCCAATAAGCATAGGAAGGAGTGGTGTGATTTCCCGCCTAAAATGCCAGTATTTAGGTGAAAACACGGGCAGAGGAGCTCCTCTCTTCTGGTGTGCTCTTGCTTAGTAAACTTACGTCAAATAACTGCCCGAGAGGGGTCACGTGATCGCATTCGGCTGCACTGCACTGCATCCATTTGCTCAACTCACAATCATGGACTGTACCTTATATGTTCCAGATGGATAAAAAAAACATGTGCTGCAATTTTGGAGTTATTACTGAGTGCCAGCCTCTTTCCTTCATAGCTATTATGTGATTCAAGTAAGGGAATTCGTCACATTAAAATAAGTCGACAGGCATGGACACCTGCATAAAATAAAAAATAATGGTACTCAATAAGTTATGGCTGCAAGAAAATAAATTGTGCTATTTCGTGGCCCCTCTCCGGATGCACATAGAAAGAAAAACAATAAACTAAATACACAGAAGGAAAGAAAATAATAAATTAAATCTATATCAATAAAAGCAGCCTTCTCAAAAGAAAAATATTGTTCCTTATCTGTTAATACCTAATGAAGAAAAGAAAATAAAGGATAATATATTCATTTAATCATTCAAAAAGAGCTTTCCTACTATTTTTCATTCAAAAGAGAATTAATCTCCTCTCAAATAAAGTGGGTCAAATTGTATGGATCTCTCTGCATTCATAATGTGTTCTGTCATTATCAAGAGTGTGGAATCAAGGTCAGAGCCATGTGTTGATAAAAAGAAGGAAAACCAGAGCAGATGATTTTTCATTATTAAATGTGTTGGTTCATCAAGGTCAATGGCCTCATTCATTGGATGGAGAATTAAACAAAGATAACAGAGTATAAATAACTGCAGACATAAAGTGGAAGTAGCAAATTTTTTTTTTTTTTTTTTTCTTTTTTATTCCTGGCACTGAAGTGAGTGAATTATTTATTTATTTTAAGATAAAAAGGAACTTAATGTGTGTTAATTACTATATTAAAAATGAGTATTTTTGCAATTCTCCCATATTTAATAATGAATCTTTATTATATTTAAAGAGCATATAAATTATTTTTGATTGTTCATTTTCTGCATAAGTATTTAAAAAAAAAAAAAAAAAAAAAAAAAAATTGATATTTTCAAAGTTAAAGTGTATTATTTTCTGAATTTTTATTTTTATTTAAATTTAAATACTATAATATTTGAGGGTTTTGGTTTTTAATGTTCTGCCTAATTATTTAAAAAAAAAAAAAAAAATTCATTTTTTCATAAAGTTGGTATTATTTTTTGAATTTTTATTTGAAATTTGCATATTATTATGTTTAAGAGTTATCTAAATAAGTGGTGGTTTTTAATGTCTGCATAATTATTTTTAAAAAATTGATATTTTCTCAAAGTTGTTATTTTTTGAATTTTTATTTGAAATTTGATTATTATTATATTTAAGGGTTATCTAAATTAGTTTTTGTTTTTAATGTTCTGCATAATTAATTTAAAAACTGATATTTTCAAAAAGTTGTCTTATTTTCTAAATTTTTATTTTTATTTGAAACTTGAATATATTTCATAAAGGTTGAATTCCTTTGAAAAAAGAAAAAAAAAAATTTTGAATTTCCTAAATTTGAAGTTAAAAAATAGAAGTTAAAATGGCCAAGGACCCACCCGAAGATCCAGTGGTCCCTGAGAATACAGGTGGAGATAATTTAGGTGCCATTTCAGAGACAGAGCAGGGTAATTTAAATGAATTAAATAACTCTTCCTCTTCTACAAACACACCGGTAAAAGAGGAAAATGTGCTTATTGAATTTTGCCCTGAAAATGGAATGTTATGGACGGCGTGGTTACCGTATTTTGACGCGTGGTGTCAGGAGAATGGAAAAGACGCGATTTGGAAGGTTAGGAACATACAAAGGTTTTTAAAAGGGAGAGCCCTAACAGTTTATGTTAATAATAGCTTAAATATGATGCACTGGGAAGAAGTAGTAGAAATTTTTAATGAGCAATTTACTACACCTGGAGAGACCTCTTTAAATGATTTTTCAAGTATTGTATTCAAACAGGGTGACAATGTTATAGACTACTACCATAAAAAACTTCAAGTGGGACGAGTTTAGGGTTAGAACCTAAATTCCTGTCGGATGGGTTAACAGACGGATTGCCTTTAACGTTAAAACAACTTGTGGTGGTTAATTCCCCGAAAAGCCTAAGTGAATGGAGGGATTTGGTTCATCGCTTAGATAAATTGCAACTATCAGGAAAATCAGCTGACCCCCTTCCACCTAAGTCGCCTGATCAGTATCCAAAATATAACTATTCGCAAGTCTTCAATAGGGCCCCTGTGCAATACAATCCCCGTCCACAACCTTGGAGTTATCGATTTCCTAATGTAAATAGACCCCATATGGGATACTCTAATCAAAATCAACCCACTAGGACTCATGATAACCGACCCAATTTACCAGGGCCTAGACCCCAGCAGTCAAACGCAAATGCACGACTACATTTTCAAGGATCTTTACCTCCTTTTCCATGTAAATATTGTACTAAAATTAACATCCCTAACGCGTTTCATTGGCATAGAGAATGCCCTTTCAAGCAGGAACAACCGACTCATACCACAGAAGAGTCCACAGTAGGAAACAGTACGACAGAAGGTGTAAATAACACATATTGACAGTTTGCCGCGACCGGTCGCATAATTCAAAAGAAGGGTACCCAAAGAAAGAATCAGCAAACAAGTCAAAGTGTTAAAAAACCAAATTCGTACTATAATCCTATTCCTTTAATTTTCGACACAGGCAGCAGTTTAAGTATTCTTCCTCAACATTTTGTTCAGAAATATGGACTTCCCACAAAAAATATCTCGCCAATAAATGTTGTACAAACACAAGGGATGTTGAAGATTACCAAAAAATGTTCCCTGTTATTACAAATAGGTAATATTACAAAAAATATTGATATGTTTATTTTGAATAATAACTTACCATATGCTCTCCTTAGCTTAGATCATTGTGGACTATTTGAATTAACTTTTGATTGCGCTAAAAAATGTGTAACACAAAATAACAATATTCTACCATTGTTAAAAAATGTACCAAGTTGCTCTCAAACCTTACATTTAATTCCTGAAAGTGAAAGTACAATTAGAAGTGAAAATGTTAATGTTCAAGCAAATAATAGGGTAGAGAAGATAGAGTACACTCCTGCCACTGAAGAAAATCACGTAACTCCTCAGTCTGCTAGAGAAGGAAAACTTCCTACTTTATTATCAAAATATGTCAAAATTTTTGCTAAATCAAAATATGACGTTGGAAGAATTCGTATGGAACCCCAGAGAATTTATTTAACTTCTGATTTACCTATTTCACTCAGAGCATATAGAACTTCTCCTAAGGAAGAAGAAGAAATTAAAACCCAAATTCAAAATTTATTACAGGCAGGTATAATAAAAGAAAGTTGTTCCCCTTATTCGGCACCTGTAACCCTGGTGTATAAGAAGGAAGAAGGAAAAAAGAGTCGATTATATGTTGACTTCCGTAAACTTAATTCGATAACAAAAACCGATGCTGAACCACTTCCCCGAATAGATACTTTGTTAGATAAATTAGCTAAAGCAAAATTCTTTTCCACCCTCGACTTGGCAAGTGGATATTGGCACATTCCTATCCACCCAAGAGATACTGAAAAATTGGCCTTTGCTACAACTTTTGGATTATATGAATGGAAATACCTGCCCTTTGGCCTCAAGAATGCCCCCGCTATCTTCAATCGAACAATTAGAAGAATCTTAAATAAATACAAAATAGATTTTGCATGTAATTATTTTGATGATATTATTGTATTTTCACAGTCAGAAGAAGAACATTTCAAGCACTTAGAGCAACTTTTTGAAATCTGTGTTAAAGAAAACTTAAAATTAAAATTATCAAAATGTAATTTTGCCAAAACAAAAATTAATTTTCTAGGATATGAAATTACTAATGGACTTATTATGCCTGATAATCCCAATATTGAGGTCATAAAAAATTTGAAACCGCCAAAAAATGTCAAGGAATTACAGAGAGTTTTGGGATCCGTAAATGTCTATGCTAGATTTATTCCAAAATATGCAAAAACTAGAGCTCCATTAAATAATTTGCTAAAGAAAAATGTCCCCTACGTTTGGGACCAGAAATGCGAAGATTCCTTCCAAAAATTAAAAAATGCTCTAATAAGTAAACCCATTTTAAGACTCTATGATCCCAAAAGTCCCTGTCATTTATTTGTTGATGCCTCGAGTCATGGTGTGGGATGTGTTGTTAAGCAGGCAGATGAGAATGGCAATTTACATCCAGTAGCATATCATTCTAGAAACTTACGTAATTATGAAAAAAATTATGCCATTACTGAATTAGAATGTTTAGCAATCATTGATGCTTTAGATAAATTTTATCATTATTTGCACGGTCAAAAATTTGTCATACATACAGATCATGCGGCTCTCACTTGGCTAAAAAATGTTAAAAATTTAAGAGGAAGATTATTCCGATGGTCCCTTAAACTTAGTATGTTTGACAACCAAATTCAATATCAAAAAGGTTCAACTAATATTGAAGCTGATATGTTATCCCGATTGCCTGTTTTAGAAAATGTGTCACACCATGTACACCTCCTTGACTTAAATGAAATTAAAGACAATCAGAAAAAAGAAAATATAATTATTAATGGTAAGAAAATTATTGAAATTGATGATGTAAATGTAATTAAAAAGAAAGGTTTGTATAAGATAATAGTCCCTATGTCATTAAGATTATCCCTACTAGAGAAAACCCACACTCAATTTGGACATCCTGGAATTTATAAAATGGTAAATTTAATTACACCCCAGTATTATTGGCCAAATATTAATAAAGACATTGAAAGTTTTGTGAAACATTGTCATATTTGTCAATTAAACAAAAAATGTAAACAAAAAAGATTTGGCTCGTTACAAGAAATACCACCCACAGATAAACCTTTTGAATGTTTATCTTTGGACACTGTTGGTGGACTTAATTATTATAATTCTACAAAAAAGTATTTGCATTTGGTCGTGGACCATGCAACCCGTTATGTGTGGGGATTTCCATCAAAAAGCGTTACCACTGAAACTTATACAAACTTTTTAAAACAATTATTTCAAATTCAAGTGCCTAAAAAATTGTTAACTGACAGAAATGCAGCATTCACTTCATCCCGTTTTAAAAAATTTCTTCGAAATTATTATGTTAAACACCTATTAACAAGTAGCCATCATCCTGAGTGCAACGGGAAAGTCGAGCGGCTCAATCAGACTATTGTTACGCGTTTAAAGTGTAAAGTTAATTCTTCTTCAAACAAAATTCCCTGGACTAAATTACTTGAAGAAGTTTTAAATCAGTATAACTCAACACCTCATTCAGTAACTCAGTTTCCACCTAAATATTTATTATTAGGAGAATTACCATATGACCCCTTATTGGCAAATAATAATTACTACCCTTCAGTTGATGAAGCTAGAAAAATAGCAAAAGAAAAAACAATACAATATCATAATAAAAACAAAGTCAGATATGATGCTCGATTTCTCCCTGTGGAATTGAAAGTTGGAGATGAAGTGTTTTATGAGGAATTTCAATATCCAAACACGCGTAAATTGAGTTCACCTTATTCAGGCCCATATAAAATCTTAAGACAATTATCTAACGTTAATTTTGAGATAGACAAACCCAGCCTTCATTTTAAGAGAAATTCAGAAATTGTCCATTCATCTAAGTTAAGATACTATAATAATCCTAAAAAGTTCAAATTAAGTCACGAATAAATTAGTTAGATATCAGCTTCCAGTCCCAAGTTTTTTTTATTTTTGCTTTCCTATTTCCCCATACACGTTGGATGAGGATCCTAGCTGAGTTAAAGAAATCGGAGGGATGTCGGGAGACATATCTTCCTTTCTTTGACTCAGTGGCACTAGCGTGCCCTTAACTTTTCTTTTTTACAAATATACCTTTTTGGTTTATTTAATTTTTTTTTCTTAAATATCATGTAGATAGTTTCGTGAAATGAGGATCCTCCGCTCCTAAGCCCCCTTTCTATAAGCAGTCTGTTTTCTCATGGTCTCCTGATCTTCACCATTGTGATGTGTTCGGAGAACACGGGAAAACTGATTTGTTTTCCCTCTCTGTAGGAGCTAGCCAGTTTCCACCTTTATCCCAAATTACTTTTGGAAAGGCTTGACATTCTCAGAGTTTCAAGGGTTAATGTACCCACCATATAATTTTTGTGGATTGCCAAACTTGAAGTTTATAGCAGTCTGTAATACTTTGAAAACAAATAATTACTCAAACAAAGTAATTAACTTGGTTTTAGGTGTAAATAATTTGTAAAAAATTTTTGCTATTATTAATATTATTAATGTTTGTATCTTTAGTAAGTATTTTTATATAATTGTTTGAAAATGTATTTATGGTGCCATTTTTTTCAAATATATGGACAGTAGAGAAAACTGCAAGTTCCGTATATTTCTTTTAAAAAATAGATTCCTTGCAGATGTGTAATATCATGTTCAACGTCATTATAGTTTTATGTAATGTTAAAGACTCTGTGCAAAACCAAAAAGACTTTTGCGCCAAAGAAATGAACTATTTTTCTTACTGAGCAATTAAAAAACATATTTACAGGACCTTGTTATCATAGTTCATTACAAATGAACAAAAAACAATAAGACTATAAGCTTTACCAACTAGTTGGGAACAAGAAATTTCTGCTTTAAGATAATATTGTATAAGAGTGCTACATTATGTTTTATTTTATATTTTTATATTACTCCTATGAAAATATTGTATGTATAGGGTTGAGCACGTGGAACGTGCAGTTCTACAGAAAAAAAAAATCAATAAACGGGACTACATTAATAATTAAAGGGAAAATATACGCACTTCTCCTTCTACACAATAAGACAGACCATCTTTTCCTGGACTATCTGCCACCTCGGAATGAGTTCCCATGGACTTGCAGGCAAGCCCAGGGGAACGTTGTCTTGGAGGGGGGGGGATATGAAAGGATAAAGAGAGGTAAGTTTTTAAATTATTATTTTATTATTTTAAATTAATAGTGAGCAATAATTTAAAGAAAATCCCATTAGAAAGTCTTAACTTAAAATTAATTCTAAAGTTTCCCCTGTAAAGTAAGTTTTAGTACAATGCGTGAGCATAACGCAAAAGTCATAAAAGAGAACCAACTTTAAGACAAGAAAGTGATGAATAAGTGCAATCTGCAGCTTTTTGTGGTTTGGAGCTGCATAGTAATTAATCCCAGTTATCTGGACCTCAGCTAATCTGTCAATCATTAAGTTAATATCCAATAAGCATAGGAAGGAGTGGTGTGATTTCCCGCCTAAAATGCCAGTATTTAAGTGAAAACACGGGCAGAGGATCTCCTCTCTTCTGGTGTGCTCTTGCTTAGTAAACTTACGTCAAATAACTGCCCGAGAGGGGTCACGTGATCGCATTCGGCTGCACTGCACTGCATCCATTTGCTCAACTCACAATCATGGACTGTACCTTATATGTTCCAGATGGATAAATAAAAACATGTGCTGCAATTTTGGAGTTATTACTGAGTGCCAGCCTCTTTCCTTCATAGCTATTATGTGATTCAAGTAAGGGAATTCGTCATATATATATATATATATATATATATATTTAATTGTTTCAGTTTCAAAAAAGATAAAATTCATTGAACAGTATTATATTGTTTTTATTTAGTATAATATTACACTGTTCACTTTAAAATAAGATGTAATGATTTTTTCACAGGTGGATGATTGAAAGAGCAGAGTACTCAGAAAGGTCTAGTTCTGAATGATTCTTTTTAAAATCAAACTTAAATAATATATATTGTTCCTCTATTTTATAGAACATTTTTGAATGAGATATTGTCATGTAATTTTTTAATGGAAATATATAATATGAATAGTCTAAAATATATATGCTCTATTCAATATTTAAAAAAAATGGCAACCGTGTTAACTGCCATGTTTTACTTTTTTTCTATCAGGAGTGGCAGACTAAACCTATATATTGAGGGGGAGGATAATCACAGACGAATAAAAATGTATAGACAAGCAACAGTTATGAATGACATAACTATGGAATAATATACCAAAGAAACGCAAGAAAATAATGGACGATACATCAGTGATTATGTGATTTATCAATAAACTTACGTCAATAAATATTATAAAAGAAACATAAATAGGCCGATTTCTATAGAAATCAACCTAAAAAGGGTAAACATGATAATGAAAAAGGGTTTAAATTGTTTTGCACGAGTTTTGCCTTCAAGCTCACAAATTCGTCACATAAACTGCTCTGATTTCGATGATATTTCCAACTGGTACACACACGCACAAATCTCTGAAAAGGTCTTAATTTTTGTAACGGTGTGATCATACATCAGAGACTTCATAAAGCGCAAAGACAAGTATTCAATGCAGTATTCCATTAAATCACCCTCCGAAAGTGAAAGAAAATTGCTGTTCTTACGACGACAAGCAGCCCAACAATATATCATTTCCATCCAGGCTTTTCTATGAGTCTATGTATTGTATACCCTTCCCGTCTAGGTATACTTCGTCTAAGAAATTCCTTAATCATTTTAAAATATTCCGAATCTGTTTTTGGAATATCCTGTATAAAACAAATAGCGATTCTGTACCACAAGGTCAACGGGGTGTTCATACACCAGACACTTCATATAGCCCAAAGGCTATATTCATTGCATCATTCCATGAAAACACGCCCAGTGAATAAAAGAAAATCTCTGTTCTTGCGATAACAGTTAATAAATACCTGTATCATTTCCATTCCGGCTTTTCTGCGTGTCTATGTATTGTATACCCTACCCGTTTAGGTATACTTCGTCTAAAAAATTCCCTAATCATTTCAAAATATTCCGAATCTATCTTTGGAATACCCTGTATAACACAAATAGCAATTCTGTACCACCTTGCATTTATGTAACAAGGTGTTCATACACCAGAGAATTCATATAGCGCAAAGGTTATATTCATTGCATCATTCCATGAAAACCTGACCAGTGAATAAAAGGAAATCTCTGTTCTTGCGAAAACACTTAATAAATATGTCTATCATTTCCATTCCGGCTTTTCTGTGTGTCTACGTATTGTATACCCTTCCCGTCTAGATATACTCGTCTAAGAAATCTCCTAACCATTTTAGAATATTGCGAATCGACTATTTTTTATTATCGATTATCGATTATTCATGTTTTATACGTTCTATAAAACAAATAACAATTCTGTATTAAATTCTCTAACACTAATATTAAAGTAATAATTACACTAATTTGTAAATGATGTTTAAAAAAAAATGATCAGAAATAGTTTGTAGTTATTTTCAACATTCTTCATAAACCCAAATTAAAAAATATTTTTTCAATCATCTTATAATTTATTCATTAGTAGTTTATAGGTAGTGCTGTCTGTTCCAAATCCATTCGTTATTTTAAACTTTGTCCTGTGAAACAATTATTTTACGCACCACGTGAAAAACAATTTAATTATAATTGAAAATTATTTGCATTTCCTTTTCAGTGGATCTGTATTTACAGGAGCATTCATTCTTAATTGATTGATGAGGGAAATTCTTATGTTGAAACAAATGAAAAATGTATTATTTAAATTAATTAATTTAATAAATAATTATTTTATGAAACCTTAAAAATGAAATATAAAAGACATGAATTATAAATTACTAATTAATATGTCAACACATACTTCATCGGGGAAACAAAACAGATACATACATGCAGTAAAACCATGCATCATTCATAAATTATGAAAAAATCATTGTTAAAAATAAATTGATTAATTGGATTAATTGATAATCTATATAATATTTCTCTAAGGTGGACCATTTTCAATTATTTTTTTGCCGAAAAGATACGATACGCGAGAATAAAAAAATAATATTTATATATGAACAATATTTAAGCACGTGGACTTATCTCAATGGACTAATAAGAAAAAATGACGACATTTGTCTGATGAGATCATTTTACGAAAAAAAGAGAATGTATTTTTAACAGTTGTTTCTTCATAATCTTTGCAATCATCATTTTAAACCTAGCAATATTTTAAAGATGTATACAGAATATGAACTTTTGTGTCATAAATTGACTAAAAAACACAATTATAAAAAATATAATCGAAATAGGAATTATTTTATTTTACTTTACTTTATTTTCTGTTATTTATTTTACTTTATTTATTTATTTACTTATTTAAAAAAAAAAAAAAAAAAAAAAAAAACAACATATGTATATATATATATATATATACCATATTTAATAAAAAGTGATCGCCAACATGACGACAAAATTTTAAAAGGCGTCGTGGGAGTCCTACATTAAAATTGTACTGCCTGTGGAAGTATGAAAATTGGGTCGTGAACCATGAATTTTATTTGGAAACCTTTCTTTGAATGATTTTGGTTTCACTATTGTACAATAATAATTTGGTTTTATTAATATTTTGGCTTTTGGTAAATTAAAATTTTAATTAGGTGGTTAAATTGGTGAACACATTATTGGTGGTGAACTTTGAGTTTCAAATTTTAAGGTAAATAAGAAAAGAAATAATATGCGAATACTTCGCTCGGGTTTGCTAATTTTTTTTTTCTTTTTAATAAATAGCCATTGTCGATTAATATATAATTAGTTGCATGAGATAATTTTCCATTTTTTTTCCAATGGCTTTAATTGTATTCATTTTTAAATGTTTTTAGGTCGATTTCTATGTGAATCAACCTATTGCAATCAGTTAGTTTATCTATATATAAAACAGAAAATTTGCCTTTACAATAATTTCCAAAATTTTTAAGGACTTCTACGAACCAAAATTGGACAGAGCATGGAATTATATTGGATATTCCCTGATAATATTTTGGATGATAATTATTTTGAATAAATTCTTTAGTTAACTTAAAACTCCATTTTATTTCCTAGTAATGACTACTTAAAAACTTCAAACGGACAAAACAATTACGCATTTATGAACCTATTTGCTTAAAAATCTATATATATATATATGAAAACCATGTAAGTGTTTTTAAAGTGTATTTATCTATTAACCTTTTTGTTTTTCGTACCACCATCTTGTTTTAAAACGTAGGCTACTGGAAAACTTCAAACTGGTATACAAAATGTTATTATGAATTGATTTGCCTGAAATGGGGTTTATACATTACCCATATTGAGGGTTCAACCAAGTTCAAAAACTAAAATGGTGTAAAATTGGAATTTTCTTACTGGCATACAAAAATGTATTTATGAACCGATTTGCATGAAATCTGGTTTGTCTGTAGTCTGTATCAAGTTCTCAACCAGATACATTAATCTGCTTACAAGGAAACATTCAAAAGGTTTCGTCTTCAAAAAATATATGTGATTCTACTTTTCATGAAACAACAGAAAGTGAAAAAATTATCAGCTGAAATGAATTACAGCAACCACAATTTTAACAAAACTAAGCATATTTGGCGATTTCTCACTATTAAGCGATTGCTTTTTACTTGGCAGAGAAGCAAAACACAGTTTTAATCGTACACGGTAATTTCGGTGCTAGCGAACATATCGCCTAACAGCGATAAATCGTCAAAATGCTTAATTTTGATAATTTTTTGTGGTCGCTGTAATTCGTTTCAACCGATGATTTTTTTCACTTTCTGGTGCTTTATGCTAGAATCACCTATATTTTTTTTCAATATTTTTTTGAAGGCAACACCTTTTGAATGTCTCCTTGTTATTCCGGGTGGACTCATATGGGAAGAACAAAAAATCAACTTACTTTTCCAACGGATCCAGAGAGACTTGTCATTTTTTGACTAATTGATTTGCACGTAATTTTATTTATTTATTTTATTTTTTATTTTTTGTTATTAAAAAATGATTTTCGTGTATAGATACACTTTAATGAATTTTTGTAGTACATTGTTAAATAAAATGCAATTGTCATTCATATTTTACATTTTATTTCCGTTTATTTTTAAAAATAGCACGTTATTTTATTTATTTATTTATTTTATTTTATTTTTTATTTTTTGTTATTAAAAAATGATTTTCGTGTATAGATACACTTTAATGAATTTTTGTAGTACATTGTTAAATAAAATGCAATTGTCATTCATATTTTACATTTTATTTCCGTTTATTTTTAAAAATAGCACGTTATTTTATTTATTTATTTATTTTATTTAATTTTTTATTTTTTGTTATTAAAAAATGATTTTCGTGTATAGATACACTTTAATGAATTTTTGTAGTACATTGTTAAATAAAATGCAATTGTCATTCATATTTTACATTTTATTTCCGTTTATTTTTAAAAATAGCACGTTATTTTATTTATTTATTTATTTTATTTTATTTTTTATTTTTTGTTATTAAAAAATGATTTTCGTGTATAGATACACTTTAATGAATTTTTGTAGTACATTGTTAAATAAAATGCAATTGTCATTCATATTTTACATTTTATTTCCGTTTATTTTTAAAAATAGCACGTTATTTTATTTATTTATTTATTTTATTTTATTTTTTATTTTTTGTTATTAAAAAATGATTTTCGTGTATAGATACACTTTAATGAATTTTTGTAGTACATTGTTAAATAAAATGCAATTGTCATTCATATTTTACATTTTATTTCCGTTTATTTTTAAAAATAGCACGTTATTTTATTTATTTATTTATTTTATTTTATTTTTTATTTTTTGTTATTAAAAAATGATTTTCGTGTATAGATACACTTTAATGAATTTTTGTAGTACATTGTTAAATAAAATGCAATTGTCATTCATATTTTACATTTTATTTCCGTTTATTTTTAAAAATAGCACGTTATTTTATTTATTTATTTATTTTATTTAATTTTTTATTTTTTGTTATTAAAAAATGATTTTCGTGTATAGATACACTTTAATGAATTTTTGTAGTAAATTGTTAAATAAAATTCAATTGTCATTCATATTTTACATTTTATTTCCGTTTATTTTTAAAAATAGCACGTTATTTCATTTATTTATTTATTTTATTTTATTTTTTATTTTTTGTTATTAAAAAATGATATTCGTGTATAGATACACTTTAATGAATTTTTGTAGTACATTGTTAAATAAAATGCAATTGTCATTCATATTTTACATTTTATTTCCGTTTATTTTTAAAAATAGCACGTTATTTTATTTATTTATTTATTTTATTTTATTTTTTATTTTATGTTATTAAAAAATGATTTTCGTGTATAGATACACTTTAATGAATTTTTGTAGTACATTGTTAAATAAAATGCAATTGTCATTCATATTTTACATTTTATTTCCGTTTATTTTTAAAAATAGCACGTTATTTTATTTATTTATTTATTTTATTTCATTTTTTATTTTTTGTTATTAAAAAATTATTTTCGTGTATAGATACACTTTAATGAATTTTTGTAGTACATTGTTAAATAAAATGCAATTGTCATTCATATTTTACATTTTATTTCCGTTTATTTTTAAAAATAGCACGTTATTTTATTTATTTATTTATTTTATTTCATTTTTTATTTTTTGTTATTAAAAAATGATTTTCGTGTATAGATACACTTTAATGAATTTTTGTAGTATATTGTTAAATAAAATGCACTTGTCATTCATATTTTACATTTTATTTCCGTTTATTTTTAAAAAAAGAATGTCTTTCTTTCTTTTCTTTTTTTTTTTTTTTTACTTTCGAGTGCAGACATACAAAAATATTTTTTTCGATTTCCTTGAAATTGTTCGCAAATGCTTTACCGAAAAATGATTCTGCATATTATTTTTGTCGATACAGTAAGCTATACGGATCTTTTCCATCAAATGTATTTCACTTTCTTAAATCCATTGTAAAAGGGTGCATTTTCTACAAGCATTACAAAAATAGATAATAGTTTATATATATATATATATATATAGGTATAGATATAGATATAGTTATATTTTTACTACTTTTTTAAATATTAGTGTGTATAAGGAAAGTCTCTTTTACTACCTTTTAAATCTTTACTGTTTGAATATTTTGTGAACTGTATATATAATTCGTTTGCTTTCATACAATTACATCGGTTTTGCATTTAAGATTAACACTATATTGTGCATAAAAATTTGTATGCATTTGAGAACATTTGCAATAGAAAAGGACCGATTAGACTTGTATAAATCTATATCTATATGAATATACATATAAGACAATTAACTTAAAATGTAGGTAAATATTATTCTTTAAACCAAGTGTTCTAATCCAAAAAACAGTTTGGTATCAAGGCGTGTGTTTGTTTCTGAGTGCGTTAGTCTAATGGTTTAATAGATTATGTACACGATATGTTAAACGCAAATGACTGCAGAGAGGTAGGTCCAGTTTTAAAATAAATTTATCACATTCATACGTATCCTGTTGATTTGCAACATACTAAAAACTAAGTATGATATTCGAAATTTACGATTTTTTTTTTTTAACGTGGGAAGTGTAGAGTAAATGCTCGTGTAAACGTGTATTAAAAGAAATATTTTTACTTTAAATGTATGAGACTAGCTATAAAACATGAGTTGGAATGCTAGCATAAATGTCATTAAATATGAAAATTGAACTTTGAGAATTTAATGAGTTATTGAAATTCACGATATTCTTGACATGCCAGAATAGGGCAAAATTTCACATAAACGTCCATTTTTAGGGATTTTTTCATCGGAAAGGTATCAAACCACTTTCAAAATATTATATATGATACTGGCTTGAACATTATTGAACACGAATATTGTAATTTGAAAAATTCATATGATATTAGAATTTTAAGATTTTCATAACAAAGTAGACGAGAGCAATATTTCATAAAAACTTCATTATGGGGATCATTGCATTGGATATAATATGGAACTACATGATAACTAAAATATAAAATTCACACCAATAAAATTAATTAACAAATTAGGATAAGATAAATGTATCGGACTGAAATGCGGGTAACTTATTAGATAGGCAATTTCAATCTGTCACCGTATCGACTGATCAGCCAGATTGATTTCACAGTATACACCGTAGAATTTTTGAGGATACACTGTTAAAAATTTCTGTAAATGTAATGTAAATCTTTATCCAGAGTCTCCGTAAATTTACAGTTATTCTTAGTTAAAAGTGAATAATCGAGATTCTCAATCCTTATTCTGTAGTTTTACGTAATCTTATTATTTAATTTTTTAATAGAAATTAAAATTGAATGATTCTACTTTAAAAAAAGCATTCCAAGTTCGAAATATATTCTATACAATAGTTAATTAAATTAATATCAGTTATTAAAATGAACGTATAAAATATGTTTTTTAACATCTCCGTTTGTTTTTCTCTGTAATTTTACGTAAGACTTAAGATAATAAATTACACATAGTTTTCTGTTGAAATTTTTAACAGTTTAAATGCATGATGGGGAAATGAGCAGAGTACACCTATGTCAACTAGCGTTTTTTTTTTTTCCTTATACATATATATTGGTCAAATATTTTAAATTAAGTGTATGTTAAATATTACATACGTTAAATATTAATGAGACCGAAAAAATATAACAAATAACGATATTAGTACTTTGAAATAATACAAAAGTATACTTTTTTCCATTAGAGTTTCGAAATCATTTGTATTTTATTTTGAAGTTACTTTTATGGCCAAATTCATATGTGGAAAAAAAAAAAAAGAAAAACAAGTTATTTCTCCTTTCATAAAGTATATGAAAAATCTCTGAAGGTGAAAGGTTTTGTGAAATTTCTTACTCGATACAATTTTTATTACTCTATTCTGTCAAATTTATTTTGAGTTCTTAAATCGATTGAGAAATGTGTCATTTTGTACCAGGTAATTCAATGTAATTTTTATTTTCGATGCACAGTTCTTCTCCACAATTTTGAAACTTCCTTTCAAAAGTTTTTTAAACGCTTCAGTACATTATAAAATGAAATATATATTTTTTTTTATTATACAAATGAAACTGTGTTTTTTAGTTTTTACCCTTGATAAAACAAATATAGAGTACAATAAAAACCGTTAAAAAAAATCACAAATTTTTATAAAATATTTTGAAAAATTCAATTATTTTATAAGGTTAATAGTAATTAGCTGTAAAACTGTTTCCTTATAAACATATAGTTTTTTTTTTTTTTTTTTTTTTTTTTCGTTTTCAAAACTTTACATAAATCACATATATGGATAATGCTATAGTTTCAGTAGAAAAATAATCTGGTGTGTCACTCACACGACTTTCTCTTACCCTGAAATTTAATACTATAAATACAGGTTGGAGATTAAGAGGTAAGATAACGATGTTATGTAAACCTATGTTAAACAATTCAAATTAGGCTTCGGAAGAGTTTTGTATGATAATTAATTCTGTGTGAGGGGGGCTACCGCCCCCATCAACCCCCCGGTTCATTAATGCACCTAGATTTATATAAAATTTAATTGGGTTATTAAAAAATAATTCTGTTTTTAAAAAATAATTTATTAAAATTATTATTTAAAAAAAATTATCTTTTATGATAATGCAGACGATTTCCATATTAGAGAAGTAGTATAACACTAAATATCCAAAAAAAGCCCATTTTATTCTCAAAAAAAAAAAAAAAAAAAAAAAAAAAAAAACCTTTTTTTTTTTTTTCGTTAAAAGTAATAAAAAATCGATAACTTTGTTTTAAATTATCGCAGATCGATGGTTCAACCATTCGTTTTAAAGGTATTGGCGAGCTCTTTTCAAAGATACCCATCATGAAAATTTACTCCCCTCGAGGGGGGACGTCCCCCCCCCCCCCCCCAGGGAGGGAGGCGAGGCTCCTACATACACAAATTTTTTTTCCCAGTTGACTATCTCTATTACAATATATATATTCGTTTCATTTGGTTTAGTGCAGTCTATAGACGTTAAACTCTACTTACCTACAATTTCACCCATACACGTAATGTATTAGAATTCTCCTGATTGTCCCTGTACACGAACCATTTGCTTGATCTTAACGAAAAGCTTACTGTAGCATCTATATATGATATAAATTTAGAATACCAAGTTTGGAATGTCTGCTACTATTTGCTCTTGAGATATGCTGGTAACAGACAGACACACATACAGACACACAGACTCACAGACACACAGACACACAGATATACGCACAGACCATTTGCTAAAAATATGATTTTCGTATTCAGGAGACCTCGAAACGTGTAAATATAACAAAATCTCGCTTTCGAAAATTTGACCCCAAAACAATACTTTCTCTACCTTATGGTTAAGAGAAAGTAAATTACTATAAATACAGGTTGCAGATTGAAACGTAAGATAACAAGTACTTTTATGTACACCTGTGTTAAACAATTCATATTAGGCTTCTGAAGAGTTTTATATGATAATTTGTTCTGTGTGAGGGGGGCTACCGCCCCCCTCAACCCCCCGTTTCATTAATGCACCTACATTTATATAGAAATTAATTCGGTTATTAAAAAATAGTTCTGTTTTTAAAAAATAATTTATTAAAATTATTACTTAAAAGAATTATCTTTTATGATAATGCAGACGATTTCCATTTTAGAGAAGTAGTATAACACCAAATATCCAAAAAAAGTCCATTTTATTCTCAATATTAAAAAAAAAAAAAAACGATTTTTTTTCTAAGTTTTTTTTTTTTTTTCGTTAAAAGTAAAAAAAAATCGATAACTTTGTTTTAAATTATCGCAGATCGATGTTTCAACCATTCGTTTTAAAGGTATTAGCGAGCTCTTTTGAAAGATACCCATCATGAAAATTTACTCCCCTCGAGGGGGATCTCCTACATGTAGGCGAGTCTCCTACATGCACAAAATGTTTTTCCCAGCTAACTATCTCTATTACAAAATATATATATTCGTTTCATTTGGTTTAGTGCAATCTATAGACGTTAAACTCAACTAACCTTCAATTTCCCCCATAGATGTAATGTATTAAAATTCTCTTGATTGTCCCTGTACACGAACCATTTGCTTGATCTTAACAAAAAGCTTACTGTAGCATCCCTATATGATACACATTTAGAATACCAAGTTTGAACTTTCTGCCATAATTTGTTTTTGATATATGCTGATAACAGACAGACACACACACAGACACACAGACACACACACAGACATACACACAGACCATTTGCTAAAAACATGATTTTCGTATTCAGGGGACCTCAAAACGTGTAAATATAACAAAATCACGTGTTTGAAAATTTGAGCCAAAAACAATACTTTCTCTACCTTATGGGTAAGAGAAAGTAAAAAAGCTAATGATATTAGAATTTTATTTCCGATTTCTTTTTTTCGGATAGACTTTTTTATGTGTACTTCAGCTAACTACTTTTTTATGCGTACTTCATTTTATTATCATACACAGCTTCTTAATTGCTTGGTATCTTGTTACATTTATGTACAAAAAAGTGTAATATTAACGCTATAAACAAAAGCCATATGCAATGCAATTCAATGAGGAAAGTTTTTAATATTTAGGAATTGACTCCAAAGCTATTCAACAATTGTATTCCTAATACTTTCTAAGACAAAAAAAAAAAAAAAGAAAGAAAAAAAGAGTGCACCAAGAAGGAGTTATCCGAATGGAACGAAAATTGGCAGATGTGATGTGCATATAAAGGAAAACAAACGATATTATATCACAAAAAATGGATGATATTTTTTCAAGAGAAAGAGCTTTAAATGTGAGCAATTCCATAAAGCGTTGGTCCCCCCTGACCCTTATGCAAGCAATTATTCGGCTTGTCATTCGGATTTTTAGTGTTGGCGGATGTCCTCTTGCGGGATTTCGTGTCAAATACTGTCCAATTGGCGCGTTAGATCGGCAAAATCCAAAATGGTTGTAAGGCCCTTCTCATAATGCTCTAAACTTTCTTCATATGAGAAAGATCCGTCGATTTTGCTGCCATTGTTTTGATGGGGCAGCACGAAGATTAGTAGTAGAAGCAATCATTGTGTGCGGGCGGGAATTATTATGCTGAGATATAAGTTCAGGATGGTGTGATATGAAGGGCAGCACAACGGGGCGTAGAATATCACCGGGATACCGCAGGCATGGCTCCAGACATTCTAAAAATATGGTATTTAACAGTTGTCCAAAAACAAATAGATTACGGTCACGAGGTGTGGTGGGAGGATCTCAATTCCCATGCAGTCAGAAAATTAAACTCAGCCCAACGCCTGGCATTGCTTGGCATATTAAATCCGTATAAGAGAATATCAACAGACGCCCTTTGCGTGCTATGTGGAGTTCTCTCCATCACAATATATTTACAAAATTTTAATATTCAATCAAAAATACTCAAAGGAAAATCTACAATACATATAGATGGAGAAGAGATAACGGAACATAATCTTATGAAAACGTTACCAACATTTGTTCATCCCAATTATTACATCGATAACCATATTCAAATATTAGAAAAACCCTGTCAATTTCCAATAGAAATATACACAGATGGATCCAAAATGCCTGGAGGTACCTCATGTGCTTTTGTAGTTTACTTAAATCAAACAATAATTCACACTAATCAGACAAAATTACATAATTTAAATTCAATCTTTCAAGCAGAATTACTAGCTATAATAGAGGCTATAATATGGTATACAGAATCCCCACATATAATACAAGACATGATAATTTACACAGACAATCAATCAGTAATAGAATTACTAAAACATCCTTTTCCTAAATACACATTAATAAAACTCCTTTATGATCGACTCATAAAAATAAACATGATAATCAATATATCCTGGACGAGAGCACATGTGGGTACCGAAGGAAATGAACTAGCAGACACCTTAGCAAAGAATGTGATTCAGAATGGGACCTTTGATCGGGAGGCTGCCCTTCCTTTCCCAGTATCAGTGGTAAAAACACACTTAAAAAATAAAATGGTTACCGAATGGCAAACTCACTGGACAAATTCCCCCAAAGGCAGAGACACATACAATATAATAAATAAAGTAAACACATCATTCATTTCCCCAAACATAATAGTGACATACTTTTTATCCGGACATGGCAGTTTTCCAACTTATTTATTTAAAATTAAAAAATTAGACTCAAATGAATGCACAATATGTAAAAATGGCAAAATAGGCTCACCATATCACTACATTTTTCAAAAATGCAAATTAATTCCCGCACATTTATCCTTTAACAGAATATTCAATAGAAACTCCACAATTAGAAAAAACATGCAAAACGTTTTACTTAATCCAGATAATTTTATTAAACTAAAATCAATATATAATCTTTTAAATTCCCATTATTCATTTATAAGATATATTTTTTAAAGCTTCATTACTGGTTGACTTACCACCTGTTACTTTCTCTACCAATTTTAATAAAGAACAATCAAGCTCAATTTGTTTAATAATATAACATCAGCTATACTTGTAAAAATAGCTCAAACTATGGTCTGAATGAAGACAAGAACTTCACACCCTAAAAATTGTAACCCCCACAATTGTTATTATCAATAAAAATAGGGTCTTCTTCCCTGAGGACCCAGGCCTGTCGCCGGGGCCGTGGAATCGCTAGATAGAACGGGTCCTTGACCCATAGATAGGTTCTGTCCCGTGTGCCCTGCTTCGCAGGTCCACACCCGAAACCGAAAGGTAGGTGGCACACGGTGGCCGTGTTCTGTTCTGTGTTGTAAGGGTGCCACAAATGACTACCAAAGATGTTCTTCTACGAAATGAAATGGCACCCTAGGTCATCACTTCTGGTTGTGGGGCCGTATGGCGCGCGACAGTCAGGTTGGTATCTCTCCGTTGCCCGAGTTGTCTCCAGAAACGTCATCGCTGGTTATCAGGGCTCCATTCCAAGCAAGACTCGTCACTGAAGACAATTCTACGCCATTCAGTGACATTCCAGGTCGAACGTGACCGACACTCCTGCAAACGGGCTTGTTGGTGTACAGAATTTAATAATAGTCAGCTTAAATATCGTGTTCTCAACCCCCTTTCCCTAAGACGCTTATTAATGGTCATTGGAGTTGCTGAAGTACCAGTTGCACATACGATATGTGATATTGACGAATTTGGGGTTTTGGGTACCACTCTGACAATTAAATTCTCACGTTCTGCCCTCTCTTTAAGCTGACCGCATGCTTTTTGACAATGTGTTCGGCCATGGTTCACTCATTCCCGTCACCATCGTCTAACAGTGGCATCACTCCTATCGAAATGCCAAACGATTCGCGAATTAGACCAAACGGCTTCTTTGGGCCCAAATACATTCATCTCTCAAATTCTGACATCTGCGCGCGCACATGTATACGAGGCATAGTTACTGTCTATATGAGTAGACGGAACAAAATTCTCAATGAATTTATGACCTTGAATCGAAATTTCTCCTCCTTAATTGTCAACCAGTTGCGCAGTTAAAATGCGCTGCAACGCACATATTCATTCAATGGCACCGAAACTTTAAAATTTTTGCATTTTTCGTCGACACCTTTATGTATATCAATTTGTATTTAGTTTGTATCACTCTTTCTTGGTGCGTATTTTAATTTTAATTAAATTTATTTATTTACTTATTTATTTTTGTCCTAGAATGTAGTCTTACTCTTATATGCAGATGTTATATTTTTACTTGCTTTATACATATGATATATTTTTAATTTTGCTACTACTAAAAGGAAATAGAAATTATAACTCATATTTGCATGAGAATATCATGAATTGAATATACTTTAAATGTATAGCAATATTTTATAAACTATAATATTTTCTTTTATACAGTTTTATAAATAATACAATTGCAGTTAATAATTTCAGGAGATTGAAAATACAAATTTTCTATCTTTACGATTTTAATTCATTTCTTATGTCAACTTGATAATAATAATTTAAAAAAAAAAAGCAATGAAATATAAATATAAATTTTAACAAGCTCTTTTACTTGAATAATTTTTAGTTTCATTTTCTTATATTGTAAACACGAATAATATATTATGTGGTGCATTTTAATACAAGTATAGAAAACACGTAGTTTAATCAATTGTTTCTGTGAATTATTAATTACATTGCTCGACATGAAAATTGTCCCTAACAGTATTTTATCAAATTCTTGTATAAAATGACTTCCTAAATCCGAATATGACGCTCATTTTGCCCTATCACCCACCATTTTTTAGGAACGGCCCCCTATTTTTATTACTTTTTGTTAATATTTTGACTATAAATTTGATTAATAGTGAAGAAAAGAAGTATTTTAACTGTTAAATATCTAAAGCGGTAAAAAATTATATAGCATGAACATTTGCAGCAAGGGGGAGATTTGGGGGGTGGGGGCGGGGGGAGTTTGCCACTGAAATTATAAGTTACATTTATTATATTTTATTAATAAGTTATTATTATCACTTATTATACATTATATACTTTTCTATTTTAAAAAGTTGAAATAATTATTTTCCATTCTCCAAATTAAAATCATGGCCATAAAATTACCAAAGAGCCATAAAAATTGGGGAGGAGGGGACGTCCCGAGAAAATGGTGGGTGAGGAGGCAAAATGGGGCTCATGTTCGCATTCAGGAGGTCATTTTACATAATAATCAGTAGCAATAGCATCAAGGCTCGAATTTTTTTTTTTTTTTTTTTTTTTTTGCAGCGTAGTGTTATTAAAAATGATGAATATCTTTAAAAAATGAACTTTTAAAATGACGACAATAATCATTTTTTTTTTTTTTTTTTTTAGAATAACGGAAAATCTTTAAGTTAAAACTTAAGCCTTCTTACATATTTTTAACAATTATTTTTGCCGTAATTATATATTTTTACTAGCAGGCAACGCCCGCTTCGCTGGTCCCTATTTTTAAATGAATCACTATAATTACTGAATTCTCAAAATTGCATTAATTTTTATCACGTGAAAAAAAAAAAGAGAAACAAAATCTGATTAGGAAAAATGTCGCACCGGGTTCTCACTGCCTTCGGAAAAAATTCCCAAAATGCTCTAACTCTTATTTCTATTATGAATAATCTCTAAGAAAAAAAGATTGTTAAATTGAACACGTGTCATTTGTTAAATATATTAAAAACACTTTAAATACACGTAAATTTAAATTTTTATTTAAAAGATGTTAAAATTTTTATTTAAAAGATGTTAAAATTTTTTTATCCAAAGCTTTTCGCTTTAATAGTAAAGCATCGTCAGGGATTTTTAATTATTCATTTCCAATGAGCAGTTTTAAATATGTTTTCTTTTCGCAGTCAACAGTTAAGTCTTTTAATAACATGAATATCAGCAAAGGCAATTTGAACTCCGGTAGAGGTTGGATCAAGGAGCTAAGAAAAATAAGAGAAGCTGGAACTATTGAAAAATCACACGAGGCTATTGTAGGAGAAAAAACATCATGAATTAGCAGAAATAAACTATTAACTATTTTATAATATTGTGCCAAATTATTGGCAAAATTGCAGCATCTCTGGAATTTATTGCATTTTTACATTTAATTATATTTATAGCTTCGGAAATGCAAAGTTCTTGGATAGTAGATGGTGCTGTAATAATTTTGGCTTTATCCCATATAGGGTTAGCGTTTGCGTTGGCATAAATGAAGTCGACTAGAGTAGAACTAATACAAGAACATATACTTAGTCTGCCCAATATAATAGTAAAGTTCTTTATTGCTTTATTTATTAAACAATTAACCCTTCATGACCGCGACTTAAATAGACCCACTGGAGGAGTGTATCAAATTCTCATCGAAAGAACATAAACGAAAGAACGAAAGAACAAAAACGAACATAAAAGATCATATACTCAATGTCAAAGAAGGAAATAGTTCTACTCTAGTCGACTTCATTTATGCCAACGCAAACGCTAACCATATATGGGATAAAGCCAAAATTATTACAGCACCATCTACTATCCAAGAACTTTGCATTTCTGAAGCTATTAATATAATTAAATGCAAAAATGCAATAAAGAAAACATATTTAAAACTGCTCATTGGAAACGAATAATTAAAAATCCCTGACGATGCTTTACTATTAAAGCGAAAAGCTTTGGATAAAAAAATTTTTAACATCTTTTAAATAAAAATTTAAATTTACGTGTATTTAAAGTGTTTTTAATATACTCTTATTTCTATTATTTCCCCCCTTCGCCACCCCCCTCCCTCCTATCCTAATAATTTTACAAATTCAAAAATATCCGCAATCGATTTGTAAGTATCAAAAACCTCTATGCACCAGTTTTGAACGATCTATCTCTATTTTTATTTTTTTGCCCCTCCGCTCCCCCCCCTTCCCGCCCCTCCCAATAATTTAAAAAATTCGAAAATATCCGCAATTGATTTGTAGGTATCGAAAACCTCTATGCACCAATTTAGAATGATCTAACTCTATTTTATTTTTTTGCCCCTCCGCCTCCCCCTTCCCGGCCCTCCTAATAACTTTACACTTTCGAAAATATCCCCATTCGACTTGCAGGTTTTTAAAACGTATCTGTACCAATTTTGAACGGTCCAACTGTATTTCTATTTGTTTTTGCGCATAGCCCCCCTTACTGCCCCATTCCCCTTCCCACCCCTCCTAATAATTTTACGAATTCAAAAATATCCGCAATCGATTTGTAAGTATCGAAAACCCCTATGTACCAATTTTGAACGATCTGACCCCATTTTTATTTTTTCGCCCCCCCTCCCTTCCCCCTTCTCGCCCCTCCTAATAACTTTAGACAATCCAAAATATCCCCATTCGACTTGCAGGCTTTTAAAACGTATCTGTACCAATTTTGAACGGTCTAACTGTATTTCTATTTGTTTTTGCTCCATAGCCGCCCCCCTTGCTGCCCCACCTGGGGGCTGAATTTTTAAAATTCCAGAAATTGGTTTTTAGATAGTTGCATTAGCTATATTTTAGAGCAAAAATTCCACGTATATCTATTTTTTTGTTTGAGATATATAGGATTATGCGAAATCACGTTTTACGCATGTAAAATCACGTTTTGTCCCCCCCCCCCGCCCCCCTTGGGGACCGAATTTTGAAATTCCAAAAATTGGTTTTTAGACATTTGCGTTAGCTATATTTTAAAGCAAAAATTTTACGGATATCTGTTTTTTTGTTTGTGATATGAAGGATTTTGTGAAATCACGTTTTGCCCCCCGTTTGATCACGAATTTTGTAAAATCGCTTCTTAGTGGATGCCTACGCCATAGAAAGAACATTGTCACAAAATTTCATGCTTCTAGGTCTAAGGGTTTGGTCTGGGCCATGATGAATCACCCCCTCACTCACTCACTCACTCACTCAGAAAGAACGATTTTATATGTATAGATTACATAATATTTTTAAAAATAAAAATCTAACTTTTAAAAATTAAACTTATATCATATTAATTTCAGTTTATTTAAACTTTTCTTCAATTTAATTGAATGATTACGTTTAATTTTATTTTTCTAATAGTATTAGGTATTTAAAAATAATATATTTTTTTACTTTTTTTTTTTTTTTTACATTTCTGAAAATTTTTATCGTGTTAAATAGAAAATATATCGAATACCATTGTGCATTATTAATTACTTATTCTTGTTTACAACCAGTTTTGCTAAATAATAATAATAAAAAGAACAGGAAATCACTTTCAAAATTTTAGTTCTGTAAATTAATTTTTATCTTTTTGCGATATTGATTTAGTGATGATGGTAAAAGAAATGTATTTTAAGAGAAAGTGTTAAAAAAAAAAGTGTCTGCATTTAGTATTTACAGAATTCTGAAATATTACATTTTTACAGAAAGCTGTAACTCGATTGGGAAATAGTTCATTTCTACATAGATTTTTTAGAGCTTTTAAAACTGTATCTTATTTTCTTCTTTCGATTTACTATTTTCTCCTTGATTTTTATTTTCCGAACACTATATTGAGGAAATTATTGTATTCATGTCAATATTTCGAGTTTAGGGTTTTGGGGATTCTACACTTTTGAGGTTCCCTGAATTTATATTTACTATTTTTAAGCTGATGTATGTGTGTATGTACGTGAGTGAACATGATAGCGTCTAAACGCGTTGTTCGAATGAGCTGAAAGTTGCCAGGTATGTTATAGGTCATTATAGTTCGAAATTTATAGATTTTTATGAGTCTAGCTCGTACAGAGTTTTACAGGGACACAACGAAAATAATCATAATGTTTAATAAGTTCAAAATATATGAAGGGCAACAGCGTTAAATTAAACAACATACTAGTTATATGAAGAAAAGTACCCTACGCTCTATTATAATTTTCTCTTTTGCTTAGTTAACGATTTCTCTTACTTTAATTTATGTATACAGCCATTAATCACTTAATATCCAGAAAGTCGAACGGAGCCACTCCATATATTTTTTTTTTTCATCTGTTTCAGTTAAATGATGTAATCTATCATATATTCAGTTATATAATATTTATCCATAACAAGTGTCTAAAGCGACGTTTAAAACGTATTCTAAGTTTCTTTTGATGTTTGATAATATATAATGTCTGATACACTCTTAGAAATAATATACTCAATTTTGACGACTCAGACATCCTCGGACTTAATTTCGTTGTTTTTGACAACCATTTCGTCCAGCGATCACGTGATTTTGAGGAAACGTGAACTGTCAAATATTTGACGAAACTGTTTACTCACAGTAGCATGTGCTAGCTTTCATTACCGCCATATTGGTTTTTTTCCTGGGTTGTTTCGACTTTACGTTACAATGACTTTTATTTGCAGGCCTGATGGTTGGATCAGTAGAGCGCTGCCTTCTAGATTCCCACGTCCCGGGTTTGAATCGCGGTGCGGGCATGGATGTTTGTGATGTCCTATGTCTACAAAATAATGTATGCGCTTGTTTCTGTGAATATCTGTAAAAATATGGATCAATTGAGACATAAGTCATTGTAACTGTAGGTCTCAAAGCTGTCAAATAAATGTCCAAATGACTTTTATTTGTTTGCTATGTTTTATTTATATTTTCATTAAATATAATAAGGATTTAATGTCTAAAGCAACGAACTTGCAGGTAATTTTATAATTCTATAATTTCTATTTTATTCTGTATCACGAAACTAGGATGAAAACATGTATCTTTACTTTTGACGAAATCCGTATGTTCAAGCAAGAGACGAAAGTAACTCAATTTGACTCGCTCGGAGTATTTCCCTGTAAACGGTTTCGTGAAAATTAAAGAAAATTTCGTGAAATCTGAGTATCCATTTCTGAGAGTGTACGATCGTTATATACATCTATCAATTAAGGATTATCGACCCTATTTGATACTTCTCTAATTTGAAAAGTCAACATTTAGACTGAATTGAAAATAATTTTAGAAAATATAAGTTATAAATCTCAGATTTTGAAATATTCTGCACTTTTTAATAAATTTAACAGACATTCGGTCAAAACGCTGAATATTTTACCATTTAATATGATTATGCTTCATCAGTTTCTTTTATCATCAAACCATATATTGTAATTTTTCTAAAAATTTCGAGCACATATCGCATTATTTCTCTGGACTGTCAAACAATGCGAAATTTTAAGAATTATTCACATAGTTTGGATGATTTTATCCGTTAAAAAGCAAGGCATTAATTTGAAATTAGAATTAGATAAGATTGCTATGGTAAATTACAGTGGTAATTTTGCAAAATCTAGCTTTCGGTGAAGTTTTAGCATATGGTTGAATCTGAAGGTATTTTTAAGGTCGCATACTTAAAGTGACAGTGGAGAAATTGCCTATATATGAAGCGTCTATACAAGGCCTATATACAAGGTCTTTGTGTTTCAGCGAGTTCGGTTCAGTTTTGTTTCCGAAGACGAGTTTCAGAATATTTTAGCTCCAGCTAAAATATAGCTAATATAGCTAAAAATAATATTTTAACTTATAAAATTTACCAATTAAGAGAAAATTAGAAAGCAAGTTTTGACAAATAATGGGTTAAGGCTACTCATCTGTCAGATATGCCTATTTTCATTCCCCACGTAATCCTATGGGATTGTCATTGCTTCGTTTTTAAAAATACCTCATTAATAAATAGAGTTATTTAAATTCTGTTTTTTTTTTTTTTTTTTTTTTTTTTTTTTTCTTTTTTTTTTTTTTTTTTTAATTCGAGTCATGTCTCATCTTAGAAGGAGAAGTCACGACATGTGAAAATCGAATCGGGACGAAATTGCACAAGGTTCTAGTATACTATGAAGGTGAAAACATATTAAAGCAGTAGCACCCACTAGCCACAGAATTTTGAGAAAAAAGCGTTTAAAGTTTCAATAATCTTTAAATACAAGTTATTTCGCAGGCGTGTCAGCGCACCAGTGGCGTGAACGTGAAGCACGAGGCTGTCACCCAGACGATCTGGGCTCGGTGCTACCAACGGGACTTTTTTTCTTTTTTTTTTTTTTTTCATCTTCTTTAATCTTTTATGAATTCTAAACTTTTTTATCTATTTTTAGTTTATTTTATAATTCAATTCAAAATTTGAAAATTTTAATAAAAGATTATTTAATTTTCTTGAATATAAAATAAATAATTTTTTATATTTTTATTATTTATAACTTAAAAATACAATAAATGTCTATAACTTAAAAAATAAATCTTTAGTTTTACAAAACCCTAAATAACAAAAAAAAAAAAAAAAAAAAAAAAAAAAAAAGACAAAAAAATTTAAATAATTAAAAAATAAGAAAGCAAAGTGTAAAATAGTTAACAGGTATACTTAAATCTTGATCTGAACTTCCTGATTTGGTTTTAATGTGCATAAATAACGTTAACGCTTTTAGATTGTTAATAATAAAGAGCAGGGGGAATTTTATTTCGTGCACAAAAAGATAAAAAAAAAAAAAAAAAGTTGTTGTCGAAGAAGAAAGTATGTTGATTAACATTTAAAATCTACATTCAAAGATAATGTTTTTTTACCTGTAATAATTTAATAGCATCGTGATCCTATACTATAATTTTTCAAGTAACTGTATTGATTGGAGAAGTAATTATTTAATTTGGATAGTAATTATATAGGCAATTAAAATCATCATTTCTCTGTTTTTTTTTTCTTTTTTATAAAAAAAAATAAATTTGTATTGTTTTAAATATACCTAAAATAAAATGAAATATTTAGATTTATAATTAAAAACAGTTTCTTTAGTTTTTACCTTATTTTATAGTTAAAACAAAACTAAAATTTATTTTTTAAGATATAGAAATTTATTGTATTTTTAAGTTATAAATATTAAAAATAGAAAAAAATTATTTATTTTTTATTCAAGAAAAATAAATAATCTTTTATTAAAATTTTCAAATTTTGAATTCAAATATAAAATAAATCAAAAATAAATAAAATGTTTAGATTACATAAAAGCCTCGAACCCAGGTCATCTGCGTGGAAACCTCGCGCTTTACGCTCACGCCACTGGGGCGCTGACACGATTTCGAAATAACCTTTATTTAAAGATTACTGAAACTTTAAACGCTTTTTTCTCGAAATTCTGTAGCTGGTGGGTCCTACTGCTTTAATATGTTGTTACCTTCATAGTATACTACAATCTTACGCAATTTCGTCCCGATCTGAATTTTTCATGTCGTGACCTCTCTTTTCCCTGCCACTCTTGGGCTTGCCGGCCATAAACCTTCGGGTTTGTTGGTGGCGGGGTGTATGTATGTATGTCCTGACCTCTCCTTGTTAGTCTCATTTTATCACTAACATGTCTCATTTTATCGTAGTCAGATTTTTTTTTTTTTTTTTTTTTTATATATATATATATATAAATTTATTTGAATTTTTAATTTCGTTATGTAAACTTGGAGCTCTAATGCTTAACCACAAAAACAAATTTCAATATACTATTATTTTCTTTTAGCTGTTCCGTAAGAAAAAAGGCGACAAGTTCAAACGCTGAAATTCAAAAAACAGAATTCGGTAAATTTCTTTTTTCGATGAGATAATCTTAAAATGTCGTAAATTCGATTCAAGGTTTAGGACATTTAATCACTCTAAATAAAATTATTCGAATTTCTTATCAAAATTTATAAATTATTCAAGTTAATGTAAAAATCTAATTCTTACTATACAGATTAGAATGTTTATTAATTTGTTAATCACTCTTTCCAATTATTTTTGCTTTTGGCATTTATTGATAATACTTTCAGATTACGGTTCAAAACCTGAAATTCTCATATACACAATTTGTTTTACGGTTTGAAATATGCTAATATCTAAAGAGGTTTTAAATATATTAAACTATCATGCTAACACCCACTAGACACAAATAACTTGAATATTACAGATAATTGAACTTCTTTAATATCCTTCTTTGTACATTGAAAATTGTGAGAATTATTACCATATTTAAATCGAGTTTTAATTTTCTACTGGGTGGAAGTAATTAAAATTTCAATTATAAGCTAAATAAGTTTTAAACTATGCCAGTTCAAAATTTAGATTTAATTTAATCTTTCAATTACACTTAAAACGTTATTTTAACACCGGTTTTAGTGTAATAAACGCTTTAAAATATAACTGAATTTCCAAACTTCGTGTATCATTAGAATATTTAAAGTAAAATTTTTAGTGCAGAATGATTAAAGAATTTTTACACGGTGTCTGTGGTTAAAAGTTTATATTATTGGTAAAAGAGTGAGTCCAGTTTCAATTTTAGCCTTCAAGAAAACATGTGATGAAAAATGAATATCCTTAACTCTAGTGGAAAATCGTTTTTAAATTAATGTAAGATAAACAAAAAAAAAAAAAAAAAGAAGAAGAAGAAGAAAACGAAATTTATTTAATATTCGTATTTATTTTCTGCTTTAAATTTACATGAAATATTTGCATAGTTTTCGAAGCATGTAAAGAAATATCAGATTATATACTTTCGAATATACATACTATATGTAAGGGAAGTATAGTAATCAGGACAAAAATTTGACTTTGAGATTATGGTGTATCTGTACGTTTTGAGGTCCCCTGAGTTCCCTTTTGCTATTTTCACGGTCATGTATGTATGTGTGTATGTGAATATGGGTGTGAGTGAACACGATAACGACTAAACGCAAATGAGCTTAACATTGATACACATATTATGATAAGAAAGCACCACAAAACTGGCATTTTAAAATGATAAGTACGAAACTTTGAATAAACACCATAAAATGCAATAAACTCGCAAGCGTTCCCGTTTTGATTGCAGTACTCGTGCCTACTTTGTACACCTGAGGAAGGGACGTGTATTTTTTCCACCTGAAACAATTGTTGCGAGTTTATTGCTTTTTATGACGTTTAGTCAAAATTTTGTGATTATTATATATGTTATGGGTCACGAACAATATTAAATTTCATGAATCTATTTTTTTTTTCTTTACATGGATAAAAGAAAAATTCTTTATTATTACGCCCTATGGACTCAAATGATTTAAAGTGTAATAGCGTCTAAACATCTTATTCAATTGACCTTAAAATTTATATACATATTATAGATCACCGTCTCACAAATTTTAAACATTTTCATGAATCTATCATTTAGTTTTTTCTACAGGGACACAAAAAAAAATTCTTTATTATTACGCCTTATAAGCTCAAATGATTTAAAATGCGATAGCGTCTAAATGCCTTACTCGATTGACCTGAAAATTTATACACATATTAAGGGATACCTTCTCTCGAACAGATCAGATTTTGGTGAATTTAGCGCTTATAGATTTTTACAAGGACACAACGAAATATTGTTTATAATTATGACCTATGGGGTTAAATTATTGGAAGTGCAATAGTTTTAAATTAAACAACAGTCTATATAGGGGAAATATTCTTACACCCTTTTATAATTTTCTCTTTTGTTTACTGCATGATTTCTTTGACTTTGATTTATTTAAACTGCAGTTAATTACTAAATGTTCTGAAAGTCGACTAGAGTCACGCGGGATATTATTATGCTGCACACGCATTAAAAAAAAAGTTTTGTTCAAAAAAAAAAAAAAAAAAAAAAGCATTTTGGTAAATACATCAAATTTTTTGGTTGATACAGCCTTAGCAAAGACTTTGGTATCAGAATCTAAAAGATCACATACCTTGCATATTGGCTGTTTACAGAGAGATCTATGACGTAAATCATCTGACTACCCATTGCGAGAGACTCTTATTTTGGACAAACGAAGCAAGTTGGTTTAGTTAGTGCATCTATAAAATTAGTCAAGAAAATAAAATTATACTCTATCCACATGCATACACACATACAATGGCTTATATATATATATATATATATATGTGTGTACAACCCGCGACAAAAAGATAGGAACAAAGGGTTTTTTCTTTGATTTTTCATAAAATAACGTTATCTAAATTGCGCTTATCATTTATTATTATTATAAAAGAACACTATTCCAGGGCTAATTTTTGCTTTAAGTCTAATTTAGAAAAACTTTAAGACTAAAATTTTTTTAATTTAAGACTACACAGCACGACAAAAAGATAGGAACAAAGGTTTTTTTTTTTTTTTTTTAATTTTTGAATATGATTATTTTGAATATGATTCAAATATTTAATATGTTTTTAATATTATAATATTTTTTTATGATAATAAATGATCAGCACAATTTATATAATGTTATTTTATGAAACATTTAAAAAAAACTTTTGTTCCTATCTTTTTGTCGCGGAGTGTAGTCTTAAATTAGAAAAATTTTAGTCTTAAAACTTTTCTAAATGAGTCTTAAAGCAAAAATGAGTACAGGAATAGTGTTATTTTATAATAATAATAAATGATAAGCACAATTTAGATAACGTTCTTTTATGAAAAATCAAAGAAAAAACCCTTTGTTCCTATCTTTTTGTCGCGGGATGTATCTTAAGATTATGAGACATGATTTAAAGGAAACTTTCAGCAAAGAAACAATGTCTATTTCTCATAAAGTATCGGATAATAAATGTAATTTATTTAAAAAGTATATGAAATTGGCATTTTTTTTAAACAGAAATCTATATTTATTCCTTTATTTTTATTTTTATGAAAGAAGAAAAAAAGTGTATTTTCAATACAATTTTTTAGTTATATAAAATGAAGTATTAAACAAGGCCTTCTGGTAAAACTGTAAGATTAGGTTGATTGTTTTTCCTAGGGTAGGTGCACCAGTGATTGACATGCTCCAGTAATTGACATCTATCCCGAAATAATTCATAAACAATAAAAATAATAAAATCATATATTTTACGTATAAGAATTTTAACATTTTATGTCAAACACTGGAGCATAAGGTGCTAATAACTGGTAAAATGAATAACTAGCAGTGTCAAACATTGGAAAATAGGGGGCCAATTACTGATAAAATGATAAACTGGCAGTGTCAATTACTGGAACATCGAGTGGGCGTCAAAAAAAATTCATTAAAAAAAAATAATAATTGTTATCAAATGCATATATTTTAACATATATGTGGTTCTGAATGTCTTTCATACCATATGTTCTAACTTAAGATTTCTAAAAATATTTTCTGATGACCGGAACGTTAAAAGCATCAGAGATTGCTCTAAAAGTGACAATCACTGGTGCACTTACTCTATAGCTGCGATTTTGACACGGGAAATCGATAAAGTTTACTAATAAACTTAGAGACATTGATACGGCCTATGCACATACAGGCTTTTAAGCAAATCGATTCATAAATACCTTTATTATGCAAATTTGAAATTAATTGATTGGAATAGCTCGATTGCCAAAGAAATACATCTAAAATATTATGAATAAAACGTATTTATTTCACCTTATTTCTGTAACTGATAACGATTTTTCGAAATAGTACCTTAATATACCATTTGTATATACAGTTAAAAAAAAAAAAAAAATCGAAACTTTTTAAAAAATGTAAAAACATATTTATTTATTTATTTTATTTTATTTTATTTATTTATCTCATGTTTACATTTTATTAGTATTGGTGGAAGATGTTTGAAATGATATAACACAAGTGAAAACTGTTTTTTAACGATCAGGGAAATTGAAAATCAGAAACAAGAGGAAGGGGGTAGCATACTATAAAACATTCTCTTCAAGACAAATAACTTCCATGTAACGCCCACTGCTATAGAGTGAGATTAAAATAAAGTATATATATATATATATATATATATTTAATATATCCTCAGTAAATTCGCTTTCTTAAGCTTTCAATCTACTGGGACTTCAAAGTCCCCTTGTATTACAAATGGTTAAAACAATCTTATTTATGAAAACGTGGTACGTGTTTTAACATTCAAATGTATGTAGATTTTAAATATGTAATTAGAGAATTACGCAATTTTCTTAAGCGACTTTAAAAAAAAAAAAAAAAAAAAAAAAAAAAAAATAGAAACTTTAATATTATTACGTTTTGATGAATAGACTGCAACTGCTTTTGCCTTAGAGTGCATTTGCGTTGCAAATTTATTCGCTCTTTTATCGATTTTAGTTGTAAAAATTAATTATTATATTCAACTCAAATACTGTGTCTACTGTTTCTCAGTTTATATTTTATATCTGAATTTTTATATTTAACTCAAATACTGTGACCACCGTGTTTCAAATATATTAATTAGGGAGATGACGCTTATATATACTGCAAAATGAATTCTCATACAAAAATTGAATCATGCCATCTGTAAATACACTGTGCTTAAATAAGAAAATTTTTACTACTCTAACAATGAAACTTAACACAAGATGATAATATTCAACCCAAGGCAGAACATTGATCTTAAGTTCGGTTTTATATTCACGCTATAGTTCGACTATGAAATAATATATAATTAAACTATTCAAAATCTTTTTCTAGGATATATATTCGTATATAACGTTAGCAGTTCTATACGAATTGATGCATCTTTTTGATATTATGCCGTCATCTTTTGCTTTTTTGGCACCTAAATTTTGCGAAATTTTCATACTTAATTTTTTTTGTGTGTGTTTTTTGTGTACATACACCTACATTATATAAAAGTATCGTTTTCTAAACCACATTTCGGTTTAAAATATAGGTTTAGTAACACAACTATTATAATTCTCTCAAGTCAATGATATACTTTAAGTTTAATCGCCGCATTGATAATTTCCCGTTGAATGACGTATTTAAATTCTAACCAGATATTCAAACGATCAATAAATCATCTTTTTTTCCAGAATATTGAAAAATATAAATACAGATGAGATAAATATGTTTTATGAAAATTTTACTTTTCAATTTCTTAATTAAAATATATGAATATTACCGCAATTTTTGGTGCATTATCCGCGGATTATCTGATAAAAAAAATGAAAATGCACGAGATACTTATTCTCTATCAACATTTTTACTGAGCCATTGTTGTAATTTTCATTTTTTATTTTACTTAAACAAAAACGAAACATAAATTTGATTTTTCACTCTACAGATGGTGCCATCAAACACTGTAATATTCTTTCGCTATCCAGTGCAGAACTTATACTTTATTTTATTGGATGATCAAAAGTAGATACTCGTTTGTTAATTAAGATGCATACTGTCTGCTTCTGTGCTTGATTACAACAATTCATTTGTAAAGTATCACACAGGACAAATAGAAGAAATCTGTCTGATAAAGATGAAAAACAATGCTGGAAAAATGCGTTTTTAGATAGGTAGGTAGGGAGGAAATTGAGACATGTGCTATGCCACAAATTGCGCTTCGTCTCGAAAAATCTTTTTTTGAACTAGAACATAGATATCTTAAATAATCTTAATATTAAAAATTATAATAACTGTGTATTTTAACGTTTCTGTAGACTTTAATGCTAACAATTTTACTTTTTATCGGAATGATACCTATTGGATCAATTTGGCTTTCATTTATTTCTCCTGTAACAGACTATCCGCGGATAATCTGCCGATAAGGATTATCTATGTGTATTTTTTATAAGTTCTAAAAAAAATAATAGCTGCAGATTGTCTCTCACTGAAGATATACGCCAAAAACTAGGATGATTTTTTTTTTTTTTTTTAGTTTCAGTGTTCTTTCACACACAACTTTCACAACTTACACAACTTTCTTGTTCCCATTTCTTTTTGTAAACGCAGCTATGTATCTTTGTAAAATAGTTTTCTTTTCACAGAAATATATCGAGTACAATATTTGTTTATTTTTATGTATTCCAAATTCTTTGCGTTTTCAAAAAAATAATCAATTGTATACGTCGATTTGCAAGTTCTCTTATAAAAATATTAAAATTTATTTCTATTTTTCTGGGATTTATCTTTTAAGCCTATGCAAATTCTTGATAAATTCTACAATGTTTTCGTCTTTTTTTTTTTCCTTTTTATGTATATACAGGTTTATTTTAATAGAAATTCTTCGAATTTCAAGTTATAATATCTTTTTCCAAGTTTTCACAATATTTCATGCATATTTGTTATAGAAATATGTGAATATATATACATATATACAGTCAGTAACAAAAGTATCCGAACACTAGCAAAAATTCCTTTGTAAGAAAAGTACACTTCATACTGTTTTGTTAAATAAATCCTTGTCGAATCCTGTTCTTAATCTGTATATATACAGACTGTATATATATATATATATATATATATTTGTGTTGGTATTGTTTTGTACCTATTAATTGCTAAATTTTAAGGTTAAATTTTATTACGGTAACTATCATATATATATATATATATATATATTTATTTATTTATAACTTTTTTATTAAATTAGAAAAAAATATACAACTTTTCATAATAAATCCTTTAAATATTTTTACTCTAAAAACACATATTTAAAAATCGAAATTTTTTATTTCCAATATATTACTACAGATAAACCAAACTTAATATTTAATATTTACTAGTATTTTTATTTTTTGAAATGTTGCAACTATAATGTTGCAATAACGTTTTCCTAGTGCTTTTGTATTTTGTATTATATATAAAGTACAAGTCGGTCTTCGCCCAAGTCGGTGTTCGTTTGTTATTTTCAAATGAACCTAGTTCAAAATTTTCTATATTCGCCAAACAAAGAACATTGGACAAGTGTCTTAATAAATAGCCAATAATTAAAAAAAAAAAAAAAAAAAAAAAAGAACCTATTATTTAAAATTTAACTGTTTTTTAAAGAGTATGTTAGAAGAGCTATATGTTTATGGCAATAGGTTGAGACCTCTTCCAGTGGGTATAAGAAATTGTAAAATGCTGAAAGTCCTTGACATTGGCGGAAACCATTTCCAAACATGGCCAACAGAGATATTCGAGTGCAGAAAGTTGGAAACACTACAAGCCAAGCACAATCACTTTGGGTCTTTACCTATAGAAATAGCAAAGGAATTCAATTAATGAAATAAAAAATAACTTCGTTGCAAATTCATCAAATTGTCTCTAGTTTACATGTCGATGGTAAAATACATAAATACCCCCAAACTTATTATTATTATTTTTTTCACTTTAACTTGAATCCGATCCCGATAACAGAAAACTAAAATATTTTTGTGGTTTGAATCCATTACCATTTATATTATTTCTAATATTATTAACCTATTACCTGCCGAAGAAATATTATGAGATTACCTTCCCAGTACCAACATTTTTCATACAGGTGCGTGTAATTATGCTTTCACGGTTCCAGAAACATTCTCTTTCTTATACCTCTCATTCCCCATCTTTTCTCAAATAAATAAATCCTTCGAAATCACTGTCATGATCATTTAATTGCAGTCCAAAGCCATGAGACTAGTTTCACTGGTAGCAGCGTAACATAAAGAATCATACTTCGACAAGAAGTATATATACGTCCTGGACAGTTAACGCATCGGCATAGCGAGACGAATATATACGTCCGGGGTAGTTGAGGAGTTAATATTCCCTTTTTACTATTTATCATAATCCTTTTAACTATATATATATTTTTTATGTCTTTGTCTAATTTAGCTAGAGATTTTTACATAATTTTGGCGTTTCGAGCGATGGCCGATAAAGAAAACTGACAAATTGTCAATTGAAGGTTCTGACATACAATTACATCTATTTGTGTAAATTATCATTCAGATTATTTTCTTCGCTTTTCTTTTCTTTCTTTTTTTTTTTTCTTTTAAATTTTTTGAAATGTGACGCCATTTTTTTAATGCTAAATCATCATTCTCAAAATACTTTATCCATCCCTGCAAAAGAATGAAATATATATATATATATATTTCATTCTTCTATATTTCTTCATATATTATTTCAATAAACTTTTTAGTAATGGCATCAGTTTCGAGCGTCAGTTTTGTTAAACGTTAACGTTTTAGGCTTTGATTAATAAAATGATTCCAGCGAAATCAATTGCTTTTTTATAATGTTATTTTCACCTCATATGAATACAAATAATGATCACAGAATTTTGGGTTTATAAACACAGAAATAAATAATCTGGTGTGTCACTCACACGACTTTCTCTTACCCTGAAATTTAATACTATAAATATAGGTTAGAGATTAAGAAGTAACATAATGAGTACCGTTATGTAAACCTATGTTAAAACAATTCAAATAAGACATCGGAAGAGTTTTATATGATAATTAGTTCGGTGTGAGGGGGTGGGGGTTACCATCCCCCTCAACCCCCGTTTCATTACTGCACCTATATTTATATAGAATTTAAATATGTAATTAAAATTAAAAGTTCACTTAAAATTATTCAGACAACTTTCACACGCAACATTCCTTGAAACTTATCAGTCTTGATCAAAATTTTCCAGCAACAAATTTATATTAATTTGAAAACACAACTTTTGGATCGCCAGAAATTAATCGCTTTTAAGTTACTTTATGAGACACAGACAAAGATCAAACTTTCAAAGCTTAACTTTGGTAATCAGGAAACCTAAAAACTTGTAAATACACAAAAATCAAAAGATGAGTGTTTAGCTTAAAAACATTATTTATCATATGTCTATGAGAAATTTATTTCCATTCCTGAGAAGCTTTTCTGGACATGGTAAAATATTATAGTAAAGTACTTTCACTAACAATAAAATAGAATGTTATCGCTAAAATATTTGCAACCCTGTATATATTTTGAAGAATATGTACAAACCACATAGTGCACCTAAATATAATTCTGTAATAATAATGTATACCTCGCACAATCTGAAAGCACTTCCATCAATTTTCAGCTATTGTCGCACTATAAACTAGTTCTTTTGAGTAACCATGTAAATGAACAGTGAGAATGATTTCCCAGCCATATTCTACATGAGGCATGTTTTTACGCATATAAATATATATATATATCTTTATATATATATTTCTTTTGTGCGTGTGTATGTCACTGAACTCCTCCTAAACGGCTGGACTGAGTTTTATGAAATTTTTTATGTGTCTTCAGGTGCATTCGAGAATGGTTTAGATTTACAAATGAAAGTTGTAACTTAATTAGTTCTTTCTTAATTAATTTTTAATCAACTCTTTCAACAACTTTTCCACCTAGATGGCGTGAGTTGTCGTAAACACGATGTCAGAATTTATTTAATGTTGAAATGAAAAATGAATTTTTAACCGTATCTTAAGAAGTGTTTAAAATATTTTTTCAAAATTAATATTTTTAGAATCGTAACCGTATCTTACGAAGTGTTTAAAATATTTTTTCAAAGTTAATATTTTAGAATCGTAAACACGATGTCAGAATTTATTTAATGTTGAAATGAAAAATGAATTTTTAACCGTAAGTGTTTAAAATATTTTTCCGACGTTAATATTGTTAAAATGTTAAAATTAGTTAAAATCGTATATTCTTTTAAAAAATTCGTCAATATCCGACGGAGTTATTTTATGTTAAAATGAAAAATGAATTTTTAGGCCATTATTATTTGTGCAGATGGAAAAATGTACTAAAAGTTTTCCGAAAAATTTCACGATCACAAATGTTGACGGATATCCAATATATCGTCGAAGAAATCCCGATAATGGCGGACAATCTTATCATCTATGGCGGTCATCTATGTCAACAACATAGATATGGACATTGATAACCGTTGGGTGGTCCCATATTCGCGTCTGCTGAGCAAAACATTCAATTCTCATATTAATGTTGAGTTCTGCAGTTCAGTGAAGAGCATTAAATACATTTGCAATTATGTAAATAAAGGTAGTGATATGGCTGTATTTCGAGTTGAAAATACCAATGTGAATGCTCCTCCGGTAAATAACAACGATGAAATAACACTTTACCAAATTGGCCGGTACGTCAGCTCCAATGAAGCTGTTTGGCATATCTTTGGTTTCCCAATTCATGAACGGCATCCAGCAGTTCTTCATTTAGCCGTCCATCTTGAAAATGGCCAGCGCGTATATTTCACGAGCGAGACAGCAATTGATCGTGCTATAGATCCACCAAAAACTACACTCACCGAATTTTTTGAATTGTGTAATCGTGCGGATGCTTTCGGTGCTTTTGCACGGACATTACTCTATTCAGAAGTACCACGCTATTTCACATGGGCTCCAACAAAAAAATGGATGCCTCGCAAGCAAGGTACGCCGATTGATGCATGTCCCGGTTTATTCAAATCAAACACCTTGGGACGAGTATTTATAGTCAATCCAAGGCAGACTGAGTGCTTTTATCTTCGACTGTTATTGGTTAATGTCATCGGCCCTTTGTCATTTCACGATTTACGTAAAGTGAATGGACAACAGTTGTCAGGTATAGCAAAGTGCTACAATTAAAACTCGCACTTTGCGGGTAAAACGTGAATCTGCTGTTTTAAGATTCGATTTGAGTAATAGAGTTAGTGCCGATCCTAAGCTAAAATTGTAAATTGAAATACGCTAATATTTTGGAAACTGAATAGTATAAAAGGAGAAAGAAGATTGCTTTTGAGAGTGAGTTGGGGAGGAGTTAAAGTTAGTTGGAAGGAAGATTGTCTTGGAGAGTTAGGAGCGGATATAGTTGGATATAAGTCGAGTAGATAGCAGTGTCAGGGAATCCTCCTGCTAATCGAAAGATTACTTGATCTCGTGAGTTGATGAAAGTGATTAAAAGTGGTTGGGATCAGTTGTGAGTAATTAAGTAAAGTAAAGTAACGGGGGATATTTATTAATATCAAAGTATTTAAGAGGACTGCCCATTTTAAGTCGTAAGTAACTAGATGTTATTATAGTCCAGCGTCCCCCTTCTTATTTAAGCTCAATTAAAGCTCATTTATGTTATATATTTGGACTCTGTCATTTCTTCATAAATTAAGTATTTCATTTACAGCTCCAAGTTAAAGTTAAATGAGTAATGGGTAAGGCCCGTTCTCCACACAGTATCCAACGTATAAAGATGCATGCCTTGCACTCGGCTTGCTGGAAGACGACAACCAGTGGGAGTGTATGCTTGATGAAGTAGGACTGAACTGTACAGCAAAACAAATTCGTCTACTATTCGCTATAGTGTTGACTACATGTTTCCCGGCCCGAGCAGAGACATTATGGGATAATCACAAAGATTCAATGACTGATGATATATTGCATCAACATCGTTCACGGTGCAACGATCTAACGATAGTATTCAGTGACGCTATGTACAATGAAGCATTGATTGCTACTAAAGATCTTTGTATTATCATTGCCAACTTACCACTTAGTCATTTCGGTATGCATTCAACAAATCGAAATGCATCTGATTTAATAAGCACTAAATTGAATCGTGAACTATAATACAATACTTTAGAAATGGCAGCGATTGTTGCTCGCAATGTCCCACTAATAAATGAAGAACAAAGAATCGTTTACGACCGCATCATGCTCGCGGTTTTGGCAGGAAAAGGTGGATTCTTTTTTTGTTTTGGGGGGGGGGGGGGCACCAGGTGAAACTGGCAAAACATTCCTTATTTCGCTAATTCTCGCCGAAATACGATCAAATAATGGCATTGCATTGGCTGTTGCATCATCTGGCATTGCGGCAACTTTATTGGATGGAGGCAGAACAGCTCATTCATTATTTAATCTACCACTAAATATTCAAAATAACCAGGACGCAGTGTGCAACATAAAAAAACAATCGTCCATGGCCACAGTGCTGAAATAGTGTAAAATTCTTATCTGGGATGAATGCCCTATGGCACACAAACATTCGATTGAGGCGTCGAACAGGACATTGAAAGATATAAAAAATAACTACAAACTATTTGGCGGCACTCTGTTACTCTTTTCAGGTGATTTCAGACAAGCACTTCCCATTATTCCGCGTTCAACATACGCTGATGAGATCAACGCATACTTAAAATCATCGTCATTGTGGCTTAATGTTGAAAAAGTACAACTGAAAGTAAATTTGTGCGTTCAAAAGCTTCAAGATCCATCCGCTGAAACATTCTCAAAACAATTGTTAGATATCGGCGATGGAAAAGTTACTACAGATGAAACTGGATGCATAAAATTACCGTCCGATTTCTGCACAATCATTGATTCTCAAGATGCTCTTATTGGCCAGATATTTCCCGATGTACACAGACGATACACAAATCATGAGTGGCTGGCAGAAAGAGCAATTTTAGCAGCAAAAAATGTGGACGTCAACGAATTGAATCTCAAGATACAACATTTGTTACCAGTAGACTTGGTGTCATGCAAATCTAATGATACAGTTTGCGATGCCACCGAAGCTGTTAATTATCCAACAAAGTTTTTAAACTCATTGGATTTACCAGGCATGCCACCGCATATTTTACAACTGAAGATTGGATCTCCGGTTATTTTGCTTCGTAATTTGAACCCACCACGTTTGTGCAACGGCACGCGATTAGTAATAAAAAAAATTGATGAAAAATGTTTTCGAAGCCATCATTTTAAATGACAAATTCCGAGGTGAAAATATATTACTACTGCGAATCCCTATTATACCCACAGATGTGCCAATTCAATTTAAACGCCCTCAATTTCCAATTAGATTGGCATTTGCAATGACTATCAATAAGTCTCAGGGCCAAACGATGTCTGTCTGTGGCTTAGATTTGAGCACATCATGTTTTTCACACGGACAATTATACGTGGCTCTCGAGTGGGCAAACCATCCAGTTTGTTTGTATTGGCGAAAGATGGGATAACAAAAAATATTGTACACTCTGTTGCATTAAGGGATTGATATTGTTTTTTAGTAATATTGTTATAAGTAGCGATATGCATATAATTTTAAAGAATCAATTTTAATAAATTAAAAAAATAAATGATTGGTGTTTTGTTATTTTTATATTCTTTCACCGTTCACAGCGCTCCATTCATCTTCCACTTATATACCACAACCTTACACACTTACAATAAGTTAGTTATTTTTTTCTAGCAAAATATTCTTTAGAAATAATTTATATAACAAAACAACGTTTGTCGGGTCAGCTAGTATATGTATATATATATTCATTTCATTTGGTTTAGGGCAGTCTATAGATGTTAAACTCTACTTACCTGCAATTTCCCCTATAGACATAATGTACTTGAATAATCTTGAGTGTCCCTGTACTCGAGCCATTTGCTTCATCTCAACAAAAAGCTTAGTGTAGCGTCCCTATATGATACACATTTAGAATACCAAGTTTGGAATATCTGCTGCTATTTGTTCTTAAGATATGCTATAACCATGAAGGGACAGACACACACAAACACACACAGAGACCAATCGCTAAAAACACTGTTGTGTAATTTGATGCGAAGACAATAATGAACACTTATATTTTTCTTTCACAAACGAAAACTATATTTAACAAACAATACACAGAATTAAATATGCGTGAAGAACATAAGGTGCGATAAATCATTGCGATTTAGTAATAAACAATAATAATGTAAAGTAATAACTGCGAAAATAAGAATGCGAAAGATAGCATGCAAGCTACCATGCGGATGAAAAAGAATAAACTGTTCTTTTCGGTTTCTGTTCGAGTAGAGTTGAGATGTTCGTACCCGTTGAACAGAAAAAAGTAAAGTTGAGATGAAAACAGTTAAATCGAAAGTGTCATTGAGTGCGGAGTTCGATTATGTTATGACTCGAATATGACTGTATGGTGGAAATCGAACATGACTCCCACCCTATCAGGGCGCTAGTCCTGATATAAAGGGAGAACAGCAATTTTGTTAACTGCTCTTTTAATAACACAGTCTTTAGTTTTTATAGATGCCACTCTTACCAGTCCGTCGGTACCGGTGTGAACCTTTGTAATTCGACCAATTGGCCAGGATAAGGGTGAGCAGCTGTTGTCTATAATAATCACCAATTCTCCTTCCTTGATATTCGATGCAGGATGTTGCCACTTATTCCTTGATTGTAAGGAGCTGAGATACTCCTTTTTCCAAGCTCTAGAAATATCTCGTCTCAATTTTTGTACCATTTGCCATCGGTTCTTGAGATTCCTGCCACAGGATAATGGTTCGTCTGCAGGTGAAAGCATGACATCACCTGTAAGAAAATGTGATGGGGTGAGAACATTAATAGAGTCTGTATCAGAATCAGTACTTTTAAAGAGATGACGTGAATTTAATAAGGATTCTATTTGGGTTAATAAAGTGCTCAGTTCCTCAAATGTCAACCGTGTATCACCGATTACTCGTTTAATGTGAAATTTACAGGATCGTACTGCAGCTTCCCAAATTCCTCCGAAATGAGGTGATGCGGGAGGAATAAAATGCCACTCTATTGCGGCTTGTGTTAAATAATGTGCTACACATTCATTTCTTGGTAAAGACAATATTTGTTTTATTTCATCGAGTTTCCTTTTAGCACCAACAAAATTGGTTGCGTTATCACTGTAAATATAACTAGGTGAACCACGTCTAGCACTGAAACGTCGTAAGGAAACGTTTAGAGCCACGACCCTTGTTAAATTTTATATACATTGGACCAGCATAGTCCACACCACATGCAAAGAAAGGTCGCTCGAGATTTACTCGATGTGGTGGTAAGTTTCCCATGAGCTGGGGTGTAGAAGTAGCTTTGAAACGGAAGCATTTCAAGCATGTATTAACAAGCTTATTGATTAATCTTTTTCCACCAATGTTCCAATATGCCTGTTTTATAATGTGGGATAACAATGATGGTCCTGCATGCAAGTGTGCAATATGTTTCTCTTGTATAATAAGGTCGCTCAATTTGTGTTTAGACGGCAATATTACCGGATGCTTTTCGTTAAATGATAATTGGGCGTTTTGTAAGCGACCTCCCACCCGTAACAGACCGTTCTGGTCAATGAATGGATGTAGAGAGTGTAAAGGACTTTTTCTAGGCAAAATGTTTTGATTCTTGATGTGTTTTAAGTCTTCGTGAAAGTATTTATTTTGTACCCATCGAATGATGTTCTCTTCGGCGTGTTTAGCTTCCCTACATGTAAGAGGGGAGTAAGAATCATCTGTTGAGACATGAACTTTACTTGCTGACTTGCAGTTATTTATGAATCTTAGGCAATATGCCAGAATGCGTTTGATTTTAAAAAATGAAGAAAATTTATTGAATAGTTGATCATAAAGATCATTAGATGTATCAATATGGTAAGACAAAATGGGATCAGCTTTCTTTTCAGCCGAAATTTGATCTTCGATTTCCTTGGACTTAGGCGCGTCATTTGGCCAATGTGTAGGATCCAAAAATAGCCAACTTGGGCCATTCCACCACAAGTTGCATTCAGGTAAACTTTTAGGATCTATGCCCCGAGAAGCGATATCAGCGGGGTTTTCTTTAGATGGAACGTGTCTCCAATGTTTTGTGGGAAGAACATCTAATATTTGTGACGTTCTATTTGCAACAAAAGTTTTCCACTTACGTGGATGTGCGGATAACCAAGAAAGAACAACTGTTGAATCTGTCCATGCGTAAATGTCAAAGTTATAATTTTCTAATATTTTTATGACTGAAGAAAATAACTTAGATAATAAATGAGCACCACAAAGTTCCAATTTGGGAACGGAAATTTGCTTGATAGGAGCTACTTTAGTTTTGGCAACTAAGAGTGAGACTTTTGATTTGTTATCATGAGTCTGTCGACAATAGATTGCAGCGGCGTAAGCATGTGTTGACGCATCGCTGAAACCATGTAATTCAAATGTACTATCGGATGAAAGCGTGACGCATCTAGGAACAGAAAATTGGCTAATTTTATTGAATGAATTCTCATATTTAATGAGCTCCTTTTCAAATTGTTGCGGAATAGGAGAATCCCAGTCTCCTTTTGTTAACCATAGCTTTTGATAAAATATTTTTAACACTACTGTACAAGGTGAAATTAACCCTAGAGGATCAAAAATGCGTGCGGATTCAGACAAAATGCGTCTTTTTGTTAGTGGTGGTTTGAGAGTAAGTGCGGTTTTGAAAATAAATGTATCTGCTAAAGAGTTCCAGTAAAGCCCTAGAACTTTAGAACTTTCATTGTTGTTTGGTATTATTTTAAAGTCTGTATCTGTGATGCAATTTTCTCGAAATTCCGCAAGGAATTCATTCGAATTGGAATTCCACTTTCTCAAATGAAACCCATGTTCTTCCAAAACATTAGCAGTTTCCTTAGCAATTGATATTGCGCTATTAACTAAGTTTGAACCAGATATCAAGTCATCCATATATATATCTTTTAACAAAGTGCGCGAGACGTGTGTATTTTGACTATAATCTAGAACGATTTGCTTAATGCACCTAGTGGCCAAAAAGGATGCTGGAGCAAGGCCATATGTAACTGTCTTCAATTTATATTCCTTTATTTCCTCATTAGGGTTGTATCTCCAAAGGATTTTTTGATAATTTTGATCGTCCTCAGAAATTAAAACCTGGCGGTACATTTTCTCCACGTCTGCAGAAAAAACTATCTCCGGTAATCGAAAATTAAGTAAGATCTCAAAAATGTCTCGTTGTAATTTAGGGCCAACACCTAAAACTGAATTTAATGATTTACCCTCAGAAGTTTTACAGGAACCGTCAAAAACGACTCTTAATTTAGTGGTAGTGCTAGAAGGTTTAATAACTGCGTGATGAGGTAGGAAATATTGTTCCCTTTGAGAAATATTTAGTGAATTCTGAGTAATTACCTCCATGTGTCCTAATTGTTCGTATTCATATAAAAAATCCTTATATTGTTGTTCGAATTCCGGATTTTCAGAAAATTTCCTCTCCATTGCATACAATCGGGAGAGTGCAGCGGGTCTTGTATTACATAATTCAGATTTACATTTATAAAATGGTAGTTTTACCACAAAACGGCCTTCTGGATTAATTGAATAATTTTCCTGAAAATGTGACTCCACAAACTGTTCCTCGGGTGAAAGTAACTTCTCACTTGGATTAAAAACTTCTTCTAATTCCCAAAAACGTTTTAACTCACTATCAATATTAATTTCGTAAATATGTAAATTTGAAATCGAATTACATTTTGTCTGAGATTCAGGTAATTTTCCGGATACGAGAAAACCAAAAATTGAATTTTGAGCAATTAAACCATTCTCAGTACAAATTGTTTGACCAGGAAGTAAAATAGAAAAAAAATAATCAGATCCCAAAATCATATCAATTTTACTTGGAATTTCAAATTTGGGATCGGCCAGTTGCATATTTTTTAAATGCGAAAAATGTTCCTTGTTTATTTTCTCTGGTGGCAATGGAGCTGTTAATTTATCTAATATAAAAACTCGCATGGATAACTTGACATCGGAATCGTGAATGGAAATTAAATTAATGTCTGTATAACCTTTAGTTATTGCAATCTTTGAATTTGCTAACCCTTTGACGGGAAATCTTGCATTTTTTCTCTCATAACCTAAAATACTCATACATGATTCAGTGATAAAAGAACTTTCAGAGCCTGAATCGCATAAAATTTTTAGCACATGTCTCTGACCCATTGAATCATAAATATAAGCGCTAGCTGTAGGAAGTAAAGCGAAAGATGTTTGTATAGAATGGTTATGAGTACTTGTTTGGAATTGAGATATGCCAGATGGCCTCTGTACGATTCTCAGAGTTTTCAAAATTATTACCAGCAGATGAAGCCGAAGCTGTATAAGTTTTCAAATTATTATCGCATATACTAGAATGATGTTTTGCATTACAAAAATGACAGGTATAAGTGGAATTACATTGAGCGATAGAGTGTTTATTAGATAAACAGTTGCTGCATAATGAGTTCTTTCTAACAAATTGTTTTCTATCCTTAACAGGAAGTTCTTTAAATTTAAAGCATTTGAACAAGAAATGATTATTGTTTTTACATAAAATACATTTGTAATTAACGTTAGAATGAAACTTAGATAACTTAAATTGTTTATCCTTATTTTGTTTATACTCATTCTCTTTACTCTCATTTTCATTACATAATTCCATAGATGCACATTTATCATTAATAAATTGTAAAAAGATCTCTAAAGTAGGAAAATCAATTTTTGCGGAATATTGTGCCCATTCTTCACGTGATTTATGGTCAAGTTTTTGTAATAAAATATAAATTAACCATACATTTCTTTCAGTAGCTTTAGTGTCAATAGTTTTTAATCCCCTAATTACTTCATCCGAAGTATCTGCTATGTTACGTAAATTATATGCAGTAGCATGACTTACAGTTGGTTGATCCATAAAGGTTTTAATAAGTGCAGAAATAATTTGTTTTTTCTTATCATACCTAGTAAGTAATTTTTCCCAGGCTTCTAGATAACTATTCTCAGATATTGGAATGTGTTTAATAATAGAAGCCGGTTCGTCTTTTAATAACCCCTTTAGGTATTGAAATTTTTGTACATTACATAAATTAACATTTTCATGAACTAATGATATATACAAATCCTTAAAAGACATCCAATCTTTATAATTTCCAGAAAACGGACAAATATTTAATTTAGGCAACCGAAAATTACTAGATATAGCACTTGTATTAATGGGGGGATTTTGAAAATTTAAAATATTTGTTTGCATGTTTACAGATAAATTTTCAAGTTTTTGTTGAAGCTTGGCTTTGGTTTCATAATATTTCAATTCAAATTCTTCTATTTCTGAAATTTCATCAGGTAATTCAGAATCGGCTTTATCAAAATCAGAATAAATAATTTCAATCTTTTCAAGTTTATTTAAGAGATCATGTTTTTGAAAAATTTGATTTTCATTATTTATGAAATTCATAATTCTAGTAAGCGCAGATTTCGCTCTGCCTCGATAATGTTTTGCTATTTTTTCAGCATCTTCTAAAGCAACAGTCTCATTACTGTCATCGTCATTGTTCTTTTTGCTTGCCATTACTACGTAATGGAGTAATGCGAAAAACCAAAGTCAAACTTGTAAAATAGGAAAATAAGTACTTATCTGTTTTATTCCTTAATAGCTGCGCTTGGATATCCAAATTTGTAAGCTAGCCAAAATTAACACAGAATATCTCGCCGGTGCCTCCAGAAAATGTTGTGTAATTTGATGCGAAGACAATAATGAACACTTATATTTTTCTTTCACAAACGAAAACTATATTTAACAAACAATACACAGAATTAAATATGCGTGAAGAACATAAGGTGCGATAAATCATTGCGATTTAGTAATAAACAATAATAATGTAAAGTAATAACTGCGAAAATAAGAATGCGAAAGATAGCATGCAAGCTACCAAGCGGATGAAAAAGAATAAACTGTTCTTTTCGGTTTCTGTTCGAGTAGAGTTGAGATGTTCGTACCCGTTGAACAGAAAAAAGTAAAGTTGAGATGAAAACAGTTAAATCGAAAGTGTCATTGAGTGCGGAGTTCGATTATGTTATGAATCGAATATGACTGTATGGTGGAAATCGAACAAACACGATTTTCGTATTCAGAGTACCTTAAAATGTGTAAATATAACATAAACTCACTTTGTAAAATTTGATCCAAAAACAATACCTTTCTCTACCTTATGGGTAAGAGAAATTGAAACACATCTTGAATGCCAGAAAACATAATAAACTTTCAGCCATCGGTTTCGGTAGCATGAGTAGTTGTTTCGGTGTATAGCGTACCATCATCAGAGCGTGTTTTTTATTCATGAACTTATTTATCTAGCACCAAGTCTCTTTTTAATATAAAATAGGATTTATTTTTCTTTTCTGTGGATGTTTAAGGGGCGCCGGGCAGTTGTGCTAAATTTCAGGAAACGTGCTGAAAATGCAGGGCATAATGCTAAATTTCAACAATAATTAAAAAATAATTTTATAGAAAAAGCAAAATATTTTTATGACCATACACGAACCTGTATGTACCAAAATAAAAAGAACATTTACCAAATTATAATTTATATAGTATTTTTTATTTTAATAAAATTATCGAACAGATACAACACTTCACTTATCTGGGATGTAGAATATTCTCTAACTCTGATAACGACCCCCCCCCCCCCCCAAAAAAAAAAAAAAAATCTAAACAAATTCCAACATATTTGTAAAACTCTATCAGAGCACTAAAGAGAAAAATTAGAAAATAAATACAGATGAAGTTTTATAGGGTTATGGCAGTGTATGGCTCAGAGACATGGACTTTGAGTGTCCACGATAAAAGCAGAATCCAGGCAGCGGAGATGCGGTACCTACGATCTCTAAAAGGCAGCACAGTTATGAACAAAATCAGAAATGAAGATATTCGAAGAGAATTAAAAGTTTTCAGCTTTTAGACAAGATCATTGAATACCGCACTAATTGGAAAAATCGTGTCCGACATACGCGGAAGAATACCGAGAGTGCCTCGTACACCCGGTATTCTCCTTCCAAGGGGCAAGTGAGACTGCGTCATGTCAGGCACAGAAAACGGTTGTTAGACAAAGAAACCCAAACAGACTCCCAACCTAATCCTTGAAAATGATGATGATGATGATTTTTTTTTCCTGAATATGCATTTTTTAAAGCAAATTTATATCATAAGTTTGTGAATTCATAAAGTTAAAAACAAATGTAAAAAAAATAATTGTAGTTTTTCGACCAAATTTTTTTTTTTTAAACTGAACACCGGAAGATAATTATTAAAAAAAAAAAAAAAATATGGAACGTTATTTCTGAAGAAGTTATTGGTTGTTGATGTTTCAAGTTATATTTACTGGGGAAAATTTATTTTATCTTAACCAATAATGAATACAAATATTAACAAGTGAAAAAATAATTTTCATGTTTAGAAAATAAATCAGGACATTTATTCATTTTAAGAACAATGAGTGAAAAATGAATGAAATATTTACAGTTATATCTTACAATGGTAGTAAATAGGCATTTCAAATTTTTTGTTGAAGGAATCAACTTTATTTTTCAAAAATTTATGTTTGAATTACAGAATATCGGAAAATTTTCTTCTTTTATTTGACATAAAGTGATCTGAAATAAAGTTATTCTAGAAGTACTTTCTGCCTTTTAAATATCAAGCAATAATTTAATTTATAGATGAAAGTGGAATGAAATTATATATATATACTAGCTGACCCGACAAACGTTGTTTTGTCATATAAATTATTTCTAAAGAATATTTTGCTAGAAAAAAATAACTAACTTATTGTAAGTGTGTAAGGATGTGGTATATAAGTGGAAGATGAATGGAGCGCTGTGAACGGTGAAAGAATATAAAAATAACAAAACACCAATCATTTATTTTTTTAATTTATTAAAATTGATTCTTTAAAATTATATGCATATCGCTACTTATAACAATATTACTAAAAAACAATATCAATCCCTTAATGCAACAGAGTGTACAATATTTTTTGTTATCCCATCTTTCGCCAATACAAACAAACTGATGGACGACGGGACCTTCATCGAGTCAAGACGTTTGTTTTAGTGCTCCCGATGATCGGCTAAAGACAAAAGGAAAGGGGTGAGTTAGAGTAATGCACTGTACCATTTTCTTTTCATAAAGTTTTTACCTATCTTATGGTACCATTCATTAAATCCTAACCCAAGTGGTTCATTAATAATATGTATAATTATTTTTAATAACTTGTGCTTCCCTCAGCAATGGTGTTCTCAACATGGCTGTTTTCTTTTTCTAAAACTAACTAAAATTTAGCTCGCTTTTGCTCTTAAACTCTCTCTAAAAACCTAAATACGGAATATTTTCCAATCCACAAACATGACCTGACGACCATTGCTGACCCTCATATATGTATTTTATTAATTATCAATTATTTTATCCATCCTTCAAAAGTTTTAATTCCGTAATGTAATCACCACGTGCTCTGCGCCATTTTCCTAAGTCAGCGTCCTTGTACGGGTACTTGCCAATCCCCGGATGTCGTCATGGAGCGCTCCCACCCCGTTTTTTTAGGGGTGTTCGATCCTGCCATGATGGCAGAATCGGGGGTTGTCGGGTGCCTAACGAGTTTTATTTGGCCAAGTCTCTTAATCTTCTCAAGGACCCCTCGTAATTGCCCACTTTAATATTGATTTTTAATTAAATTTCAACTTTAGTATTTATCCCACTTAATTTTCTCCAAGTCCCGTCGTTCGAAGGGACTTTGTCATTTTCTTAAATAACCCAAATTTCTTCTAAGGCCCGCCGTTTGTAGGGACTTAGTCATTTTCATAAATAAATCCCAAAATCTTCTAAGTCATTTTCTCAGAGCCAACCACGTTCAATTCTATCTTCAATTGTCCCTTTTGCAAGTCTCGGGAGCAGGATTTACCAACTAACCTCCAATAAATCCACTTTCCACTTCTCCAGAGCAAATAAATCCACTTTCCACTTCTCCAGAGCCAATAAATCCACTTTCCACTTCTCCACAGCTAAATTTCAATTTTTTTCAAGTTTCGGGGGGGGGCTGCCCCCCCTTGCCCCCCTCCGCCAGGACCGCCCCCCCCCCTTTGCAGGCTGCTCTGGGGTAGGTTTCTGTGTTAGGAGAGCCTTTTTGCAGTTCTCATCAGCAACAGTGCTCTCTACATATAAGATGAAAGTTTTCTATCCTGCTCAGTAGCACTCTTTAACTCTGACGTTCTTTCGGCGAACGCAATCCCGTCCCTTAGTTTTAAGGGATGTGAAAAGCGCTTTCGCCGAGTAGCGCACCTATTTAATGCGGGAATAATGTCTGCACGCTCCAAATCATCATCAATTTGCCTCTGGTGGTTAATTAAACCTTTTTCATTCAAGGTATTTGCCCAATTAACAACAAAATCAAATTTAATTAAAAGAAATTCTAATTTTCTGGACTTAGAAATTTTCTGAAAGTTTTTTTTTTCCCCTCCCAATCTCAGATAACTCAGTGGTTAGAGTCCCCAAGTTACCTTTTCTTAACTTTGTTAAGCCGTGCCTCTCCCCCACCCACTAGGCTTCCCATCCAGTATCTTTCCCATCTACAGCATTTTATAGCTTCTTAAAGGTCCGCAACCCCCCTTTAGCTAACGAACTTAAACGTATAGCTTAACATTGCTTCTCCCTCGAGGTTTTCTTCCCCTACCCCATCCCCAGGCTAACCATCCCAGCTAGTCTTCACCAAATCTTGTCCCTGGTTACAGTCAGTGACTACCTACCAGCTTCAAACTTGCATTAAGTGATTTTGGCTCGGTCCACAGGCCTGCCCCACCCCATAGGTTCACCTCCACTCTTTCCCTTTTGTCCCTCTCCTCGGCGCGCAAGGCACCTACTCTTCACATTTCTGGTCTCAGGAAGCCTCCTGGCTCCCCCGCCTCCTCCCCAAGTGCAACTCCACTTTTATACCTCGACTGGCCCCACCCCCTGGGCACCCATCCTTTTACCAACTTTGCTGTTTACCCCCCTAGGTGTTCCTAGTGCCAGCCCCCGCCCCCCTCGGCAGCCCTCCCCCCCATTTTTTTTTTTTTTTTTTTTTTTTTTTTGTTACAAAGCCCACTGCTCTCGCCTTTTGAGAACTTAGAAAATAAAAATTCTTTTTACTTATTTATATATATATATAAATATTTTCTTCTCTCGCCCAACGCACCAACACAAAGTTCAAACAGCTCCAGCTTTCTCCCTCAGTATCGCTACCACTTGGGTCTCCCTCCCTGCCATTTTACAAAGTAAAAGAAGTTTTTTTTTTTTCCTATCGTCCCTAGCTTTCTCGAATGGTATCAAATAAAAATTCACTTTCTTTTATTAAATTTTCTCTTGGCTATTTACGGGAGTCTAGGCTCCTGGTTTTTGCTTTTTTTTTTTTTTTTTTTTTTTCTCTTTCTCTCAAATGGTATGGTGTAGACGCTCTGGCGAGCCCCCTCCAATTACTGAGGTAATTTAAAAACTCCTTCATAAACACAGCTCTTACTCAAGTAAAATCCAACAGCTTTTCTCAAAGCTCCAAATCGATATAGGACCATGTCCAATACAGAAAATAACCACCACCAGGAAGAGGATGAAGACGCCTCCTCAGACGCTTCGACCACAAGCTCCTCCTCAAACCAACCAATAAAATCAAGTATCTCCACGAGATCAAAGACATCCACAATAAATACAAAGCCAAAAGCCAAAGACTATTTGAAAGATACCACAAAAGGGAGTATAGTTTATGAGGACTTCTCCACCTACAATACAATTAAAGGCGTAACAGTAGTAGCAATGGATCTCATAGCTAAATCTAGACCAAACAAAAGCCTAATGAAGGCTCTTAACAAAGCATTCCTAAAGATAAAGCTCCTGAATAGGGCAGCGAAAGCAAAGGCCAAGGCAGAAAGCCAAGCCACACAGGACCTTCCTACACCCACCTCACAACAAACGATACCGGAAAAAACAATGCCATCGACGGAAGCCTCTCCATTACCAGCATTAGTACCACCACCTCTCCCACCAAGACTCTCAGAACAGTCCTCACCAAAACCACATGAAACAAGCAACCACCAACAAAGCTCCCCTTCTGTCAACCTGAAGATCGATCTCCAAACAGAGTTCGCCCTACTTAAAACAAGACTACAAGAACTCAAAGATATCCAAACAGACATGAATACAACACTGGGAAGGCAGGAAGCCTTCATCAAGGATAACCTCAAGCCCCACACTCCTGAGCCCCAAAACGAAACAGTGCAGCAAGAGAACAGCCACCAAGATTGCCCACCATCCACATCAGGTACATCCAAAGACGCACCAACATTTTCACAGATAACAGCAAGTCCACCGAACACAGCACACAGTACAACCAGTCATCAACGCCGACCAGAAAACATATTTGCACAAGCTTCAATAGCCACCCAACAAACAAAAAAAAACATTCATGTCACACCAAAAACACAAAAAGACAGCGGCAGGCATATTATGGACGCCCTCAGAACGCATCACGTATCTACACAAGCAAAAATAGATTTCACTAAGATCCTCCGTACATCTGTAGATATCCACTGCAAAACTGAAGCCGACGCAAAAATCCTAATGCAAGAGCTCCAAAATAACACAGAACTAGAAAATACTCTCAATTTCAAACAAAGGCCCTGCCCACCAATGAGGATCCTGCTCATGAGAGTTCCAGATGAAATGGACGCGGACACAATACAACACAGACTCAATGAAATCACAAGAACTAATGCTAACAAAGACCAAATAATACAGATCCTGAGGAAACAAAAGTCAAGACTACCACAAGCCAACAATTGGATTCTACATATGCCGACTCCTTACGCGGAGGCCTTCCTGGCGCTACAAGCGGTGCAGCTGGGTCTCTTCAAATGCTATGTTAGGCCCTATACAGAAATAAGCAGATGCTCGAACTGCCAAGCTCTAGACCACACCATCCACACCTGCACAAGCAACATCTTCTGCTCGCACTGCTCTGGCGGGCATAAAAATGAAAACTGAAGCCTAAGGCCCAGCTGTATCAATTGCCAACGACAAAATAGCGTCAGACGCACACAGGGGCTACTTCCCTTTCCCTCTAACCACCCAGCTTACTCCTTGACCTGCCCAATACTGAAGGAAAGTTACTCTCGCAAAAGAGAATATCTAAACAAGAAATATCCCACCAACAAAGACACGACACAAACAGCCCAACAAGCCAATACCCATACACAGCAACACAAGACCAACAACACACACCAGAGCAACAACACCAGACGCACAGGAAGATCTAGAGGCAGGCAGCAGAACCGTTCCTCCTCCCGCAGACCTTCATCCAGAAGACCAAACCCTCCAGACCAAACAAGTCACCAACCTACTCCTGAGAAATTCCACCAACGTAACCAGAGCATATCAAGACAACAACACAGGCACAACGAATCATCACGAAACAACCAAAGGCCACCATCATACACCAGATCACAATCACGCCCAAGACAACAAAGAAACCACATGAGTAACCCACCTGACTGGTCGTACAACCCTTATCTGTACGGCCCCCCTCAGATGTACTACTCAGGACCAGCACAGTTCGATTACGACTACCAAATGGAATGTGACGAGGCCTATTACCACCCTCCAACCTCATCACACTACGCCCAACGAGAACGAGACCAAGTAAGAGGGTAAGTTTTCTTTCTTCCTATTCTGCCCAATAGCTCAACCCCTTAAATTTACACAAAATTAAAAAGAAGCACAGAAAAAGAGCTCTCTCCTCGTCTCCCCAAGATGCAGCCTCTTCACCTCCCCAACCCAGACCAAATTTCAACAGCCTACGCTTCCTGCAGATTAACCTCAACGGTTGCATGGCAGCTAACTTGGCAGCACGAACTTATATGGAAAAGAACTCCTACGACTTCGGGCTGCTACAGGACGCTTACTGCACCGTGGGGGGAGTTCTGTATGGCTTCCCAACCTCCTGGCCTAGATTCAGCTCCAAGCAGAACACAGCTTACATCGTCATAAACACACAAAATCTCAACTACACCCATCTATACACAGGGGAACACTGTGTATTCATTACACTCACCACAAGGGAAGGTGAGTTGATCCTTGGCAGTGCATACGCAGCCCCGTCCGTGGATCTTGAGTTTTGCCTGGAGGAATGGCAACACCTAATATCACAGAAAACACTTTTCATCTGCGGCTGTGATCTCAATGCCAACTCCCCACTTTGGTGTTCTCCACGTGAGGACGTAAGAGGTCGCAGTCTCATAGAATTCATAGCCTCGAACAACCTAAACTTAGCTAATATAGAAAACTCACATCCAACATTCGAAAAGGACGGAGCCAAGGTTTGGCCGGATTTTACCTTGGTAAATCCAAAGACCACGGCAAGAATCTCCGCCTGGTCAGTTCTAGATGTACACAATAGCACAGACCACAACTACATAACATATACACTAGAAACAAAACCGGTAATCACATACTCCAAAAGATTTGCAACCAACAACAAAAATTTTAAAAAGTTCAATTCACTAATCAAACCACCTCTAACAAACCTAAGCCAAGAACTGCACACAGTTAAAAACAAAACACAATTAGAACAACTCACAGTAAAACTAATACAAACAATCCACTCAGTAGCCACCTCCTCCTTCAGGCTCAAGAAATGCGGTCGGCAATTCACCTACAACTTCTGGTCTCCCCAGCTACGCTCCATGCGCAACAAATTAACAGCACTAAAACGCCAACAAAGATTTCTGGACCCCGCGATGTTACCCCAACAAAAACAAAAAATCAAACAACTTTCGGCTCTCTTCAAAAAACAACTTAACATGGCAAAAAACGACGCATGGAGAAAATTCTGCTCAACACAAACAAAAGTTTTCGGCAGTGCACAAAAATTCTACAGCAACAAGTTTTTCACCCCAACGGAGCTGAAGCTAGAGCGTCCTCCAGCTCTTTCCTCGAAACGCAATAACCTTGAACACATCACAACAACACTCTTTGCACCAAGCAAATATCCCAACTATCAAGCGCCCACTTTCTCAGCTCCCTCGGATGTCCCCTTCACGGAGACCGAAGTCAAAGCCACTCTCTTCAGCTTCAACGTTAAAAAGGCTCCTGGCCCAGACAATCTGGACTTTCTAATGCTAAGACACACCTACAACACAGTACCACACATACTACGCGACTGGGCCAACCTATGCCTGGAGCATAGTTACTTTCCAGAAATCCTTCGAAGAGGCGAGGTGGTGTACTTCCTAAAGCAAGGGAAGCTCCCCTCTGACCCTGCATCATATCGTCCGATCTGCCTGTTGCCAACCTTAGGCAAACTTTTAGAAAAACTGGTTGTAACCAGATTGAACTTCCATCTAGAATCTAACAACCTCCTACATCCAAACCAATTCGGGTTCAGAGAGGGCAGATCATGTGAACAAGCATTACAGGCAATTAAAAGCTCCTGCGCCTCTAACTCAAAGTCCTTGGAATATACCACCTTAGTCTCACTCGACATCAAAGGAGCTTTTGACAACGTAGAGTGGCCCCACATATTACAAGCACTACACGAACTCAACTGCCCGAGAAACCTGGCGGGGGTCATCAGCACTTATCTTTAAAAAAGGAAAATCATTGTCAACTGGGGTAGTGGCTCTACAGAGCTCCCTCAAACTAAGGGGTGCCCTCAGGGCTCATGCTTGGGACCTATTTTATGGAACATCATAGCCAACTCGATCCTCGTCCGCATGAACTCTGAGGGTCACACTACTTACGCGTATGCTGATGATTTCTCAGTTATTCTCTCGGGAAGAACCAGGAAGGACCTGGAGAACCAAGCCAAGGAGGCCCTCCCTCTCTTTAGCAAACTCTTAAAAGACTTAGATCTATGCCTCTCCCCCTCAAAAACCCAAGCGCTAACTTTAGGCTTCCCCAAATTACTTCAAAGATCTCCCGTGGTGAGAATAGACGGCGTCAGTGTCCATCATGTACCCCACCTAAAACTTCTTGGCCTGACCATCGACAGGAAACTTAGCTGGACCGCCCACCTGCACGAACTAAAACTGAAACTTATGACAATTTACCACAACTCCATAAAACTAGCAGGAAGGTGGTGGGGCATCTCCACCTCCATCCTGAAAACATGGTACTTAACAATTGTGGACAAAATCCTAACATATGGTGCAGGTATTTGGGGCGGTTACCTGTCGAAACAAAATCAGACCAAATTAAACTCCATCCAACGTCCCTTTCTCCTCCAAATTTCGAGAGGTTACAGGACGATCTCTACTGACGCCCTCACTGTCATTACGGGAATCCCTCATGCCCATCTACAACTATTTATCAATTACTTAAAAACCAACATCCTCCAACTACACGATCTGCCAATAACTAATTCTATCTTCCCCAACACCCCACTGCAACTTCATATCCGTAGCTGGGACTTGCACCCGGCAGAGGACGCAGCATCCTTCGTAGTAAACACTCAAAAAAATAGCTTTGATCCCTCAGTCCCTGTGGCGGTGTACACGGATGGCTCAAAGACGGACTCTGGCGTAGCAGCAGCGCTCTGCGTCATGGTCAACGGACTTGAGGCTCATCGGTGGGCATGCAGGCTTGAGAATTTTAACACCGTTTTCCAAGCGGAACTTTTTGCGATTCAAAAGGCCCTTGATTGGGCAGAAGGCAACCCGCAGCTGTCACTAATAAATATCTACAGCGACAGCCTCTCGAGCCTGCAGGCCATCACTAGCCACAAGACTAAACACCCCCAAGTCTTAGACATAAAACGTAAAATCGCCAAATTAAAACACTTAATTTCCCTGGCACACGTTTCTGCCCATAGAGGCGTCGTCGGCAATGAACTTGCGGACTCATTGGCGAAGGCTGCAACTGAAGGGGAGGATATTCTTCACTCTCTTCTAGCACCCCCATCCTACGTAAAAAGTAAATTGAAGGTACTACTGCACCAAAATTGGCAAACACTGTGGGATAAATCCTCAAAAGGGAGACATACCCACAACCTAATCCCAATAGTCTCAAATGTCTCCTGGAACATTTCTCCTCCGGTTGCGGCTTTTTTGACAGGCCACGGGCCTTTCCCCTCCTATCTGCATAAATTTCATTGTCGTCGGTCGTCCCTATGTCCTTGTGGCGAGGAGGGCGCTCCTAATCACTATTATTACTCTTGCCCCCTAACTGCTCCCTATCATCTTAGAAACCCATCTCCTAGACCCCAAAATTGGCTAGAAAATATTCTCACGCGTAAACCCCTATTATTTAAACTATATAAAATTTATTTCCTATTAAATGAAATTTCAAACTTTACAGATTAATCTTTCCCACTTCCCTTGAGCTTGGTCAATTTGGAAAACAACAAAAGCTGTTTAATCACATCAAGAGTCAGTCCTGCACCTCTTGCCCTCTGTCGCGAAGGGTTTTACCCGGCAAGAGGCTGACATTACCTACACGCAGGCCCGGACTGGCTCCTTTGGGGGCCCTCGGCTAGAAATCGAAAAGAGGCCCCTTTCTGAGGAATTCAGAGGAAATAGGATATTAAAATACGTAACATTTGAAAATTAGGCTTACATGTCTAAAAAGCTCATTTAGCTTTCTTGCCATTTGGGAAATAGTTGAATAAAAAGTAAGTTTTTTTTCTGATGTAATTTACTTATTTTCACAATAAATATTTATGTGTATTTTATGTACTACCATATCTAAACTAGCTCCATGCTGGAAGAATAAGTATACCAATTAATTATGAGTGGTTCATTATTTAAAAATGAGATTCTGAAATGCTTTTAGTTTTAGACAACCAAACCACACTGTTGAAACTTGAAACCATAATAATCTAAATCCTACTGTAATACCTAAATAATTATTAAAATAGGACGCAATGCTAATAAAATACCAAGCGTATTGGGGAAAAAATGTGTTTTCTTTAACTGTGATTTAGTTGATACAAACTGTAAAATAGACTTCGTACAGATATAATGAACTAAGTAACTCTCGCCAAGATCTTTACTAGGCGCCGCGGTAGCCCGGTCGAGCGCCGACCTCGTTATTGGAAGATTGCGGTTTCGGTACTCGAGCCAGCCAAAGACCATCGTGTACACGTAAAATCTGTCGTGGCCGCAATGTCCTGCATGTTCCCATCAAAAAATATACCTCTGGGGGTCACCGAAGCGGGAGAGCCATCCCTTCTGTAAAGGATAAAAATTGCGATGGCATTTCTCCGGACCAACTCTAGGGGTGAATCCTAGACCGTCACCAATTGCACATCTGCGCAGCACTAGTGCGACGTAAAACCCAACTATCCATCCATCCACCCAAGTTCTTTACTTATGCAATAGCGACATCCTTTTTAATGTATCGCCAAAATGACAACGAAAGTTTCAAAGTAGCCAGGGTCTTATAGTAATGATGTACTGAAGAAATTTTAAGAAACGAATATAATAACCGTTGCTAAGGAACGAAACAGTTGCTGTATGCTTTTGTATGGAAAAATAGATTTAAAGAAAGAAGTCCTGTCGTACTAAATTAAATTTTGTTTCGTAGAGAATTTTATATCTGTACTTATTATAAGACAAAAATAAGCTTTGTTTTTATTTCCGTATAAAATCTGTAATTTTATAGGGGAAAAAAGCTGTAGGGACACTTTTCGGGCATGAAATGCTCTTCTAAGGGCAGCGGGAACCCAAATCGAAGTTTTGGTTGATTTCAAAGGATTTTGTGTGTGTTTATGTTTGTGTGGTTTTAATATTGATAGGTGACATGCAATTTTAAGATCATTTAGATATAATGACTAGCGAATAGGGAAGCGGGTAAAGCCTACTAAAATCACAACAATGCGTGGCCGGGTTCAACTAGTTTTTAAATAGTGTGTCTAATTTTCCCCAGAAATTAAGAACATCTAATTTAAAAAATAAATTTTAAAATATTAAACAATAGAATTGTTTTGCTACTGTTTTATTCCGGTAGATAAATGAAAACTTAGTGTAATACCTTAACTTCCTACATTATATTCTAAAACAATAGCAAATAATTCTACTATCCAAAACAGTTTATTTGAAAAAATAATTTTGATTGAGAAAGGCCGACAGAGATATGAAAAGCGAAGTGTTGATGATAGTCACTTGATTTGTACTTCTATTATAATGATTTTAAGGGCATGGCAAAAAACAGAAATAAGGGCTTGACTCAAATTACCCAGCGTGAGGCTGTTTCCATCCAAATCATAGATCTGGGGTCACCAAAGTGGGGGATTTATCCCCTCCATGAAGTATCGAAATCGTGAGGGCATGTCTCTGGACCATTTTTAGGTAAGTCCCAGACCGTCGCGAATTGCTCATAGTGTAGTGCTAGTGCGAAGTTAAAATCCAACCAACCGAGTATGTGGAAGGTACTTAAGTATTATTTTTATATAAAATCTATATTTTTCGTCTGGAATTAAGAACCTCCAATTTTAAAAATTAATTTTATAAAATTAAATATAATTGTTTTGCTTGAACTTATGAGCTAATAAACTAATTTGAGTTACTTTGTATTTAATGTATCATTATTATCCCTCAAAATCTGACTTTGCGACTCAGAAGTGGAACTAGTTAACCAAGTGTTTAGACATTTGGAAAATTTTTCAACATCAAAATTTTTTTCTTTTCTTTTCGAAGCGCCACTTTCATACATGTTTCATGTTGACGTATCTCAGACACTGTTTTAATTATAACCCTATTACGAGACTTAGTGACTAAGTGAGCGTCGCGATAAAGAAGTTAGTTATATTAGGTAAGCACAACAATTGCAGCTCCAGAGAGATGCAACTATCGTAATCTAGACGCCACATTTAAAATTTCTCGTCTGCTTAAGATTGGAGAAAGTAAACGTGCAAAAAGAAGTCATTGGCTTAACAACGACGGTGCGGAGAGTGCGGGCCTCCTTGGGCCTGTAGTCTTGAGGGGGCCTCCAAAAAAACTTAAGCTTTAAGTATATTTATCTGTTGAAGTTAGTGCACCGTTATTTTGACATGAATCATTTGTTGCAATTCTCCTTTAAGTTTGTTAGACTGAAGGAGCGCGCTCACCGCTATAAATCAGATTAGAGCGATTGTTCCGATATAAAAAGCTCTAATGTAGAAAAAGTGACCGAAGAGCGACAATACAAAACTAAAAGAACCTTTTATGACAGGTTCCAATGCACTTGGCCCCCACGTTGGTTTGGACTTTCGAATCATTTTTAAAACTGACTTTAATGCCTTTTTATGGTTAAAAAATTAAGTGAAGACATACAAGGGGGCCTCCAATTAGAGGGTCTCAGACTTTCACCGTGTGCCTCTAGAATTGTAGTTCCGCCACTGTATGAAGCATGAAGCAGTGTGCTCCAAGAATGAAACATTCTCGACTTGACTTGCGTGCAATTTCTAGATGAAAACAATGAAGAAAGACAATGTTTTCGAAAGACAATCGCAAAGCTTCAAAACTTGTTTGCATTCACGATGTTTGGTCGCGAACTTGTTTGAAATTATGAGCACTATACAACACATAATGAATCAAAATTGATTATAATTGCGTAAGATTATTGGAAAATAAATAGTGAAATTACTCTGATGTAACTAACTGATGGTGATAAAGTAGTATATTTTGAGGGGTTTTCTGGGGCCCCCTTGCTCCGGGGGCCCTCGGCAATCGCCGACCAGCCGACCTGGCCAGTCCGGGCCTGCCTACACCTATACTACAATGATCATCTCCATTCCTCTCGGACTTCAACATAACATTACAGCATGTCAGCATGCCTTCTGTCGCGAGGAGCCGGCTAGGCTTGGCATGCCGACCAACAAAAGACTATGTAAATTGAACTTGTTTCACATCGCCCATTGTCGCGAGTAAGCTCTGCCTGGCGATGATTCTTGTTTTTTTTTTTTTTTTTTTGTCTTTCAATAAACATCTTGGCGCAGCCCATGTGAACATAGTTCTGGAAGCGCTCAACACCGCTCCTCGAGCGGTGAGCGGGGGCTGCGCCCTGTTTAATCCCTGTTCAATACAAACAAACTGGATGGTTTGCCCACTCGAGAGCCACGTATAATTGTCCGTGTGAAAAACATGATGTGCTCAAATCTAAGCCACAGACAGACATCGTTTGGCCCTGAGACTTACTGATAGTCATTGCAAATGCCAATCTAATTGGAAATTGAGGGCGTTTAAATTGAATTGGCACATCTGTGGGTATAATAGGGATTCGCAGTAGTAATATATTTTCACCTCGGAATTTGTCATTTAAAATGATGGCTTCGAAAACATTTTTCATCAATTTTTTTTATTACTAATCGCGTGTCGTTGCACAAACGTGGTGGGTTCAAATTACGAAGCAAAATAACCGGAGATCCAATCTTCAGTTGTAAAATATGCGCTGGCATGCCTGGTAAATCCAATGAGTTTAAAAACTTTGTTGGATAATTAACAGCTTCGGTGGCATCGCAAACTGTATCATTAGATTTGCATGACACCAAGTCTACTGGTAACAAATGTTGTATCTTGAGATTCAATTCGTTGACGTCCACATTTTTTGCTGCTAAAATTGCTCTTTCTGCCAGCCACTCATGATTTGTGTATCGTCTGTGTATATCGGGAAATATCTGGTCAATAAGAGCATCTTGAGAATCAATGATTGTGCAGAAATCGGACGGTAATTTTATGCATCCAGTTTCATCTGTAGTAACTTTTCCATCGCCGATATCTAACAATTGTTTTGAGAATGTTTCAGCGGATGGATCTTGAAGCTTTTGAACGCACAAATTTACTTTCAGTTGTACTTTTTCAACATTAAGCCACAATGACGATGATTTTAAGTATGCGTTGATCTCATCAGCGTATGTTGAACGCGGAATAACGGGAAGTATTTGTCTGAAATCACCTGAAAAGAGTAACAGAGTGCCGCCAAATAGTTTGTAGTTATTTTTTATATCTTTCATTGTCCTGTTCGACGCCTCAGTCGAATGTTTGTGTGCCATAGGGCATTCATCCCAGATAAGAATTTTACACTATTTCAGCACTGTGGCCATGGACGATTGTTTTTTTATGTTGCACACTGCGTCTGGGTTATTTTGAATATTTAGTGGTAGATTAAATAATGAATGAGCTGTTCTGCCTCCATCCAATAAAGTTGCCGCAATGCCAGATGATGCAACAGCATATGCGATGCCATTCTTTGATCGTATTTCGGCGAGAATTAGCGAAATAAGGAATGTTTTGCCAGTTCCTCCTGGTGCACCCCCCCCCCCGAAAAAAAAAGAATCCACCTTTTCCTGCCAAAACTGCGAGCATGATGCGGTCGTAAACGATTCTTTGTTTTTCATTTATTAGTGGGACATTGCGAGCAACAATCGCTGCCATTTCTACAGTATTGTATTATAGTTCACGATTCAATTCAGTGCTTATTAAATCAGATGCATTTCGATTTGTTGAATGCATACCGAAATGACTGAGTGGTAAGTTGGCAATGATAATACAAAGATCTTTAGTAGCAATCAATGCTTCATTGTACATAGCGTCACTGAATACTATCGTTAGATCGTTGCACTGTGAACGATGTTGATGCAATATATCATCAGTCATTGAATCTTTGTGATTATCCCATAATGTCTCTGCTCGGGCCGGGAAACATGTAGTCAACACTATAGCGAATAGTAGACGAATTTGTTTTGCTGCACAGTCAGTCCTACTTCATCAAGCATACACTCCCACTGGTTGTCGTCTTCCAGCAAGCCGAGTGCAAGGCATGCATCTTTATACGTTGGATACTGTGTGGAGAACGGGCCTTACCCATTACTCATTTAACTTTAACTTGGAGCTGTAAATGAAATACTTAATTTATGAAGAAATGACAGAGTCCAAATATATAACATAAATGAGCTTTAATTGAGCTTAAATAAGAAGGGGGACGCTGGACTATAATAACATCTAGTTACTTACGACTTAAAATGGGCAGTCCTCTTAAATACTTTGATATTAATAAATATCCCCCGTTACTTTACTTTACTTAATTACTCACAACTGATCCCAACCACTTTTAATCACTTTCATCAACTCACGAGATCAAGTAATCTTTCGATTAGCAGGAGGATTCCCTGACACTGCTATCTACTCGACTTATATCCAACTATATCCGCTCCTAACTCTCCAAGACAATCTTCCTTCCAACTAACTTTAACTCCTCCCCAACTCACTCTCAAAAGCAATCTTCTTTCTCCTTTTATACTATTCAGTTTCCAAAATATTAGCGTATTTCAATTTACAATTTTAGCTTAGGATCGACACTAACTCTATTACTCAAATCAAATCCTAAAACAGCAGATTCACGTTTTAACCGCAAAGTGCGAGTTTTAATTGTAGCACTTTGCTATACCTGACAACTGTTGTCCATTCACTTTACGTAAATCTTGAAATGACAAAGGGCCGATGACATTAACCAATATCAGTCGAAGATAAAAGCACTCAGTCTGCCTTGGATTGACTGTAAATACTCATCCCAAGGTGTTTGATTTGAATAAACCGGGACATGCATCAATCGGCGTGCCTTGCTTGCGAGGCATCCATTTTTTTGTTGGAGCCCATGTGAAATAGCGTGGTACTTCTGAATAGAGTAATGTCCGTGCAAAAGCAACAAAAGCATCCGCACGATTACACAATTCAAAAAATTCGGTGGGTGTAGTTTTTGGTGGATTTATAGCACTATCAATCGCTGTCTCGCTCGTGAAATATACGCGCTGGCCATTTTCAAGATGGACGGCTAAATGAAGAACTGCTGGATCCCGTTCATGAATTGGGAAACCAAAGATACGCCAAACAGCTTCATTGGAGCTGACGTACCGGCCAATTTGGTAAAGTGTTATTTCATCGTTGTTATTCACCGGAGGAGCATTCACATTGGTATTTTCAACTCGAAATACAGCCATATCACTACCTATATTCACATAATTGCAAATGTATTTAATGCTCTTCACTGAACTGCAGAACTCAACATTAATATGAGCATTGAATGTTTTGCTCAGCAGAGGCGAATATGGGACCACCCAACTGTTATCAATGTCCATATCTATGTTGTTGACATAGATGACCGCCATAGATGATAAGATTGTCCGCCATTATCGGGATTTCTTCGACGATATATTGGATATCCGTCAACATTTGTGATCGTGAAATTTTTTGGAAAACTTTTAGTACATTTTCCATCTGCACAAATAATAATGGCCTAAAAATTCATTTTTCATTTTAACATAAAATAACTCCGTCGGATATTGATGAATTTTTTAAAAGAATATACCCGTTTAACTAATTTTAACATTTTAACAATATTAACGTCGGAAAAATATTTTAAACACTTCGTAAGATACGGTTACGATTCTAAAAATATTAATTTTGAAAAAATATTTTAAACACTTCTTAAGATACGGTTAAAAATTCATTTTTCCTTTCAACATTAAATAAATTCTGACATCGTGTTTACGACAACTCACGCCATCTAGGTGGAAAAGTTGTTGAAAGAGTTGGTTAAAAATTAATTAAGAAAGAACTAATTAAGTTACAACTTTCATTTGTAAATCTAAACCATTCTCGAATCCACCTGAAGACACACAAAAAATTTTATTAAACTCAGTCCAGCCGTTTAGGAGGAGTTCAGTGACATACACACGCACAAAAGAAATATATATATAAAGATATATATATGAACTTCTAAAGCGCAGAATTTTAGATACTGAGATCTAATACATGAAAGTGTTTCTGTGAAGTAAATTCTTATCCAAAATTTATCAGTGAAGGGGGGGGGGCAGATAAATGTTTTTAGTATGAAAAATTAAGGGATATTGGGTATTCATATTTTTCTATGAGAGGTGAAAAAATACTTAAAAATGCTGAAAATGGTCTTGGAATCATTTTAAAAATTCGAGTTAATGTATTCATTAAATGCATAAAAAAGTGAAAATGTAACTGTTTTTATATATTTATGCATTAATTGTTTAATTTTAAATGAAAAAAAAATCAATAGTAATTTTATTTATGATAGGGAGAGAAATTCAGAATGACGTCGTATCTTCGAGGGAAATGTATAATTTAAGTTTATGCTTAAGAGCAAACATTAACGAATCGTACTGACAGCTAATAAATTCCGTTTCCACATTTAGAAAATTCACAATCTCTAAATTAGTAGTATTTTTCAAAAAAAAAAAAAAAAAATTATTTCCAATGGCTAGGTAAAGGTTACAGAGGAATATAAAGATACGAAACAAATTATAGATAATATAACATAGAACAAAAGACCGAAGTCATTGCTTAAGGAGCGATCTTGCCTCCCAATATCTCGACTCTTCTGTAGAACATCGAAGAGCCCTACAACGGGACAGATGGTCCCGGTCCATTACTTCTCCAGAATCACAAAGTGAGCAAGTAGGGTCGTTTAAGATACCTATGCACTTCAAATGAGCGGCAAGAGAGTCATGACCTGTAAATAGGCGGAAAGTCGCAACTGCCTTACGTCTTGGTTTATCAGGAATTAGAGCTTAAATTCTTCCATTTCTTTAGAGCTGTACGATTCTCAAGATCTCGTAAGGCATTAGATGCAGATAAATTCTTTAAAAACAATTTAATCCTCCAGTAAGAAATGGCTGTATTGAGATGTTGTAGTAAGGTGGCACCTCTTTTTGCAAGGAAGTCCGCTTGTTCATTGCCCCTAAGGCCACAATGGCCGGGCACCCACTGGAGAACAATTTGTTTCCCCTTTAAAGTGAGAGTTCTTAATGATTCTTGGCATTGGGATATTTCCGGTGTTAATGGTGATCAACAGCGCTTATTGACTGGATGGCTGCCTGAGAGTCAGAAAGAATGACCGCCCTTTCAAACTTCCAATGGACAGCTAATAGTTGCTTTAAGGCTAAACGTATCGCCACAAGTTCACCATCAAAGGAGGTACCAATATAGCCCGCAGGGACATAGAAAGAAAAAAGATCTGAGAACACGCCAGCCCCTACATTGAGATGATAATCAAACTGGGAACCATCTGTAAAAATGTGCAGACACTGAGATGGTGGATATCTGGCCGCAATGGTCTCTTCAACATTTCAAGACATTTCAACACACTTCAAGACATTTCAACACACTTGGTGCAACATCTCTCTTTCTATGGATAGTTTCAACTAGATCCAGCCTCATATCGACATTTATCACTTCCAAGGGATTTATGGGTGTCAAATGTGGTTGTATATCACCTGGAATTACAAGATCTTTCTTAATATCCAGGACTATTTGAATAAATCCATTTTGGGTTTTTTAATTCCTTGGCTTGGTCACATAGTCCCGCCAGTAGGGATCCTCTATACGCAGCAGCTTTTCATAGAGACATAAGGCCTTCAATTTCATAATATCTTTGAAGTGTATATTCCCTGTCAATAATAACATCGCATCGATAGGAGTGGACTTCACACCTCCTGTGATCAAGCGTAAAGCGTGGGTTTGCAACACTTCCAGTTTATTGACCACAATTTGTGCGGCTGTGATCAGAGCTTCACAGCAATACAACATTAAAGGCTGTATAAAAGTTTTAAAAGTAGTGTTAAGAGTGGACCGATCGCATCTCCAAGTGCATCCTGCTAAGCGCTTAAGAATGCTCATTCTATTTGAAATACGCTCGGTAAGCTTTTCAACATGGAGCTTTTAGCTTAATTTATTGTCAAAAGTCATTCCCAGGTAGGTAAAGCTATCTGTGTTGGCGATCGAAGATCTTTGGTACTTTAACTCTGGCCGGAAAGACTCATGGGTTAAGGAGAAAGACTGTGAAGCTGTCTTTCCTAAATTTACAGCCATATTATTTTCTTCACACCATTTCGAGAGCACGCAGGGCTTTATTTAAACGACTTTCAATAACATTTTTAGCAACATTTTTTGGTGCTTGGGTCCAGATTACCAAATCATCAGCAAATAGTAAGCATTTAACATCAGGTATTGATTTAATTGATGAAATTAGATCATTGACATATATATTGAACAAGGTGCAGCTACTAACTGCTCCCTGAGGGAGCCCAGTTTGAATATTAAAGCTTTTGGAGAAAGATTTACCGAATTTAATCCTGCATGTTCTCTGGTTTGTGAAAGATCTAATCCAGTGAAATAATTTTGAAGAAATTCCAATATTCAAGAGCTTCTGGTAAAGCCTTTCCCTCCAGACAGAATCATATGCCCCCTTAAAGTCAACATAAATAGCTGTTAAAATGTCTCTGTTATTTAATGAATCTTTAACGAAGTGGCTAAATTTTGTCACGGTCACTCGTTCACCTATTTCTTCGGAAGCTTGCCTGTTCTGTATCTAATATATTATATTCCTCGATATACCAGTTCAAACGGTTAACCACATGTCTTTCCATGACTTTTGCAAGGATACTCGTAAGTGAAATGGGCCTATAGCTATTCAACTGTCCAGAGTCCTTGTTTTTCTTTAGAAGTGGAATTATGATAGCACTTCTCCAATGCGCCGGAATCTGACTCGACTCCCATACACGATTTAGAACATTCAGTAGGGTCATGGCCACACCCGTCTCACTTTATGGTTCAGAGACATGGACCTTGGGGAGCTGGGATCTATCGAGAATCCAAGCAACAGAAATGCGACATTTGAGACCAATAAAAGGCTGCACAATTTTCGACAAGATTCGGAATGAAGACATCAGGAAGGAGTTAAAGATCTTCAACTTATGTAATAGAATACAAGAATATCGTACTAAATGGAAAGACACTGTACAGCGTATGCCGGAAACACGGTTCCCCAGAGCTGCCCTCGACTACTCCCCAAAGGGCAGGAGAGATCGAGGACGACCGAGAAAGCGGTGGACTGAACAATGAAGCCGGAACAGGCACTATGCCTAATCCCTGAAATTGATGATGTTGATGAGTACTGCTTTTCTTGCCACACTGCCCAAAAAAATGATTTTTCACATTTTTAATATTTCATTTTCAACCTAAATTATGACAATAAAAAAAAAAAGGAAAAAAAATGCACTCGAATTGAAGAATATATCAGAAATTTTATACACATGGGTCTATACATATATCACAAAATAAATTTCAAAAAGCAAAAATTATTATATGGTAATATTAAGATATGAATACAGAAAGAAGGTTTGTTTTTCTTTCTTTCCAACTGTCAGAATGTTTCATTGAAGAATATTTTGGGAGGTTAAATACCGTCTTAATACTTTTTATAGTACATAAACCAAAATTTGCAAATCTATGTGCATCACAAAGAATAAAATTTATGTTCTTAAATTAAAGAAATATATATACTGTACTGAACTTTTCAGTGCATTTTAATAAAAAATTATCATTATAATTATTTCTAGAAATGTAAATAAATTCATCATTAAAAACTTATAAAATCGATATCAAGACTTTATCATCTTTTTCAAAGACTCTTTTTTTATTTAAATATTGCAACCTTTAGCATGCAGAAAATCGTGCTTAATTTTTTTTAGTAATTTCGTTTTCATGATTCCATTTCATTTATGGCTTTATTTATTTATTTATTTTTCTACTAAGTTAATTGAAACTTTGTGATGAATATACTTTGAATAAAAATCAAGTCTACTTTTAAGATAATTATACTTTTCAAAATTACTTTTCTAAAAGAGCTAATTATAGATATTTAAAAGACGAATGAAAAGCAGTTATTCCAATTTTTATTTTCTTAAATTTGATATTATCATTATTTAGATCTTAAAAGAAAAGGTCTAAGTATTCAAGATTAACCAAAAAAAGTGTTAATTATTTTAATAATACTTTAATTACTTAACTTTATATTTTAATATCCTTTTAATATGTTCTCATAAATAATTTGTGTGGGTTTTATAAATAAATATTTAATCTTCATTTATATATTAAAATAAATAAATAAATAAATGCGTATATTAACAGTTTAAAAAAACATTGATTTATGAATGACATTGATATAGGATGTTTATTAACCAAAAAATTGATTAATTAATTAGTCTTGAATTAGATATTTCAGGTAAAATTATGCCATATTAAATAAATAGGGTGTCTAGATTCTATTACTTAAACCATGTTAAAATATTTATAAGATGAAAAACAAATTTTATTTGACTATTTTAATTTGCTACAAATAATAATTTAAAATAAATAAATAAATAAAAATCTGATATGCAATTTTAATAAATTTTACGTTCTTTTATTATAATTAGATAAAGAATAAGAAATTGTTTGATTAAGTACATTATTATAACAAGCACATACTATATTTACATGTTTTTTTAGTTCATTGCTTTACAAAAGAAAAAAAAAACGACATTAAAACAATAACCTTTATTATTATTACGCATATAAGATATTATAAAATAAAGAATATTAAGAAATAGTGATTAATTTAATAAATTGATTTATGAAATCAAACTTAATGACTAATTATACTTTCTGCTTAATGCTTCAAAACAAAATGTAACACAAAAACGATTGTACAGTCGGTAACAAAAGTGTCCGAATACCAGCAAAAATTCCTATGTAAAAAAAGTATACTTCACACGGTTTTGTTAAATAAATCCTTATCAAATCATGTTCTTAGACTGACTAAGAAGTCGATTCGACAGGGATTTCTTAAACAAAACAGTATGAAGTGTACTTTTTTTACATAGGAATTTTTGCTAGTGTTCGGACACTTTTGTTACCGACTGTACGTGATTTTCTACTTGATCTTTTGCTACTTGATTTGTAAAGTAAGCTACTTGACCACTGGAACATAGGGGTGACACACAGTGTATCCAATTGGATAGACTCATTTGTAAATAAATATTTTCGACAAAAAGTAATTTCACTAGTTATTATTATTATTATTTTTTTATTGCACGCTAACGGGTAAGCCAAGAGTGACTGTATATCCTCAAAATTTGAAAACAGTTAGTTTTTGGAAATCATTTTTCAAAGTTTTAAAAAATTGTAGATTTTTTTTTTTTTAATCATAATTATTATTCTCAGTTACTTAAAATAAAAAAATACTTTTGAGTGTGAACAATTGCAACATAACTTAATGTTATTTTATTATAAAGGGACTCTAATATGATTACCATAACCTATATTGAAGGGATTATAAAAGAAAATATCTACTATTGTATGTTTATATTTATATTTTTTACAAGATAATACCTTATCAGGTTTAGGTCTTTATAATGTAAAGAGACATTTAGAAACGCATAGTGTATTTATTGTATAATTATAAATGTTCTCAAATAAGTAATTTTAATTAAAATTCACTGTACACATATAAGCGAGACGTATTAATCCTGGACGATAGGACCCATGCCCCAGACCGCCCGTTCCCGCTGTTCAATGTTTTTTCCTAGTCAATTTTGCTCTTTTATTACTTCCGGTGTGAGCCTGGTTTTTTTTTTTTTTAACACACTTGACATTGTGAGTTTTTTTTTTTTTTTTTTTTTGCTTTTCTTCCCATGCTATTTCTATGGAGTTTATAGCCTTTCCCCCCCTCTTTTTTTACATTCTAAAGTGGCGGTGGTTCCAGCCCACCCACCCCCACCACCGCCGAGACACATATAAGCGAGACGTATTAATCCTGGACGATAGGACCCATGCCCCAGCTCGCCCGTTCCCGCTGTTCAATGTCTTTTCCTAGTCAATTTTGCTCTTTTATTACTTCCGGTGTGAGCCTGTTTTTTCTTTTTTGCATATTAGTAATATATTCGTATGTATAGTGACTGTGATATTTTCCAGAGATGTGCAAAACGATAAAGTTTCATAACTTACATAAATAATGATTTTTATTTTATTTTTTTTCATAAAAAAGGAACAATTTCTGTTACAGAAAGTTTTGTTGACAGCATTTATAATTGCACATAATGTAATATATTTTTATAAAACATCAGCATTTTAGATGTGAATCGTTTTGAAACATACCACCAGATTTCAAGAATATAATGAGAATAGTATAAAGCGTTGTTATCAAAGAAACCTTTTTAATAATTCAAGAACAATTTACACATTCTGTGGTATGCAATCAAAAATTTATATTTTGTTTGATTGCGATACACTCAAGAACTGTAATTTTATATGTCATATTTTATAAGAAGAAACGTGCATTAAACTTCAGAAAGTTGAACGCAATTTATTTTAACATGTTGTCGCAATGTTGCAATGATCTGTAAACAAACGTCTCTCGAAATAAAGGATATTTTGATATTTGTTTAAATCAACGTTTTAAAGATCATTTGTAGTTAGTCAATTTATATAGAAGGATTAAATGTGTTATAACAAATTCTATTGCAATCATTTAATGCTTTATATGAAACAATAAAAAAACTTTAGGGAAATTCTTTCCTCCATAGTTGAGGAAAAAAAAAAAAAGCTGTTCTTTAATTTTGTTAAATTGCTGATTTTACATAATACACTGTACTGCAAATAATAATAAAAAGAAAATCGAGCCTTGATACCATTCCTGGTGATTCGTATATAAAATGACCTCCTCAATCCGAATATGACTCCCATTTTTCTCAGTCACTCACCGTTTTCTCGGGACAACACCCCTCTCTTCAATTTTTATCACTGTTCTGAATTTTATGGCCATGAATTTGATTTGGAGAATGAAAAAGAATTCATTTAACACTTAAAATCAAAAAATGTATGTAATATTATTTAATAAGTATCATTAATAATAGATTTTAAAAATATATATAAGAAATGTAATACATAATTTCTAGTGGAAAATCTCCCCCCCCCCCCCACCCCCTAAATTTTTCCCTTGCCGCAAATGTTCATGTTTTAGAATTTTTCAACTCTGTAGCACCTCAGAAGATATTTAAAAGTTAAAATAATCCTTTCCAATCCTACAAAATAAATTTATAGCTATACGATGACCGAAAGGTGATAAAAATAGGGGGCCGTCCCTAAAAAAAAAACGGTGCGTGGCAGGGCAAAATGAGCTTCCTATTTGGATTCAGGAGGTCATTTTACATAAGAATTTGCAAAAATGGTGTTGAGGGCAATATTCATGCAGAGCAGTGTTATTTAGGAAAAGAGAAAAACATAATATTGTACTGTTCTTCTTTTATAATAAAACTGTTTAGGTAATTTTTGAAAGTTTTCTTCCTCTCAAAATAAATAAATAAATAAAAATAAAGTACCACCACGACGGTAAAAATAATTGAAAGTTAAATTCGGTAACGAGTGAGTACATTAAGAAAGTGCTTCAAATTTATCAGAAAAATGTGATTTTTCTCTCTTGTTTATTTAGGTCAGCGGTTCAAATACAAAAATTATATTTATAAGAACAGAATTTAATAACAGACTAAATTTCACGCAAAATAATAGAAACATGTAGTAATTATGGAATATACGTTTAAACTGTATATGAAAAATACTTTGAATATATCACACATTTTAAGAAGAGAATAAATATAAAACTAGTTGGCATAGGTGGACTTCTGCTCAGTTCCCCATCATGAATATTTTCTCATAAATTTCTAGTGCGAGATATATTATAACCATTTTAAAAGAAATGAATTTGACCAAAGCTTGGTACAGTGACAGAATGAAATCCCCGCCTAATAGGCTATCCACCGTTCACTTCGATATATTTATCTCATTCTAATCTATTACTTTATTTTATCAGGGTCAATTCCGTTGTTTAGTTTTCATGCTACTGTTTCCAATGCAATAATCCTCAAAATTCATATTTTTATGAAAAATTTACAATTTCGATATGTTGATAAAATCGTAAATTACGAATAATTTACGAAATTTTCCTATTAGAATATTTGTATTCAATCATGTTCAAACAAATATCATAAATGTAATTTTGAAGCTGTCTAATGTATTTATGATCCTCAAAATGGAAATTTATGCTCAATTTTGCTTTATTCTGACATGTTAAGTAAATCGTAAATTCCAAATAACTTACTAATTGTTTTAATTGGAAAAATCATAGTCTATGATATTCATGCCAGTATCCTAAATAATATTTCGAAAGTGGTTTGACATCTTTACGATGAAAATATCCCTCAAGATTTACGTTTATGTGAAATTTTGCCCTATACTGCCATGTTAAGAAATTCGTAACTTTCCAATAACTTACGAAATTTTTATATTGGAAAATTCATAGTCATTAATATTCATGCCAGTGTCCAAAATAATATTTCAAAAGTAGTCTGAAATCATTACCATGAAAATATCGCTCAAAACTGACGTTTATGTGAAATTTTACCCTATGCTGCCATGTTAAGAAATTCGTAAATTTCCAATAACTTGCGAAATTTTCAAAGTAGCATATTTATAGTTACTGATGTTCATTCCGGCATCAAAACTGATATTTTAAAACTGGTCTGACATTTTTACAGTAAAAAGTTTCCATTTAATGCACGTTTAAGTGAATTTTTGTCCGATTCTCCCATGTTAAGAAAATCATAAATTTCTAATAACTTGCGAAGTTTTTTAATTCGAATGTTCCAAATAAATAGGGTTCTTGCCAGTATCGAAAGTAATATTTTAAAACTGATCTGACCTCTCTGCGATTATTTGCTCGTGAGATATCGTGTTAACAGACTAACAAACTAACGGTCTAACCCATACCTATAGTATGATGGGGAACTAAAAAATATAAGAAATAAGTTAAATTAGTGTAAGTTTATATGTGGAATGTTTACAGAATATTTTATTTCTTCCATTTTTTCTCATTTCTTTTAATGAAAACGTGACATTTGGATAGTTTTCGTAAATAAAATATTATATAAGAGCCTTCAGCATTTTAAGTTTTCTTTACCCTTATTTAAATTTCTGGAATTCTTTCAAAAAGTTTTTTTTAGCAAAATGTACATTTTTGCATTGCATGAATCATATTGATATCATTTATTCTTAATTAGGCTTTAAGTTATTCATTTTAAAAGAAATTTTATTATAATAAAAGAGAAAAAAAAACCTTTTTTTCATACATTTGAATTTATCAGGAAAATATTACAGTTATGAACCCCCCCCCCCCCAAAAAAAAAAAAAAAGAAAAAAAAAATTTTTTTAAATATTACTGTGATCAAAAAGTAATAAAGTACTCAAAATGTTTCATTTGAAATCATTCATAATAAGATATCGACTACTAACTTTTAACGAAATTTTTGTGACTTTTATGAACCTGTAGCAACAGACCGAAAAGTATTTAATTTTATCGTCTGCAGAAATTTATTAATAAAAATATAAAATTTTTCTCTTTGTTTATTTTCCGAAATGACGAATGTTTTTAAACACAAAACAAGCATTAAATTTTCTTTTCTCAATGAAATTTCTGCTTATAAATAATAATAAATTTAAAAAAAAAAAATGAAATGAAATGAAATGTGTTAAAATCTTTCAAAAATGAGTGATCATCAAACCCAACAGCATTTCATTGGTATAAAAACTTCAAAGATGGTAAAGAATTCGTAGAAGAGGATCCACGATCGGATAGCCGATCCACTTCGATTAATGATCGAGAAATCCATAAGGTCCGAGAACTGATACACGGGGATCTCAGTTTAACAATAAGAGATATTACTGAAGAAATTCCTATATTATTTAATTTCTGTCAAGTAATTTTAAAAGAAAATTTAGGGTTGTGATGCGTCGCTATGCGAGTTGTTCCAAAACTTTGTATTTTTTCGAAATTCAACAACGTGTTCCAGGGGCCCTAGAAATGCTTTCACAAGGTATTTTCTTTTTAAAACATATTATTACCTGTGGCGAAAATCATATGTATGCTTTCCACACAGAAATGGCCCATTTATCAAGTGAATGACGCTTGAAAGTTGAAGACCTACCGAAATCGTTCAAAATCGTTCAAACATCAAGGCTGATTACACTGCTCTGCAAAAGAAAAAAAAAAAAATCGAGTTCTAATACCATTCTTGCTGTTTCTTATGTAAAATAATATCCTGAATCCGAATAGGACTCCCATTTCACCCAGTCACCCACCGTTTTCTAGAAACACCACCCCCTTCCTCAAGTTTTTCCCCTGTTCGATAATTTTATAACCATGAATTTGATTTGATGAATGAAAAAGAATTAATTTAACACCTAAAAACCAAAAACTATAAAGTTAAAAAAATAACATTAATAACAGATTAAAAAAATATAAGATATGTAATGCATAATTTCAGTGGCAAATCCCCTCCAATTTTTTTTTTCCTTTTCCCAAATGTCCTTATTTTACAATTTTCAACTCTGTAGCCCCTCAAAAGATATTTAACGGTTAAAATAATCCTCCCCCCCCCCCGCCTAAAAATCAATATTATAACCGTAAAATCACCGAAAAATTATAAAAATAGGGGGCCGTTCCTAAAAAACGGTGGGTGATAGGGCATATAATGGGCGTCATATTCGGATTCAGGAGGTCATTTTACATAAAAATATACTGAGATAGTATCAGAAGCAATTTTCATGCCGAGCAGTGTTATTATCTTGGATTGTCGCAGTATTGTGCAATATGAATTAATACCAATTAGCCACAAAGTAAATAAAGATTTTTTTTTTCCCCCTCTTTGTCCTCATCGTTTTCAGTTCATTAATTGGATAAAAGAAAATTTGCTTCGAACTCTGAAGGACATTCAGAAAAAACGAATTTTGAAGATGTTTTGATGATTAAAAAAAAGCGTTGGCAAAAGTGTATTAAAATTAGGAGATTACATTAAATTAGATGAAATAAATTTGGACGAATAAATTGGTACCTTTTGTTTTACGTCACCATTCCGAGTACTTTTTCATAACAGTAGTACATTGATAAAAAATTATGGCATTGTTAGAAAATATACTGAAAACTGTAAGCGATACATATAATCTCAATGAATAATTCAATTTCAAACATTAATTGTCATTCAATGCACTTACATTAATTGTTATGAGTATAATTTTTTTTTTTTTTTTTATTACCCTCATATTTAAAACTAATTTTGATTTTTCCTGTTTGATTTTTACATTTTTTATAATATATTACACACATAACAAGTCTTCAAGAAATAATAAATTACTATCACTTTTACGTATATAGATGTTTTTAAACATATTTTAAATAAAATTATTTAATATAACAATGATGAAAAATCTTAAAATTATCAAAATATGTTGATGTGCATGCAAAAATAGAAGCGAAATTTGATGGTTCATTCTGAAATAAAATAGAATGGTATTTAAGAAAATTAAATTCATTTAAAAAGAGTCTATTAAATTATTTTGCTGCCATTTTCATGGTAGAACTCCTATATACACATCTTAAATATATATAACACCCCTAAAACAGGCATAAATATAAATTTTCTAATAGAATGCAAAGAATATAAACTTCTTTTTCGTTCTGTATATTATTTAGTAAAAATATATGCAACTTACCCAATACAAATTAATCTGTTGAAAAAATATTTTAAAAGTAAATAAAAATTGCAAAGCCAAAACAAATATTTTCCATAATGAAAAATAAATTCGTTTCGTAAATTAAAGCATGATATATATTTGCATTTGAATTAAATTTGAGTATCCATTTACAAAGTTTTTTAATGTACTTCGCAAAGAGTATCCGCGATATAATTAAACAGTTAGTTTTCATATTCACAGGATTCTTTAAAACTTATTTCTTTTCAACATCTTACAAAATCGATAATATGTCTTAAGAATTTTTTTTTTTGTTATACTCTTTACCACTCTATAGCCTGAAGCTCATTACAGGTAATTTTAGATTTTTCTACGCATTTAGTTTTTTGATATGTTAATCAGTCAATTTTTTTTGCAAAATGTATTTTTTCTTCTTTCTTCGATTCATTTAACATTTGGCAAACTAAAACTAAAAAAAAATCTAGAAACTATCTCAGATTGCAACATTCCATAGGATTTTAAAAACAGGATGTACTTATCTAGAATAAGAGACGTAGAAATAGTAACAACTTATACAAAAATTTGAAAAGTTTGTTGAATTATTTCACTGTGTTTTATATCTTTAGAGATATAGATAAAATACTTTTCTAAATTACATTTTAAGGATTTTATCATAACTAGTTAATACCCGTCAAAATTTCACGGATCATGTGCACCTTAAATCTTCATGGTATAAAGTTTTAAACATCCCTGTTTTAATATTCCGCATTGCTCTTAACCAGTTTAAAATCCACTGTTGCTATCAATTTTTTTTTGGTTGGAGGGGAAGGGGAAATAAATTTCATGAAATTTCAATATACAAAATTTAAGCGTACTCCGTATAATAAAAATAAAATCCGAAGATTTTTTTTATAATTTTACTCTAAATATGACCAAAAGAATGTTTCGAGTAATTAAAAGAGAGACAGAATTTATAAATTTTGGTAAGAATGGAGAAAGAAAGCACACATCAATATTCATTATTTTTCATATATATTATTTTAATTTGCTCGCACCGATAATATTCCATTTCCGTTTCAATATGACAGTGGCGCCATCTATAATCTGTCAATAAAAAAGGATTTCAGATTTTTTTTCTTCTTTTTTAAATAAAAATCTTTTTTAACTCACATAAATTTATAAGGCAAAATAATTTAATTTAAAATTAATGTTAATGGTGTTTTGTGTTTTCTTTATATCCTATAATTACAATTTATTTGCACTTAGATTATGCTACTCAGGCTCCGAATAAATAAGAATGCATTTAATACTTTAGCAAGTTAATTTGCTCATTAAATTTTTAATAATAAATTATTCTATGCAAATTTTTACTCGTATAAAATATCAATATTTTTAAGGTTATTCTTTTTAAATTATTTTTCTCTGTAATATAGTACAGAAATGAAATATAAGAAATCAATTTAAAATTAGATTAAAAAATATATAAATAAATAAAATAAAATAAAACCTCCTTTGATTTTAAACATCTATCTTCATTTTTTCTAAACAAAGTTTTCAACTGATAAAAGTTAACTTTTAAAGAACAATCAACTCTGACAATTTATTAATTTAAAAAGATTTTCTTTGGTATGTTTATATCATAAGAGATGGCGCCAAAAAAACTCTAGAATTATTATCCTGTGTAAGAAAATTTTCGCTGAAATGAAAATGCATACGACGATAGCTGATAAGTATTCACGAATTGCTTTGTTTTTAATATACTTCCTTGGAAAGTATGAATCAATGAATGTATCGTGTGAATTGTTTTTATTATTGAGCTTTAATCAAGAGTCTGCTGGTGTCGTCTGCTCGAGCTCTATGATCGATGTTTATATTGCACTGCAAAAAGGGGAAGGAATATTCCCGTTCCTAATTGGTTCGAAGTTTTCTCGCGCATGCCCAGATCGGGCGGTTTTGGTCTTAAAGAAATACCCTTATGTTTTAATATTATAGATTAGAAATAACTCTGATATATTTTTCACTCCATTTAAATATTGAAAAAAAAAAGAAGTACAGCTAGATTTTGAAAGCTTCTTTAAATTTCGAAATATGTGTAGTAGACTACCGTTGAAGTCACCAAATTTGTTAAGATGACAAGAAATATTGGAATTATTTGCAATTCAAACTATTAAAGAGTAAAGGAAAAAGCAAATTTAAAAGGAGGTCACAATATAATGATAATAATAATAATAATTATTATTATTATTATTATTTGTTATCGTTAAATTTTCAGTATTACTAATTATTTACATTGATTATTAAATTAAGATTAAACTAAAAATGAATTACTTTATTTAAGCTTGTGTTTTTTTCTGAAATTAGAACATTTACAAACTTACTTATATATCCTTATTATGAAACAAATCTGATCAATTGTTGTTTTCTTAGCCTATTTCATACCTTTTAGAATAGTTTTCCATCCTTTACATGCTTAGCTATTTTTAAATTTTAATCAACTGCTACATGCTCTCCAAATATAATATCATATTGTAACTTTTCAGAAAAGTTAAGAAATTCTGTTTCTTCAAGTGGTATTTTACTTTCGTCTTCCGTACGGTGTATAAATAGATGAATAAATCAGGCAAGCGGAAAGCAGTTTTCTACTTTTTCAAATTTCGTTGGTTTTGACGCAGTTTTGATAATCAAGAGTAATGTTATATAATAACTCTTTTTTACATCCGTTAAAAATAAAATTTATTTTGAATTTATTCACGATTTTCTTTTTTAATCTATATTATGCCTTTCTCCATAATTTGTATTTTAGGAGTAATAGTAAATATTCAATCTTTATAAAGGTAATTAATTGTAGTTTTCTGTGGCACTTGGTATATTTTCTAGTAAAAGTAGAAGTTTTCTATTTTGACAGGTAGCGTTTTATCTAGTTCTTTGGCCATGTATTACATATTTCACAAGCTGTCCATTCTTTTGCATTTGACACATAGCCAACAGATAACGCTTTAGTTCACTTAAAAACAACTTATTATTTTATTTTATTTATTTATTTATTTAAAAATGACCAACAGTTTCAAATCCTTACTTCTATCCATATTGGCAACTAGCATTGCAATTACTCCTTCTTTGCTAATTTTGCTACTTGTACAGGTTTCACCTTAAACATGTAAAGTCTTATGAAGAAATATTTTATAAACAGTTCAATATTTCATTACCATTCAATACGTCTGTTGTTAAATAAATAAAAATATAACCCCCCTTTTTTTTAAATTGACGCATTATGTTTATACAATGCCCAGTTCATTTTCAAACGAAGTCTATTACCTGACATTGACAATTTAATTAAATACATTGATTTAAATACAATTTTGTTTTGCAATTGATACAAGATTTAATTAACATTTTCCAACAAGGGTGAAAAGTGTTAATGACTTCGGTTTGTCTGTTTGTCCGTCTGTCTAACTGTCTGTCCAAGTTCTAATTTCCGTAAATATTTATGGAATTTCTCGAAACTGATATATGTTGTTCCAGTTCACTGTCAGATGTTCCCCATAAAGACCTCTATTTGTTTGTGTACAGGGACACCCGAAAGCATTTCAAAGCATTGTGTTCTAAGAGAGGTATTTATATAAACAATATTTTAGTACCTTTACTTTAGACAAATTTTAATGAAATTGAAATATGTTATTCAAGATCACTATCGGATATTTTCTATAGAAAATGAAGTAAATATCACCACTGGTTTTTACACAGGGGCAGCCGAAAGTATTCCAAAGCCTTGTGTTTATGAGACCATGTTTCTATAAACCAAATTTAAATAACTTTACTTTACAGAAACCTGAATGAAATTTAAATACATTATTCATATGCACAAATGAATGCTTTCTATAAATTAGAATTAGTATTAAGATTTACAGGGTCACACAAAAATATTCATTTACACCAAGAGTTATTAGTGGAAAAATGCTGGAATTGAATTTTCGTTTACATTAAGCGTTTTTAACACTTTCTTACATTTTGAAGTGTGAATATGATTTGAATTTGAGTATCTCCTCTCTGTCGGTCTATATATCTTTGAGCCCGTGTCCAGCATCTGTAAAAATTTTCAGAATTTTTAAAAGATAATATATGTTATTCAAGTTCATTGTGGCATGTTTTCTATTTGAAATGTCCTTAATAGGTCCTGTACAACTAGTTTGTGTGCATGGACACCCAAAAAAGATACCCGTGCATAGCGTTTTAAGACATATATTTTTATAAATCACATTTAAATGACTTTCTACTGCAAAACTTATAGAGAATATGATATTTATTTTTACTATGCTAAAATAAAGTTTTTTACATTATATGATGTGGTTAACCTTCGGATTTGCAGGACTACACTAAAATAATCAGATACATTTAAGGCTACAATTAGAATCTAAAAGCGGCATTTTTTTTTTTTTTTTTTTTAAATAATTATTTTTAATACTTTCAAACAGTATTTAAGAGGCATTAAGAATCCAGTTACTCTATCAGTATGCTTTTCTGTCTGTCTGTTGTCTGAAAACGTAGGCAAATAACGTTAAAAGTTATCCAATACAATAACTACGTACAGTTGAAAATGCTATTATTCAATGCGTACCGCACAACATTTCGTTCTTGTTTTTAATTTTTAAATAACTTTCTGTTTAGAAAAGTTCAGATGATTTTAAATTCAAGCTTTTTTAGAAAAGCTTATTCTATAATATTTGCAGCTTACTGTGCTAATAAATACAAACAGTGAGTTATTAAAATTTAAGAATGCATTTTATTTATTATAATAAATATTTATTTGTATTATACATATATTGTTTTGGTATAACAACTGTTTAAAATTAAAATTTCACTAACTCAATAAATAATTACTCAGTCAATTTAATCGTTAATGAAACAGCTCTGACGTTAATTCTTTATCGATTAATCGATGTTTGCGACGCTTTTATTTTTAATTTCAAAAATTTGTTGGCATGTTCCTATTCTACAGTTTGTGTAAAAGTTTTACATGTGGCTACTCTGTTTTTTTTCTAATTTTCTCTCTGGATTACTTGATGATTTGATTTAATAATTTATTCAAATTTGTTTTGCTGCCTCGATCGGGGCTGGAACAATATAAATTGCTATTATTAGCTATATTGTTTTACGAAATCGATGCAGCTTTCACAGCTTTATGAAGTACATTCCCCCTGACGAGGTTTTACTTCTAATTTTAAGCATTTTTTATCCTATTATTATTTCTGTAGTCCTTTAGTTATTTTCTCTGTTATTACGTTTAAAGGTCATTTTTTATTATTATCATGCATGCCGGCGTAAGTAATTTAAATTGTTTTTGTCTCTTATTGGTTCTTAATCTGTATCGCAACATTTTTGTGTCAGTCTTACCTCTAAGTTAAAATCAGTTCTATTTTTGTTGTGTTGGTATTGTTTTGTATCTATTAATTGCTAAATTTTAAGATTAAATTTTATTACGATATCTATCATATATATATATATACATATAATATTCATTATCTAATGTGAAAGATTTTCTGTACACATACACCCCTCTAATTTTGTGAGATTATGATGAATTATTATGCATTACATTACGGCTATCATTAAAAAAATCTCAGAAATTTCTTTTCACCGTATTTTACTTCCTACATGTTCCTTAATCTTAATTGAGTTATTTTTTTAATTGATGCGTAGGTGGTTATCCGAGGAATCCTCCTGAGGTTTTCTTTTTCATGAATTGTGTTTAAGTTATACGTGATGTAAAATCTTCAATCTATTTTAATTTTTTTATTTTCAATCTTCAACGTGAGAGTTACTTACTATATGACATAGTTCCTTAATTTATTCTCAGAAATGAATTTTCAACAAAATGTTAATGCAAACAAATTATCATAATTTTCTATGGTTATATGGTGCTCTGGTTTTATTTTACTTTACTTTTATTTTAATATAATGCAATTCTATGTTATACTTTTATCAAATTTTCTTTTTACTTCGATCTTTTTAAATGTAACTAATATATACTAATATATCATTATATATATATTCTTTTATCTACAGAGTTATACCAAGTTACTCAAATAAATCACTTAATTAAATTACTTCCTTAATACAACAAAAACATTTAAATTATGAATTATAAATAATACAACATTTAACATTGCTAATTAGATCGTATAGAATATTTACTTTTTACTTTTAATCCCTACAAACAACAAAAAAGGTTAAGTTCGCGTTGTGTTCTCAAAACTTAACCTATTACTTATAAAATTTTTAGTCGCAATAACACAAGTTCAGAAAAATGGGTAAAACAATACCCGTAGACAGGAGTATATAAAGAAAAAATTGTTTCCCTAATAAAATTAATTTACATTGGTACACTTCATAAGAAAAACAGATACTAAGAGTTGATTGTACATTACACCAATTTTTATTAAACTGAATTAAGATTACAAAAATACTAATCCCGTGCTATAAACATTAATTTATATCTTAGAAAAACAACTAACAACTTCCGTAATAACAAAATAAACTGGTAAGACCTTGGCGAAACCCATTAATTCACAGGATTAACAATATAGAGCATACATACAAATCCAGCTATTAATTTTCTTATTAATTTTCCTTTCTAGGAAAATGAACTGATACAATTATAATTAAATGTAACCAACAACAAAAGGAAAGGTTAGAGGCATAAGTATGAATCTTAACTTACATAACAAAGGATTCTTTGAGCTGCCCCAGTTCCGTCGAGAGTCGAAGAGGACGTAAACTTATACGTAACTTAGTTCAGGGATTTTTGGAATAAAGCTCAACTTCCGTCACCCCTTCACGCGGGTAATCGCCTCGGTCATCTCAGCTGGAAAATCTTCCTTGTCCGGAGCACGCTTATCGACACTCAGTCATACACTCATTACAAGACGCCCTTAATTTCTTCTTCTTTTCCAACTACAAGCTAGACCTGAGTAACGTCACGTCTCCTTCGCCTCCTCAAGATCCCAACCGCCTTCCTCTATCTTTTTCATGCTACTTGCTATCAACTCACTACTCCAATTCTCTAAAACAGATATCTTACGACGTCACTCAGCCAACAACCAGCGAGTCTAAATCAGATCAAGCACTGACTGCTTCCCAAACGAAAAGATAAGATCTCTTCTTCTTTCTTTTTTTTTTTTTTTTTTTTTTGAAAAAGTCCAAAATTCCACTTTTTATCCAAACCGGGAGGGAAAGCAGTCGTCACGCCTTCCTCTCCCCATGATACGTCAGCAAACCCACTACGCCGAATGAGTGCGTAGCCACACCACGAGGTACAGCTCGTAACCCGCCCCCCGTGATTCTCATATGGTAATTCCAGTACTGACGTCACAGAACGGGGTGAAAAGAGGAACCCACCTCCAACTCCAGCTGATCAGTCAGGTGTTTTTTCCGAGAACTTGCTTCTCGCTTCACTCAGATAAAGGAAAAAGGAGAAAAGGGGAAAAAGAAAGCTTTTGAATTTCAGTCTTTCACTGACCGGATGAAATACGGTTTTCGATTGCATTTCACAGCTGTTTTTCATGGCAAGTTCCAACTCATTTCTTTGTGAATTAAAGCTGCTTAACACTCCCTTCATGGATTAAGCATTTAGAATACGCATTAAAATGATAGAATAGAATGTTTTTAGAAAAATGAATACTTTACTTTATAAAAAGAAACAAAGAATCTCATATATCCTATTCACTGCCTGTCCCGCTCAATCGCCTTACATTTCAAGGGAGATACTTCTACATATTTTACAGAACAAATTCTGTTTACCCAAATCCCCAAATGGAATTCTTATACCAATCATACACACAAAGGATGCATTCCCACTAGGATTATCCATATACAAAACTATTATTATTTTACTAAGCATTTTTCCACCTAGCATTCCTTAACATCTACATTTTTATCACCCCACCAGTTAAACTATTTGTTTAATTGGAAAAGAAAAAATTCTTAAAAAGGAAAAAGTTAATCACAGCACAAAAGATTAATTATATAATCTTATTGAAACAAATTATTTTGGGAACTCTTACAATTACGACGATTTAAGAACGAACTACCTGGTAGTAAATGTTATAGTCTCAATATAAAATAAAATAACTTAAAAAGAGTTTCTATTTCAAATTATTTCATCAGACCTGTTAAACTATTTATTTAATTGCGAAAGATAATTTCTTGAAACGAAAAAGTTAATCACAGCACCACAGACTAAATATACGCTGTGATAAAATAACTTATTTGTGTTTTATTGCGTGAAATATTACCATAAGTTACAAAACGCATTTTGATTATTTATTTAAATTTAACATTTACTGTTATGCATTTTATGTGGTTCTTAATATTTCTGTGAATAAATCCTGTGCAAAAAAAAACATTATTTGTTTGCAAAATCATTAACCTTTCTTAAAGTTTGAAATAATGTTTCATAATAACCAGAAACGAATATAACACAAAATTTCTCACTTATATAAAACGGCACGTATTTTTTTTCTTCTCATAACATAAATACTGTAAACCACGTTGAGACGTTTTACTAAAACTGCATAATATTTATTTTCATTTCATAAATTTATTCATTCATATTTATTCATTTTATTTAAATACAGAAATGTGTGAATTAAATACATGCATATAAACGCTATTTTATAAATATTTATACAATATATGACGTTTAAAATAGAACGACGTTTAATATCATGATTATAATGATTAATAAGGGAAATAATTAATACTAATTATTTTGAAGAAAAAAAAAAATTTTTATTTAGAAATCAAATCATTTACTTGTAAAGACATTTCGTTATAATTCCGATCATCATGACATTAGTCATAATTCCAATTGCCATTCGAAAATTATGAGAATTTGTTATATTATATGATGAAATAATTTGAAATAGAAACTCTTTTTAAGTTATTTTATTTTATATTGAGACTATAACATTTACTACCAAGTAGTTCGTTCTTAAATCGTCGTAATTGTAAGAGTTCCCAAAATAATTTGTTTCAATATTGTTTATATTATATTTCTATATTTCCAAGATATTTGTAAAGTTTTTTTTTTTTTTTTTTTTTTTTTTTTTTTTTTTTTAAGGTTTACTACACACTTGGCTAATAAATTATGTAAAATAAAAATTGTTAATGATTGCAAATGCACAATGAAAAATGATTCAGTAAAAATGCTCACGTTTTATCAACTATTTAATACTGTTATATTGTGATTGCAATATGTTGTGCTTATCATAGTTTGTTAAGTTTTCTGAATAAGACGTTATGTTGGTTTGGACAATTTATAACCAAAAGATTTTCTAAAAGGTTTATATCTCTATGGATATACCTCCTGTTAACATACAAAAGAATATAGCTAACAAAATAAGCCTCATAATCAATTGTACAGCAACAATGAATTTCAAGCATTACTTTTTTAAGATGATCGAAGAAAAAAAATTATATTTATTTTGTTACTGGTCCCGTTGTTACTGCCGGAACAGAATCTTTGCTGATATATATGAGGCATAGCATGTTCTTTATATCACAGAAACTGGGAGAACAGAAAATAGTAAAGACAGAAAGATTGAAATTGTTAAATTTCTGCTTTGAGTTTAATACTTTTAACTTCTCTGTATATTATGTTATTCAACTAATCAGTTTATTTTCTCAAAATTATAGACATTTTAACAATATAATAGTTATAATCGAGTAAGTAAACTGTTTCCAGTAATAAAAGTTCCAGTTATTAACATGATAAAAAAGGCGAAAAGGAATAATTTTCTTTATTTTATAACTAACATACATATTTATTTATTTTGATTAATTTCGATTTTTTAACGCTTTGCTTAACTTTTTGCCGCATAAAAATCAGAAAGTCTTCATTTATAAAAGCTATCTCATAAGTAATTCTGAACTCCATATTTAAAAATGTATGATTTTGAAAGATCATTTAGAAAAAAGAAAATAATAATAATAATAATGATAAAAGACTGTATTTTTAAACAAGTGCATTTCTTTTAAAAATTTATCTTTTGCATGTAATATAATTAGATAAAATGTACATTAAAAATAATTTAAATTTTTATAGTTAAAATGTGGAAGAAAGATTAGATAACAAATTAAATATTTAAAACATGATTATAAAAAGCGAAATAATATTTTGAATAACAGAAATAAATTTATTATTTAGAAAGGTTTTATTTATTTATTTTTACATATTTCCTTTAAAAATACAAAATTTTGATTTTTTTTTTTTTTTTTTTTTTTTTTTTTTTTTTATTACGAATTTAATGAAAGCGAGTAAAAAAAGAAACAATGTTTTCAAAAATATCATTAAATTTATTTTAAAATATCTTAAAAACTTATAATTAAATAATTTACATACAAAAATGAAATAGAATTTATGAACAATTACTAAAAATGTTTATTAAATATTCTTTATTCTATATAAAATATTTAAATTTTGTTTAATGTTTAAATTAAGCTAAATGTTTAAATTACATAACGAAACATAAACTAAAAAAAAGTATTAAATAATATTTTTTTTTTTTTCGGTGTGTGTGTTTTGAATTGTGAATAACGTTTTCAAGAAAATCTATTAACAGATAATAAAATGTTCCTTATGGAAGATAAGTTATGAAGGAAAAACATTTTCTTACTACATTTTTTTTAAGTATATTTTTTTATGTTATTCTTAAAAAATAGTAATTGATGGAATTTATATATATATATATATATATATATATATATTTGTTGTTGATGTTGTATTTTGAATAATGTTTTATTTAAATAGGGTGATATTTCTCGCCAATAATAAAATATTATCCATGATATGAAATAGCCACTATCAGCGAAAGTAGTAAAATCTACAGGACACAAGTTTTTTGTTTGTTTGTTTTTATTTGGTTTGATTTTTTTTAACTTTCCGAACATACATATGTAAGGAAAGTATTGTAATCATGTCAAAAATACGACTTTGAGATTTTACGTTTTGAGATTCCCTGAGTTCATTTTTGCTATTTTTACGATGGTAAATGTATGTGTGTGTGTGGGGGGGGGGGGGGTATGTGATTGAACACGATAGTGCCTAAACACTTTATTCAAATAAGCTGAAATTTGGCGCGTATGTTGTATGTCTCCATAGAACGAACCCTATTGATTTTGGTGAATCTAGCACTTATTATTTTTTACAGGGACACAGAGAATTTTTTTTAACATTAGGGCCTATGGGGTAAGTGTTTCAAAGAGCGATAACGTCTAAACGCCTTATTCGTCTGAGGTAAAAATTTATACACATGTTATAAATCCTCGTCTTACGAAGTGTATGGAGTTTTGTGAATCTAGCAATTATAGTTTTTTTTTTTTTTTTTTTTTTTTTTTTTTTTACAGAGACACAAAGAAAAATTCTTTATCATTGTGGTCTATGGCCGAAAATATTTTAAAGTACGATAGCGTTTAAACGCCTCATTCGCTTGAGTTGAAAATTTATACACAAGTTATACATTGCCGTCGCACCAATTGTATAGATTTTGGTGAAGCCTTTATAGAGTTTTACAGGGACGCAGTGAAAAATTCTATATCATTATGATCTATGTTCTAAAATCATAAGAAGTGCAACAGTTTAAAATTAAACAATGGGTGAAAATACTTAAACCCCTATAAACTTTTCACTTTTGCTTATTTAACAGCTTGTATTACTTTAATTTATTTGCACAACCGTTCAGTACTTAATGTTTGGAAAGTCGAGTAAAGTCACTCCAGATTTCTTTTTTTCTTTATTTATTTGTTGCTTATATAATATCTCTCTCCGTGTTCAAATGAAGCAAATTTTCCTCAAACATTTCTTAGTGTGTTCTTGTTAGCATTTTTACAACAAATGCATGCAGGAAGCATAAAAAGTACGAACAGGAAAGTGTTTTTAAAACAAGGAATACTATATCTAATTAAGATATAGGGGAGAATAGTGTAGTATGGTCAATCGTGTAATACGAACCATTAGGAAATTTATATGTTCAACACTAGATTGTGAAACCATCTCATTGCCTTTAGTGAATATTATTGTTATACAAAGCAGGAAGTGACTTGTACATGCGTACCTGTATTTGGAAGATTATGAAATTGAGTTTTCGGTTTATATGATCACAACAAGTATATTAAAATGAAAGTATTACTTTTTGCTGTTAGGTAATTGTATCATAATTTTTGCGTTAATAGTATAAAAAGTACTTATTTTCTGAACAATTTAGTCATGTGTTTCATGAGCGACAATTTCCATAGTGATAGGTGATTGGAAACAACGTTGCTCTGTTTATGCGTGTAATATGAACCATTCTCCGTTGTATAATATGGACCAATGGTCCATGGTAAAAACAGAGAGGTTTTGCTAATGATCGGCGTACATATATCGCACACTCAATAGGCCATAGAAGCAAGGGTATTCAAGCTATCACTTCCTTCGCATACTAGCCATTGGATATAGCCTTTGGACATCCTTTTTTTTTTTTTTTTTTTTTTTTTTTTTTTTGTTTATTAGCTATTATTTTTTTCGTCCATTACTACTATTCCCAAGAGATGGACAAGCGTATGAGGAGACATGCTGGACAGTTCGTTTCACAATTCCAAGTGTCTCAACTGTTCGGGAAGGACCACTAGGTCCATATTACACGAACGTATGTGTAATATGGACCACCGATACATAAATAAAATAATTATTTTCTGCAATTATTAATAGTTCCCAGAGTGCTAACTATACGATTGTAATGAGAAGCCAAAAAATTAAATCATTTTATTTTAATAATTTTAGTTTCATGAGCATTCTTGCTTAGGGGTCCATATTACACGGATCTCATTTACTGTTAAAATTAATTTATTGCACTAAACTGCTCAATAACATATGCCAATATAAAATGCTTTGTTTAGAGAAAATAACCAATCGTTATAAGTTGGTTTAAAATGTTCCTAAGGTTTTAAACTATAAAAGAATAATGACATTAATTACGAAATTTTATTTACTTTTTTTTTCGTTATAATATACCCTTCCAATTTATGTTAAATTTAAATAAAAGCAATTGTATTTCCATTTATTCTATAAACAATCATTTTCATAATCGTAAGAATATACTTTTAGTGAAGTAACCCTTTCAAAACCTAGAGAAATATTTAGAAAAATTTAGAAATTAATCGACTTTTAAAAATGGTAGATATAAGTACTGGTTTTATAGAAATCCTTTGTTTTATCTTAATAAGATGTTTCCAATGTTACGAGTTTTTTAAAAATATATCAACTATATAAATTCAATGAAGTTAAAAGAAGTTGCTGAAATTTTGTAATTCATTTTTCGAAAATGGTTACAACAGTGAAGTACCTTTTGAAAGAAACATATTAAAATATTGCATAAATATTTATTTATTTATTTATTTAAGTAAATATTTCTCCATTTGTCTCTCAAAACATGTTTAAGAATTGGAATAAAACAAACATCCGTTGCTTGTTATATATATAGTGATAAAAAACATTTCTTTTTTCTTTTTCCTTTTAATTTGAATTTAAATAGTTAATCTTGCATTTTTTTTAAATAGAGAGATAAATAAATTATATTTCATTATCTACTCATTCAATGTATATAGTTTAAAACTTCGTAAAATTATCCCACATAATTCTATATTTAGATTATTTAACCTAATTTTGGAATGAAAAGTAAAGTTACTTGTATACATCTATATTTCAATCCATGCATTTTCTTTTTTCTTATACCGCATACTTGACATTTAATTAAGGAAGGGAATGTCAGTTTTTTACAATAATATAATCGGTAATAATTGTTAGATAATCTCTCATAAAAAAGTGATAATAATAGATAGAAAGACTGAAATTTCCATTTAACTTTTTAAGAACAGTTGTTTAACAATTAATGAAGAGTGATTATCATTTGGCATATTTGGTTTTTTTTTTTATTATTATTTTTACCTATATTCAAATAGAAAACCACACCAATTCATGCACTAAGATTTAGTAATGAGATAGATTTTTTTTTTTCGTTATTGCATGCTAAAAACGTGAATTTATATTTCTCATTACTTCCCAATTTTCAATATTGTCATTCGCTTTCTTCCTTTAAGCTTTCATCTACTTAAGAAGTATAATAAGGAGTCGAAATGCATAAGGACATCCTTATTGATCAAATCTCCCTTGAAAGTTTTTTTTTTTTTTTAATACTTTTTTCTCTCTGTACGATAGAATTGTTTGTCTTTAAAGTCATTGGAAAAGCAAATTGATCAAAGGCAAATACTTTTAAGTAATTTCATCATACATAATCTTGTATGCTTAATAAATAAAATAATGTAAAATATTCTCTAAAGCAATTTTATGACATGCTCTTTTAACTATAATTCAATAAATTTAGATCTTACGTCTTTCCCCCCTATGTATTTACCTCTTAGATTTATACCCAATATTAATAACCAAATTTATCATTTATATTCATTTACTTTTTTTACTTTCCAATAATATAAAGCTCTTTTTCAGAATTATCCTATTATGATTCTTATGAAAATTAATAATTATTTTTCAACACTTTTTTTTCAACAAAATGGTAAAGAAAATTATTAATTTGTTATGTTCACATAATTCGTTTTAATAAATGAAGGATCAATTAATCAATATAGAACAGTATGCTCAATTTTCTTAAAAACTCAAAAATCTCAAAGTTGGATCCCGTTCAAGGATCCTTTATTGTAGTTTAAACGCTTTCTAAAACGTAGTGGAAGAAGCTTTACACATGTGCATGTGCATCACATAATTTCACACGCGTTACATCACATTGTTACAGTTGCCGGCACGTAATTAATGATTTTAAAATAAAAATTGTTCAAACAATTGTTTAAAACCGGTGCAGAAAGCATTAACTGTGCATCTCAGTGCATAATTTCACGGGCGTTACATCACATTGTTACAGTTGCCGGCACGTAATTAATGATTTTAAAATAAAAATTGTTCAAACAATTGTTTAAAACCGGTGCAGAAAGCATTAACTGTGAAACATTTTTTTTTCTTTAATATAATAAAGAATATTTCCTAGTTTACATGTTATCATTATATATATTAAGAAAATCTATTAACAGATAATAAAATTTTCTTTATGAAACATAGTTATGAAGGGAAAACACTTTTTTAGTACCTTATGTAAAAATGAAGTATAAATTTTTATTTTATTCTTAAAATTTAGTAAATGATGAAATTGTATATATATATATATTTGTTGTTGTTGTATTTTTAATATTGTCTTATTTAAATTTGAGGGTAATTTCAACCAATAATAAATATTTATCCATGATACGAAACAGCGACAATGAGCGAAAATAGTATAATCTGTAGGACACAAGTTTTTTAATTTTTTTTTTCTTTTTAACATTATTTGTTGCTTACGTAATATCTCTCTTCGCGTATAAATGAAGCAAATTTTCATCAAACATTTTTTGGAATATTCTTGTTAATATTGTTACAACAAATGTATGCATGAAGCATAAACAGTTCAGTCAGGAAAGTGTTTTTAAAAGAAAGAATATATCTAACTAAGATATACTGTTAAAATTAACCTATTGCACTAAACTACTCAATAACATTTGTCAATATAAAATGCTCTTATTAAAGAAAATAATCAGTCTTTATAAATTGGTTTAATACGTTTCAATGCTTTAAAACTATAAAAGAATAATGACATTAGTAGTGAAAATTATTTATTTTTTTCATTATAATACACACTTCCAAATTATGTTAAATTTAAATAAAAGCAATTATATTTTCATTTATTCTATAACCATTCCGTTTTATGGTTTTAAAAAAATATTTTTAGTAAAGTAACCCCTTCAAAACCTAGAGAAAACTTTAGAAATTTAATAGACTATTGAAAATGTCAGATATAAGTTCTGATTTTATAGAAAACATTTATTTGATCTTAATAAGATGTTTCACATGTTACGAGTTTCTTTAAAATCTATCAAATATATAAATTCAATGAAGTTAAAAGGAGTTGCTGAATTTTCTGTAATTCATTTTTCAAAAATTATTACAACAATGAAATACCTTTAGAAAGAAAATTATTAAAATATTGCATAAATATTTATTTATTTTATGCATTTAAGTAAGTATTTCTCCATTTGTTTCTCAAAACTTGTTTAAGAATCGGAATAAAACAAACCTCCGTTCATTGTTATATATATATATTTATATATATATATATAGGGATAGAAAACATTTTTTTTTTTTTAAATTTTATTTTAAATAGATATTTGTGCATTTACTTTAAATACATAGATAGATAAACTATAATTCATTATCTATATTCAATGTACAGTCGGTAACAAAAGTGTCCGAACACAAGCAAAAATTCCTATGTAAAAAAAGTACACTTCATACGGTTTTATTAAATAAATCCTTATCGAATCGTGTTCTTAGACTGACTAAGAACAGAATTCGACAAGGATTTATTTAACAAAACCGTATGAAGTATATTTTTTTACATAGGAATTTTTGCTAGTGTTCAGACACTTTTGTTACCGACTGTACTTACAAGGAAACATTCAAAAGGTGTCGTCTTTAAAAAATATTGAAAAAAAAAAATATATATGTGATTCTGCTCTTCATAAAACACCAGAAAGTGGAAAAAATATCGGCTGAAATGACCACTCAGTGACCACAAAAATTATCAAAATTAAGCATATTTGGTGATTTCACACTGTTAGGCGATTGATTTTGAGTACTTGGCGGAGAAGCAAAACACGGTTCTGTTCGTACACGATAATCTCGGTGCTAGCAAAACCCTTCGCCTAACAGCGCTAAATCGCCAAAACTGCTTAATTTTGATAATTTTTTGTGGTCGCTGTAATTCATTTCATCCAATAATTGTTTCACTTGCTGGTGTTTTATGAAGAGTAGAATCATATATATATATTCAATATTTTTTGAAGACCTTTTGAATGTTTCCTTGTTCGTTTAAAACTTGGTAAAATTATGCCACTTAATTGTATATTTAGATTATCTTGCCCAATTTTGATATGAACAGTAAAGTCACATCTATATTTCAATACATGTATTTTCCATTTTTCTCATACCGCATACTTCGTATTTAATTAAAAAAGGGAATGCCGATTTTTTACAATAGTACATCTTTAATAATTGTTAAGTATCTCCCATAAAAAATATGATATATAAAAGATAGTTTGACTGAAATTTGCATTTAACTTTTTAAGAACAGATGTTTAATAATTAATGTACGCGCGATTATCATTTGGAATGTTTGGTATTTTTTTTATTATGTTTGCCTACATACAAACAGAAAACCACACCAATTCATACACTAAGATGTAGTACTGATATATATATACCGGGTGATTCAAAATAGATGTTACAGCGATTATCTCGTAAACTAAGAAAGATAGAAACAAACTTCCAATTACAAAATTGGTGCAAATTAAGAGTAGATTTCAGATATGTCAATTTTTTGTAAAAGGGGCTGTATACATATTAAATAAGAAATTTAATTTTTATACGGCCCCTCCTATCATATGACTTATATTTAGAAAAATATTCTCCTCGCTCTAACAATCAAAATAAAAAAAAAATCATCTCTCTAAGTCAAAATCTCGCTGAGTTATTGCAATTTGAAAATTCTAGCATTTTTCGCCAAGTCTTAAGGGGTTGTATCAAAAGTGAGAAATTGTAATTACTATTGCTTTTGTAATAAGACACACGTTGATCAGCGTTTGGGGAAAAAAAAAAAAGAAAAAGAAATCATTCAGGGAAAGACGGCTATTTTAATCTGTTATGTCTTCTTTTCCCTAGTGAATACACAAGAGAATACTCATTGATAATTTAACAAATAAAATATATGAATAATTTATGTACTGAAAGGGAATTTTCAAATTCATTTTTCTTTCTTTATACATTCTCTTTTTCATATACACGGTGTAGAGAAAGAATTGTTTTTGAGTCAAATTTCCGAAAATTAGCTTTTGTTATATTTGCACGTTTGCAGATCCTCTGAATTCAAAAATCATGTTTTTAGTGGTTGGTCTCTCTCTCTCTCTCTCTCTTGGTGTGTGTGTGTGTGTGTGTTATTAGAGTATCTCAAGAACAAATAGTAGCAGAAAATCCAATTCGACATTCTAAATCCGTATCATATTGCGGTGGTACACTAAAGTATTCGTTACGATCAGACAATTGTTTGTTTACAGGGTCATCCAAAATAATTCAAATACATTACGTCTGTGAGCGAAATTTCTCATATGTACAGTGTGACATGTACAGACTGCCTTAAACAAAATGAAAAGAACAAATTTTTTATACGCATAAAAGCATGTTTTATGTAGATTCTGGTATAGCAACCATTCATCATTCATTCACAGAGTTACACAGCGTATTTCGATATATTGGAGCTATACTTGGGAATTGCTGGAAGTGTATTTCATTTTGTGTTACTTGTTTTACATATAACACTAAATTTACGTACACAAAGTCATGTGTATATAGTTTATAGACAATATACAGGGCTACCCAAAATTAAGGTAAACATTTCTTTATTATTATTAAATGTAATTGGTGTAAGTGTTTGCTGCATTTTTTTTTTTTTTTCGAAGAACACTGCTGACACAGAACGCAAAATTAATTTCTCATACCCATACTGTAAACAAAGTATCTTTTGGAGAGCGATTTTTTTTCTGTATAATATCACATTTTGAGGCCTCCTGAATACGAAAGGTAAATTTTTATTCGTTGATCTGTATATATATATGAATTATCAGCATAATTTAACAACAAATAATCTGGTGTGCCACTCACACGACTTTCTATTACCCTGAAATTTAATACCATAAATAGGTTGGAAATTTAGAGGTAACATAAAGAGTACTGTTATGTAAACCTACGTTAAAATAATTCAAATTAGGCTTCGGAAGAGTTTTAATGATAATCAGTTCTGTGTGAGGGGGGGAACTCCGGAAATTATTCGTTTCCTGAAATTATTTGACGCAGGCAATAATCAAACATTAAAAAATATGGCTTTGGTAATAAGGAAGTCTTAACACGTGTAAATACACAAAACTCAAGCGATGCATATTTAGCTTAAAAACATACATTATTTATCATAAATCTATGAGGAATTCATTTCCATTCCTGAGCAGCTTTCCTGGACATGGTAAAATATTATAGTAAAGCACTTTCACTAACAATAAAAAAGAATATTATAGCTTAAATATTTGCAACCCTGTATATCTTTTGAAGAATATGTACAAACCACAAAGTGCACCTAAATATAAACCTATAGTAATAATATACGGCACAACCTAAAATGCACTTCCATCAATTTTCAGCTATTGTCGCATTATAATCTAGTTATTTTGTGTAGCCCTGTAAATGAGCAGTAAATGATTTCCCTGCCATATTCTACATGAGGCATGTTTTTATGCATATAAAAAATATAATATTCATTTCATTTGGTTTAGTATAGGTGTTAAACTCTACTTACCTGCAATTTTCCCCATATACGTAATGTATTTGAATAATCTTGAGTGTCTCTGTACACGAACCATTTGCTTCATCTTAATGAAAAGCTTAGTGTAGCATCTCTATATGATACATATTTAAAATACCAAGTTTGGAATGTCTGCTGCTATTTGTTCTTGAGAGAAACTGATAACAGACAGATACACACACAGACCAACCGCTAAAAACACGATTTTCATATTCAGGCTCCCTCAAAACGTCTAAATATAACAAAAACTCACTTTCGAAAATTTGGCCCAAAAACAATACTTTCTCTACCTTATGGGTATGAGAAAGTAATAAGTACAGGAAATGCGAATTTGGTACTTTGGATTCCATATCTAGTTGCCACTTGAAAAGTTGATGAAGGTTTGCAAGTTTCAAGGAAATTGATAACAGACTTGATTTTTGTTTTGATAAGTATAGGCACTATAATTAAACGGGGGTTGAGAAGGGCGGTAACCCCCTGGCATAGAATTATACATCTGTACCATACCAAATTCTATACAAAACATTATTTTAGAATATTAACAATAAATATGAATTTCCTTATGATTTTTACAGCATAAAGTAATTTAAATGTATTCATACGCATATCTGTCCCAAACCGCAATACATTGGCATTTTTTGTGCCTTCCTGTACATAAACCAAGTGTAAAGAATTAATTAATGCCATTTTAAATAGGAAATATCATATAGTAAACCTGAATAACATATATCATTTCTGAAAATTTCTGAAAATATTTACAGACGCTGGGGGCGGAAAGACGGACAGATAGACAGTCAAAAAAAAGAAAAAAAAAATGCAGATTGAAATCTTATTCACAGTTAAAAATTGTTAGAAAATGTTTAATGTAAACGAAAATACAATTCCAGCAAATGTCCAATAATAACCCTTAACGTAACTAAATATTTTTGCGTGCCCTGTAAATCTAATGTTAATCGAACTGTACAGTATAGAAAGCCTTCTTTTGTGCATATGAATAACATATTTCAATTTCATTAAGTTTATGCAAAATAATTAAATTTTGGTTTATAGAAATATCCTCACATGGAACGCAATGCTTTGGAATACTTTCGGGTGTCCCTGTATACAAACCAGTGATGGTGTTCACTCCATTTTCTATAGAAAATATCCGATAGAAAACTACAATAACGTATTTCAATTTTATTAATATATGCATAAATTAAAGGTAATAAAATATGGTTTATAAAAATACCTCTCATAGAACACAATGCTTTGGAATACTTTCGGGCGTCCCTGTGCACAAGCTAGCAGATGTATTCACTCCATTTTCAATAAGGAACATCCGATAGTGAACTAAAATAACATATATCAGCTTCAGAAAATTCTATGAATATTAACGGGAGTTAGAGCGCAGACACACAGAAAGACGGATGGACAGACAGACAAATCGAAGTCATTAACACTTTTCAATCTTGCTGGAATTGTTAAAGAGCCGAAGTCATTAAATTTATCAGCCATAATGGAAAGTGGTAAAAATAAAGCGCGAAAATTTCACACGGTTTTGCTAGTCTTTTAGTCTTTTCCCTCTTTTAACGTGTTTTAATTTGCAGGTGACCCCTAAGAAATTTAACTATTAAATTTTTTAACAATACGAAATAATGTAAATTTACATTAAATTCTTACAATTGTTGATTTCATGTGTTTGAACGATTTTAGTTGCTATTTTTAAAAAAAGGATCTTTTTTTAATTTTTCTCAACTCACAGATAACCCCCTAAAGTGAGCTCGTTGGCGTTGAAAAATAGATGCCAAAATTGAAAAAAAAGTGGTGTAAGTCATCATTTTCAAATTGCAATAACTCAGCGAGATTTTGACTTAGAGAGATCGTTTTTTTTTTATTTTGCTTGTTAGAGCGAGGAGAATATTTTTCTAAATATAAATCACATGATAGGAGGGACCGTATAAAAATTAAATTTCGTATTTAATATGTATACAGCCCCTTTGACAAAAAAATGCCATATCTGAAATGTACTCTTAATTTGCTCTAATTTTGTAATTGGAAGTATGTTTCTATCTTTCTTAGTTTACGAGATAATTGCTGTAACATCTATTTTGAATCACCCGGTATATATATTTAACTGCATGCTGAAAACATAAATTTCCATTTGTCATTATTCCCCCATTTTTCAATACTGTCATTCGCTTTCTTCGTTTAAGAAAGCCTTTTATCTGCTTAAAGAGTATAATAAGGATTCGAAATGCAAAATACATAATTATTGATCAAGTCTTCCTTGATAGTTTTTTTTAAAATGCTTTTTACTTTCTGTGCGACAGAATTGTTTGTCTTTAAAGTTATTGGAAAAGAAAATTGGCGAAAGGCAAGCACTTTTAAGCAATTCCGTCATACATAATCTTGAATGATCAAAAAATAAAATAATATAAAATATTCTCTAAAGCAATTTTATAACATGCTCTTTTAATTATTATTAAATGAATTTACATTTTATGCCTTTTTTACCTATGTAACTCTGAGATTTAAACCCAAAATTAATAACCAATTATATCAATTACATTCATTAACTTTTTTACTTTATTTTTTTATTTTTATTTATTTTTTAACTTTCTAATAATATAAAGTTCTTTTACAGAATTATCATTTTATGATTCTTAAGAAAATTGATAACTATTATTCAACACTTTCTATGTATATATATTATTCTTAATTTAAAATAATTGGGTGTTTTCTCATTCTCCAACAAAAAATAAATTAATGTATTTATAATTAAACTAAAAATAAAGTAATGTAATTAAGTTATTGAATGTGTAGTGTGGGGTAGATTGTTAATATTGTTACAAAATTGTAAATAATTGTGTTTATTTTTGTATAAATTCTTTCAAAGAGGCGTAGTAAATTGATAAAGTGCTAATTTTGTGCATTTCTAGTCGTTTTAGCGTTAAAATAATCTTATTTTCCCTTAAAAATGCGTTAAAAAGCCCCAACAAGGCAGGTAATGGATTTGGCGCCAAATTTGGGGACTTTTTTCCACCCTGGCGATTTTTTTGGCGACCTTGGCGAGAAATTCCTTACAAGGGATATACCAAATATGGAAGCTGTAAGTTGATTGGTTGACCACTTTCTAGAGTTTTCTCGAAAAATCTGGGTTCCATGGAACAGTATATAAGAAGCCCGTTCTCGCCAAGGCAGTCAGTTCAGTTCAGTTTTCAGCCAGCTTCGCTAGTGCTTGCATTGCTCTTGAGCCTCTTTGAGAGAGACTTGCTTCAAGTGTTATTGCTATACAGTTTGTACTGTGGATTTGCTATTGACAGCTGTTGTTTAAGCTGTGGTTACTGCTTGAATTGAAGCTGATAATTGGTTTATTGACCTGTATTTTTCTGGAACTTTCTGTGAATAAATTACTGAATTTTTGTAAGTTTGTCCTTTCATTCCCGGACAACTCACGAACCCTCAAGTACGCAACAATATTTGTGCCATCGTCTCATACATTGCCTTTGTAAAATTATTTGGGAAATCTTGTTGCTTTGTTTGGCGTGTGTATGTCTCTTTGGTGAATTGTTTGACTAACTATTCTTCGTTCTCATTCTTTGTTTCTACTATCAAAATGATTATTTATATATAATTTACCATGAGTTTATTAAAAAGAATGAAAACGAAAAGCAAACAGCTGAATTATATTTATATGCCAAAATGGTAAAGAAAAAATCAAATATTGGCACAAAACTCATTTTTCTTTTTTATTTCTTATATTTACATGGTTCGGTTTCAGTGAATGGAGGATCAATTACGCAATAGAGAACAGTATGCTTAATTTTATTAAAATCTCAAAGTTGGATCCCGCTCAAGGTTCCTTTGTTGTACTTCGAAATTTACTCATGCACTATTTTTCAAAACGCAGAGAACGAAGCCTCTATACATGTGTGTGCGCATCTCAGCATATAACTTGACAGGTGTTACGTCACATCGTTACAGTTACCCATACATAATTAATTTGTTTAAAAAAAGCATATTCAAACAACTGCTTCGAACCAGTGCAGTAAACATTAACTATGATGCTTTTTTTTTTTAAGAATAAAAAATATTTCCTAGTTTGCATGTTATCATTATATATATGTTATAAATAATATGACAAATGAAAGCAGCTCAGTTTCACTTACTGGTGAAAGCTGTATAACCTTGAGTGCTATATAGTTTATTTTTAAAGGAAAAGTAATGTAAAATTTAGTATTAATTTACGCGTACACACATACATATGTATAATACGTGTTCATGTAAGTACGTAATATATATATATATATATATTATGGAAGATTACTTTAAAATTATTACTGACATATTATTATGAAGTAATTTATGATATATGCATTATTTATAGTTTCCAAATTTTCAAATTCTAGTAGAAAAGTAAAATATGAATAGTTAACTTTTGCATTAATTTCTGTAGTTAAATGTGTGCAAGATTGTTATTATAAAGTAACTAGCAGGCTTTGCCCGCTTCTCTGGACACAATATTGAAATGAGTTGTCAAACTCCCATATCATTATTAATTAACCTGAGTTAAAGTTCCCACTGTGCTCGGCAGTGTTTTTTCTCGCTCGCAATGTAAGGATTCCGTGTTCCCACTGCCTCCAGCAGCAACTTACCCGCTTCTTACTCCCCCTTCCCCAGTGGTTAAGTTCGAAGTTTTGCGAAATCTCTACAAAATACATAATGCGTACACCTAATCAACATCCAAACACCAAAGTTCGCCAATCTAAGATAATTTAAGGCGAATGCAAAAGGGAAAAAGGTGTTTTACACGTGTTTATAGCCCTCTCGACACCAAGGGGGTAAGGGGGGGATTTCATAAAATCCCGTTACAATAAGGCTCGGATACATATAAACAATTTACGCACCAAATTTCGTTACCGCAGATCCCATAGATTTCTTAGGACAAATTTAGCGCTAAAAAGTGTGTCTCGAGTTTGCTCCCTCGTAACCCCCCCCCCCCCCAAAAAAAAAAAAAAAAAAAGAAAAAAAGAAAACGCAAACCTCAAGAAAAAACAAAAATGTGTTTTTGGAAACATCCTAAGGAAGTCGCACAGCCTTTTTTCAATATATTTTTTCCATTTTTGGTAGAGGTGCAATCAAAAATCAGGAATTTTCAATATTTCCCCCCTCCCTTCCCTTAAAAATCGAAAATTCCTAAGTGCAGATAATTTATTATTTGTACTTAGTTATTTGTCTAGTCTCCCCATGTACAATTTCTTTACTGTGAAGTAATTTGGAGCCGAGTTATGCTTGCAAACGTGTTTTTGCTTTTTCTTCCCCCAGAGAGGAAAGGGGAGTAATTTCGAAAATGTTGATAGATATAATTTTAAGTTAGGTAAACACCTAAGTTCCTGCAAAGCGCCGTTGAATTTTGTCTAGCCGTTCTCAAGTGATACCCGGACAAACGTGTTTTTGTCTTTTGACCCCCAGGGGGGAACGTGGGGAAATTTCTGAAAAGTTGATAGATATAATTTTAAGTTGGGTAGAGACCTAAATTTGTGCCAAGCGCCGTTGAATTCCGTCCAGCCGTTCTCAAGTTATGCCCGGAGAAAAAAAGCGACATACAGACACGATGGCACACACACACGCACAGGCAAAATTTTCTGAAGTCATTTTCGGCTTTCATGGTGTGTGAAACGTGAAGAAATCGCAAAGTTTTTCGATTCCGACAAATTTACAGACAAAACTCTGATTTTATTAATATAGATAGTATAAAACTTTGAGAAAAAGAAAACAGCAGAAAATTAGCAGCCTAATATATGAAATTATTGCTATAGTAATTTGCATATAATATTGTCCATAATATTATCTTAAATTAAAAATATAAAACTTATTTTATAAGCATAACTATTATAAAAATAATACACCGCCATATGTTGGGGAAGAACGTCGATAATATTTTTTTCTTATATATATATATATGTGCCATAAGTCTGCAGACATTTTAAAAATTCATAACTATTGAAGGAATTTATAGAATTGAACACTGTTTGCAAAAAAAAATCATTTTCGTTAAGGGGGACTTTTATGGAAAAGAAAAATAATAATAAAGCTATTTGTCGATAAAGGGCGTTTTCCGCATCCAGATCACACATTTTCATGAAAAACTGTACTTATTCTCATGCAAATGTTTACAGGCATATAAATACTATTTCATGTGTCCGTCGTCACCACAAATTGCAGTTTGCAAAAGAATTATAACACTGCTAACTGTAGCTTCAGTCGCAGTTCTTAACTGAGGGAAAACATCTTCACCAATAGCGATTTATAGTCAAGTCAGCATCGTAATTAAAACTTCATGTATACACAAGTAGGAGGCAAAATAAGAAATAAGCTGTTTTAATCGTAAAAAATGTGCAATTTATAGGACTTTCATTTGCATATTTATCTTTCACATCCGTGCGAAAATTTTAACGATTTGTCTAACTATCAGCGATACAATAATTGACTCCTTTTTTTTTTTTTTTTTTTTCTTTACCAAAAAAAAAAAAAAAAAAAAAAAAAAAAATATCCCCTTCTCGAGAATGATTTTTTTCGCAAACTGCGTTTAATTCTATCTATTGCTTCAAAAGTCATGGATTTTTAAAATGTCTATGAGACACCCTGTATATATATAAAATTCCATGGTTTTCTGTCCATTTCAGTGAAAACTGCGTAGAGCTATGATCCAGAGTTTCAATAAAGTAAATGGAATACGAGAGTGTGGTTTGTCATGCAGTGCTTTTTATAGTGAAAATTTTGGTTTGAGCAAATTAAAAAAAAAAAAAAAAAAAATCAGTACCGAATTTTCCTTGTAGATAGTGCTATAGATTGTGTTCTTTTTTATATACGTTTCTTGTAGCTTTGCTTGATACTTCGGTTCCCAGACATAAACCCTTCTTGGTTTGTTCTAGTGAGACTTTGGGAAGGGCAGATAACTAACATTAAAGTAATAAAGAGGCAAATGGCTCATGCAATCCAGTCACTTCGAAAATCAACTCTACCGAAAATTTTGATTAAATTGGATTGTCGTTTTAATTTTTAATGTGATTTTAAAGGACACACATAGTGTGTTATTGGTGTGAATTTCACAAAATAAGTGTTTATAATTGCTTGGTTTGTGTTTTTTAATGCTTTTTGTGGACTTTTATGATATAGCGCCATCTATGATCAAAACAGTGAATAAATTTTTTTATTTGCTTAAACACAACATTTCATCATAAGAGGCTTTATAGCGCAAACTTCACTTCGATATGCAAATGATTTAATTTTATGTTCAAGTTAATAATATGTCAAAGATTTCTGATCCACACTGTATTTCATTTATTCATACATTTATTTATTTGTTTATTTTTTCTTTTATTTTTTTCTTTTTATTTATTTATTTCTTTTTATTTTTTGAAGCAGAAAAATTTATTTTTAATATAAATGAGTAGAAAAGAAAATATAAGTCGAAAAATTTAAATTTAAAATAATGATTGAGTACTTCTATTATTTATTTTTAACTGAAAACTTATAAATTTACAAAAAACCCTGTATAAAAATACATTTAAAGAATTTTTTATGATTGTGGACACTTTTCATTCCTAGTAAAATTAATCTGACTGTTTAACAAAAATGTGCAGTAAAAGTTAACCAAATAAGTAATCAAGTAATTGTAGAGTGTAAAATTAAGAGGATCTAGAAACAACCGATACTTCAACACGATGTCCAAATAGATAGAGATTAAAAAAGATAATTTTTTTTCTTGAAATAGGAATCAATAGGTCTTTTGATATTACTACTATTTCCAAATAACAAATCTTTAAAAAATAAATAAATAAATAAATAGAATTTTGTAAAATATTTTTATTTGTTATTATTATTAAATTGTACAATAGAATTTTATTTATCATTTCAAATATTTCTTCATTTTAAAAGAAATTACTTTAAAGAAACCGTTTCAATAAGGTTACGAAAATTTAATATTCTCTAAAATTTTCTTTTTAAAGTAACTTATTTATTTCTCTTATAATTCCAGATTCCTTAGGTAATAGATTTTCTGTTCAATTTCATTTTCACAAAACTTTCCAAAAATGTTCTATGCTTATTATTATTATTATTATTACATATTTTTGTGTATTTCTTTTTTCTTTCTTTCTTTTTTTTTTTTTTTTTTTTTCTAGTTATTGACTTAATGAATACGTCAGCTTAATACTGTAATATTAAAATAGGTTATGCACATTTTTTTCTGTAAAACGTATCGTGTGCATACATCTTAGTTGTGAAGGACTTTTATGCGTTAACAGATGTTGAAATATTATAATTGTACAGTGAGAAAAATATTGCTGCTTATCCCGATTAATTTTTCTGTAACTCCTCACAAAATTATGCAGCTGATACCGATTATTTGATAATAAGTTCTAGTTCTTAATGTTATAGTAATGGTTTGCTTACAGGGTGATACTAAAGTTTGCATGAACTTCATGTTTCAGAAAGTAACATCCAATTTTGATTCCACATATAAATTCCAGAAATCAAGACAGATTGGAAAAGATATAGTTTGCATACTTTTATTTGGTTCTTGATAAAGTTGCAAATGAATGTAAATTAGGGCTTCATCCATAAATTAAAAAAAGTTTAATTCAGATCTCGCAGAAAAATATATTATAATCACTAAAACCGAAGAAAAAAATAAATAAAAGTATAAGTTTAAGTAATGCTAATAAAGAATTTATGTTTACTTGGATATCTATTTTAATCCATACACATGCAATATAGATGCCAACCGTTCCATATTTTGTTTTTTACAGGACATTTCAACACTAAATACCCTGCTTTGATATAATAGAAAAAAATCCTTCATTCCTAAGAATACTGTTACATTAGTAAAGATCTTATATTGAAGTTTCACTTATTTTGTTTATCCCTCTAAAGCGTACAAACCCTTACATATGATTTTTTAATTTTACACAGTTCATTAATTATTTTTTTATTTACATATTTTAAATCTGTCAGAAAATATATCAAAAACCACAAGAATTGTTGACTGAATATATATTTTATTGAACAAACCTTATATAGCTCAATTTATAAATATTAAATGGATATATAAACTTTTACATGAAACATTCAGTGTTGCCAAGTCAAAGTTACCCAAGTACCTTTAAAGTAAATTATTGTTTTAGATGAATGTCAAAAAACAGGGTTCGGGGAAGAGGACTGGGGTCATAATCTCCTACCGGCAATGTATTTATCTTATACTATTAAGTGAGCAATATTTGTATATATATATATTTCACAGTTCTCGAAAACGGTAGCTCGGACAGTCAAGCGATTTAACACAAAGGTGCCCTCCGTAAGGTCATTGTGCACACCGAAGTCAGATTTTCGAATTTTTGTTTAGTTTTCTTTTAATTAATAATAATAAAAAAAAAATGAAAATAAAACTTCCCATTTCTATAATGACGCAGAATGGAGAATCTTAGGAGAGATTTGATTGGTTTATTTAGTTTTCATGGATTGAGTGTATTTTACATTGAACTACAGCTACGTTATGAGGAATTACAAGAGATTTGAATGGTTGATTTGATTTTCATCGATTTGAGTGTATTTTACTTTGAACTAGAGCTACGTTATGAGGAATTACGAGAGATTTGATTGGTTTATTTGATTTTCATTGCTTTGATCATATTTTATGTTGAACTAGAGCTACGTTATGAGGAATTACGAGAGATTTGATTGGTTTATTTGATTTTCAATCCTTTGGGAGTATTTTGCGTTGAACTAGAGCTACATTATGAGGAATTACGAAAGATTTGATTGGTTTATTTGATTTTCATTCATTTGAGTGTATTTTACGTTGAACTAGAGCTACGTTATGAGGAATTACAAGAGATTTGAATGATTTATTTGATTTTCCTTGATTTGAATGTATTTCACATAGAACTAGAGCTACGTTTAGATTTTATTTAAAAATATTTCAATTTTTAATATTATGCGACTTTTACAGAGAACAAATTACGATTGGCACCGCAGGCGCCCGAGAGCATGTTTTCTGGTAAAAATTTTCATGGGTCTCTGGCCAACTAGTAAAAATAAATTAATTACTGTAGTAAACATTAGAACGTTCCTCAGAAAATAATATAAATTACATAAGAATTGGGAAAATAAAAATAAACTTTAAAATGGAAACTTTGAAACTTTTCAGTAGATGTTTTGAAGTTATGTCATAGATAATACAAACGATAACAGGAGAAGTCCCTCAAACGCCATTTTGAAAAAATATATATTTGTATAACTCAAAATATTATGATAGGAACGAGCTGTAAATATGAAAACTAAATATTCTTATGATACATATGCTATTGGTTTAAAAAATGAACATAGCTCATAATTCATTATTATTTGATATGTGATTTTATTAATAATTTTATAATTAAAAAAATGTTTTTTAATGAAAAATATTCATGGAATATTTTTGGATTGAATTCTTTCAAACGCATTAAAAAAGCAAATTTTTAATTCATTAGGTGTTCGGGAAGATAGAAAATAAAATCTGTTACTTTCATTTATAATTAGCATCCTCAGATTTCAACAGCTCATAACTTAAATAAATTCGAAATAAATATATAAATTATACATTTTCCTGGCTAATTCGATCCAGTTACCTCAAAAGTGTGTCAAAACAAGGCGCTTTTATCTCAGAAATAAAGTTGGCGCAAATGTTAATATGTAGAAACCCCCTAAGCAAAGTCCTACCATTATAAACTAAACGTTATTACCAATCGTCTGACATTAGCTACATAATTATACAATTATTTCCGGCGAAATTAATTTGAGACTGGGCCTTCTTTTCTGACGTTTGTCTATTAATAGATAATTTAATGTCAATATAATAATGATTGTAATTAATAATAGTAAAGATAGTAATTAAATTTCAGTTCTTTAAGGTTTATAAAATGATATGTATATATGTTACACACACACGAACACACATGTAATTAAGTGTGGGTGTGGGTGGGTGAGAGTGGATGTATATCCTTCGTGATAAAAAGGGCATTTCTTATTATATTAATATAATTATTATTATATTAATTATATTCTTATAAATTTATTCTTAATAATTCTTATTAATTATATTCTTATATTAATTCTTATTATATTAATTATATTCTTATAAATTTATTCTTATTAATTCTTATTAATTCTTATTAATTATATTCTTATTATATTAATTCTTATTATATTAATATAATTCTTTCTTATTATATTAATATAATAAGAAAAAAGTATTTATCATCAATTTTTAGTTACATTAAAATTAAACATATATTTCCTTTGGTATCATAGATATGTAAAAGTATTTTCTCGTTCATGAAATTATCGCAGATGTTAGTATTTTTAAAGTATAAATGCTATTAAATGTCATTTTGTATATATCAGTTTTCCAATAAATTACTATATTTTTTCAGAAAAAAAAAAAAGGTTTTTAAATTAAGTTTTAAGTAGAAACTATTAGTATACACAGAAAACACATTTCTGAAATCATCTTGCTTTAAATGTAAAGATTTAAACTTTATTTTGTTAAGTACAAAATAATTTTACGAGAATGGAAAATTATTTTTAAAATTACAGCTTATAATATACTTCTTTTTATATATTTGATATTCCAAAATATTGTTTTCTATAAATTGCACGGTATAATTCCAATCTTCCTCAATTTCTATGGTAATAATAATGACATAATTTATATGCCGTAGAAAATGAATAAAATTGCTCATTTAAAAATATGTAGCATATTATTTTTTGAATCGCTCAAAATTATGTTGAAAATTATTTGTTTTACTCGGTTGTTAAATAGTATTGGATTTTTTTACACTAGTAATTGAATACATATATATATATATATATATATATAACTAGCAGGCTTTGCCCGCTTCGCTGGCCACTAAATTTAAAGGAAACTCTTTTCTATATAGCTTTATAAAAATAAAATAAAATAAATTACTGATATTGTTCAAAAGCTCGCTCCAGGTCCCTGCTGCAATCGGCAGCGATTTGGTCATCCACTGCAACTCGGGCGCTTGTCCCTATTACCTGCGACAATAGTTTACCAATAAGCTTCCATTTAGGTGCTTATTATATAACAGTTTCGAAATAGATAGTATCGAAAAAAATTGGAGTTTCCCTTTTATATTTGAATCCCAGTTACATATGAACAACACTATACGTGTTGTTCACATGTAACTCGGACTGGACTCAAATGTAACTGGGTTTAGACAACATAATATTTGCTTTTACGTTATTTCATATGTTTATTTCGTTAATCCAATCAACCATTAAATGACAGCAATTTCACGCCAAATATTACAATATGCTGTGACCGGCTACGTCTGTCGCATGAGACAATTAATTTTTTGTGTTTATATATAATTCATGGGTTGTAAACCTAATAGTACAGCCTTAATATAGTTCTCTTTGGCGGCTTTTGAACTTTGTCACCATTTTAGACTTAATTCATTGTAACAATAAGACTTAATCCCTTGTAAAAATATGCTATGAGCGCTATTTCTGCCGTATTTTAGACAACTAATATTTTTATGGTTATATATGTTTCCCATTAAACATATTTTTATTTATTTAAGGTAATTCCGGGACAGATGCCCCACTTAAGGAAAGGGAGCTATAAAATAAATTGGGTATTGACAATGACAATGAAAATTTGTGGGAAATACGTAATATATATTGTTTATTAATGCTAAGTAGTTTTTTAGTACCGTATTGTAAATTTTCCAAAGAAAAAAGTAAAATTGCCGCACTACTATATTTGACCATCTTTCCCGAAGTTGCGGGTGAGATGCCCCACTCACGTGGGAGAGATGCCCTACCTGTAAAAAACATAATAAAAGGTTTTAACGATGGTCAATAGTTTATAAAAAAAATTTCAGTAGTTTATAACATATGAAACGTAAGCTATTTAAAAAAATATATGTCCTTAGCATTCATTTATACAATATTAAAATACTTAGCTACCATAGACAAGATGTAAAAATTAGAATAAAACACATAAACTATTGAAAAATATTTCAAATACTTTTTTTCTTTAATATATGGGAAAATTTCATATTTACAGCTTAGAAAGTATAATAAAAAAATATTACGAAATATGTCGAATTTATTCAGATAATATTTTTCTTTTTCTCTTCTCTAATATTCGCTTTTACGCAAATATTGCACAGATCTCCGTACATTGTGCATGATTAATGCAATCATTTATGGCACTGTATGCAATTTATCCAATCTACTGTTTCTTTCGTAAAATAATAGTTCTCCTCACATTCGAGGCAATTGTTTGTAAGATCACTTTCTTCATTTTCAATAGGCATGTCCATCACCAGCTGTTTTGACGATTTGCTAAATTTAACAGCGGGTTTTAGATTTGGGATGTAATGACCTTAGCCGATTGTATCTTTCTTTTTTCGGCATTTTTCCTTTAAGAACCTGTTCCAGTATTTTTGTCGGGGAGGATGTTTGTTCAGTTGATTCAGAAATTTGGGACTGTTCACACGTCTGTTTCAATTCTTCTCTTATGGAAAAAAGGTGGTTTGGAATCGCTGCTTGGTTTAGAGGAAACAATCCCGTCTCCCGAAAGCCATTAATAGCAGTGTCAACAGAAGCTGCCCTTTTCCAGGCTATACTAATCCGTTCTGCAGCTTGTATTCTCCAAATGGTCCTTCCTGGATGATTAACAATCCATTTCCTTGCTTCCTCTTTAAAGTAGTGTTTTAGGGGCTTAAAAAAACTGGTCAAGAGGCTGAAGAGTTTGTGTCGTATGGCTGGGCAGGCATACAATTATACTGTCATTCTTGTCCGCAAATTCCAGCAAAATTCCAGTGAAATATTGTCCTTCTGCATTGCAACAAGCAATGACTGTAACATTTTCTCCTCTCTCTGTAGTCGGCAAAACATGAACATCTTCTACTCATTTGATAGCCACGACCTTTCCTGGAACTTTATTTAACTGAGAGTGGTTTCGTCCATATTATAAATACCCCCCTGTCTGGTAAAGAATTGATTTTCTTCAAACACTCTTGAAAGAATTTTCAAAAAATGATCAACACGTTCTTTGTCCATGCTTTCCCCTCCCCCTCGCTAAAGAGAGCCCCTGGGCTTGTCTAATACTTAGTTCTGGGTTTCTCTTAAAAAATTATGACAGCCAAGCGTACCCACACATTCTTGCCTCTAAATTAAATCGATTCTTGAGACCTAGTTTTTCAGCAAACTGAAATGCAACTGTCCTAATTGTGTCTCTGTCAGGTGCAAATGCACATTTTTCTAAACGTTGGATGTGCTTAACGAGATGTTTTTCGTTTTCAACTCCAAACACTCCTTGAGGTCCCAAAGAACTTGATTTGGTATTATTACCCGTTTTTCTTCGACGACGACGAAGTTTCCGAGAAGGAATTCCATAGTACCTAGCAGCTTCATTGACACCAATTTCCCCTGCTTCTAGTCTCCTGAGAGCCTCTTTTATATCGTCTTCTGTCCAGGTCTTACGAGCTGCTCCAGTACTTTTTTTTTTTTTTTTTTTTTTGTACACTGTAGGCATCTTTCCTGAAACAAACAAGAAGCACTGAACAAATACAATAATATGCACACACTGGCACAATTAACCGCCCTTCTACAGTTTCTTTAGCGCCCAAGTTTTATTTACGTTATATTTTAAGTGTCAATATTCAGTTTAAATGTCAAAGGTCAGTTTGATATACCTGTGCGTATTCTGATTTCTTATCTGGGTTTAATCTGTATTTTTGTGATTTCGTTTTGAGTTGTCCCTTCACGCGAATCACGCGAATTTGAAATTTATTTGAAGAATATTAATCTAAATTTATAGTTGAAAAAAATATTTTTTAGTTGAAAAATTTTCCATTTACAAATATTAAGCATTTTATAAAAACAATATGATTTAAGAAATATTAGTTTAAAATTTAAACAATTAAAAGACTTTTCTCCCTCAAAATGTATGTGGGGCATCTCACCCGAATATTATCTGGGGCGTCTATCCTTTTGGTATGGGAGAGATGCCCCGGAAACTGTCTAAAGTACAAGACAGCAAAAATGGCCGCACAATGGCCGAAGTCGACTGATCAACTTCTTACAACAGGTTTTTAAGCTTATATAAAAAAAATCCTTACTTATTAAGTAGTGCCTGCCTTACAATGCAAAATCACTCTTATAACAGAGAAGAAAAAACATGGTACTTACTTGAAATATTGTTGTGGTAGCAAAAAACAAAGAAATGGCTTCAAGTAACTTCCACAGCACACTATTTAACATCTATCTGAAATAATAATCGGACTCGCAGAGCAATCTAGCGTTACGTCTCGAAATTACATAAAGTGGGGCATCTCTACCGATGGGGCAACTCTCCCGGAATTACCTTATTTAAATATTAATTTGAATTTTTCAAATATTTCTGTTCGACAGCGTGCAAGTGCAGTAAAACACAGAGGCTCATTTGTTTGTATGATAAATTAGCATAGTGATTATTATATAAAAAAAATAAATAAATAGGTAAACATTATCGTGTTACACAACTTTATTATGCCGCTCCATTGGCGGCTTTTGAATTTTTGTCGCCATATTAGCGATGGATTTTTTTTTTTTTTTTTTTTTTTTGTATGAAAAGGGGAAGACTATTTTGCTAATAATTTTACCAGACTCTTTTTTGTTTATAGATAAGAATCCTTTATATTCTGCTTATATTTTTAATGGTTTTTAATATTTTTAGGTTTAAAATAGTGCTTGTTGAAATAAATTTCCTATCTTTAAAACTGCATTTGTTCTGTAAATTTTGTGTAAAAATAAATCATTTATGTTTTTATATATTTGATGCGCTACTTAGATTAAAATGGCTGTTGTTATATTAAACTTCTTGTCGAAAAACGTTCGGTGTACTTCAACACTAAAATTTAAAAAATCGCCCAGCAGGATCTGTTAATGAAACTGATAAAATAAAAATATGGTTCATAGAGTTTAAATAATCTATTTAAAAAACTTTTTTAAAACCAAATTTATTAATGTATCGTATCACATACATATAATAGATATAGTAATAATATATAGATTGATCATTAGGGGGAAAAAAGTGATTCCTTTTCACTCGAAAAAAAAAAACGGCGATTTTACCAAAATATGGCAGTCTTTCCCCGAGTGAATAGACACGGGAATATACACGAATGTTTTAGCAAATAAAATTCATGAATAAGTTATTTACTAAAGGTGAATGAAAAGCTCCAGATATAGTTTCAAATTCATTCTTTTTTTTTTTCCTTTTTTCCTTCAATACCACTTAATGACTGATTCCAATTTTTTTTTTTCGGCATCAAAAATCTTTGCACGATAATATGGAGATGATAGATCTATATATATTATTATATCTATGATCACATAAATCTTTTCGAAGTTAGAATAAAGCTTAATTTGAAAAAAAAAACAAAATAATAACTTTTGTTTATTAACCAAAATAATTAATGAAATTTGGAATGTAAGTTGGTCTTGTGGGGTACAAGCTGTATATTATATTTTCGTGTTCGTGAGAGAAAATTTAAAAGAATTTAAAAACTGCAATTTTTAATCCCACTTAAAAATCATGTGACTTAATGTGAAGCAGATTTTTAATTTTTTTTCTCCTAACGGTTTCCATACAATCTTCTGCTGATGCCACCTAAAATTCATACTTTAGCTAATTTTAAAAAATCTAATTGTCCGATTCATAAGCTGTTTAATGCATCGGATTTACAAAAATTTTCCCTTTAATTTGCTATCTTATTTGTAACGATGCGACTGATATTTCTAATTTATTTTCTAATTTTTCTGATTTATTTTCCTCATTTTAAATAAATGTACGTTTTTTTTTTTTAATTATTATTTTGTCGAAAAAAAATGGCAACAATTAAATTATGGATAAAATTTTAAAATTTAAATGGCTTATTTATCAGAAATTAGAAGGTTATTATTTTCACATTTTAATTAATTAAGAAAAGACTAATCATCCGATTGATAAGCTGTTTAATGCATCGGATTTACAAAAATTTTCCCTTTCATTTGGTATCTTATTTGTAACGATGCGACTGATATTTCTAACTAGCCGCCTTCGGCGACCAGCTGGTTCGCGATCCTTGAAAAATCCGACTTTATGAAACTCCCGCTCGGTGGCGCCTGAGGCGCCTTTTTCCCGTTTCAGATCTTACAACAGCTTATTGACATATAGTAAGAATATCTTTATTGAAAAGTTTAATCGCAGTAAATTCCCGCTCGGTAGCCTGCGGCGTCCTCTGCCACTTTTAATATCTGAAACAGCCTGTTCGCTCACCATGTTATGATCTTTCAAATTTCTGACTTTAGCAAAGTCCCGCTCGGTGGCGCCTGCGGCGCCTTTCCCCGTTTTAGAACATACAACACCTTCCTCGCTCATTAGAATTTAAAATATTGAAATTTTAAAATATTGCATCACCATCTGGCGGTAGAAATTTCTGTAATCTACTGTTCAATTCTAAATCAACAAACCTTTCAAATGATGTATTACTTGAGAAAATATTTTAATTAGTAGCTGAGATACAAAAGAAAACCTAAACAGGAAACCTTAAAACGTGTAAATCGGGTAAAATTTCGAATAATACTTTCGATAATATAAAAGAACTTTAAAATATCTTTCGAATGATGTATTAAAAATAATATAATCATAATTAGAATTTGAAATATTGAAATTTTAAAATATTTCAGCGCCATCTGGCGGTAGAAATTTCTGTAATCTACTGTTCAATTCCAAATCAACAAAGCTTTCAAATGATGTATTATTTATGAAATTATTTTAATTAGAAGCTGAGATAAAAAAGAAAACCAAATACCTTGCCTTAAAATCTTAATATGCCAACCAATTTCAAACGCTGTAACTCTTTTTTTTTTTTTTTTGCCTTTTTTACCTCTCCCTCAAGTCCTCCCTAATAATCGTACTCTTTCAAAAATATTCACAATCGAATTATCGGGCATTAAAACTACATACTACGAAATTTCGACGGCTGCAAATACTGCAAAGTATAAAAGAAGACAATCTTTTTCCAATAAATATGTCATTTTTTAAATTATTCATATATTTTTATGAAAATTGAACAGTAGCTTTATAATATGCTGTCTTGGCCGAATATTAATTCAAATGTAACGTGAATGAAAATTTGAAAAAAATTGAAAATTGCAATTTTTCCCCACCAGTATAAAACACATGATATCCTAATTGATTAGAACCATTTCCGATTTCATCACAGACAGTTGTCTCGTATGTGTTTTGTTTCCGATCGAGACCGCTTAGAAAATCGTCTGCCTGTTGCCAACTAAATTTTATAGTTTAGTTAATTTTAAAAAATCTAATTCATGTATCGATAAGCCGCTTGCACTCTTAGATTCGGAAAAAAATCCCCTTTCATTTGGTACCAAATTCGTAACGATCGGACTAATATTTCTAATTTATTTTCCATTTTTTCTGCTTTTAACTCCGTTAAAATATCTATTTTTATGCAATAGCGGTGAATTCTGAGTCATTGAGATCGCTTTTTGATTAAGACATGGGTCTACATTTGAATTAATATCTCCGCAACTAATTAAAATTTTTAAATTCTGTTTTGACTATCAACTCGGGAAGGCTTCTGAGCACCCGTATGTCAAATTTTATACTTCTGCGTTCAGTAGGGGCGAAACGTATAGATGCACAGACAGACAGACAGACAGACAAATATCTTCTTTTATTATTATAGATTTATTTTCTAGTCTTTCTGATTTATTTTCCTCATTTTAAATAAATGCACATTTTATTATTATTATTATTATTATTATTATTATTATTTTGTCGAAAGAATTGGCAACAATTAAATTATGGATGTTAAAATGTTAAAATTTAAATGTCTTAATTATCAGAAATTAGAAGGTTATTATTTTCACATTTTAATTAATTAAGAAAAAACTAATCAAAAATTCGAAAATCTGACTTCGATGTGCACAATGACCTTTCGGGGGGCACCTTTGTGTTAAATCTTGTGACTGTCCGAGCTACCGTTTTCGAGAACAGTGAAATATACAAATATTGCTCACTTAATAGTATGAGATTAAACACATAAAAATACATCTAGCAGGTTATAAACAAAAAATAATACTTCAAAACATTTTACTGCTGCAAAAGCAAAACGTTTACATATTTTTAAATTTTTAGTTCAAAATACAAAATTACAGTTTTAACTTTTAAAAGAGGTTGAATACATTTAAAAGCTAAGTAATGTAAAGATTTAGGGACAATCGCCTGCGGCAATCAATTTTAAGTTCTTTTGTCATGTATGTAATTACTGATTTTAAGTCACTTACGACAGAGTAAAACAACCACTTTATTTTTCTACAGATAACAAAAGAAAAATACCTGGTAAGTAAAATTTTCTTGTAAGATGAAATAATTTTTAAATTTCTTTCTTTCTTTCTTTCTTTCTTTTCTACTCCCCACAATTGCTCCTAAGAAAAATGCTTTTATGGATTTTTAATAATTATTATAAATAAATAAATAAAGAATTCAGAGAGGAAGTTAAAAGATATATAATTTGATTTTGCAACATACTTGAATTCTTATAAAAAAAATATCAAATATGTATTTTTTTTTCTCTTTTGAAAAACCAATTTTACGAGACGTCTTTATTGTTTGTGGAATTTTTTAATATTTAAGTAATTTGATTATTTATGAATTTAAGCCTACTTAGAAAAGTATAGTCGTGAATGTAATTTTACCTAGTAAAAACAAATATTTCAAAAGATGATATATGTATATATATAAATATATATTTTATGTACTAAGAAGGAAACATTCAAAAGGCGTCATCTTCAAAAATTATTGAAAAAATATATGTGATTCTACTCTTCATAAAACACCAGAAAATGAAAAAAATTATCGGCTGAAATGAATTACAGCGACCACAAAAAATTATCAAAATTAAGCATATTTGGCGATTTAGCGCTGCTAGGCGATACGTTTGCTAGCACCGAGATTGCCGTGTACGAACAGAACCGTGTTTTGTTTTTCTGCCAAGTACTTAAAATTAATCGCCTAGCAGTGTGAAATCACCAAATATGCTTCATTTTGATAAATTTTTGTGGTCGCTGTAATTAATTTCAGCCGATAATTTTTTCATTTTCTGGTGTTTTATGAAGAGTAGAATCACATATGTTTTTTTCAATACTATTTGAAGATGACACTTTTTGAATGTTTCCTTGTAAGTTAATTCGTGAATGTCATTTTAATTAATAAAAACAACTATCTCAAAAGATGATTTTCTTCCTCTTTCTTTCGTGTTTAATCTTTAATTTATTTTACCACCTTCTCCTTTGAAATATGCTTTTATAAAGAGTTAATATTAAAAAAAAAATAACAAAAAATTAATAAAGCTTTTTAATACAAGAAGACTATGCTTCGAGTTGAATATTTATGAAAATTATTATTTACGTTTCTACGCCAAGATAAAAACATATTTTCATGAAATTATTTCTAACTATAATGTTTTATTTGTGTTTTTATTTGTGTTCTTCCTAAAAAGAAAATTTAAACAATACGTGTGACTACAAAGACCGTGAAGAATATTCCAGGTTGCTTCCCCCTGATTGATAAAATTAATTAATCCGCTTATTAGCTGCAAATTAGCTGCAACTTCTTTAGAAGATTTAAAGGACTATTAAATTTTAAGGAATTTATGCTTCTCTGGCACATAGTTCATGAATAGTGCAAATCTGGTGAATAAAGATTCCTAATAATTCACAAATGGTACACCATGTGTACCATATGGCCAATATAACTGTGTGATTTTTTTTTTTATTTATTTTTTTTTTTTCAATTCCTGTTGTTCTGGCATTTCATTTTGCAGTTGCAACTGTTCGAATTTTATTTCTTTTTTCTGTGTTCTAGCAATTTACAATTCTTTTCAAATCGCCCCCTCCCCCCCCCCCCCACCCAAAAAAAAGAACATGTTTTACACACAAATAATAGTTGTGGGGCTTTACGTAAAATTTTATCTTTGTTATTTATAAGGTTTTGAGAAGCATTATTGTTCATATAAGCGTTCTGTTTTAGTACTAAAGTTCACTTCTGAAACAGCAAAGAGAAATTATTGAAACTTTCTCAAATTTAATCAGTGGTAGGAAATCTTGAACTTATCAAACGCAAGCGGGACTAAATTGCTAATGATGTCTGCATGTGTCTTTTACGTAATCACGGCTCTCATTGTTTCTGATTTTCATTGTTTTGAGTAATATTAGCAGTGAAAATGATTGACCACATACATCAATAATGTAAAATAACATGTTTAGTTAATGTTTGTTAATAATTTTCTCTAGTGCCCCAATTTAATTTTTATTTTTTAATTATTAATTTCACTTTCAATTTGTACTCTTTCTGTTCTAATGGAGTTTGCTTTAGCCTTAATATTATTACTTCTATGGTTATTTTCTTCCATTCACATTTCACTGCTCTTCGTCTGTGAGCTTTTCTTCATAGAGTCTCAAATCCATAAAACTTATTTCTGTTTTTATTTCACTAATTTACTTATTCGACTGCGTAATAACGCTATTTGCAAACACTATCCAGAATTGCTATCATTTAAAAAAGTACCTGAATCCCATGGTCGGAATAGCAATGCAGATCAAGTATTTTTGCATAGATAACTGAAAATAAAAATCATAGAGTTATTATAGGAGCCGTCTAGTTCGGAGATGGCCGCAAAAATCAGCCATCTCCAAAAAATAATTTTTTTTTTAATCTAATTTTTTGCCACCCTTAGCCAAAATAAGATTGAAACCAAAACTGTATATATTTTTATTAGTCATAATATACTGAGTAATATGCTATTATGTTATCAATTAATTTTGTGTTAGTACGACGTATTTGTACATTACCATTCAACTTTGGCTTTATTCCTTTTCCGCGTCATAGTGTCACTTCCCCTCTTTCTTGAATGCTTAGAAGTCACTTCTACGAACATCTTCATTGTCGAATAAAACACGAAATTCAATAGAATTTCTGTGTGCACCAAGAAAGAGCATTCACGGGCGAGAGAAAACTCGATAACACTAACTTAATCAACAAGTATGTTGCTTTAGTCGGGTGGAGCAAAAACGCGATCGGACCGATGTGGAAATGACCGGTTTCGAAACTCACCAGCATTAAGATTTGACCTGCTGTGCAGTACATCGTGATTTTCAATCGCAAATAATACAGGGATGGATCTTTGAAATAGTTTCTCGTTTCCAGATGGAGGAAACGTTTACGGTAGAAAAAAAATTAATAAAACGATTTTTGAAATTTAAGGAGTTGGTCGGTTTTGCATCTAGACGACACTTATGGCACATTTGAAATTAATCTAAACTGGAAATGGAAAATTTCGATAATTATTAAGGTAAAACTCTTATTACACACTCTAACATACTTAATGTATTAATTCATTGATTCTCAGAGTCTCCTTAAAGTGACAGATGTTCAACTTTTTTTTTTTTTTAACCGTTTTTCTAACCATAAATCTTTTTGTTTTTCTAACTATAACACTTTTTTTTTTCTAACCATAATTTTTGCACACTATTTATTTACACATGAAGTCAGTACAGTAAAAATAGACATACTGTTGTTGGCTTTTTTTTTTTTTTTTTTTACGTTCTTTTACAAAGTATAAGGAAGTATTGTAATCCCGATTTGCGAAATGAATTTTGCAACTCGTATAGCTTAAAAAAGAATGGTCGTAGAATTTATATTTTTGTCTTTCGTGACGTCTAGTTATACACTTCCAATTTTGGTCTTGACACGAGCTTCCATTTAAAAGTTATTTACAATTTTTCAGGATTTTTTTTGTGACGTCTTAGTTAATAAATATAAATACTATATACGAGTATATAGTTAATAAATATAAATACTAAATTTTGTAATAAAAAATATATTCCTTTAGACAAATTATTACATAAAACAACACAAAATGAGGGGTTTCTTTATTTTTTCTTTTTTCTTTTTTAAGTGAGTCATGGAAAATAGCGGGTTAAGAAGGAATGTATAAGATTTTAATTATTTAGTATGTATTTAAATGGAAATGCCTGGAACTCACTACATATATATATACATATATATATATATATGTATGTATATTATATATACAAAAATGCAAAATGTTTCGAGGTTTAAAAAAATAAGTATGTAAAGCTACTGTTTTTCAACAGTAATTTTCTAATTTAAAACAACTAAAATTACAAGCTACTAATTCCAATACAAAGGAAAGAAACACTGGAAGCAACGAATGTAGGTAAAATATATTTAGACTTTATTCAATAACATGTGTTGGTATTCAATGGTGATTACTCATTATATCAAAAATTTTCTCAGATTTCTATCGTTTTATGTGAATTGTTTTTGCATAGTATGTTGTTTCTAAATCTACAATAAATATTCGCAAAGTAATGCCCCTTTTAGTCGAAAATATTTCAGTTGGATTGCATTATCAAAGTATTTCATTTTTGAAATAACATTCAAATTTCAATTTCCTATTTGATGTAATTGCTTTTATTAAGTTGCGTAATTCAATTTCTAACTTATTATTTTATTCTTCGAAATAGTTTAAATTTCTTGTCCATAAATATCTGTAAGAAATTTCATGATATTCATGAAATTCATTAAGCATCACAGAAAATAATCAGACATCTTTTATCATCGCCCTTTCTTTTTGTAAAATAACTCCTATATAGAGGATAATATGAGGAGAATTAATTTTACTTTATACTAGACATAATATTTAGTTTAGATTTTTTTCTTCAAACTTCTTTTTAATAAAATATTACAAAATCAATCTCCATGTTTTGCTTCTAAAACAAATTACGTGAATGAATCCAACATAGGTCTCTGAAATTTAATTTTAAAGAATTGGAGAAATATATTAAAATAATATATATGTTAAAATTTTTATTATAAATTTTAAATGAACACTTTCTCCAGATGTTCATCATAATTTAATATTACACACGGTATTAAATTCACAACCTTTGTTCATGATATTTTCATTTTAATCATTTATTTCTATTTCCATATATATTTAGATCTGAATAGTTAAAAAGAAAATCGTGAATCTTTCTAAAGAAACAAAATTATGTAGTAAAAAAGGAGTGTAGGGGGGGGGGGGGGATAGATTTTTAAGTTATACGCGATTATTTTCTAAAATCTTTATTTATGTACTTCACATATACAACAAAAAATAGTAGGTATCAACAAAAGGATCGCGAGCTTTATATATTACATTTTTTTAATTAGTTACGTTAGATTATAGATTTAGGTGAAAATTTGTACAAAAAGTAGTACTTAAGTTTTTATAAAGTAATACAAGAAATGATTTTTTACGAAGAACATATGTTTTATTGCTTTTCCAAACAATCTTCTACAGCATCGTTTCTACAGCATTTCTGCGATCGAGTAAAACAATTTTGAAAACATTTATGACACTATGAATGTAGCATAGCAGATGCAGGACATTTAAAAGCTTTAACGGCTTCTTCCGAGTAGTTAAAACGTTGACCAAGCATATATCCAGGTTTTGTCACACGTTGTGATGTCTTGCACGTGTTTTAAAGGGCCGGAGTTGATTTCCTTTAGATTTTTCTGCACTATTTTACACGGGCGTCTTTTTCAGATTAATTGGGAAATAAACTTTTCAACTTTTGAATAACTCTGTAAAACTGAATGCATGCGAATCCTGGAAATGTTCAAAGAAGCTTCTGTTTAATCATCGGTCATATGACGATCAGAAGCGAGCAGTTTTCGCACAGCATCAATGTTTTCGGTTGTCACTGCACTATTTTGGTCAACGACCCCTTGTCGGGAAAAAAATTCCAAGAGATTCCTACGAACGCGGGAGAATTCTTTCAGCAGTAGTAAAATGTTGCGGTAGATGATGCTTAGTTACCAAACGTCGATTAGATTTCATTCTATCTTTGCACTATTTCTGAGTCCAATTTTGTCAAAAGTCATACAAATTCGTGGCTCTGAAGTCCCTTCAACATAACTTCCTCATTGTTTAGTACTTTTAATTTTCTAAAAATCACAGTTAATAAAATTTCCCAGTTTCTGATGTCCTGTAAACACAGACGATCACATAATAGTTCGAATTTTCATAAAAATCATCTGTGCTGAAAGAAGTGCTTTCCTACTAAATGCTGTTATACATATCATTACCATATAACCAGAACTGCCAACCCTACCGGATGATTCCACATCACTGTTTTTTGTTATGTTGCTGTCGCCTTATTTCATCACAAAATTCCATCATAAATGAAAGCTTTTTTCGCTTTAAAAAATGGTTGGCAACTGTGGTATAATTATAGTAGCTATATTCATCTAACTTTAGATACTGTGAATAATGTTGCCAAATTATAAGGAAATTTTTTATTCATACTGCATCACGAAATTTAAATGACGTACTTGTCAACTTTAGTTTTCAATGTATTTACCAAATACATTGAATATATATATATATATATATATATATATATATATATATATATATATATATATATATATGTATACAGGGTGATTCTGAGGTCATGAGACAAACTTGGAGGGAAGGTAGCGGAACAGGGTGAACTTACGTGGATATGTGCGTGGCTCTCCAATGTTGCATTTAAAAAGAAAAAAAAAATTTTTTTCATACTAACGTTTACATAAATAAATACATTCTGTTTTTATCGATGTATTTTATCGCAGTGATCACAAAAATACAAACATTGTGTATTATTTTGCGAAATAATACAACATGCAAGATTTTACAATTTACACAGTAGATGGAGTTAGAAGTATAGAGTAGTCCAAAACATCCAGTTCTTAAAGGCCCTAATAGCACATCCAGTCGATGTGACGTCACGTGACGTCACAAATGGTCACGGTGACCAGAAACGGTCACGGTGCTATTAGGGGTTTAAAATGATGTTTATTTATATGGGTTAAAATACGATTCTGAATCCTTCTGATGTTCACTATCTTCCCTCCAAGTTTGTCCTATGACCTCAGAATCACTCTGTATATATGCATATGTGTGTGTGTGCGTGTGTGTAGTGACACTGAATTTTGAACATCATTAAGATTTTGCTTGTAAACACATCTTTCGCGACTATTATGCAACATCGTATTTATTTATTTATTTATTTTCTTTTTTGTTTTTAATGGTGTTTTTTTATGTTTTACATTATCTGCAAATCATAGTTGTTGTAAATACGGCTATTTAATATAAGAAGATTAAAAATAAAATTACTTGCATATTTAAATATTGAGCCTACTACCTCATTTCCTCAAATTTTTTAAATCAGAAAGAAATGGATGAACCTTTGTATGTTAAAAATTACGTTTACTGTGTTTTCTTTCAGTAAAGTTAATAAATTCAATTTTAAATACAATGAAATAAAAATATTCTTTAAAGTATATGCGTATAATTGCTGTAACAGATAATAATAATAATAATAGATTGTTTTCTATTGATTTAATGTAAAGCTTACCAGTGAGAAAAAAAAAAGGGAAATTAAAAAAACTGTAAGAATTTGATATTTTTAAAATTTTGTATATTTCAATGTTTAAAATGTGAGATATTTGTGTCTCTTCTTTAACAGTAAGCTGTGTTTTATGACTGAATTTATTGCTAACGTAAATCATACAAATATGTGACTTGTGTTTTTCATGACAGTAATATTTTTTTTTTTTTTTTTAGGTTTTCTGCCTTAATCGTCCAACGTCAAGAATTATTACAAATATTACTAAATATCTGAGTTATAATACTTTTAAAGTGATCTTATCATTTAAATACTCAAAGATAAATTTAAATTTTAAGAACATTCTGTTTGTAATACGAACTAAGCAAAAAGTCCAAATTAATTATCTATTAAAATTATTTAAATGAATATTTGTTATAATATTTTATGAGATATTTTGAAAAGTTCAATTTATATAACCTAAAATCGTTGCAAAATTCTTGTACGAAAATTTATAAAATTTTATTAAACCTATATTCATCATATTGGTTATCATTTTTTAAAGCCTAAATTTCAGTAAAAAAAAAAAAAAAAGTAGACAAGAAAAGCTTTAATTCAAATTTATAAGCATTAAACTTTTTTCCTTTATCTACAGTGTACATTTATGATGTTTTTAAATTTTAAATAGACATTTCTCTACTTATGCTTAATAAATTTTACCTTTTGCTAAGAAGTAATGTATTTTGAAAAATTAAATTCAACACAAAGTTAAATATGAGTTAAATTTTATTTTATAAAAATTAAATAATGTGAATAAAAGTTAGTAAAATATAGCGTTTTCAATGGATAAATACTTTTCTTCCAAAGCACAAATTATTACCTATAATTGGAAATTATTAAAGTGGGTAAGGCTTAAATACATACCCGATATCAACGTTTTTTAGTCAATCTATAAACACATGTTTGATCTATTTTTCCCAAGGAATACGTTTCCTGAATTTGTTTTAAATTTAGAAAACGAAAAATACTCTCTTATGGCTAAAATCCCTGCAATATTTAGAAAATTTCTTTCATTTTACTTGTACCACGAGAATATTGATTTCCGCATAAATCAGTATGTTACACTGAGAAAAAAATATACCGCCTTCCTCTAGAATGAATAAGTGACCATTTTCTAAATTCCTTAACTAGAAATATAGATTTCCGAACTTTGCGCATAAGGCACGCCAATAAACTGAATAGACGAAATAGTCAAGAATTTCTTGTTTACACATTTCTAGATGGTGAAACAATATTCTGAATCTTTTGTATTGCGAGAAATTATCGCTTGATTTTCTTGAATTGATTCATACACCAAGATTATAGTTGCTGAAACCCGCCTCTTGTAGTCTCATGTATTTGCAGAGATTTTTAAATAACTTTGCCCTCGAAAATATAGGCAAACGCTCTAGAATTCTAATAGGGGCTTCTAGAAATCACTTTTCAAGGGGACTAGAATTTATAACGATGATATGGAACTATTCTTTCTAGAGCCACAATTTTGATTCTAGATGTCAGTCACAGAATGTTTTCGCAGTGTATAATTTTTGGCGTTCGGTTAAGAAAACATTTTTATGCTTTTTAAACTGGGTAAATTGTCCGAATTAGAAACTTAGATTTTTACAAATAAAAAGTTTCCATAATGAAATCTGTTTAATTCAACTATTTGTTAAATTGATATCGAAAATATGTGATCTTTAATGCTTAAAATCTAATAATTTTGGCTTATCAATAACTAAATAAAAATATGTTTTTTTTTTTCATTATAAAACTTTCATAAAAATTAGATTTATTATCTATTTTTCTTGAAGCAGGCTTTTTATGAAACATTTGAAATAACGTTTTCAAAATTAGTAATAATAACGGATATATGTGATAATTACTCATAATATAATTACGCATATTAGCATATACGTAATTACTTTAACATATAAAGACTACGATTACCCTTTATGAGGAGTATTAAATACTCTCGATGATATCTGTTGGAATCTGTGTTTATCTGCTACATACCCAATGAAATACTTTGTATATAAATATATATTATCATTGCAGAACAATATTTCTGAAGAAGAATCTTTTACAATATCCCCCTATAAATAAATCACGAGAAGAGTTATCATTTTCCCCTTAACAATGAAAAATAAATTACTAAAAAAATCTGTGGAATACCGAAAATTAATTAAATTTTGATTTCTAACACCTTGATTGTAAACATTATAAACAATAAAATGTTTTATTCAATTTCTTAATAGGTCCATTTTATCCGAAATCTTCCTCTTTTCTTTGTGAGGTATTAAGACTGTATTAATAATGATTATTGTAATAATAAAAAATTATTCTAATATGCAGAAACAATTTTATTTATTTTATTTTATTTTATTTTATTTTATTTATTTTTTTATTTATTGTGTGTGTGTGTGTGTGTGATAAAAATGGGGCAAATTTTCTGAATCCAGGGATGGAAACAGTTTTTCGACACGACAATTACATTTTTTAAAATTAACTAAAGTATGAAATTTAGGTGGAAACACTTCATTTTAATTCATTTCAGTCATTTTAAAAAGTACATGGCCCAGTTTTACGGTCAAAAAAATGAGATAAAGAATAAAAATAAAAATTGCACAGACTGAAATTAATAGTATTCCGTGCTAAACAAAATTCTGTTTTAATATAATTTTTACTTTTTTTTCTTTTTTCTAATTTATTTATTTTTTAATAGTTAGAACAATTTAATGTTAAAAAGAAAAAAAAAAAAAAAAGGTTGTTTGCTATTTAACCAAAAACATTTTTAAATTAACATTTAAAATATAAATTTTACTTAACAATAAAAAAAAAGTATTATTTTATGCGTTCAATATTACTATGATTACTGCAGTTTTTCTATTTTCCCGTTTTTAAACATCTAAAATTATCCAGTAAAAAATTTAAAATCAATACAAACAGCCATTTTCTGTAAAAATATAATGTAAATGAAACAGAAACTGAAAATTTCATAACGGAAACTGCAATTACGCACTTGCTTGAAAAACCAATATCTCTAATTAGTTGTTGCTCAATATTCTTGTGAAACGAAATGACATTCGATATTTATGTTTAATTTATTAATAAATACATTATTAGCTAAAATATAAGTATTTTATGTGTGTATTTTTTTCTTTCAATCTATAGCTAAATTGCTCAAAATGATTGTATATTTTAATGGTTGGATGTAATTTTGAATAAAATTCATAAATCCCCTTACTAATGATTAATGGAAAGAAAAGTATTTCTTTTTATAGCAGTACTAAGGATCTTCTGAAAAATAAATTATAAACGATGAAAATTGAACATCCAGCAAATACTAAAGAACAATTTTAACAATACCATGTGAAAAAGTGATCTGTCTGTTTTTTGCCATTTGAGTTAAATTCCAATGTCTTATAATGCTAAACATCTGTGTCAATGAAAAAGGAGCAGAGCTCTGAATATTTCACCCGTCAAACTAATTGCATTCCTTTCTGCCTATTCATTTGTTTTTCTACTAAATACAGTCAAGTGAAATGGAATCAAAAGGAATGCGGGAAAAAAAAGGATATGTTAGTAAAAAACATATGACGCTATTTTCATTATTCAAAATAATAAAGCTACTAGAACATACTTCTGTCATATGTAAATAATCAGTTTGACATTTAATTTCCTTAAACTAACATTAATTGCCGAAATTGCTAAAATTAGATATAAAATATTATGTTTAACTCATGCGATAGGAAACATATGCAGTATTTCATACACTGTTAAAAAATGAATCCCGTAAGATTACGGGGAAAGCCCGACAGCAGAGATTCCAGACAAAACCCGTAAAAAAAAAAAAAAAAAAAAAAAAAAAAAAAAAGTTTTTTACGGGCATGTAACATTCTTTTAAGGTCATTATATACTTAATTTACGGTCTAAACTTTTTTTTTTTCGGCCTTTGTCTGGAATCTCTGCTGCCGGGCTTTCCCCGTAATCTTACATGATATTTTTAACAGTGTAGGTTGGGAAAATGTGTGAAGAAAAACTATTAATTAAAGGATAAACAATAATTCTAATTAATCAATAAAAATTAAAGTATAATTAATCTAATTAATGAATTAAAAATAATTGAGATTATCTAAAGTTTTCCTTTGTACCATGACTCACGTCGTGTAATATTGTCGAATAGATATTTTAAATTACAAAATATTAACAATGCCATGTATAATTCTTCGGATATCGATGTATTAATTCTTAATTTGTAGTTTAATTGGCTTTAACCGAATAATAAAGAGACTTTAACTTAAAAAATATGTATACATAGACATATATTTTAAAGATTTTCTTCAATTGAACACCATAGAATTTTACAACACCTAAAAATGATCTTTTAATATGTATAGTGCATTACACCGTAATTTATTTTATTAAAATTTTATAATTTATTATTACCTATTCCATGGTTCCGATTTTATGATAATAATAATAATAATAATAAAAAAAAAAAAAAAAAAAATCCAAAATTTTACAAAATGTTAATGAAATAATATACACTTTCTACAGTAATAGTTCTTTTAGTTTAATTTTTTTCTTGTTGCAAAACGGAGCAAATGATTAAAGTTTTATTGCAATTCTTTATCAAATTAAATGCATATGCAGAAAAACGATTCTCATTGCCAACAAAAATTGAACGTGTATGCGAAAAGTATTCGTAAAATAGATAATGTAAGATTCTATTTATTATGAACTTTTCAATGGCTAACCTGTTAAACTAAAAATTTCGGATTTGAATTAAACTGCTAGTTCTTTATAAGCCAGTATTTATTTATTTATTTATTTATTTTTAATATTCCAATAATATTATTAAACTAGTATGTTGTGGCCACCACAAGACTTTCTTCTATATTTACCTATACATATTCAATCAGTAACAATATTTAAAAAAAAAAAAAAAAAAAAAAAAAAAAAAAGTACGATTTTTTTTTTTCTAAGTTTTTTTTTTTTTTTTGTTAAAAGTGAAAAAAATCGATAACTTTGTTTTAAATTATCACAGATTTATAGTTCAACCATTCGTTTTAAAGGTATTGACGAGACCTTTCGAAAGATACTCATCTTGAAAATTTATCCCCCTTCCCCCCCAGGGGGGGAAGCGATGCCCCCCCATGCAGAAATTTTTTTTCCTAGTTACATACTACTATTATCAATAATTCATATTAATTTTACAATCACAAGTTTAAAACAACTCTAATTATGCACATTTATACGAATTTTTGTCCTATGCTGCCATGTTAAAAATTTAGATAAAATGCTATCACAGCGCCACCTGTTGAGCTATTGATCCCCAAACATAATCAGCTCCAGTTTATGTCGGGGACCAACTAAATACCAAGTTTGGTTAAATTTCGTTTAAAAAAAAAAAAAAAAAAAAAAAAATTGCGATTTTTTTTTCTAAGTTTAGTTTTGTTAAAACTAAAAAAAATCGATAACTTTGGTTTAAATTATCACAGATTTATCGTTCAACCATTCGTTTTAAAGGTATTGACGAGATCTTTCGAAAGATACCCATCTTGAAATTTTGCCCCCCCCGGGTGGGAACTTCCCCCCCCCGGTGGGGGGGCAACCGATGCCCCCACATGCACAAAAATTTTTTCCTAGTTAACTACTACTATTATCAACCTGATCTTTCGAAAGATACCCAATGTGAAAATTTACCCCCCCTGGGGGGTATTTTTCCCCTAGGGGGGGGAAGCGATGCCCCCCCATGCAGAAAATTTTTTTCCTAGTTACATACTACTATTATCAATAATTCATATTAATTTTACAATCACAAGTTTAAAACAACTCTAATTATGCACATTTATACGAATTTTTGTCCTGTGCTGCCATGTTAAAAATTTAGATAAAATGCTATCACAGCGCCACCTGTTGAGCTATTGATCCCCAAACATAATCAGCACCAGTTTATGTCGGGGACCAACTAAATACCAAGTTTGGTTAAATTTCGTTAAAAAAAAAAAAAAAAAAAAAAAAAAAATGCGATATTTTTCTTTGTTAAAAGTAAAAAAAATCGATAACTTTGGTTTAAATTATCACAGATTTATCGTTCAACCATTCGTTTTAAAGGTATTGACGAGATCTTTCGAAAGATACCCATCTTGAAATTTTGCCCCCCCGGGTGGGAACTTCCCCCCCCGGTGGGGGGGCAACCGATGCCCCCACATGCACAAAAATTTTTTCCTAGTTAACTACTACTATTGTCAACCTGATCTTTCGAAAGATACCCAATGTGAAAATTTACCCCCCCTGGGGGGTATTTTTCCCCTAGGGGGGGGAAGCGATGCCCCCCCCATGCAGAAAATTTTTTTCCTAGTTACATACTACTATTATCAATAATTCATATTAATTTTACAATCACAAGTTTAAAACAACTCTAATTATGCACATTTATACGAATTTTTGTCCTGTGCTGCCATGTTAAAAATTTAGATAAAATGCTATCACAGCGCCACCTGTTGAGCTATTGATCCCCAAACATAATCAGCACCAGTTTATGTCGGGGACCAACTAAATACCAAGTTTGGTTAAATTTCGTTTAAAAAAAAAAAAAAAAAAAAAAAAAAAAAAAAAAAAATGCGATATTTTTCTTTGTTAAAAGTAAAAAAAATCGATAACTTTGGTTTAAATTATCACAGATTTATCGTTCAACCATTCGTTTTAAAGGTATTGACGAGATCTTTCGAAAGATACCCATCTTGAAATTTTGCCCCCCCCGGGTGGGAACTTCCCCCCCGGTGGGGGGGCAACCGATGCCCCCACATGCACAAAAATTTTTTCCTAGCTAACTACTACTATTATCAATAAATCCTATTAATTTTACAATCACAAGTGTAAAATAACTCTCTTTATGCCCATTTATACGGAATTTTGTCCTATGCTGCCATGTTAAAAATTTGCATAAAATGCGATCACAACGCCACCTATTGAGCGATTGATCCCAAAATCTAATCAGCACCAGTTTATGTCAGGGTGCAACTAAATACCAAGTTTGGTTAAGTTTCATTTATTGGTTCGTGAGATACAGCGTCCACAAAAAAATGATACAGACAGACAGACAGACAGACAGACAGACAGATAGACAGACATTTTTTAAAAACTATTAATTCGTGTTCTCCATATCCCAAAACATGTAAATCCATCAAAAAATGGACTTCGAAAATTTTCGCGAATCCAATACTTTCTCTATATTACATATAGAAGAAAGTAAAAATGAATGCTATTTATGTTTTTTTTTTTTTTTTTTTTCTTTTTTTTACTTTCTTCTATATGTAATATAGAGAAAGTATTGGATTCGCGAAAATTTTCGACCTCCGTTTTTTGACGGATCTACACGTTTTGGGATGTCCTGAACACGAATTGATAGTTTTTAGAAAATGTCTGTCTGTCTGTCTGTCTGTCTGTCTGTCTGTCTGTCTGTGTGTCTGTATCATTTTTTTGTGGACGCTGTATCTCACGAACCCATGAATGAAATTTAACCAAACTTGGTATTTAGTTGCACCCTGACATGAACTGGTGCCCATTAGATTTGGGGATCAATAGCTCAACAGGTGGCGCTGTGATCGCATTTTATGCAAATTTTTAACATGGCAGCATAGGACAAAATTCCGTATAAATGGGCATAATGAGAGTTATTTTAAACTTGTGATTGTAAAATTAATATGAATTATTGATAATAGTAGTAGTTAACTAGGAAAAAAAATTTGTGCATGGGGGGCATCGGTTCCCCCCCTGGGGGGTAAGTACCTCCCCGGGAGGGTTAAATTTTGAAGATGGGTATCATTCGAAAGATCTCGTCAATACCTTTAAAACGAATGGTTGAACCATAAATCTGTCATAATTTAAAACAAAGTTATCGATTTTTTTTACTTTTAACAAAAAAAAAAACTGAAAAAAAATCATTTTTTTTTTTTTAACGAAATTTTACCAAACTTGGTATTTAGTTGGTCCCCGACATAAACTGGTGCTGATTATATTTGGGGATCAATAGCTCAACAGGAGGCGCTGTGATAGCATTTTATCTAAATTTTTAACATGGCAGTATTGGACAAAAATTCGTATAAATGTGCATAATAAGAGTTATTTTACACTTGTGATTGTAAAATTAATATGAATTATTGATAATAGTAGTACGTAACTAGGAAAAAAATTTTGTGCATGGGGGGGGGGCATCGTATCATTCGAAAGATCTCGTCAATACCTTTAAAACGAATGGTTGAACTATAAATCTGTGATAATTTAAAACAAAGTTATCGATTTTTTTTACTTTTAACCAAAAAAAAAAAAAAAAAAACGGAAAAAAAATTCGATTTTTTTTTTTTTTATATTGTTAGTGATTGAATATGTATTAATTTTTACAAAAAAAAAAAAATTAAAAAAAAAATCTTTTTTTTTTTTATATTGTTACTGATTGAATATGTATAGCAAAATATAGAAGAAAGTCTTGTGGTGGCCACAACATACTAGTTTTTAATTCTTTTATATATTTTTAAATAAATAAAATAATGAAACTTCATGAGAAAACAAAAGTTTAATTCAATTTTAAACCAATTTATACAAGCGTTATCTTTACTTCGTACTTTATTAAAATACAGTAATTTTAAAAAGAAATTTTTATAATGAATTATTGTTGAAACACGCATCTGAATCTTTCGTATCATTATTACTTAAAAGGAAAAAAATACTCTAATTATAAGTTTAAAATTATCTTGAAAAATAGTTTCAACATCCTGTACAAAGTATTAAATAAGGAATAACTGAATCCAATATACTTTATTAATTTCCCCCTATTTATGTGAATCAGTCTATTTTTAGGTAAATATAAATTCATTGAAATAAAAAATGGGAAAAAACCCTCTCTCTATATTTTTAAAACATTGTAAAATTAAATAAAGTGCTATTAGATTCCTTTTTTTTTTTTTTTCACGAAACGCGGTATTATTTTTTCGATAATTTCAACTGCGTAATATTTCATTTTTCCAAAAATAATGTAGATTACACAAATGATGCTGTTATAAATAACTTACTTTTAATGTTCTGCATGTCAATAATAAAGTTAGAAAATCTGAAATCATATTTCTTTCTTTTCCAAATTTTTATCAAATTATATGCAATAAAATAATAATAATAATAATAATAATAATAAAGTTTTTTTTTTAATAAATTTTATTAGAATTTATTCATGTTGGCCATAATAATTTTCGAATTATAAAATGCAAATTTATGCTTTAAATTTTTACTACACTCATTTTTCGAAAATTTCCTATAAACTATTAGTTTTTATTGCATATAATTAATAATTACAACCTCTCTGAACTGAATCGACGAATGTCATCTGAAATATTTCTAATATCATTTAATTATTTAAATGTAAATCTAAACTAAAACTTTTTTCCTCGAATCAAGTTAAATACATTTTCCTTAAGTTCATCTATTGAAACACTAATTTTGAGGTTAATATTATGACAGTTGTTTCAGTCCCAAATAGATCATTCACTGAGAAACAAACTTATAACACGTAAAAAAAGTAAAGAAGGAAATTTCTGAAGAAAAAACGTGTTACTATTTAAATTACATGTAATATATAATTTCTTAATAAATATATAATATTACTTATTGCAGGCTTATTAGCAGTCACCATTTTGAATACCACATAACTACTATAATTATTGTTGTTATTATTATTATTATTATTGATCTTCATTAATCGTTTTTGTACATATCTTCGGAAAAACGTATACAAAGGTTACTTAATATAAAAAGTGGTAATGAAAATGTTGATTCCTGTGAACCTTGCTTATTTAAGTAAAGCCTTAATATTATTTACACATTATAAATAAAGTATGCATTATTAACACAACGCTGAAAAAAAAAATCGAGCCCTGATACCATTCCTGCTGATTCTTATGTAAAATGACCTCCTGAATCCGAATATGACCCCATTTTGCCCCATCACCTACTGTTTTTCGGGAAGCCACCTCCTTTCCCAATTTTTATCACTTTTCGGTAATTTTATGCCCATGAATTTGATTTAGAGAGTGGAAAATAATTATTTTAACTCTTAAAATTAAAAATATATATATAATGTATAATAAGTGATAATAATAGTTGATTAGTGAAATATAATAAATGTAACTTATAATTTCAGTGATAAATCAGTCCCCTCCCCACCACCACCCCAAATCTTCTCTTAACTTCAATTATTCATGTTGCAGAATTTTTCACCTCTTTAAGACCTCATAAGATATTCAACAGTTAAAATATTTCTTTTCTCCACAATAAAACAAATTTATAGCCATAAAATTACCGAAAGGTGGTAAAAATAGGGGAGCGTCCCCAAAAAACGGTGGGTGGTAGAGGAAAATGGCTTTCATATTCAGATTTAGGAGGCCATTTTACATAAGAATTTGCAAAAATGGTGTTGAGGGCCATTTTCACGCCGAGCAGTGTAATTTCAGTAAATTACTCTTTATTTATTTCATGATTTATTATTATTATTATCATTATTACTAAATCTTTTGAACACACTTCAATATAGCTTTATCACACTGAGAAAAAATTCAGTAACTGACTAAATTGTGGCTCTAGAAAAAATAGTTCCATGCCCTCCTTATAAATTCTAGTCCCCTTGGAAAGAGATTTCTAGAAGCCCCAATTAAAATTTTAGAGCGTTTGCCTATATTATCGAGGTCAAACCTATTTGAAAATCTCTCTAAATAAATGCGAACACAAGAGGCAGGTTCCAGCAACCTATAATCTTGGATTATGACCCAATTCTAGATAATCAAGCGAGAATTTATCACTGTACAAAAGGTTCAGAATATGAATATTGTTTCACCATCTAGAAATGTGTAGACTAGAAATTCTCGATCATTTCGTCTATTCAGTTTATTGGTGCCTTATGCGCATAGATCGGAAATCTATATTTCTAGATACGGGATTGAGAAAATGGTCACTCATTTATTCTAGATGAAGGCGGTACATTTTTTTTCTCAGTGCAGGACAAAATAAGATCTAATTGATTAAAAATATTACAGTTATTTTCAATCATTAACTTTGACAAACTGAACAAAAGTTCAATCTTGATTTAAATTTATTTTTTTAACGAATTTATGAAATTGTTAACGATAATGAAATATATATATATATATATATATTATAGACTAATATTAATTCATTACATTTTTAACATAAAGTATGATATTAATACATTTCTTAATTTTACTATCCATTCGTCCAATTATAAGAAACTTAATACTTCATAACCGAAAACGGAAAAATCCTATTAAAGAAATTTCTGGGGTATTTACTTCTCGAGAGAATAATTAGAATTTAAAATGAAGAAACAACAAATAACATAAATTCCAGAATAAAATTGGGTTATTAAACGTTATTTTGCTATAATCCTTTTAGAAAATAAGTGGCAGCTTCAAAATTAAATTGCAATGAAAAAGAAAAATTAATCTGTCAATTACGTTGCTGTAGGCGTTTCTTTACAAATATCCGCATTTAAAATTAAAGTAAAAAAGCGAAAAGTATTTACTATTATCATTAATATTTAATATATATATACTTTTTAATCTTATTTTTTAAATTAAATAATTACAAAAAATTAGAGAAATCATTTTTCTAGCAATTTATAGTCAATTTATATTTTAATGTTAAATAAAAGAATTTTACCTCTTCTTTTAAATAACAAATTTTCTTCTTCCATGTCATAACGACATCCTAAATAATATTATTTACACTTAACCTTTTACTTAATATATTATAAAATTTAATAAACGCGTCATTCAAGTATAAAAATATAAATATATATAGTTATGTAGATGGAAATTTTACAGATATAAGCAATAAAATCGATGCATATCTCCTTATCATAATTATTAATCAGGATTTATTCAATATGTGTGCATTTGGGAGAAACTTCAATTGACTACATATAGGTCATCAGCTTATTGTGACAAGGATTTATTTAGACTTTTGTTTTAGTACACATCGGTATTCAGAGGTCAAAAATGAATCAAGACCAAGGGGAAAAAACAGTTTATTTTTTATGATATTTCTGTTTTGCTAATAATGATAATAAATTCTTGGGATAATGTGTAAATTAACAACGACACAAATAAAGATCACAAAAAATCACAATCGGAAATAGCGACAGCACTCTATAATTTATTTATTTATTCATTTATTGAACAAAAATAGCTTCACGTATCATCTAGTGCCATAGGCCGAGATTAAAATAGTGCATATGCATGCGGTTCTCATTAACACCTTTGGCCTTCCTTTCACAAATTCGATTTTATATGCTTTTTAATTTAACCACACTTTAAAGTACTATATGTGAGTAAAGGGCTAAGGAAATTTGCAGCGTTAGTAGTGTAATCTTCTTCACATCATTTGTATAATTTATAAATATATACACAAAAATTCAGTAGCTGCTCTTTACGATACAACGTAAAAACGTTAAATAGTAATACAACAAGTCTTTTAATTTGCCGCTTATTACAAAATATATTAAAAGGGTAAACGTAATTGATTTTTTTGCGAATTCATTTTTTACAACTACATTCACAAAAATTAAGAATTTGAAGTTTCATTGATGCATTCTTTTTATTGCGTCGAGTTCCGAAACTTATTTTATAAATTTTCATTTGCTGATTTGAGCAAATGTGTAAACCTATGGATGTTCATCACAGCCTTTTTGAATTCTTATGACTATTATGATTCTTCGTGTTCTTTTTCCCAGTAAAATTGTCTTCAGGATTACGGAACAAACAATATTAAACTAATATTTTCTTCAGCAATTCAAGATATCTGAACGTAACGTAAAGATGTTGAATTTTAAAAGATTATAAGTGAAAATGTTAAATAAATATAAACTTTAAGAACAAAAAATCATTACCTCTAAATAATGAAGAATTGGTTAATTATATAATGAAATCATATGCACCAAAGTATTCAGATAGTAAATAACCATTGTTGCACTATTTGGGAATATTAATTTTTATTTTTTTTTACTTCAAGAAAATTGTTAAAAATAATGCTACTATAAATTAAGGTTTATAGAATATTGACAATCCGTAATAACTTGTCACTTATAAGTGATACCTATAACTGTTAACAACATTAGTATTGATTAAACATAGCAGTGTTTTTAATTTATATTCTATTGTTTATGTACTGAATTTTGGTACTTTTCTGTCTCTGGTTACTTTGTCTCTTCATTATTTCACCTCCATATGATAGTTTGTCAACGCTTCTATACATATGGTTAAAAGTAATCATGCAAAATAGCTTTTTTATGCAGAAACAAATAAATAAATAGATAGATAAATAAAATTAACTGCATGAATTTCGAACAATAAGGCTTATTTCTTTTACCAAACAGTTCTCATCTGCCATCGAATCTTTGTAGTTGGGATACTGTTCTTGAGAGTATAAACCAAGTAAAATCATGCTTCGTTTATTTTCCTTTGAAATTTTGTAAATATTCTTTTTCTGCCCTCTTATTCGCTTTCATTTCTTTCTTTTTAATTTCTTTTGTATTTAATAGGTGATTTAGTTTATCAAAATAATTCATCTTCGTATATTCTAAACATTTGCACACTTTGAGAGATGGGGGAGAAGATTTGATCACTTTTAGAAAATGTCTGTCTATGTGTTTATATGTATGTATGTGTGACAAAATTTTGTGATGACTATATATTAAAAACTACTGCTCAGAATTGCATATAGATAGGTATGTAGTTGCAGGAATTAGTGCTTGTCAATTTTTAGTGAACGTTCCCCAATATGTGGCGCTGATGCCCCTTTTCATCGTTTTTTTTTTTTTTTTTTTTTTTTTACATGGCGATGCAGGGCATAATTTCTTATAAATGTGTACAATTCGAATTATTTTTATCGAATCATTATGAAATTAAAAAGAATTATTTATAATAATGATAGTCAAGTGGTAAAAAATTGCATATGTACGAGCATAACGTTCTCCCCTGTAGGAGAGGAGTCTTAACCTACAAGTGGGGCAAATTTTCAGTTTGGGTATATTTTAAATAAACTCGCCAATACTTTTAAAACGAATGGCTTAATCATCAATCTGTAATGATTTAAAAAAAAAAAAAATGGTATTTTTAAGATAATTTTTTATAGAGCGTAAAATTTAACTTCCTTCTACTAGTCATACTTTCTGGGATTAAAAAGTTTGAATCCACCATGGAAGATAAATTTTAAAAATGGTTTATTTTAATTAATTATTTGTACTTTTTTTTTATTCCATAGAATTTATAAATGAGGTATCACGCAGCTCCGTGGGCAATCTTGCTATTAAAACATAATTCATTTCATATGTATTAATATAAATATAAATTCTAAAATATAAACCAATGAGTCAAAACACATCTTCTTAATAACAACTACTGTATAATAAAATCCCAATTCTTACTCATATTTTATGTATTTTCAAATGCAAACACTTTTTAGAAAAGTATACACTTACTTAATCAGTTGAAATTTAAGGAAAAAAGTATTTCTCTGATTATATTAAAAATGCGTTTGTTAGCCATTTTAGATCATATATTTTCTGACAGTTTTCCTGTTAAATTTGAATTTTATATGTAGAATATATTTCTAAATATAAAAGTAAATGTAAGATTAACAAATAAAAAAGTAAAGTTTCTAAATATAAAAGTAAATATAAGATCAACAAATTTTTCTCATTACAAAATTTGAAGAGAAGCATAATCCCACTAAATTGTACTCTTTTTGTTCAGTTTATAATAATTCCACTTAGCATACTATTTTAATGTACATGATGTATTTTAAAATGTAAATGTTTCCCAATGATTTAATATACATACAAAAGAAACATATATTCTTCGACCACAATTCTTGTGACCATGGAAGCCTCTGCGCATGCGCTGACTCGCTGTGTGTAAATTTGGCATCCCTCCAAGCTTTTGTACTGTTCCTCACTGCTAGTTTTGGGAAACGTGGTTACACTATATTTATTTCCAGAATATATTTCAGGATATATTGCAAATTTAGATAGATTAATTATAATTATTACAGAATATATTACAAAACTAACTATTACAAAGTCAGGTATTAAGATGGGTTATTTTTTTTAAATTAGTTTTATCATTTCCTTAGTGAATTTATAGTTATAAAGATTTTTCCATTTAAAAATATATGCTTTGAAATAAACTTTTTTTTTTTATATTATGTAATAAAATGTTTAGAAATTTGTTTTTCGGTTATATTTCATACCATGGAGTTATATGGAAAATTATTAAGTACAGTAACTCAATATATTTTAAATAAACGTATATATATATACTCTTAATCATCAGAAACATTTTATAAATTAAATTAAAAAAATATTTTTAAAAATTCTTCAAAACAATAAGAAAATGTTTATCTTTTATATATATATATATATATATATATATATATATAAGAATATTATTAAAACGCACATTAAATTAATTATGCACTAAAAATGCATCAAAATGCAATGATAAAGCCACTTCTAAACACGTACATTTTGACACGAAAAAATTTCACACGTAAACAAGTTATTTATTGATTAAAAATATATTTATGCTTAAACTGTAAATATATTTTTAATCAATTAAATGACTTTGTGTGTGTTTAAAAATTTGTATTTAGTGCATCTTTAAAATAACTTTGTTTGTAGCATTTGGCACTGAAAAAGCCCCAATTTACAACAGAAATAGTTTATTCCCGTATCTAGTGATTTCTCAAAATTTAAAGTTTTCGAAATTCCTTGACTATCCTTTCCTTAACAATCCACTACTGTCGCATAAAACATTATCAATCTTTTCTCTTTTTTTCATTGAAAGTATATAAAATGCTTGACAAGAAAAGTCTTTTTCCATTTTTCATTCGATACAACAGATTTTATAACACTGATCTCTCAAGTTTATTTCTGGGTCTTAAATCTGTTGTGAAATGTTTCATTTTTTGTTACAATTGCACAAATATTTCAAAGAGTTTGTAATATTTCAGTTTCTTCTATTTTCCAAAATATTGTTATTGGAAAAAGGGATATCTTCTACAGATTTTAACAGATTAAAAATTTGACATTGCTTTTATAACAAAACATTCTAAATTTGTTTATGTAACTATTCATGTAGATCGTACATTTTTTTATTATTATTATTAACCCCTTCCACTCCAGGGACGTACGTGCGTACGTCCTAGTGTTAATGGCCATTAATACCATGGACGTACGTGCATACGTCCAAAGAAAGTATACGATACTATTTCAAAATTATAATCTGGTATTTCAGACATTTACACTATAGCTAGCCTGGAGTGGAAGGGGTTAATCTATAGTTTATTTACAATGACAACATTATGTTTTGCCTATACGTTTTTGTACATTGATAAAAAATAACAGATTTTTCACTTGATAATAAAAATATTAACGCACATTAAATTAATTATGCACTAAAAATGCATCAAAATGCAATGATAAAGCCACTTCTAAACACGTACATTTTGACACGAAAAAATTTCTCACGTAAACAAGTTATTTATTGATTAAAAATATATTTATGCTTAAACTGTAAATATATGCTTTAGGGCTGAGGGTGAGTGCCTTCCGTGGAGATCTGCCTAAGGGGTCCTAGCCCGTATTTACGCAAGTTTCGGAGAAACCACGGAAAACACCGAACGGCTAGGCCGACGAGCGTGACCTGGGTTCGAACCTGGCACCTCACGTCTACCAGCTTTGAGCGCAGAACCGCTCTGTTACTGGAGGGCTATAATATATACTAATACGCTATAGTATATACTTGGGAGGTAGTGCGGTCTCACGAGCATAAATGCTCGTAATCGCGCTGAGATTGAAAGCTCAAGTTGTCCATGGAATGTTGAGTTTGTTGAAGAAAAGATTACCAATCGATTTAGTTTAGGATGGCGTTGATTTTTAAAGAAACGTGAGAATTTTAGAGAAAGATGTGAATTTTTAGCGTTCATTTGGATTTCAGTTCAGATGTTTTAAAGTAAACGAAGTAAAGTATCTCACCATTAAATCTCCTAAAGAAAATCATTTGAGAATATTTATGCATGATTTTTATAGGATAGTGTGTTTTTGCAGAACTAACAAGGAGAAAAATATATTCAACTTATGTGAGTGTTACTTTGCTGCCTGATAAGTTAAAATCAAAGTAAGCAGTTTTAATATACTTTAACTTTTAGAGATGTTAGAAAGAGGTATTATAGAGAGAGAGCATTTAGAAGTATTTAAGTGAAATTAAAGTAAACTTACGTTGGAAAATATTCCCAATCTTTTCTCAATCTTAGATATTTTCACTAAGGAATGATAAGAAAAAAATCCGCAAGCTGCTATAAACCACAGATATTATACACATAGGACTCTCTTGTATACTGAGTGGTAACCAAAATTCGACTAGGGTGACCCTATTGGTAACAGCTGTAAGTTTCTCGAGCCCTACTACGTGCACAATCATTCGTCTTACTTGTATTGTATTTATGTTTTTGTGTGGCAGCTTTAATATTGTTTACAAACTTGATTATCAAAAGCAATTTAGTTTAAGAAGCAAATACTAAATAGTAAACAAAGAAATTTTGAAAATATACATAAACCCAAAGTATTTTTTCTTTTAAAGCATTTTGTATTATTTAAACCATTCAATGTTAAATATTTAACGATTTGTATTGCTATTTCAGAAATACAATTTGTAATTTTGATTTGTACTTGAATATGAATGAGTTTGGAAAAGTATATTTTCAAACCTTATGAAAATTAATTTTATTTATTAGAAAAACAGCTGTGAATGTTTTGAGTATCATTTTGTGAATTCCAAAATAACATAAAAGGAAGAAAAAGAACACTCCAAATACTAACTTGCTACTAACTATTCTCTAAATATAAAAACAATTTTAGATCGAAGATGCTATTTATGTAGACTTATCACGTGTTGACGTTCTTAGTTCCCCTCTTTTGATACTAGTGGTGCTACATCTTTTCGATTTAGCTTCACTGTTCTATCTGTATGATAATCTGTGCTATAAATTAGCCCTTATAATGGCGCCCAACGTGTTAAAAGTGGTTAATATTTTCTTCATTTACAAAATGCTTAAAAAATAAATAAATTTTAACTTCATTTCACTGTTAAAAATTTGCTGTTACTTTGAACCAAAATTTGGTACTGAAGTAGCTGCAACCACCCAATGGTTGAACCTTTTATCATGATTTGGTAATTTTATGTTGAACCAAATATTGGTATTATATAAACTGAAGACCTTCTTGTCTCAAGTCGAACACTATAGCTCTGTGTCACGCTGCCTTGCCCGCTAATTCTGTTTCGTTGATTTTGATAAAACGTGCTGAATTTTCTAAGATTTTACCTTGGCTCATGGGTCAGTTATTGCACAAAATTTGCACTTTACCCTATGTTTTCGACCACAATCTTTAATTTAAGCTTGGTTTGGTTTCAACAGAAATTTTATTGATTCATTCTTTCCTTCTGAAAGGATGTATGATAGCTCCGAGTCCTGGTGCAACTTAAATTCAATCACAAGAAGTAGAAAACTTAAAAAAAAAAAAAAACATACGGTTTGAATTGAGAACCTTCCTTTTTTTTTTTTTTTTTGAAGTCGTTTAAAAATGAGGTTGAACCATATTACGATATTGCTTATAACTTTACTCCCCATACACACAGAAAAATAAATTGGTCACAGTGACCTGCCAAAATGCTCAGCTGACAATACAGAATTGACTAACCAAAATAACTGACTAGCCAAAAAGTGTACTTGCTGAACTAGTCTCCAAAACTGAAAAGTGTACTTGCTGAACTAGTCACCGAAGCTGAAAAGTGTACTTGCTGAACTAGTCACAGAAACTGAAAAGTGTACTTGCTGAATTAGTCACCGAAACTAAAAAGTGTACTTGCTCAACTAGTCACCAAAACTGAAAAGTGTACTGGCTGAACTAGTCTCCAAAACTAAAAAGTGTACTTGCTGAACTAGTCACCAAAACACTACTCCAGACTAGGAAGGTTAATATTATCAGACAAAGAAGGCTAGTCGACAATCCTAATTATCTGACCAGGAAGGTTAGTTAACAACCGCAGTTACCAGACAAGGCAAGTTAGTCAGAATCTACACTTGATTAAGAAAGTTAGTCAACAGATGACAGGTATACTTCCATTACCCGACTACCGTAGGTAATGGAAGTATTGTATTCTGTCTAAAAATTCAAATTCGAGTTTTCGCTTGATTTACACGTTTTAAGGTCTCCTGAGTCCAAAACAGTAGTTTTTGGCAATTGGTCAGTGTGTGTGTGTGTATGTATGTATGTATGTGCGAAATTTTCTGGTTATCATATCTCCTAAACTAATAAAGATAGAACTACAAAACTTCAGAATCGAGACAGATCTGCTGTACAGATGACTTTTCCAAATGTTGGTAAAAATTGAAAAACCAGAAGTGGGGCCGTAAGTCCGTATTTCAAAAACGGCACTAACGATTTTCTTCAAATTTGCTGTATAAACATTCGATTATATGTCCTTTCGAATGATATAGTTGGTTAGTTCAGGAAAATTGATAGGCGCCCTATATAAATAGATTAATTTCAGGTCTCGCAAGTGCGTCCCTTTAAAAACGGCTTTACGGAATATTTTCAAACTCGGCATATTAACTCTCTTTTATATATGCTTTTGTATGTAATTATTGTTTTCCGGTCAATAATTGAGTATGCCAAGTTTTGGTAAAAGTTGGTATCTCAAAAACGGCTCTAACGATTTTCTTGAAAATTGTTACATAAATCCATTTTAGAAATTCTTTCTCATGTATTACGTGGTTATTACAGGAAAAAATAACAGTCATCCTGATTAGGTAGGTCAGTTTTAGATCTCGGAAGTTGGTGTTTGAAAAAACAACTCTATCATCCCCCCCCCCTTATATTTTAAATCGCTATGTAAATTCTGTTTTACGCACACACACACATATATATTAGCTTTCTCCTACAGAAAATTTCTTTTGTGTCTACTTCGCTAGGTCAATTTTATGTCTTCGCTGACCACATTATTTCTAAAAAATGCATATAATACGTGTAATAGTGGGTAATAGAAGTCGTGTGGTTGTTTAACACCGGATTTTTTTGAGATAAAGTGATCACAAGATATAAAAGTGACTTAAAGAAGTAGAAACCTAAAATTTTTCCAGTAAGAGAAATTTTATGCACAAGTAAAGACATACAAAACGAAGCTTACGTATAGCGAGGTAAAAAATAAGAAAAAAAATGGTAGTTATTTTTTGAAACACCAATTTTCGAGATCTAAAACTGGCCTTCCTAAGCAGGATGACTGTTAATTTTCCTGCAATAACCACGTAATGCATGAGAAAGGATATCTAACATTGATTTATATGTAACAATTTTCAAGAAAATCGTTAGAGCTGTTTTTGAGATAACAACTTTTATCAAAACGCAATTGTTGACCGAAAAACAATAATTACATACAAGAGGATATTTAAAAGTGAGTTAATATGGCGAGTTTGAAAAAATTCCGTACAGACGTTTTTAAAGGAACGCGCTTGCGAGACCTGAAATTCAGCTATTTATACAGGACACCTATCAATTTTTCTGAACTAGCCAACTATATCATTCGAAAGGACATATAATAGAATGTTTATACAGCAAATTTGAAGAAAATCGTTAGTGCCGTTTTTGAAATACGGACTTACGGCCCCACTTCTGGTTTTTCAATTTTTACCAACATTTGGAAAAGTCATCTGTACACCAGACCTGTCTCGATTCTGAAGTTTTGTAGTTCTATCTTTATTAGTTTTGGAGATGTGATAGCCAGAAGATTCCACACATACACACACACACTGACCAATTGCGAAAAACCACTTTTTTGGACTCAGGGGACCTTAAAACGTGTAAATCAAGTGAAATCTCGATACCTAATTTTAGGACTTCCAACTTTTAGCTTCCAACTTTTTCGATTTATTCCGGAATGTTGTTAATATTCGCCCTTTTCTTCATACCATATTCTCTCTAGAATAATTTTCTTTAGCATGTAATTACAATTAAATATGAAGAAAATTACTCTTCAAAGAATATGATTTGAAGATAGGGCGATACTAACAACATTCCGGAATCAATTAAAAAAGTTAGCAGCTATGAATACTGAAAATTTAACAAACTACTGAAACAAATAATTTGCTAGTTTAATCATTCTTCCCTACATCTATTTATCATTAACGCACGCATTTATACAACACCCTTTTATCAAGGCATTTCAAGAGGAGTGTGGCGCCACATGGTTTAGTCCACTTTTTATGCATATCCTCATGTATAGATTTAGAAATATATATGTATTTTTTTTCTCCTCGGTGCTTTCGTTTTATACGCTGTGGTTACAAAAATAAATGTAAACTTTTTTTTTTTTTAAGTTCCTTTTTTTAATATTTAAGCCACCTGGATATATGTATATATTTTTTTAAATAATGGATTTTTTCCACCTGAGTAAAATTACAGATAAGTACGTGATACAATGTGCTTTAACAATTGATATAGACTATATAAACAATATATACGGTATAGACGATACAATGTACTTAACTATAAATAACATCGAACTCCAAATTTCAGGTTATTTAAAGTTTTAAAATCATAAATATTAATGATATAATTTTTTTTCAAGGTGAGGGTGGACATAAAATTTGCATTAAAAACACTTCAACATATGTAACAAGATTTATTTTTTTGTTTTAATCATCTCTGTAAACTTTATGCCCAGAGAAATTTTAATGTATATAACAATAATCTATAAGTATTTGATCATCAAAAATAACTCTCACCTACCTGATAACATTACTTTGAACATTCTTTAGCCCATTTTCAACCCATTAAATGGCTTATTTAAATAAGATTTCTCCTTCATTAAAACTAAGTAATTCAAATAATACATAAAAGACAAAAATCAAGATAAAAATAATTTTATTGAAAATTATAAATGTTTCATATACATGAAGAAGATTGCTCCATAATTTACATAAAAATTAATCATAATGATAACATAAAAGCACAAATATAACTAGGTAATAAAACATAATTGTTTTATGCCTAGGCTTTTGCAATACCTCTCAGTTTTTTGTTAGTAATTATTTGGTAATTTTTTCAATTATTTACGGATCCAAATAGCTCTCCATGATGGCAAGCTACTGAAAATTGTAGGAATAGCACCATCTTTAACAATTGGTTTATTTCTTGGGACTTGATATAACTATCCTTCTTTTTCATCAAAATATGTTATTGTTTGTATAATTCCATCCGGTTTAAAATGGAGCTCACAAACCTTTAAAAAGAAAAAAAGACATCAGGACATCACAAAGAAATACGTTATATGAGGTGTAAATTTCACCTCATTGCATAGGTTGCATTCAATTAGGAAGTTGCATATATCATAGATGGCTTCATTGGAAACCAAATAAATCAATGAGGAGACGAAATATTCTATCAAAACCTTTCTTAATCTATGCATAAATTATTATATATATATGGGTGTGTGTGTGTGTGCGCGCGCGCGCGAAAACAGGGCAGTTTGGAATCCTCTAGCAGAGGCCTTCATTCTGCAGTGGATTGATAGAGGCTGAAATTGATAATGATGATATATATATTCATACAACACCATACCTGAAAATTTGTATGATTACTTTAGAAAAGCACGCACAAGATTTTTTTAAAAATCGATTTGGTTTTATTGATTTTTTTAAATTGAATTATTACTTTTTTTTATGAATATATCCCTGTTAGAACACTATTGTTAAACATATTTGAAAGTTGACAACCATATTATAAATGCTATCGCTGTATAGCAGCGCCACTTGTCGAGCGATTGACACCAAAAGTTGATAAGCACTAATTTAGGTCAAGGTGCACCTACATATAAATGTATATGTAATTCTGAACAGTAGTTCCGTAGATACAGTTTCCACACAATGTTTGTCACACACACATACACACACAGACGGACACGCAGTCATTTTCTAAAAATTGTCAAATCGAGGTCTAACCTCTCAAAACTTGTAAATCCGTCGAAAACCAGAAGTCGAAAATTTTTACGAATCCAATACTTTCTTTCTTCTATTGAACATAGAAGAAAAAATAATAATAATAATAAAATAAATAAGATGTAATTACTAATTGTATTGCGTTAAAAATTAAAAAAAATCTGAAAAAAAAAAAAAAAAAAAAAGATTAATAATAATGATTTAACACTTATGTGAGTTGCGAACTTCGAGATTGCAAAAATGTGCTTCAAAGTTCAAGGTCAGTGTTAGTAGTTCATTAATTAATGCTTATATTCTAAAAAAAAAAAAAAAAAAGTATCTTTATTTATTGTATTTATTCGACGGGAATGTTTATTTACTATAATAATTTGTTTAACACGGATATATGATTCGCAATTAAACATCTGCTTTTACTTTTTCTACAGAAGACGGTAAAGAATATTATTATTATCTGCCTTGATGGAATCCGTTTCCTAAATGTGTTCATATTACATGACTTTTTACTTTCTTCTGTATTCAATAGAAGAAAGTATCGCAATCGTAAAAATTTTCAACTTCCGCTTTTCAATGGATTTACACGTTTTGAAGGCTCCAGAACACGATTTGACCATTCTTAGAAAATATGTGTGTGTGTGTGTGATAAAAATTTTGTGGCGACGTATCTCAGGAACTACTACAGATAAGTGCATATAAATTTATACGCATAGATGTACCTTGGCCTAAGTTAGTGCCTATCAACTTTTGGTCTCATTTGTTCAACAAGTGGCGCTGCTAGACCGCGATTTTCACAATTTCAGGAAAGGCTATATCTCAGAACTACTAAACGAATTTGCATATAAATTTATATGCAGATAAACTTTGACATAAGTTAGTGCCCACCAACACTTTTTGTCAATTGCTCAACAGGTGGTGCTGCTATACGTCGACATTCGCATTTTCAGGAAAGGCTGTATCTCAGGTTCTGTTGTGTATAATCAAACAAAACTTGACACGTATCAACGTAGCCATTATATGACATTACGCAGATTCAATTTGGATGCATATCAGCCAATAAGTGGCGCTGCTATACTGCATTTTTTTCTGAGAACAGGATATGGCTATATCTCAACTTCTATGACATATAACTGTACAAAACCTGATATATGAGGTAACCATTATGAAGAAGCATTTTTTAAGACTTTATTTATAGAGAATTAAACTGTCTTTCTTTTCTTATATTTAGTGTTAGCTTTTGCTAAAATGAAATTATCTGCATACATTATGGTAGATAATTTTAATAAATAACAGTTTTAAGAAAATATTTTTACTGGGCGAATTCCTATAGGAAAATATAGAAGAAAGTTTTGCGGTGGTCACAACATAATAGCTTTAAATGAAATCACGACAAGTATTTCCTATATATTTGCTGTGTATACAAGTATAAATCGAGGAAAATTCAAAATTTTGTTCACATAAAAGCGAGGATTGAATTTTATTAAATATAAAAGTATTTAAAAAGACAACAACAAAAAAAGTATGTTGTGGCCATCACAAAAACTTTCTTTTTATATTTTCTTCGCTCAGTATAAATAATTTATTAAAGCTCCTATTTATTTAAATTACCTACCATACTGAATGCAGACGATTTTCATCTTAGAGAAAAATTGCATTAAAAGTACAAAGAAAAACAGCTTTATTCTCTATAAATAACATATTAAAAAATGCGTTTTCATAATGGTTATCTCACATATCAAATTTTGTACAGTTATACACCATAGAAGTTGAGATATAGCCTTTCCGTTCTCGGGGAAAATTGCAGTACGGTAGCGCCACCTATTAGCCGATATGCAACCAAATTGAATCAGCATAATGTCTGATAGTGGTTTTTTCACGTATCATTTTTTATTTATTTATTTATTTTTTATTTTTTTATTATTATACGCAATAGAATCTGAGATACCTCTTTTCCTTAAATTATGGAAATCGCTGTATAGCACCGTCACCAATTGAATTATTGATACCAAAAGTGGATGGACAATAATTTATCTCGAGGTGCATTCACATATAAATTTATGTGCAATTTTGTGTAGTAGTTCCTGAGATATAGCCTTCCCTTCAATTGTGAAAATCACAGTATAGCAGCGCCATCTTTTGAGAAATTGAGACAAAAAGTTGATAAGGACTAGGTTATGTCAAGGTGCATCTACATATCAATTTATATGCAATTCCCTGCAGTAGTTCCTAAGATATGGCATTCCCTTAAATTGTGGAAATCGCTAGAGAACCTGTATAATATAGGTTCCTAATATATGGTCTCTAGAAATCGCTGTATAGTGGCGCCATCTCTTGATCGATGGGCACCAAAAGTTGATAAGCACTAATTTATGTCAAAGTGAATTTACATATAAATTTATATGCAGTTATGTACAGTAGTACCAGAGTTACAGTCCCCACAAAATTTTTGTCACACAGACACAGAGGAATATCTAATATTTTCTAAAAATAGTCAAATCGTGTTCTGGAACTTTCAATACGTGCAAATTCATCGAAACCCGGAAGTCGAAAATTTATACTATCTAACATTTTCTTCTATTGAATATAGAATAAAGTAAAATAAATAAATAAATTGTAAACTGCGAAATCTTTTCAATTTCCAGGATGTAAATACGAGGTTATACTGTATTTCTTTAATTTATATATTAATAACAGTCAAGAAACATTTATTTTTAATTTTCATACAATTTCTATAAAAGATACATATTAGTTTCGTTGAAGAAAAGAAAACAGATCCAGATACAAATACGGATCTATTTTTCTGGCGGATATCCGCGGATACGAATAGGGAGCTCCGATACATGTCTAGCATGTATATAATGTTTAAATTAGTTATAGAGTTACAAATATGCCTATAAATTTAGGTTTATAATTGTAAAAAATATTTTGAAAGGTGAGCAGTACGACAACTGTGAATTGCAGTCGTAGATCGAATGTGCGCTATCGAAGATAAACAAACACAGAGAGAAAAAACCCAGAGAAAAAAAAAAAAAAAAAAAAGGCTGATCGTCTGTCTGTTGTTTCAGAAATAAATGAAAGAAAGGTTTATCAATTATTCACACCACAAATCTGGCGTTGCAAAATAATACTTACAAAACTTTGAATAAACACCATAAAATTCAAAATTTTCGCAACAATTGTTTCGGGTCGAAAGAGCACACGACCCTTTGTTAGGCGACCAAAGTAGGCACGGGTACAGCAGTCAAAGCCGTGCATTACCACTTTGACTGCCGTACTCGTGCCTACTTTGGTCGCCTGACGAAGGGTCGTGTGCTCTTTCGACCCGAAACAATTGTTGCGATACTTTTTATTTTTATGGTGTTTATTCAAAGTTTTGTAAGTATTATAATATTCATGCCCACTTAAATAAATTATTTTATATTACTTGTTATAAATTATAAAAAAAAGTTTTATTGTTAAATTGGAAATGTTATAAAGTTATTTATACCATTAATGATAAAATATATACACCTTTACCGTATCTTGATACTGTTGTAGGGAAAAAACGTTACGTATTAACCACACAATTAACCCAAAAGTAGAGTAAAATGAATTTAAAAAAATGTCTGGGGGAACTATATTTGCCAATTTATAAGTAAATCATTCATAATTACCAGTTGCAAATTACTGACATATATTTAACCCACTATATTTAAAATTAGTATATGCTGTGTAGCCATTACAAAATTTTCTTCTAGTGTTATTTAATAAAATAGCACCATATATCTGTTACAATGCACAAATTAATCAACACAGCTTCTCACAATAATGATTTTACAAACTAATTTAACAAATAGATGCTGAGATACTAGAACTATCTGGAAATTTATAAAGAGTAATAGTAGCGCGGCACATCATCTGATGTACGCCCAAATTGATTCGGCATAGTTTTTTGATGTATAACATACACTTTACATATCAAATTCGGTGCATATACTATACATATCATAGAAGCTGAGATATGGCTCTCCTATAAATAGAGAAAATTGCACCATGCCAACGTCACCTGTCGACCGATATGCGTCCAAATTAAATCAGCATAATAGTTCATAATGGCTATTGCACATATCTAGTTTAGTGCATTTATATATCACAGAAGCTCAGTTACAGCATTTTCTTAAATGTGGAAAATTGCAACATACTGGCATTACCTGATGATCGATATGCACCTAAGTTGAATAAACATAGTATTTTACTATCGACTATTTGAACATTAAGTTATGTGAAGTTCTACACAATAGAAGCTAAGATATAGTCTTTCCTTAATTGTGGGAAATTTCAGCATAGTAGCGCCATTTCTCAGATAATATGTACCAAGAGCTATTCAGCACGAATTTATGTCAAAGTGCATCCAATTATAAACTTTTGTACAATTCTGTTCATTATTTTGTGAGATACAGCACCCAAAACATAAAATTTTGATTATACACAGACAGACATCTCCTAAAAATGGTTTAAGAGAGTTTAAGGAAATCTCAAATTTGTAAAAGCACCAAAAGCCAGAAAATTCAAAAATTCAAAAATCCAATACTTCATTCTTATATATATAGAAGAAAATAAAAATGGGTTTTAAGCTATTGTAGAAATAGAGTATACAACTAAATGTTAGCAATCGATTACTTAATTTATAGAGCATAGTTAAAAGAAAAAAAAAATGTTTAAATTGAAATACCAAATAGTTTTTAAATTTAAATGTGTTAAGAATGAAACAAATAACATGAAATTAAGTACATTTTTTTAACAAGATAGTTTTTGTTTATCACGAATACTTAATATGCTGCGCATGAACAATTAGATTTTGAATCGAGAATACAGTATCTTAATAATTTAAACTCATATTATTTTTGATTAAATTTGTTTTGAAAATATATATATATATATATATATATATATATATATATATATATGATATCAAAATTTTAATAACTAAAAATATCAACCTTTTATTACAATCATCAATCATTTGAATGCAACAAGTAACATGAAGTTGAATATGTGTGTATATATATGTGTGTGTGTATTTACCAGGATATTTATTATTTATCGCTAATAATTAATATTGTATACAAGAATTTGACTTTAAATTGAGAACAGAATATAGTATGTAATATTAAATTCATATTATTTTTGCTAAAAGTTGTTTTGAAAAAAATTGTATCAAACATTTAATAATAAAAAAGTCATTTTTTTTTTTTTAATTACATACTATTATCAACCATTTGCCAAAATTTTTTAAATTAAAAAGATTATTTATTTAGAACAGGAATTAAAAAAAAAAAAAAAACATAACAGATAAACGAAAAACTTTAAAAAAATTTTAATTTATCTCATTAAAAAGTTTAAATTAAAAAAAAATATATATATTAATATCTATAATATTAAAATTATTTTTTATTGTTTTAAGATAGATATAATGCTGCGAACGATAATTTAAAAAACATACCTTAAAATTCGGAGATCCTTCAAAATCCCCATGGATAGCATTTTTCTATATCTTTCTTAAATTGTCGACCTTTGGAAATTCAAATACCTTCAGGTTCAGAACCATCTTTAGGGAAAAATAAAGCATTACTATTCTGTGTATAAAAGTATTAATATGAGCTTAATGTTAAAAGTGTATGTAAACAACTATAGTTCCGACAAATTAAATATAGTACTTATTTTTTATAATACAACGATACGTAAAACTAAGATTTATAATAACGTATTTTAAATTTTATACATTTTAAACAACTTTATAAATTAGAACAAATTCTAAATACGATTCGTATTGTTAGAAGTTTGCTGAAGCTTTGAATTCAACAAATTTACAATTTACTATTCTAACAATGTTTCCAATAAAATAAATTATACAATAAAATAAAGTATTTAGCACTTACTTTTGGCTGTAAACTCGATTCGCTGATTACTTAAATCTCTCGGTCTCTTTCTAAGATGAAAATCATTCCAACGGCAATTGCACTATCCCGCGAAATGCGATATGTTTATTTTTCGGTTTCAGTTGACTAACACAAGTTGTCAGTGGGAGACAAAAAACAAATAAACAAAGAAAAAAAAATTAAAGAAAAAAAAGAAAAAAGAATGCTGAGCTTATGGACTAGCCAAACAAATTTTTCTTAGTCAATTGACAAAACAGGAACAATTTATTTTTATTCTCTCATCTGACTAACCGGTCAAATTTGAGGAAAATGAAAACTGTACCTGGGAAATTAGTCATCTGACAAGTTTTGGAGCCAAAACGGATCATCAGACGAAACACATTAAAGATACATGGTAAAATAAAACGACTTTTGTGTCTCATGACTAAATGGGATTGTCAGGTAGTGTTTTGATTGTTTAAAATTTTGCGTAATTTTGTGCAAATTTGTCAATGTACTTGACAAACGTTTAGTGTCACAAAGATGGCACGTCTCTTGACAAGTTTCGACTTTTCATTTTTCTGTGTGTAGTGAATCAAGTTTGAACTGAAATTTTATATATATATATTAATGCTACCTAATAGGATAATTCAAGAGCTACAAAAATTATCAGTTTTATTATAATAAAACTGTTTTTATTTTATTTTGGAAAGTACTGAAAGCCAAAAATATATTTTTAATTTCAACTGAAACAACAGTTGCAGCAGTTGCAGATAACAACAGAAACAGAGTTATGTTTTTGATGCATTTTTCAACACCATGATTACCACTTGAAGATTAAAATAAAAAATATATTTTGTAATTTAATTACAGAAAATAAATTTTTCATTATACTTTTCCTTTCCTTTAAATTATTATTTGTTTCTGAAAGTATAACATACATAAAATATCTTAAAGATTATTCAAACAGCAGAAAATTTTAAAAATTCATTGAAAACGTCTCATAAAGAATTTACCAGCTATTATTAAATGAATTTAATTTTTTTTCCTTTCGTTCATAAAGTAATATATATACAAGAAAAATTTAAATTTAAAGGAATTATTTGTTTAGTTACTTTATTTTCAAAGAAAATTAAGAAAATATTTATGAAAAAAAAAAAAAAAAAATGATAATTTTGGAAACTATAAAAAGAGAGAATTTTTAAATAAAATTTTATTTCTCTGCAATAATTAACACACGGCTTTTAAACAACATTTTTCTAAACATATACAAATTTTATTCTGTATTACTTAAAACATAATTAATGTTTCTTACTAAAAATAATTTCTCACTAATTAAAATGACATCGAATTTTTTAAACCTATTTAAACATGATCTTTTATCAAACAAATTACACGAAAATATACAAATTAATTTATGTTGGTCAAAATGATAGTTTTTTTTTTTTTTTTATAACTCTTTATAGATTGGAAAATTTTAAAAATTAGCCGTAAAAATGTCTTGATTCGTTATGAGCCTTAATTGCATTTAAACAGTTAACATATTTACATTACATAATTTTTGCTGATGTTAAAAAAAAAAAGGGAAATATTGAAAATATGTTTATTCATTAAGTTTGTTCTTAAACTTAGTTTTATTTCAATTATTAACTTCTTCATTTTAACAATATATTTTTTGGGATAACAGTTTATCGTTTTACATTTATTTTCCATACTTATTCATGCTTTTTCTTTAAGCTGAATTACCTTATTATTTTTTATTCCAATATTTATTTAACATTGCGAATAGAATTACTTTGTGTGAAATAAAATTGGTTATAATCATTTTTTATCTCATCTGTATCTTTTTTTTGTTACGATGATAAATACATAAGCTTTTAATTTCCATATTTTAACTAGTATGATGTAGACACCACAAGACTGTGTTCTGTATAATTTTATACAAAATTCACATGTTATAGAAATTATTTAACAAATTATTAATTTTTTTTTTACATTATAAATGCAGATAATTTTTATCTGACAGAATTATATCACTAAATACCGAAAGAAAATCAATTTTTGTTACCAATATCAAAAGTAATACATTTTATTTTCTTTAAAAAAAAATGAAAAATATCGATAACTCTGTTTTAAATTATCATAGATCTATGGTTCAACCATTCGTTTGAAAGGAATTGACGAGATCTTACGAAAGATACCCATATTGAAAATTTACACTCAGTCCCATGGGGGGGGGGCGATGCTCCCGCATTCACACACTTTTTCCTCTAGTGTAATATTACTACTATCAATAATTCGCATTAATTTTACAGCCACATCTTAAAAATAACTCTCATTATGTATATTTACACGAAATTTTAATCTATACTACCAAGTTAAAAATTTAGAAAAAAATGAGATCACAGCGCCACCTGATGAGCGACGAATCCCCACATTTAATCAGCACTAGTTTATGCAAGGTTTAAAAAAAAATGCCAAGTTTGGTTAAATTTCGTTCATTGGTTCGTGAGATTCAATTCCTACAAATTTGTGATATACACACACATACACACAGACACACACAAAGACAGACTTACAGACATTTTCTAAGACATAAGCTTTTAATTTCCATATTTTAAAATGTACTAATATCGTTACATATCTATTTTATTTATATAATAATAATAATAATTCATCTTTACAATGATCAAATACCAGGAAAGAAGATTTGAATTAATCAATAAACGGTTACATTTGGAAGTAAAGCCTTATGCGAAGCATAACATATTGAAAATTTTAATATGGCTTGCGCCTGAGACATTCATAGATGAGATCATACACACACTGGCCAACGAATTAGAAACCTGTAAGAATTTTTACAAATACTCGCTGACGACGAAGGTAGGCAAAACCTGTTACAAACCTTCGGGGAATGTCCTGTTTGTATGGAAGTGGTCCCCTGGTGTTACTTGAGGATAATCAAAGAGCTTTGCAGCACCTGAACATATTGATAGATTAAGTGCATCCCTCAATATTACATTTTTACTCCGAAGTTAAGGGATACTTTGTGCTCAATAATGCAACCCGTACATTGTGGCAGAATCGTTCGAGATTGGTTCAGTGAACATCAATATAACTTCTAACCGTTTTCCTGGATGCCGCAAAGGCCGGATCTTTAACCAATAGAAAACGTTTAGGACACAAATTTATTAATTAGTTTTTGAGAAAGAAATTTAAAAATGCACGTCTATTTTTTAATTTTAAAAGTATTGTAAAACTCACCCCTCATTCTTTTAAGTAGGTTCAATGAAACATCCAAAAATTTATGGAGTCATTTTTTTAAATATCTGTTGAAGTTTCAGCTTTTTGTAGATCATGAATTCATGAAAAAATGCAAACTGAGAAAAAGTAACTTAAAGGTTTAAAATTTGCAAAAGAAAAACTATCAAAAACCATAAGAATTGTTGCCTGAACACACACACACACACACACACACATATATATATATATATATATATTTAAACAAACCTAATATATATTAATTTGTTAATTTTAAATTGAAATATATGTTTTTATAAGAAACCTACTTCAGTGCTGCAGTCTAAGTTGACACGTCACCTTAGACAATTCTTACTCTTAACAGGTGATTTTTATTTAATTTTACAATAAATAATTTGAAATTCAATTAGGTATAGTGATTAAAAGCGTTAAACGTAACTGACTTAGTAACGTTTTTATAAACATTTAGTAAGGACTGGTTAATAGCAGCTTCTTCATTTTTATTCCCATTTATTGTTTCTGTGTTTTTAAAGTAAGGAAAATAACCAAAATTATATACATAAAAAAAATTCTTTTTTTAAAAAGATGAAAAAGGGGGGAGAGATTTTTCACTCTATATTTTATTTTACTTAAATATAATATAGAACTCAGCCAAATGTAAACGTGAGTGATTGTTAATTTAAACTCACAAAGAAATTTCTTAAGCTTGATAACTTACAGGCTACAATACTCTAACTTAGAAAAGGCAATGTAATCACTCTACTACCGGCAATATGATTAAAACTTAGAATCTTTGACCAAGAATGGACTACCTACGTTCATTAATAAAGTACCCAACGAAAACAAATTAATGTTTTATACAAAATGAACAATTCAACGTAAATCACGAACTCTTCTCACTGAACTTTGCCTCTCAATGGACTCTGCATCTAATTCGAACTTTTCACCAATCATTCATTAATCTGGCGATTAATTCTGTATTTTTTTTTTTTCTGGTTGTTTGAATAAACGGAGCGATTCCCTTAGAAACGCTCGACACTGTTTTTTGAGCGGTGAGCGGGGACCGCTCTCTGTTAATCACTCTACTTCTTTACAAAAGCACCCCGGAAATTCACTGAAGTTTACTTAAATAGTTTAAAATAAAGAAATACTTCACTTCTTTCACCTTAACACTCTATCGACCGATGGTACTTTAAAGTACCGTTAGTTTATAAATCGGAAGAAATGTCAAAAGTACTTAAAAGAATAGAACGTATATTCCTCCCTTTAATCTCAATGCATGGCACTAGACGATACATATAGACGTTTTTGTTTCAGAAAAGATTGATTTTATAGAGTGCTTTCGCTGTTTTTGCTCTTCTTTTTTCACAATATTCGTGTGTGTTACTATTAATTCCAATACTACCTCAAGAATTTACTACCAATATTAGAAATAATATCAGGAATATAAAAAGTAAATACTTTTTTTTTTCACTTCTTTAAGGTTTTAATATATTTTTCGACCTCTATGTACCAATAGTACACTAAAACACCACTTCAATATATCCTCATTAATTTCAATCAAGAGGTAGATTATATAATTTCTACTGTATATATCTTAAAATAATACTCTGAAGTAACTAAAACAGTATGTGTGCAATAGATTTTTTACCCGTTTCATAATGAAGTAGATAAATCTTTAAAACACCTTGATTAAAATTAATGACATATAAGTGAACTCTAACACTTCCCAACTTCTATCACTCTGCTTTAACCCTTTGCGGCGCAAGACAATTTGAAACATTTAAATTATACTGCCACCGGAATTCATGAACTAAATTAAACTAAAAGAAATTTTAAATTTTAAGGTTTAAAAAACCGGCCTTTTCTGATATGTTATAAACGTGAATTTTTGTTAAAATATTTCCGGGATGAATTTTTGCAGCTGGATCTTAAATTTTGCGTCCTCGTGACGAGGACAGCGCGCGTTAAGGGGTTAAGAACTTTTCACACTTCCTTTGAAACCAACGCCAACTATACAAAATTCCGATAGACATCTTACCTTCAATTAATTATACTCTCCATGAACAATCTACACTTCCTCCGAAACCAACACCAACGCCAACAAAACGAAATTCGACTGGACATCTTACCCCCAACTACTAAACAATCTCTCCTTTGGCAATTTACGCTTACAATCTCAGCACGATTTCGAGAGATTGATTTGGCTTATTAATTTACAATTTCATTAAAAATGTCTCATGTTTGTTTTATTCAAAATACTGGATGATCCAAAAATTTGTTAAAATTTTAAAAATTTATAAAAGAGGATGGAATAATGATAAAGGTATCGGTTTGCAAGAAACAGTAGGAAAAAAAAAAGGTCATACATATATATGTATATATATATATATATATATATATATATATATTCTTTTTAAGAAGAAGGGAAAAAAAGTTTGTTAAAAGAATTACTGGTACAGGATGCCTACTACCCGAAAAACAATGAAGAGGATAATAGTACATACCATTCAATTCATTCTGCAATAACATCTGTTATCATGACCTCCAGAACATTCTACGACATTACTAAGGTAACTAACAACACCCGTTACAGCTGAATGCAACATGTCATATGAATTGAAAAAATTTCGTAAAATATAGAACCTTTGAGATCGGCCAATGTTGAAGGGGCTGAACGGTACAGTCGGTAACAAAAGTATCCGAACACTAGCAAAAATTCCTATATAAAAAAAAGTAGAGTTAATATTGTTTTGTAAAATAAATCCTTGTCGAATCATGTTCTTAGTCAGTCTAAGAACATGATTCGACAAGGATTTATTTAACAAAACAGTATTAACTCTACTTTTTTTATAAGGCAATTCCGGGTGAGTTGCCCCACCAGTAGAGATGCCCCACTTTATGTAATTTCGAGACGTAACGCTAGATGGCTCTGCGAGTCCGATTATTATTTGAGATAGATGTTGAATAGTGTGCTGTGGAAGTTACGTGAAATCATTTCTTTGTCTTCTGGTACCACAACAATATTTCAAGTAAGTACCATGTTTTTTCTACTCTGTTATAAGAGTGATGTTGCACTGTAAGGCAGGCACTACTTAAGAAGTAGGGATTTTTTTTATATAAGCTTAAAAACCTGTAGTAAGAAGTTGATCAGTCTAATTCGGGCATTGTGCGGCAATTTTTGCTGTTTTGTACTTTGGACAGTTTCCGGGGCATCTCTCCCATACCAAAAGGATAGACGCCCCAGATAATATTCGGGTGAGATGCCCCACATACATTTTCAGGGAGAAAAGTATTTTAATTGTTTAAGTTTTAAACTAATATTTTTTAAATCGTATTGTTTTTATAAAATGCTTAATGTTTGTGAATGGAAAATTTTTCGACTTAAAAATATTTTTTTCAACTATAAATTTAGATTAAAATTCTTCAAATAAAGTTCAAACTCGCGTGATTCGCTAGAAGTGGCAACTCAAAACGAAATCACAAAAATACAGATTAAACCCAGATAAGAAAGCAAAAAACGTACAGGTATGTCAGACTGACCTTTGACATTTAAACTGAATATTGATATTTAAAACATAACATAAATAAAACTTGGGCGCTAACAAAATTTTAGGTGGGCGGTTAATTGTGCCAGTAAGTGTATATTATTGTATTTGTTCATGTAGTTGTTCAGTGCTTCTTGTTTGTTTCAGGAAAGATGCCTACAGTGTACAAAAGAAAAAATACTGGAGCAGCTCCTGAGACCTGGACAGAAGACGATTTAAAAGAGGCTGTCAGGAGACTAGAAGCAGGGGAAATTGGTGTCAATGAAGCTGCTAAGTACTATGGAATTCCTTCTCGGACACTTCGTCGTCGTTGAAGAAAAACGGGTAATAATACCAAAACAAGTTCTTTGGGGCCACAAAGAGTGTTTGGAGTTGAAAACGAAAAACATCTCGTTAAGCACATTCAACGTTTAGAAAAATGTGGATTTGCACCTGACAGAGAGGCAATTAGGACAGTTGCATTTCAGTTTGGTGAAAAACTAGGTGTCAAGAATCGATTTGATTTAGAAGTAAGAATGGCTGGGTACGCCTGGCTGTCATCATTTTTTTAAGAGAAACCCAGAACTAAGTATTAGACAAGCCCAGGGGCTCTCTTTAGCAAGGGGGGAAGGCATGAACAGATAAAGTGTTGATCATTTTTTAAAAAAATTTTCAAGAGCGTTTGAAGAAAATCAATTCTTTACCAAACAGGGGAGGATTTATAATATGGACGAAACCGGCTGTCAGTTAAATAAAGTTCCAAGAAAGGTCGTGGCTATCAAAGGGGCAAAAGATGTTCATGTTTTGACGTCTACAGAGAGAGGAGAAAATGTTACAGTCATTGCCTGTTGCAATGCAGAATGACAATATTTCACTGGAATTTTCCTGGAATTTGCGGACAAGAATGACATTATAATTGTATGCCTGCCCAGCCATGCGACACAAGCTCCTCAGCCTCTTGACCGGTCTTTTTTTGTCACTAAAACACTACTTTAAAGAGGAAGCAAAAAAATGGATTGTTAATCATCCAGGAAGGAACATTGGGAGAATACAAGCTGCAGAACTGATTGGTAGAGCCTGGAAAAGGGTAGCTTCTGTTGACACTGCTATTAATTGTTTTCGGGAGACGGGAATTTTTCCTCTAAACCAAACAGCGATTTCAAACCACTTCTTTTCCATAAGTGAAGAATTGAAACAGACGGGTGAACAGTCCCAAATTTCTGAATCAACTGAATAAACATCCTCCCCAACAAAAAATATTGCAACAGATTTCCCTGTACCTAGGTTAAAGGAAAGATGCTGAAAAAGAAAGATACAGTCGGGTAAGGTCATTACATCCCAAGAGCACATCCAATAAAAAAAGCTAAAATCCGCTGTTAAATTTAGCAAAGCGTCAAAACAGCTGGTGATGGACATGTCTATTGAAAATGACGAAAGTGATCTTACAAACAATTGCCTCGAATGTGAGGAGAACTATTATTTTACAAAAGAAACAGTAGATTGGATAAATTGCATATAGTGCCATAAATGATTGCATTAATCATGCACAATGTACGGAGATCTGTGCAATGTTTGCGGAAAAGCGAAAATTAGAGAAGAGAAAAAGGAAAATATTGTCTGATAAATTCAACATATTTAGTAATATTTTTTATTATACTTTCTAAGCTGCAAATAGGAAATTTTCCCATATATTAAAGAAAAAAAAAATATTTGAAATATTTTTCAATAGTTTACGTGTTTTATTCTAATTTTTACATCTTGTCTATGGTAGCTAAATATTTTAATATTTTATAAATTAATGCTAAGGTCGTATTTTTTTTTTTTAAATAGCTTACGTTTCATATGTTATAAATTACTGAAAAATTGTTATAAACTATTGACCATTGTTAAAACCTTTTATTATGTTTTTTACAGGTAGGGGCATCTCTCCCACGTGTGTGGGGAATCTCACCCGCAACTTCGGGAAAGGTGGTCAAATATAGTAGTGCGGCAATTTTACTTTTTTCTTTGGAAAATTTACAATACGATACAAAAAACTACTTAGTATTAATACACAACATATATTATGTATTTCCCACAAATTTTCGTTGTCATTATTAATACCCAATTTATTTTATAGCTCCCTTTCCTTAAGTGGGGCATCTGTCCCGGAATTACCTTATAGGAATTTTTGCTAGTGTTCAGATACTTTTGTTACCGACTGTACACAAGTGATTTCAAAATGCCCCAGAACCAAAAATCTATTTTATTCGCTTTTAAACAAAATTTGACTTCTTTTTTATCCCTTTCTTGCAAACAACACATTTTATCATTAATCTTTCCTTTTTTATAGATTTTTAAAGTTTTAGCGAACTTTTGACTCACCCGGAATGTTGCTTCTCTCATAATTGTGATTTATTATTTTTCTTAAATAGAGAGAAATATTTGTCGGGAAATTCTAATCACAACAAAATACATATATCAGAATCATCGATTATTTTACGTATTCAAAGTTTTTCTATGTTTTTTAAGATAACAATTCAATACGTGGATATAAGTCGTATTTCCCAAAACTGTTTTATTTCCCATTTCTTGCTGAAATGCCTTTTGAGACTATGCAAATATTTAATAATCCCTACAAGATATTTCTTGGTACTTTGCATTTTTCTGCAGTTTTCTTTTCCGGTACGATAAAAAAAACTTTTTCCGAAACGAAAAAAAAAAAAAAAAAAAAATCTGCTAAATCCCTAATAATCCTTTTATTATTTTTTATTTTTTTGTAAATACAAAACGAATCATATGTGTTTTTATTTTAATTTAATTTAATTTTGTGTGTGTGAAAAACATTTCTCATTTTTAAACCCATTTTTTAGAAATATGGATAATCAAAAGCGTATATATTTCTTTCATTAACAGTCATAATTTGTTTTCTTATATAATGACATTTTTAACAAAAATAAAAAATTTTAAAAAAGCAATTGTGAATGACAATTCAGAGCATCTATTCTGGTTCATAAGGAAAATAAAAAATATTGTTAAAAAGTTCATCTGAAAGAAAACAGTGATGGATTATAAAATTATTGAGTTGATTTATTTGTAATCTGTATATATTAAGTTTTGAAATTATTTTACTTAATTAACGCTTTTTTTTTTCTTATCTGTCTCAACTTGAATGATATATTTCTTTGATTTTATTATTTTGTAACGTTTATATTTCTATTATTTTCTGTTTTATTTCTGACCAAATGATGTCAGGGCATTTTTTTTTATTCTTCAAATAAGAATGATTAAGCTATTGAATGAAATTAATTATTACTGGAGTTGTTTGAATTTTTTTTGCAATTAAATATTTATATGAGTGTATACAACTTTATCAAATTTAAAGTGTTCCGAAATTTTCTTAGCCTTAATTTATTGCGTTTGCTGTTATACTCAGTTAAAGTCTTAGTGGTATTAGTTTAACACGTTGAGCGCCACGCGAATTCTTAAGGGCCGTCAGGCCACACGCGCCGCTTAGAAGGGCGTTATGTTTACCGTGTTTCATTCAAATCCATTAAAATGCCTTAATGATATAATTCTGTAAAAAAAAAAAAAAATTAGGTAAATTTTAAATAAATTATCAGTAATTACTTAAAACAATGGAAATTGTTCAGTTTTATATAATATTTTATACTGTCAGCCACAGGTGGTTGGCGCGGTTTTATATATCTTATTTTACAATGGCAGCCGCCGGTTGTTGATGCGGCCTAAACGGAAAGTTGTGTCAGCCACCGATGGCTTACATGGCACTCAACGTGTTAATTGATTTGAATCTTAGATATTCTTGACATGTACTACATATTAGGGAAATGAAGCTAATTAACATGCTTCGTTATTCTGATTAGGAGAGGTCATGACGGTCACGACATGGTTGGTTGTATTTAACGTCGCACAAGTGCTGCACAATGGACAATTGACAATGGTCTGAGACTCCCTCATACGGATGGTCCGGAGACATACCACCACAATTTTAATCTCATAGGGATGATTCCCCTAGAGGAAAGTACCCTCCCTAAGTGGGACAGAGCCATCATCTCCCTAAGTGAAGGGAATGGCTCCTCCACTTCGTTGATCACTACAAGTATATTTTGGATGGAAATATGGAGGACATTACGGCCACGACGGATTTTTCGTGCATCAGCCACTATTAGTGTACACGGCGGTCTTTGGCCAGCACGAGTACCGAACCTGCAATCTTCCAATTACGAGTGCGGCGCTCTACCGACCGGGCTATCGCGGCCTCCGGTGAGTAGAGCCCAGTCAGTAAATTCTTAAATACAAGTTGTTCCGAAAAAGTAGCTATTTGGTAGTATGAACAACTGTAGGCTGGAAGTCTCTGGTTCTGTATTGCTGGAGGGAAACTTCTTTTATCTAAACATTTTATTTTATTTTACTTTACATGATAATTAAAACAAAGCTAAAATTTATTTTATAAGTTATAGAAAATTATAAATATTAGAATTAGAAAAATATATCTATAAAATCTATTTAATTTTATTTCACCAAAATTAAATAATTATTATTTTTTTATTTTTTTTATTTTGGATTTAAATATTCAAAATTTTGAACTTTACAACCATCCTTTCTTAAAATTGTTCTACCGTAGCTTTAAAGAGCGAAATAAAAAAAATATGCAAATAAATAAAATAAATAAATGTAAATGAATGAATGAATAAATAAAAATTAAATAAATAAGCAAAACTCAGAATGACAAATATAGAAAAGAAGGCAAAACAGACAAAAAATTAAAATAACTAAAAAATAGATCGAAGTGTATGATATTTGGGTGTCTTTTTTAAATCTTAGTTTGGACCTACTGTTTAGGTTATAATTTGTGTATAAGTTAGCATTTTAAAATTGTTAATATTAAAAAACTGCTGAAATTTTATTTCCTGCACAGAAAATAAAAAAGCAAGTAAATGTCGAAAAAATAAAGTTTGTTGATTAATATTTAAAATCTGGATTTAAAGATGCTATCCTATATTTCGAATATTTGCTTGTTCAAAATAATTTAATTGCTTCGGAATCTTACACTGTAATTTTTCAAGAAGCTGCTTTGATTGCAGAAGAGATTATTTAATTTGTTTGGATGATAATTATAGCTCTCTCTGTATATGCAGTTAAAATTAGTACTTCTCTATAATATTCTTAATTTTCTATAATATTAAAAACAGAATTTAGCATCGTTTTACATATAAAACTAAATAAATAAAGTAGATAAATAATAACAAAACGTTTCCTTTTGATAGTACCGAACCGGAGATCGACAGAATAAAGCCGAGCAAGTTACCAAGTACGCCACTGACGCGTAGTATAGTTATTTTAATTTGTTGTTGACTTAATAGTATACAATATAAAAGGTAACAAACCACTTTAAAACACGTAGATAAAATATTTATTAAAAACTACACAAGGAATTTCTTGAAACTGATACATGCTACTCCAGCTTACTATGAGATATTTTCTAGTAAAAATGAAGTATATGTGATGTTAAAAACATCACTTCTTTTTAAATGTTAAATAAGATCGTTTTCTGCACTTAAATGCATTGTTTCTCTCAGCTGGCTCAACTCACCCTGTTGTGTTTGCTTTACTGCAACACACACACAGGAGAAAAATTGGTTCTTCTTTCCTAGTGGTGATGTCATATCACACCATGCTGAGAACCAATAGGGTGATGGTTCTGACTCCACCTTCTGTTATTCCGGCAGTTTTAAATTCAGTTGGGTTTCAGCAGCTCTCAAGAGAAGGACATGGGGTGAGAAAGATTTGTTTTGCTTCTGTTTTAAAATAATGACCATTTTATCATTTGGAGAGAGAGTGCCTACTTATTAATAATAAATATATATATATTAGTTTATATGAATACTTATTCAAATTTTAAAAATCATTAATTTTTATATCCTACTTAATTTGGAATTACTAGTGTGGTTTGGAAAATAAAATTGATTAATTTTGATGCAGCAGATTAGTTTTCTTACAAACATTATTTTTGTATGCATTTTTCTTTTTATAGCATTCTAGCCAATAAGTAAATTGATTCCTCTTTTCTCTTATGTAAATAAAATTATTTGGATATATATATTTGACCTTTTGACCCAAAGAATAAAAAGGGTTAGTGGCCAGAACGCAATGTACGCCATGAGGTTCTTTGATCCTCACTAAGTAACTTCTGTTGCTATGAAAATTAAAAATATTAATAAAATTAATTTAAAATATGGAAACATAAAAAGTAAATGAATTATTTACACCACATTTGGTGCCGGTTGTGTCAAATTGTGATCAGATGAGAAAAGATTGAGAAATAAAAGGAAAATGAAAGGAATACTTAATTATTGTTCTTAAGAATAAATGATACTGTAGAGATTGTTTATTTTGAATAAGTTATTTTATTTTTATTGCTAGAATTACTGAAATTATTTTTTTAAAGTCATACATTACCAATTACATTTTTTTGGTGATTGAATATGATTGATACCAAGTGACCTATAAGACAATTCCCTGTTTCAAAAATTGTGATATGCTGGAACTTTGTACAAATGAAAATTTTTTTTTGGTTCAATATATTTTGAATAACTGATTAAATAAATAATAACCAACAGAACTATGTATTGTTGGCTTTAAAAAAAAAAAAGGGAAAAATTGTAGGTATCTCTCTCTCTCCTCAACTACGTGAATTTATTATATGCAAATAGCCATCAACACATGTAGTTTTATAGCCAATATAGTAGTTTCATATATATACAAAAAATAATGGCTTCTAACAAAGGATTGACAAGAGGTTTACCATTCAAAACTTTAGTAACGCCATTTTCTGGAGACCCTCATTTATTGGATTTTTTTATTGAACAAGTGAAATTTAAAATTGAGAACAGCAAATGGGAAGAATCCCATGCTTTGGCTTTTGTGAAATCAAAATTGGCAGATACTGCTCTTAAGTTTTATGTCTCCTCCCCAGCTTGCCAAAAAGCCAAAAATACAAAAGAGTTATTTAATATATTTAAGAAATATTTTAAGGTAGAGTCGGCAACTGCAATAGCACAACAATTTAACGAATTTAAGTTTGAGTCCGATGTCAATATTAATATTTTTGCTAATAAGCTTGAAAATTTAGTGAGAAAACGTTTTCCTGATATGGAAGAAAAAGCCCTTGAACAACTACTAATCGCAAAATTCAATGATCTCATTCCGCCCCACTTTAGAATTCATCTACTATCACAAAAAGCCACAACCTTTTATCAGATGGTGGAATGTCTCGAAAAATTCCAGGAAATTTATAACTTGCAAGTAAACCCTGTCTTACCAGGAACATCTTTTGCTACTATTCAGAACTTCAATCATAAAATAGATAGTGAAGTGATAGGTACAAACTCAGAAAACAATTTGACTAAGATTAACAATTCATCTTATAGCAAGCGGCCATACAATAAATTTCCACAAAATAAAGGTTCGCACACGATTCAATGCCAATGGTGTGAAAGACCTGGACATTCTGCTCAGAGGTGCTTTGCACTCAGAAAATTACAAAATAATAAGTTTTCTCACAGATATCGTAATGGGCAAACTTTCTCTAGACCTTATAGAGACATGTCACGGAGAGCCAGGGCCCCTAAAACATTTAAATCCAACTCCCCTCAAACCAAAAGTAGTCATTCACAATGACTAGAAGTGGAGAATGGTAGAAGTGACACTAAACTCCTAAATACAAAGAGTTCCTCATATAGGTCAGGTTTGAATAAAGTCAATTACCATAACAACTTTTCACAGACTAACTCAACATATTCTAATCTACCTAATAATTTTTTTGTAAATAACAATGAAATCATTCTGAGATCTCCAGACACACAGGCAAAGTTCCCTTTGTCATTAGAACGCAAAGTCAAATCTGTTGCGATACAGACAACATCTCCTGTATTGGTAACGTCCCCGAGTGTGGAGGAAAATGGAGACTGCATATTAGTTAATTCACTGGAATTCTTGTTACACACAGACAATGATCTGCCCAATCTCCCCATCATACAATTACTGTTAAACAAAACATTAGAGAATTTTCTTCTCGACTCAGGAGCTTCTGTGTCATTACTCTCAAAGCATTACTTCTTACAAAATCAAAACAAATTATATTACAAAAGAATTGCTTCAAGAGTCAAGATATCTACAGTAAACTCTATAGTCCAATGTGACGGATGTGTTTGCATTTCCTTTAAAATAGGGAAAACTTTTTACAAACACACCTTTTTTCTTATTGAAATACCAACTGAATCTAAATTTATTGGTATACTTGGCTTTGATTTTTTAAAGTCCCATCATGTAGTTATCAATTTACACAATAACAAAATACAAATTAATGAAAATGCTTTAGATATTCTAGACACTGTACCCTCTTGCAGTCTTCTATCATCTGAATCTGATATGAATCGGGCATCACATAAGATAGCTACTCATATGGATTTTCCCCAAACTGGATATAAAAAATCTAAAATTGATGTTTATAAAGAGAACTTACCCTCTTATCAAAAATGTTGGCTTACCCAGAAGATTATGATTGATCCACAGGATACTATATATGTGCCTGTGCGGTCCACGCTTATTCCAGAAAATCAGTTAGTAATGTTTACATCGTCTAACAAGCATTGTCCACTTGTGTCCTATCCTTCTCTTATGGAGGTACAACATATCAAGGAAAATTCTACTAAACAAGAATTAATTCAATTTTTTATTCCTATGTATAATAATTCGAGCAAGAAACTGCATATAAATAAAAATACCGTTTGCGGATACATTTCAGAGATAGATAAAATAGAAGAAAATTCCTTGGATCTTGCAACAAATACACCTGATCACATGTGTAATCTAATTAAGGCTACACCAGAAGTTTTATCCTTAAGACAGAAAGAATTTAATGTAAATAATTTTTCTATTCAGCATTTAAAACCTACAGAAAGGGTAATAATGCAAGATATTCTTCAGAAATTTAACTCTGTATTTTCATGTTCACTAAAGTCGATTGGACACACTGATCATATCACTCCACATATAAAATTCATTTCAGATATTCCCTTAAAAACTTACCCTTTTCCTATTCCACAAGCTATTCAAGAAGAGGCAAAAGATCAACTTGACAAATTACTGGATGCAGGGATCATTGAGAGAAATATCTCTGAATGGGCATGCCCAATGCTCATGGTTAAAAAGAAAGCTGTGTCTAAGGAGGATAAACCTTCCTTTAGACTGGCCCTAGATTTAAGGTTAATCAACTCTATGATTCGATGCTCCACTTATCCTCTTCCAAGAATTGATACGATAATAAATAACATCTCAAAATTTAAATATTTTACAACATTAGACTTTCCCTCAGCGTATCATCAAATTTCATTACCTAAAGAATACAGACGACGTCTCTCATTTACTACACAATGGGGAACTTATTCATTTAAAAGATTAATGTTTGGGCTGAGATCAGCCGCATCAACATTCCAAATGCTTATTGACACAATTATACAAGAGTGCAATTGTTCAGGCATATATGCTTACCAGGATGACATTATTATAGGAAGTGACTCTTTCCAGGAAACAACAGAAAAATTACAAACACTTTTAGCTACTCTACAAAAGTACAATCTGACATTGTCTCCAAAGAAATGTAAATTCCATCAGTCATCTATTGAATATCTCGGTTTCAGCATCCAAAATCAGAAAATACATCCTATTTCTTCCAACATTACAAAAATTACTCAATTTCCTATCCCAGCAACCAGAAAACAACTAAAAAGATTTATAGGATTGTGTGGATTCTACAGAAAACTCATTCCCTGCTACTCGCGATTAATTGATCCTTTGATAAAATTAACATCTCCGAAAACTACATTTAAATGGACAGAGGAACATGCTGAAGTCTTTAAACAAATACAGAAAGTTTTTTTCTCTAAACCTTTTCTTTCTTTACCCGATTGGTCAAAACAATTTTTTCTTAATACAGATGCTAGCAAAATTGCTATTTCAGGGGTTCTTCTACAAGAAAAGGAAGGCATTCTGCTTCCGGTTAGTTACTTTAGTAAAACACTATCTAAATCAGAACAGCGATATTCAGCCATCAAGCTTGAGCTGATGGCCATAGCTAAGTCAGTCAGTGCATTTAAATTTTTCCTTTTCAACCGACCTTTCACCATTCTCAGCGATAGCAGACCACTCGAACACTATAAGAAAATTTCCTCTCCTGCTGATCTAACTACTAAATGGCTGATTGAATTATCAAACTATCAATACACATTCAGATATGTAAAAGGTAAAACAAATGTTTTGGCAGACTATTTTTCAAGAGAAGACTTTTCTGCATACACTCAAGATCTTAACTCAAACCCAGAATTAATTAAAGAGGCTAACAATTTACCCATTTCTTCAGCTTCTCCAACAATTGAACTCCATCATTTCAATGTCACACAAAAATCTGATAAGTCACTCACCTCATCAGAGCCTCATCGTTCTTCCTTTCCTCAGTTGTTAAGCAACGATGCTGCTCCACTCAGTCGTTCCTTAAACAGCTCTGACGCAGATAATCTTATGATGGAAATCTCGGAAGAATGTTTTTTTAAAGAGCAAAGAGAAGATGACTTTCTGCTAAAAATTATTGTCGATATCACTTCGGAGAAACCTTCTCCTAAATATAAAAATTATTTTGTCCATCCGGACACAGGTCTGTTAATGATCAAACGAAAGTTTCACCAGCCTGAAAACTCTCCAAAAACAAAAATTGTAGTACCACAAAAGTTAAAACCTAAAGTATTAAAAATTTGTCACATGCCTCACTTTGGAATTAGAAATACATACAGAAGAATACTTAAACACTTTTATTGGACAGGATTATTTGAAGATGTAAAAAACTTTGTTCTGTCCTGTACATTATGTATTCAATATAAACCGCACAGAATTCCACCTGCTCCACTACAGGAAATGTTTGTTCCTTCTGCGCCGAGTATGTTAGTTTCCATGGACTTTTTGGGTCCTTTCTCCAATGGCTTCCATGTGTTAACATTCCTCGATCATTTTTCTAAACATATTGAATTGGTACCAGTAAAAAATGCAACAGCACAAGCTGTAGTTAAAGCCATTACGGGATACATTACTACCTTTGGTCGACCCTCTGCGATACTCTCAGACTTAGGCCCACAGTTCACAGCAAACATCTTTAACAACTTGGCACAGACATTGAAAATTACAATCTCCCATTCATCATCAGGACACCCGCAAACACAAGGCTCATCAGAAAGAATTAATACCAGCATTAAATCCTCAATTTCCACTCTTACCAAGGAAGGATTTGATTTTCATCAGGCTTTGATGATACACAAGAACCTGTATAACACCACCGTTCATTCTTCAACTGGATATTCTCCAGCCTTTCTGCATTTTGGCAGGTCACTAACAAGCATCTTTGACTTGTTTGAAGCTCCTCAGTTAGAAACACTGGAATTTCCATATGAATACCATAGGTACATGGAATCAATGAAACAGATCTTTAGGCAAGTGCATCATAACATGAAGTTTTACCAAAACCAACGTAATACTAGACAACATAAAAAAGCAGTTCTCCGGAAATTCAAAGAAAATGATATGGTCTTTATAAAAACCAAAGATACATTTAAACCAAGATTTATAGGCCCATATTCAGTTCAAAAAGTAATATCTGACGTGTTACTCTCCGTCAGAGAATTCGAAAATGAAGGGGCTGAACCATTCACTATTAACATAGACCGTGTCATCCTGGCGCATAAAAGAAAGCAACATCTCATTCCACAAACAATTCTGACAGGTCAACCAGCTGGGATTGTTCAACCGCAGTCTCATTATGATCTCAGACCAAGATGCAAAACTTAATTTTTGTTTTTTGTTTCCATTTTCACAAATGTTCTTTTAACATGTTTTTTTTTTTTAAGTTTTTTTTTTAGGGGACTTGATAAGCAATTCATTCACCAAAGTTGCCTGTTGTAAACAAGTATGAGTTGGTACAGGTATATTTGATAAGTTGTATTTTGTATATTGTCCTATTATATATTGTGTAGTTATATATATATATATTTTTTCTCCTGTGGCAAATGTTGAATATCTACAAAAACTTAGTGAAGTGTGTATTGTAGTTAATATGAATATAAATCTTCTGTTATGCTGATTTATTTTATATATTGTCTTATTTGTTAAATTTGATAACTATACTATAATTATTTACTGCTCAAAATGTACAGTATGTGTGTGTTATATGTATCGGAAACTTGCATATTTATATGTGTATACATAATTTTTCTTCTTTCTTTTCATATATTAATTCCTACACATTGTCATGTTTATAAATATATTGGGTTATTAAATACAATTTCTGGAAGCTTCCACACCATTTTCACAGACACAGACATCACTTATACAACACAAGTATACACTACATCCACACTATTACACAATCAAATTAATACACAATCCACACATGATATGTATATAAATGTGTATAATGTTTGATAAAATTTTTTGTTTATTGTGATTATTGACATTGCAGTTTTGTTTTGGTTATATCTGATAGTATGTTTATTTGAGTATTATTTGACGTTTATATTAAGTGCATTTTTGATTTTGTTTAGTAATCTAACTTGGTGGCCTCGGTAGCCACTCACATTTATTATTTCCATTTATAATATGTATATTCTTTAAATAATAATAATAATAATGGTAATGATAAAATTTAAAAAAAAAAAAAATCTTATTCAAATATTATACTCGAGTACTTGGAATGCCTTTTCCGTAATGTAATATTTATCTATAAGATTATTTTGACATTTGTATTGATACTTATTTTGATTTTTTTTTCTCCTTCATAATAATGCTTCAAGAGGTCATCTGTAAATATTTTATACTGAAATATAACTGATTTTGTTTTATCAGTTGTTAACAAGATTTCTTTGACATTTATTTAGTATAGTTGTTCTTTCATGTGTATACTTATACATTGATTAATCGGTAGATGGTATTTAATATCAAGACTATTGGTTAAATATTTTTGTTGATATTGCACATCCACTAAAATTCTTTTGCCATGTCATGCATTTTTTTTTATTCGCTCTAACTAATTATTTCAACAAATTTATAGGAAAGAAATTTTGCAGCACTTTGTATGATTTTCAATATTTCTGTTTATAATACTATTTTTTTTTTAAAAGGTATCAATATTTTTTTTTACTCATGTCACTTGTTGATAAAAGCTGTGTCTGTTTGCATTTACAGATATATTTTATTAGTTGTCAATATCCTAATAAATATTGTTAGATATGTCACTGACCACTTTTGTATCAATAAAATCTTTTATTTGAGAATGTCTGTAACCACAGTGCTGAAATAGTATTGTTTTTGATGAAATGGTGTATTCCTCGCCTATTTTGGTAGAATTGATCACCTACCAGGGTAGGCGTTGATATTGGGTTGTTTGTCGGAATTTTATTGTTTCAGCTTTACTTATCGATTTTGTATTGTGTTTGGTTCAGATTTTGTGTCACATGTACATTGTTCTCAAAATTTCCAAATTTTTTTATCAAGTACATGTTGTTAAGAGTATTGTAAGACCTTTCAGTTGCTTAGAAATTTGCTTTGTTACATTCATGCCTTTAATGGCCGTTCCTACAATATTATGTAATCAATATGGATATTTTTTTTTCACATGTAAGTAAAAAAAAAAAAAAAAAAAAAAATTTGTAATCCTTCATGTAAATGTAGGTATGCACTCTCCATTCACATTTTTAGTCTTCCAAATTTTTTTAATGGTCGTTAGGGGTAATGTGATGTTAAAAACATCACTTCTTTTTAAATGTTAAATAAGATCGTTTTCTGCACTTAAATGCATTGTTTCTCTCAGCTGGCTCAACTCACCCTGTTGTGTTTGCTTTACTGCAACACACACACAGGAGAAAAATTGGTTCTTCTTTCCTAGTGGTGATGTCATATCACACCATGCTGAGAACCAATAGGGTGATGGTTCTGACTCCACCTTCTGTTATTCCGGCAGTTTTAAATTCAGTTGGGTTTCAGCAGCTCTCAAGAGAAGGACATGGGGTGAGAAAGATTTGTTTTGCTTCTGTTTTAAAATAATGACCATTTTATCATTTGGAGAGAGAGTGCCTACTTATTAATAATAAATATATATATATTAGTTTATATGAATACTTATTCAAATTTTAAAAATCATTAATTTTTATATCCTACTTAATTTGGAATTACTAGTGTGGTTTGGAAAATAAAATTGATTAATTTTGATGCAGCAGATTAGTTTTCTTACAAACATTATTTTTGTATGCATTTTTCTTTTTATAGCATTCTAGCCAATAAGTAAATTGATTCCTCTTTTCTCTTATGTAAATAAAATTATTTGGATATATATATTTGACCTTTTGACCCAAAGAATAAAAAGGGTTAGTGGCCAGAACGCAATGTACGCCATGAGGTTCTTTGATCCTCACTAAGTAACTTCTGTTGCTATGAAAATTAAAAATATTAATAAAATTAATTTAAAATATGGAAACATAAAAAGTAAATGAATTATTTACACCACAGTATATATCGTCACTGGTTTGTTTACAGGGACACCCAAAATAATTCCTTTTTATGAGAGGTATTTCTATGAACCATATTTTAATATCCTATTTTCCTTACGCTATAATGAAATTCACATTTATTATTCATATGTGTAGTAAAAGTTCTTTTGTTTGTTTGTGTTTTGTACAATGTAGTGTGGGTAGTATTACGTTTTACAGGGTCATGCAAAAATATTCACACGCAATAAGGGCTATAATTGGAAATTGTTCGAATTACATTCCCTGTTGTGTTAAGGATGTACATCAATCATATAGCTCCCTTTCTCCCTTTCCATGTTATTCAATGGGATTTTCGTTTCTTCGTTTTATACAAATATCTCATTCAAAAATGAAGTTTTTCAAATTCTGTTTTTTGAATATTACTCTTTAAACAAGTCGCCTTTTAGCTTATAGAGCAATATTTCGAAAAAAATTATTTAAATATTTTATTTCAATAAGTAAATTATAGACTCTAAGTGTGGATCTCTAAGTAAAATATTTAAATTTATTTTTTCGAAAAATTGCTCATTAAGCTAAAAGACGACCTGTTCAAAGAGTAAAGTTCAAAAAACAGAATTCGAAAAAGTTCATTTTTGAATGAGATATTTTTTATAAAAAGACGCGACAAAAATCCCTTTGGATAACATGGTAAGGGCGAAAGGGAGCTATCTGACTGGTGTACAGCCTTAAGCATTTTCAACATTTTACAACAATGTATAACAGTGATTATGAATTCAGTCTATCTGAGTGTCTTTCATGCTGTCTATCTGTCTAGTGATTACGTAGGCAAAGTGCTTTGAATGTTAAGCAATTCAACAAGTGCGTACTGTTGGAAAGTATTAATAATCTATGAGATCCGCATGATATTTTGTTCTTGTTTAGCTCTGACATAGAATATGGGAAAACGGGTATAATTTATTTCTTTATTCTTGCATTTAAATAGAGGAATTTTCCCATTACTTTTATAAACTTAATGAGAAATATGGGTCGTTATTTTTGCAAATCTTAAATAATAAAAAAATTCCATGCTTGATATAATGTCAAAACTCTTTTTTTTTTTTTTTTTTTTTTTGGAGGGGTGAGACAGAGATGTAAGGGAACAAACAATATATATAATAACATTCTCTCTCTATATATATCATTTTCTCATTAATTATATTATTTTCTAAATATTATTTTTTGCGTTAAAAATTTTACATTTTAATTGCGTTTTATTCATGTCAGTTTAAATGTAATTATATTTATAAGCTTTCATATACGTATATTTTCGGAGATACAATACTATTTTTCGAATTTGAATTAGCTTAATTAATATGCATATCTTGAAACATATTAAATAGAAAATATTTTACAAACTATTTCAATTTATGCATCTTCATCAAACTATATATAATTATATTTTGCATGAATGTTATATTTATTTTTATGGACAGCCGAAAACTCATTTATTTGCGAATTTAATTACATTATTTCCATGATAATTTAGTTGATTAACTGTATAAATCATATGCCAATACAACCACATTTTCGTAATATTGAATAACTTGGTATTTTTAAGAGGAACATTGTTAACTATAGCATTAATTTCAAATTTTTAGACATGAGATATTTCCGTCGAAGTATAAAACGTGTTTTAATTTTTCATTTAAAAGATTTATTGTTATCTATCAAAAAGTAGAGAAAATAAATCTTTTAAATAATTTTAATCAGCATGGAAATAGATTTATTTTTAAGTAAAAGTATCAATTTATAAATTCAAATTTTATCTCTAAATAGTTTTTTTTTCTTTTTCTTTTTCTTTTTTCTTCTTTTTTTTTTTTATCTATAAATCAGAGGTTGCTATTCTGGAAATTCAGCTAGGGGAAAACACCAGCAGAAATCTTGCTTACTTTCATGGTAACAACATAATAAAACAACAATTTGCATTAGCCAGGTAATGCTCTTGAAGTATTTTATGTACTAAATTCAGATATTCTAAATCGAACACTCTATATTTTCATTAGTTACATTTAATGTGAAGCATTTTTAATTTTTATTTCATCTTTCACTTATAAAACCTTTTTATATACAAGGTAACAATAATATTTGATAATATATCAGAACGTGACTATGTATTAAGTATTTTTATTCTGGAACTATATTAAATTTATTTTTCAAGTTTTCACATAATGAAGACAACTGCAAACAACACAACACTGCAACATTAGGATGTCCTTTTCATCCTCAATTCTCCATCCTGAAAACATCCTGGAGTAGCAGACGTGTTGTTAGGGATAATAATGCACCTAATGAAGTAAAATTACACGCTTTATTTGGTTGAGTTTGTTTGTTGTATCGTTTGTTTTGCGGGCTGTTAAAAATTAAATTTGGTTTCTTTAATGTGTATTTCATCCCCTGATGATTTTTTTTTCCTCTCTGAGCCTCTCCTACATAGAGAACTTGTTCATCCTTATTGGTCTTTGTGGTTTCGGTGATCGTGTGTCTGCTGCTCGGCTTCTACTGTGCTTAATGGGTCATTATTGTTAATTACGGGGTTCTCTTTTTTCACCTTGAAATATTGTCCTAGAGTCAACCTTCTTTCCATCAGAGTCTAATTAAACGGTCCTATTTCAATTTGTAACAGGTATTGTTGTACAGTGTATTGGCATCAGTGCTATTATTGAACTTGATAACTGAATAAATTTGGGAAATCTTGTTGCTTTGTTTGGCGTGTGTATGTCTCTTTGGTGAATTGTTTGACTAACTATTCTTCATTCTCATTCTTTGCTTCTACTATCAAAAGGATTATATATACATATATACATACAAAGTTTTATTTAGGATAATGGCATTAGTAAGACACTATAAAGGCATGTTATGGATATTTTTTCTTTTCTTTTTGTAATATTCTTAATTTTTGTGTATGTAACTAAAACCACTTTTCGATACCTCAATTACATCTTTATGTACATGTCTGCATTGTGAAAAATGATTATTAAATCAATTTTTTTACTCAAAAAATTTATTTTCCAAAGAGTTAAAAGTACACTAGTGCTAGACATATTTCCTGTTTGAGTATTGTACAAATTTGAATATATAAATATATATATAAAATGAAATAAAATATGAACTAATTAAAAATGTATATTTAATTAGCATAAAGTATTTGTTGTGTATTGATGCGATAAAAAGAGAAAATATATATAAACTGATATGATAAATTGAAAACAAACTTTCCCAGAAAGCTTTACTGACTTCAATTGCACAGTGTCTTAGTAAAATAATTTGTAAATATCATTTTAACCACACACTTTGTGATAATCTTAGAATTACCAAGGATATCCAGTCTTTCTTTCAAACAGTTATTTGGTTCCTTCGTGTCTTTAAGTAGAAAATCTGCAAATCTCTTCTAAAAAAAAAAAAAAAAAAAAAAAAAAAATTACCTCTTATGAATATTCTGAAACATTCCGAACTAAATCTGAATGAAAAGAATTATTATTAGTTCCACATTGCAAAATTTGTAAGAATGCTTAACAGCATACACTACTGGATCTGGCCTGTTAACAACTAGAAATAAGCCAATTGTTGACAGGCCTGCCCATTACATGTCATGATAAAATATTGTAGAATCTACAGTGTACACCTATAAAAATATTATATGCTCATGCAGAATTAAATTTTTAACACAATAAATGAATTCTGCATATTTATTTAGGTCATATTAATGCAAAGGATATATGAAATGCGTTAAAAATAAGCGGAAACAAATTAAACAAAAGTTGGTTTCCTTACTTAAAACTACAAGTAATAATTTCAAAATTAAAAATTTACAATTAAACTATAAATATTTTAAAACTGAGGTTGAAAATATTTATAGTTCAAAGCATTAATAGGAAAATGTTGTGTTGATACTGCTTGTCAATGTTAATGCTGCTGTGATGAAAGAATCAGAAACCTGTTTTCAGAATGTAAATTTTATAGGTGTTCACTACTAGTACAGATTACACTAATGGTGTATATATTACTTACTGTATGTCGATTTTGTTTTATTTTTTTTTATAATTGTTTTTTTTTAATATACCCAACAAAAATGTCCGCTTTTGGTACGAAATCATCTTTAAAAACACTAAACATCCTAAAAATACATATTAGAAAAAACGCATAGTGGAAAAAAAAAAAAAAAAAAAAAAAAGATATATATATATATATATATATATATAAAGGTAAGTCAAAAATTATCCGCAGTGTAGCAAATAACTTTTATTACAGTGTTCATACGGAAGTCTGTCCTGGTTTATATTATTGTTATAGTGTTGCGGTCCTGAAATGAAAGTTTGATCCTAATTTCATTAGAGGTTTGCACCAAAGAGAGAAACAAAGAGCAGTGATACGGTTTTTGTGGTCGGAAGGCGTATCAGGGGGCCACAATCCATCAAAGATTTTCGCCACAGTACGGGAACAGTGTCTTGCCACAGCGGAGTGTCTACGAATGGATTGACAAATTCAGAAGTGGTCGCACCAGTCCGGATCACTGCTCGTTGTTCCTCTTTGGTGCAAACCTCTAATGGAGCGGCCATGATCTATCTGCAATAAAAGGAAGATAAATGTAGGAATTAGGATCAAACTTTCATTGCAAGACCGCAACATCATAACAATAATATAAACTAGGACAGACTTCCGTATGAACACTGTAAGAAAAGTTATTAGCTACATTGCGGATAATTTTTGACTTACCCTCGTATATACATATATGTATATAGCGGAATTCTTATTTTTATTAAAATATATAAAAGTTTGAGAGAAATCATGGCAAAGAATTATAAAATAAAATAAAATAAAAACTTCTTTTCAATGCAAGAAAAAATACAATCAGCAAATAGTTTATGAATTGCAAAAAAAAAATCATTACGACATTTAAGATATATGTATAACAGATTAACAATTTGTATTAATGAAATGCAAACAATAATTGTCTTTCTTTAACAATATAAGCAGTTCGTGAATCTGGAATAATTAAAAAACAATATCTTATTTTTTCTTTTCTCCGAGCAAAAAATAATTATTTTTCAAGTAAATTAGTGCTAAATGAAATACTGACTTTTGCTGTCAGTGTGATGGTAAATAAAAGTCACTCTTTTTAATTAAAACAGTGAGTAAAAACGAAATTAATAAAGGCAAAAAGTTGTTACACTTTTGTAGCATGGAAAAAGAAAGAGCTTAATTTATTTTTAATTGTGAGTAAAAAACATGACTGCATGGAAAGTTTACCAACATTCTTAAGGATTCTAAGTGAGAAGCAAATACTGTAAAACTGTAATTAATATTTTCTAAATACTTTGTAGATTTTTTTTTTTTTTTTATATAATATTGATAAAATATTATAATTTTAATTAACAGATAGGAAAAGAGAAAAGAAAAATTACTCTTTGGCATTCGAAAATGAAATTATACTAAACTTCTGGACAAAGGTATGTTGTAATACTCTAATAAAAATGGAGAATAAGAGAATTCTTATTATATACTACTGGCCATTAAAACTGCTACACCAAGAAGGAATAATAATAACGGAATGAAATTTGTTGGACACATACATTATAGAAGGAAGAACCATTGATTAAAATTTCAGAAAATTTGGAGTAATATGTACTGTTAAAACAGTACATAAAGCAGTGACCTCTGTGAGCAATAACAGCATATATCGGCCTAGGCATTGAATCGAACAGCAATTGGATGACACGTACGGGTAGAGCACTTCATGAAGTTTTAACACGATGCCACAATACATGGATGAAGCACTTCATGAAGTGCTCTACCCGTACATGTCATCCAATCTCTGTTCGATTCTATGCCTAGGCCGATAAGTGCTGTTATTGCACACAGAGGTCACTGCTTTATGTACTGTTTTTCAGTACATATTACTCCAAGTTTCCTGAAATTTTAATCAATTGTTCTTCCTACTATAATGTATGTGTCCAACAAATTTCATACCCTTATTATTATCCCTTCTTGGTGTAGCAATTTTAATGGCCAGTAGTGTAGATTTTAATTTATAATTTGCATTTTTTCATAGAATTTGAATATGAATTTCTAATAATTTTACTAAGTTTTATTAGATTTAACTTAAATTAGTGTTTTTAAATTCCTTAATTTATCCGTAAGATTACAGTCATTCTTCAAATAAAATACATATATATATATATATATATATATATATATATACACATAAATGCAAAAATTTTAAATAAAATAATATAAAAAAAAGAAGGCGGAGAATGGATGGCCAGATGTTTCATTAAAATATATATGTCTAGTGTGTATGTACATGTGCATGCATATTTCAATCTATTGTATTATATAAGCTATAATAGAAATACAGGTGTTTATTTTCAATTATTGCGGTTGTCCTTAAACTTTATACTGCCCTTATTTAATATACAAATAGATAGATAGACTAAATTTAGCTGTACTAGCTATATTTATTGTATTAGTTTCTTTAATTTAATATAGATGGCGTTGTTACATTATATTTTTGATGGTTTCGTATTTTGGTTAGTTATCTCGCTAGAAATCTTATGAATTTCATACTTCTGTTTGAGTGAATGTTGATCAATTTTTTTGCGTGTTCCATTTTATTTGATCAGTTTTCATCCTGATCCATATAAGTTTTTGCCTGTTCTATATTATTCATCCATATTGATTTTAGCCTTATATGTGCTTTTGTTAAACTGTTTGCCTGTCGGGAGAGTTTTGATCAATTAAAAAGCATGCTTTAACCTCACACGTATGTCTCAAATCATACGGGCCATTTTTGACAGTTTACATCATTTATTTTATGATTTGGTAGTAAGTTTCACTTATGATTTTTTCACATTTATTAATTTTCATGTAAGTTTATCTTTAGTTATTTTTGTTACATATTTTCAACTTTTATTTGACAAAAACATATATTATGATATCTTATTTACACATATACATTTATTTATTTATATTTATCTGCAATTATATAAGATGATGATTTTTGCTTATAAAGAGTAGTATGAGAATTATTCTCAACTTGGAACTTATTATTAGTGTATTCGGTGTAAAAGGTAACGTAAATGTAAAACGTCCATGGATATCTACTTAGATTTTTATGTGTATTTGTGTGCTTTGTGTGTGTATATACACACACACACACACACACACACACACACACACACACACACACACACACATATATATATATATATATATATATATATATATATATATCTTTATATATATATTTCTTTTGTGCGTGTGTATGTCACTGAACTCCTCCTAAACGGCTGGACTGAGTTTAATGAAATTTTTTGTGTGTCTTCAGGTGGATTCGAGAATGGTTTAGATTTACAAATGAAAGTTGTAACTTAATTAGTTCTTTCTTAATTAATTTTTAACCAACTCTTTCAACAACTTTTCCACCTAGATGGCGTGAGTTGTCGTAAACACGATGTCAGAATTTATTTAATGTTGAAATGAAAAATGAATTTTTAACCGTATCTTACGAAGTGTTTAAATATTTTTTCAAAATTAATATTTTTAGAATCGTAACCGTATCTTACGAAGTGTTTAAAATATTTTTTCAAAGTTAATATTTTAGAATCGTAAACACGATGTCAGAATTTATTTAATGTTGAAATGAAAAATGAATTTTTAACCGTAAGTGTTTAAAATATTTTTTCAACGTTAATATTGTTAAAATGTTAAAATTAGTTAAAATGGTATATTCTTTTAAAAAATTCGTCAATATCCGTCGGAGTTATTTTATGTTAAAATGAAAAATGAATTTTTAGGCCATCATTATTTGTGCAGATGGAAATCTTTATATATATATTTCTTTTGTGCGTGTGTATGTCACTGAACTCCTCCTAAACGGCTGGACTGAGTTTAATGAAATTTTTTGTGTGTCTTCAGGTGGATTCGAGAATGGTTTAGATTTACAAATGAAAGTTGTAACTTAATTAGTTCTTTCTTAATTAATTTTTAACCAACTCTTTCAACAACTTTTCCACCTAGATGGCGTGAGTTGTCGTAAACACGTTGTCAGAATTTATTTAATGTTGAAATGAAAAATGAATTTTTAACCGTATCTTACGAAGTGTTTAAAATATTTTTTTCAAAATTAATATTTTTAGAATCGTAACCGTATCTTACGAAGTGTTTAGAATATTTTTTCAAAGTTAATATTTTAGAATCGTAAACACGATGTCAGAATTTATTTAATGTTGAAATGAAAAATGAATTTTTAACCGTAAGTGTTTAAAATATTTTTTCAACGTTAATATTGTTAAAATGTTAAAATTAGTTAAAATGGTATATTCTTTTAAAAAATTCGTCAATATCCGACGGAGTTATTTTATGTTAAAATGAAAAATGAATTTTTAGGCCATTATTATTTGTGCAGATGGAAAATGTACTAAAAGTTTTCCGAAAAATTTCACGATCACAAATGTTGACGGATATCCAATATATCGTCGAAGAAATCCCGATAATATCGGACAATCTTATCATCTATGGCGGTCATCTATGTCAACAACATAGATATTGACATTGATAACCGTTGGGTGGTCCCATATTCGCCTTTGCTGAGCAAAACATTCAATGCTCATATTAATGTTCAGTTCTGCAGTTCAGTGAAGAGCATCAAATACATTTGCAAGTATGTGAATAAAGTCAGTCATATGGCTGTATTTCGAGTTGAAAATACCAATGTGAATGCTCCTCCGGTGAATAACAACGATGAAATAACACTTTACCAAATTGGCCGGTACGTCAGCTCCAATGAAGCTGTTTGGCGTATCTTTGGTTTCCCAATTCATGAACGGGATCCAGCAGTTCTTCATTTAGCCGTCCATCTTGAAAATGGCCAGCGCGTATATTTCACGAGCGAGACAGCGATTGATCGTGCTATAAATCCACCAAAAACTACACTGACCGAATTTTTTGAATTGTGTAATCGTGCGGATGCTTTTGGTGCTTTTGCACGGACATTACTCTATTCAGAAGTACCACGCTATTTCACATGGGCTCCAACAAAAAAATGGATGCCCCGCAAGCAAGGCACGCCGATTGATGCATGTCCCGGTTTATTCAAATCAAACACCTTGGGACGAGTATTTACAGTCAATCTAAGGCAGACTGAGTGCTTTTATCTTCGACTGTTATTGGTTAATGTCATCCGCCCTTTGTCATTTCAAGATTTACGTAAAGTGAATGGACAACAGTATCCAACGTATAAAGATCCATGCCTTGCACTCGGCTTGCTGGAAGACGACAACCAGTGGGAGTGTATGCTTGCTGAAGTAAGACTGAACTGTACAGCAAAACAAATTCGTCTACTATTCGCTATAGTGTTGACTACATGTTTCCCGGCCCGAGCAGAGACATTATGGGATAATCACAAAGATTCAATGACTGATGATATATTCCATCAACATCGTTCACGGTGCAACGATCTAACGATAGTATTCAGTGACGCTATGTACAATGAAGCATTGATTGCTATTGAAGATCTTTGCATTATCATTGCCAACTTACCACTCAGTCATTTCGGTATGCATTCAACAAATCGAAATGCATCTGATTTAATAAGCACTGAATTGAATCGTGAACTACAATACAATACTGTAGAAATGGCAGCGATTGTTGCTCGCGACGTCCCACTAATGAATGAAGAACAAAGAACCATTTACGACTGCATCATGCTCGCAGTTTTGGCAGGACAAGGTGGATTCATTTTTTTTTTTTTTTTTTTTTGGGGGGAGGGGGGGGTGCACCAAGTGGAACTGCCAAAACATTGTTATTTCGCTAATTCTCGCCGAAATACGCTGATGAGATCAACGCGTGCTTAAAATCATCGTCATTGTGGCGTAATGTTGAAAAAGTACAACTGAAAGTAAATTTGTGCGTTCAAAAGCCTTAAGATCCATCCGCTGAAACATTCTCAAAACAATTGTTAGATATCGGCGATGGAAAAGTTACTACAGATGAAACTGGATGCAAAAAATTACCGACCGATTTCTGCACAATCATTGATTCTCAAGATGCTCTTATTGACCAGATATTTCCCGATGTACACAGACGATACACAAATCATGAGTGGTTGGCAGAAAGAGCAATTTTAGCAGCAAAAAATGTGGACGTCAACGAATTGAATCTCAAGATACAACATTTGTTACCAGGAGATTTGGTGTCATGCAAATCTAATGATACAGTTTGCGATGCCACCGAAGCTGTAAATTATCCAACAAAGTTTTTAAACTCATTGGATTTACCAGGCATGCCACCGCATATTTTACAACTGAAGGTTGGATCTCCGGTTATTTTGCTTCGTAATTTGAACCCACCGCGGTTGTGCAACGGCACGCGATTAGTCATAAAAAATTAATGAAAAATGTTATCGAAGCCATAATTTTAAATAACAAATTACGAGGTGAAAATATATTACTACTGCGAATCCCTATTATACCCACAGATGTGCCAATTCAATTTAAACGCCCTCAATTTCCAATTAGATTGGCATTTGCAATGACCATCAATAAGTCTCAGGGCCAAACGATGTCTGTCTGTGGCTTAGATTTGAGCACATCATGTTTTTCACACGGACAATTATACGTGGCTCTCGAGTGGGCAAACCATCCAGTTTGTTTGTATTGGCGAAAGATGGGATAACAAAAAATATTGTACACTCTGTTGCATTAAGGGATTGATATTGTTTTTTAGTAATATTTTATAAGTAGCGATATGTATATAATTTTAAAGAATCAATTTTAATAAATTAAAAAAATAAATGATAGGTGTTTTGTTATTTTTATATTCTTTCACCGTTCACAGCGCTCCATACATCTTCCACTTATATACCACATCCTTACACACTTACAATGAGTTAGTTATTTTTTTCTAGCAAAATATTCTCTAGAAATAATTTATATGACAAAACAACGTTTGTCGGGTCAGCTAGTATATATATATATATATATATATATATATATGTAATATATCTCCTTTTTTGTATGATGATGAATTCCAGTCACTCCATATTAAGAGAGGTTCACTCAAAGAAATACTCCACAATTGATGATGCAGTCGTTTATTTGAAGACAGTCATATTACACTTTATTAACAGTCACATCATTTTGAGCACGCTGTACAGATCCGTAGCCGAGATCGTTCCATTAACGGCGGAACCGCTAATCAATCCCCTCCTGGGACCGTTAAACTAAACTTGTTATTGACGTAGACTATTTAATCAAAAGATTCCATGGAAAAAAGACCCCGATTTTCGGGTGCTCCCGTTTTTATATGGATATTTCGGCGGGAACCCAAACTATTTTTATGAATGCTTATTGGATAATTAGGTCAGCTAAAATCCAGCCCACATTCTTTCATTGGCTGACCCGGATATCCAGGATTTCGTATTTCGCAATGCATTGCCGCTAATTTCAACTATTGTATAATTTTGATTATGAAACTTCTTCTAATCGCGATTCCCGCGCTACGACGTGCTTTGTTGAAAAACTAACTTTACAGGGGCGCTAAAATAGAACTCTCACAAAGTTGTTCTTAAAATTAAGATTTATTCTGAGCTAATACTATTAAGATATCATTTAATATTAATTTAAATATTAATTTAGAATCTTGCTTATTTTATCCTTTCATATCCCCCCCCCCTCCAAGCCGACGCTCCCCCATACTTGCCTGCAAGTATGTGGGAAGTCCCTCAGAAGTAGAAGATACTCCAGGAGAAAGTTAAACTTAAAATGGAAAATTTGACAAATTATAAAACTTAAGTTTTTGAAAAATTTATTTAAAATGGAAAATTTTATTTTAAAAATGGAAAATTTTATTTTTTAGAAAATTTCGTCTGAAATATTTTGTTATGGAATCATTTTTAAGTAGGAGTTATGGCCTTTCCCTTTATTTATAAAAAAATTAATTTTTCTTTTTTAAATTATTTACTTGTATGTTGGACTGGTCAACGTGCTCGCCTGATACATATAATGGTATTTACAGCACTTGTTTACAAACATAAGAAAAGTTTAATATAATATATGAAAACGTATGACATACTGTATGAAAAAAAAAAAAAATTATAATATAACATGTTTACCGGCATAACATTTTTGACAAGATATCTTTCTTATGTACAAACTAGTTTGTTGAGGAAAGTCTTTAAAATGTAAAGTTTCTTTTGGCCAATAAAGTTTTTAAATGTCTTGAATAATAACGTTGATCGTTGACAATAGATAATTGTTGTAAAAAGTCTGATCTTGGTTATTGAGTCCATATAGAATATATAACAATAATTATAACACTGTAATTTTAACAGTACATTGTAAAAAATGTTTTGTAACTTGTAAACAAACTTTTCTTTTCACAAAATCTGTGTTTTTCTTTGTGTATCTTTTTAATAATGCAAAGATATTTTAATCAAACATAAAGTATATGAAAAACAATTATATCATAGTACATTTTTCACAATTTCTAGAAATTTTATTTACATACTAACACCAATAATTTTTTCATAAATATAACATTTAACAGACACATAAAACTATTTAATAAATACAATAGTGTTTAATACACTCTAATAATACTACTACTAATATTAAGAATACCAGTACTACTAGGTCTTTTCTTTTTACAAACTATTTACATAAAACCAACTTAATCACTTTATTTAGTAATTAATTGCTTAAAATACCACATTGGCACCAACATAGAGCTTGGTCAGCCATTGGCAAGCCAAAAAAAAAAAAAAAAAAAAAATTGTTTTTGTGGGTAACTTGACCCCTGAACTTGTGAGAAGCCAAGACTTTCCAAAAAGGTGAGTTGGGATAAAGGTGGTAATTGGTGAATTTTTACAGAGGACAAAAACAAATCATTTTTCCCGCACTCTCTGATCACTTTATAGTGGTGAAGATCAGAAGATCACGAGAATGATAAATAAATAAAAAAAAATACTTGGGGCATGGAGTTGATCCCTAACTAAAATTATTCATGACTTAATTTGAATTTTTGTGGGTTATTATAGTATCTTAACTTAGATGAATGAACAATTTCTGACTTTCTTTAAAAATGGGGACTGGATTTGTCTATTTCAAAATTAACTTCAGATATTTGTTTTAAGATTGTATAAGGGCCTGAATAAGGTGGACTTAACTTACGTGTGTTGGGGTATTGGAATTCTTCATAAATAATTTCATCACCAACTTTAAATTTAACAGGGAGAAATCGAGCATCAAATCGGATTTTGTTTTTTTTATGATATTGTATTGTTTTTTCTTTTGCTATTTTTCTAGCTTCATCAACTGAAGGATAGTAACTATTGTTTACTAATAATGGTTCATATGGTAATTCTCCTAATAATAAATAACTAGGTGGGAATTGAGTTACAGAGTGAGGTGTTAAGTTATATTGATTTAAAACTTCATCAATTAATTTAGTCCAGGGAATTTTATTTGAAGAAGAGTTAACCTTACATTTTAGACGCGTAACAATAGTCTGATTGAGGCGCTCGACTTTCCCGTTGCATTCGGGATGATGGCTACTTGTTAACAAATGTTTTGTATCATAATTTCGAAGGAATTTTTTGAAACGGGATGCCGTGAATGCTGCATTCCTATCTGTTAACAATTTTTTAGGTACTTGAATTTGAAAAAGTTGTTTTAAAAAGTTTGTATAAGTTTCAGTGGTAACGCTTTTTGATGGAAATCCCCACACATAACGGGTTGCATGGTCCACGACCAAATGCAAATATTTTTTTGTAGAATTATAGTAGTTAAACCCACCAACAGTGTCCAAAGACAAACATTCAAAAGGTTTATCTGTTGGCGGTACTTCCTGTAATGAACCAAACCGTTTTTGTCTACATTTTTTATTTATTTGACAGGTATGACAATGTTTTACAAAATTTTCAATATCTTTATTAATATTAGGCCAATAATACTGTGGTGTAATTAAATTTATCATTTTATAAATTCCTGGGTGTCCAAATTGAGTGTGGGTTTTCTGTAGGAGGCGTAATCTTAATGACATCGGGACTATTATCTTATACAAACCTTTCTTTTTAATGACAATTAAATCTTCAATTTCAAGAATTTTCTTAATGTTAATACCTATGTTTTCTTTTTTTCTGGTTTTCTTTAATTTCATTTAAATCTAGGAGGTGTACATGGTGTGACACATTTTCCAAAACAGGCAATCTAGATAGCATATCAGCTTCAATATTTGTTGATCCTTTTTGATATTTAATTTCATAGTCAAACATACTAAGTTTAAGGGACCAGCGGAATAATCTTCCTCTTAAATTTTTAACATTTTTTAACCAAGTGAGAGACGCATGATCCGTATGTATGACAAACTTTTGACCGTGTAAATAATGATAAAAGGTATCTAAGGCATCAATAATTGCTAAACATTCTAATTCCGTAATTGCATATTTTTTTTCATAATCTCGTAAATTTCTTGAACGATATGCCACTGGGTGTAAAGTACCATTCACATCTGCCTGTTTAACAACACATCCCACACCAAGACTCGAGGCGTCAACAAATAACTTACAGGGAGTTCTGGGATCATAAAGTCTTAAAATAGGTTTACTTATGAGAGCATTTTTTAATTTTTGGAAGGATTTTTCACATTTCTGGTCCCAAACATAGGGGACATTTTTCTTTAATAAATTATTTAAAGGAGCTCTTGTTTCGGCATATTTTGGAATAAATCTAGCATAAACGTTAACTGATCCCAAAACTCTCTGCAATTCCTTGACATTTTTTGGTGGTTTCAAATTTTTTATTACTTCAATGTTTGGATTATCAGGGGTAATTAGGCCATTAGTTATTTCGTATCCTAAAAAGTTAATTTTTGTTTTGACAAAATTGCATTTTGATAGTTTTAATTTTAAGTTTTCTTTAACACATATATCAAAAAGTTGCTGTAGGTGTTGGAAGAGTTCATCTTCTGACTGTGAAAATACAATTATATCATCAAAATAATTACAGGCAAAGTCTATTTTGTATTTATTTAGAATCCTTCTAATGGTTCGATTGAAGATAGCAGGGGCATTTTTAAGCCCAAAGGGAAGGTATTTCCACTCATATAATCCGAAAGTTGTAGCAAAAGCCAATTTTTCAGTATCTTTTGGGTGGATAGGAATGTGCCAATATCCACTTGCCAAGTCAAGAGTGGAAAAAATTTTTGCTTTGGCTAGTTTATCTAACAAAGTATCTATTCTGGGAAGTGGTTCAGCATCTGTTTTAGTGATCGAATTGAGTTTACGGAAGTCAATACATAATCGCGTCTTTTTGCCTTCTTCCCGTTTATACACCAAAGTTACAGGTGCGGAATAAGGCGAACAACTTTCTTTTATAATACCGGCCTGTAATAAATTTTGAACTTGGGTTTTAATTTCTTCTTCTTCCTTAGGGGAAGTTCTATATGCTCTGAGAGAAATAGGTAAATCTGAAGTTAAACGAATCCTTTGTGGTTCCATATGAATTCTTCCAACATCATATTTAGATTTTGCAAAAATTTGGACATATTTTGATAATAAAGTAGGAAGTTTTCCTTTTCTAGCAGACTGAGGATTTACGTGGTTCTCAGTGGCTTGAGTGTACTTGAACTCCCTTACTCTATTGTTTGTTGGAATATTAAAATTTTTCTTTTGACTATTGGTGTTTTCACTTTCAGAAGTTATATGTAAAGTTTGTGTACATTTAGATATATTTTTTAACAATGGAAGAATGGTATTATTTTGTTTTACCAGCTTTTTAGCACAATCAATAGTCAATTGAAACAGACAACAATGTGATAAGCTAAGGAGAGCATAAGGTAAGTTATTATCTAATATAAACATTTCTATATTTTTTGTAATATTACCAATTTGTAAATTAAAGTAACATTTTTCTCGAATTGTCAACATCCCCTGTGTTTGAATGACGTGTAATGGTGAGACCTTTTTTGTTTGAAGTTTAAATTTATGGACAAAATGTTGAGGAATAATGCTTAAGCTGCTGCCCGTATCGAAGATTAAAGGAATGGTAGAGTACGATTCTGGATGTTTAACACCTTGATTAGTTTGCTTGTTTTTTCTTTGGATATCCTTGTATATAATGCGACCGGTCGCGGCAAACTGTCAATAGGTGTTATTTGTTCCTTCTGTTGTATTATCTAACACTGTTGACTCTTCTGTGACATGAGTTGGATTTTCTCGTTTGAAAGGGCATTCACTATGCCAATGAAAAGCATTAGGAATGTTGCGTTTTGAACAATGCTTACATGGGAGAGGAGGCAAAGTGCCTTGAAAGTGAATGTGTGTATTTGGGTTTGAAAAATGGGGTCTAGGCCCCCTTAGATTGGTTCGAGTATTGTTTGTGAAATTTGGTCTGTTTTGATTAGGGTATCCCATATGTGGTCTCTGCACATGAGGAAACCGGTAACTCCAGGGTTGTGGTCGGGGAGCATATTGAACTGGGTTTCTATTTTCCCTGTCTTGTGGATAGGTGAACCTTTGAAATTGACCTGGCAACTTGTTTGGAAGGGGATCAGCAGATTTTTCAGATATCTGCAGTTTATTTAATTTGTGGACAAGATCCCTCCATTCGTTTAATGTTTTTGGCGCATTAGCCACAACAAGTTGTCTTAAAGTCAGTGGCAATCCGTCTGTTAATCCTTCCATGAGAAACTTGGGCTCTAAGCCTAGTGCTCGCCCTACTGGGAGTTTTTTCTGATAATACTCCATGACATTTTCACCTGCCTTAAAGCAAATGCTCGAGAAATCTGTTAAAGATGTTTCACCTGGTGTCGTGAATTCCTCTGTAAAAATTTCAACCAATTCCTCCCAATGAAGCATGTTTAAACTGTTGTTTATATACACTGTGAGAGCTTTACCCTTCAAAAATCTTTGTATATTACGGACTCGCCAAACCTCATCTTTTCCATTCTCCTCACACCAGGCTTGAAAATACATTAGCCAGGACGTCCACATCATGCCGTTTTCAGGGCAAAAAGCAATGAGGACATCGTCCTCTCTTACAGTGGGAGATTTATTTATATTTAAAGATTTCTTTACATCATTGGCACTACTCATTGCCTTTACTAGTGTGTTTGGGGAGGGCAGTTTACTCACATTAAGTAGGTTATTTTCTAAATTGGTATCCACAAGTAAATTTTCCTCTGTACCCTTAGGGGGTGTCAATAAACATGTTGAGGTGTCACTTTCGGACATATTTAACTTTATTCACAATTCAAAATTTTTGAGAAATTTTTTTTTTTTTTTTGAAACAGGTAATTTATTTAATTTTGCTAATCAAGTTCGGTATTTATTAATTATCACAGCTTTACCAAAGTATTCAATAAATTAAATATCACAATCAATATAAATAGTCTATTTTATTATTTTTTTTTTTTTATCACAGTTATTATATCACCTAAATAAATCCAAATAATAAATAAACATAAAATAAACAAATAAATCAAATTTATTGACGTTCAAAATAAATATTTCTGAAAGTGCTTTGTCTAAATTCATCTAATAAATCCTACTAATAAATAAATATAAACAACATATAACAAATAAATAAATCAAATTTATTGACGTTCAACATAAATACTTCTGGCTATTCTTTGTCTATAGTAATACATAGCACACAACAAAATTCTTATTTCTGAAAACAATGAATCAAATTTTTCAACAAAAAAAAATTTAATTTTTTATATAAATATTTATGAAAATTTTATTTTTAAATCTCTTAACATAAAATATAATAACCAATTAAGAATTTATTTTATTTCTTTATCTTCTTTTCTTTTATTATTATTATTAATTAATTAATTATTATTATTTTTTTTTTTTAATCAAATTTCAAAAATTTTAGTTTTCTATATAAGTATTTATGAAAATCTCTAAATTTAACATATGAAATATAATACTTTTGCAAACTTAATAAAAATCTGGTATATTATTATTATTTTAAATCTATTATTAAGCTTAAAACATTTTCAATTCAAATCATAAAATATATCGCGAAAATAAACGATGTCAAACATTATCACAATTCATTTTTATTAACAAATTAAGATAAATATAAAGTCATTAAAAATCATCCTTCCTAAATATAAATGAAATGAAATCACTCACCCCTTTTGTTGATTTATACTGAGATGAAAACACAATAATAAATTATAAAAAATAAAAATAAAAAACCTATTTTTATTTCCTGTGGAGCAAGAGAATTTTATTCTAAACATCGGTGCTAACACATAAGGCCATCTGTTTGTTACATCCAGCACTTGAAACACGGCACTTAAGAGAGCAATCGAAACAGCTTGGATCAAAACTGGCGTAAGTCACACGTCTTGTTTATCTTTTACCGGCATTTCAAAACGTAATCGGAAAACATTTGAAGCAAAGTGATGTAAGTTAAGATCGAAACAGCTTGGATCAAAACTGGCGTAAGTCACACGCATTTCAGAACGTAATCGGAAACATTTGAAGCAAAGTGATGTAAGTTAAGTGTTTCCTTCTTTTTCCTAAAGGCACTGTCTGGCATCTTTCACACAAAACTGGTATAAGTCAGTATTTTTTCTTTCTAATAGCATTTCAGTACAGATGATGTTAGTAATGTTGCTTGCTTTTTAAGGGCACTGTTTCTTTCTGACATCGTAAAGCTTGATTTAGAAAAGTCCGGTCTGTTTTTGCAACTTTCCGGCTGGTTTTGGAAAAAACTTCCCGGTTAGTTTGGAAAAAATTCCGGTCCCAGGAGGACATTATTGCAAAATATTGCAGTTCCATTCAAATAATTAAAACTAATATATGGTACTGACCACAACTTATTTCATGCTGACTTGTTGGCTTTCCTTTACAGGTAGACTATCCTGACCGGCTCCTTGTAATATATCTCCTTTTTTGTATGATGATGAATTCCAGTCACTCCATATTAAGAGAGGTTCACTCAAAGAAATACTCCACAATTGATGATGCAGTCGTTTATTTGAAGACAGTCATATTACACTTTATTAACAGTCACATCATTTTGAGCACGCTGTACAGATCCGTAGCCGAGATCGTTCCATTAACGGCGGAACCGCTAATCAATCCCCTCCTGGGACCGTTAAACTAAACTTGTTATTGACGTAGACTATTTAATCAAAAGATTCCATGGAAAAAAGACCCCGATTTTCGGGTGCTCCCATTTTTATATGGATATTTCGGCGGGAACCCAAACTATTTTTATGAATGCTTATTAGATAATTAGGTCAGCTAAAATCCAGCCCACATTCTTTCATTGGCTGACCCGGATATCCAGGATTTCGTATTTCGCAATGCATTGCCGCTAATTTCAACTATTGCATAATTTTGATTATGAAACTTCTTCTAATCGCGATTCCCGCGCTACGACGTGCTTTGCTGAAAAACTAACTTTACAGGGGCGCTAAAATAGAACTCTCACAAAGTTGTTCTTAAAATTAAGATTTATTCTGAGCTAATACTATTAAGATATCATTTAATATTAATTTAAATATTAATTTAGAATCTTGCTTATTTTATCCTTTCATATATGTACAGTAAAACTTCCCGCGAACTACTATTCTTCGTTCCGCAAAATTTTGGTCGTAAAGAGAGGTGGTCGCTCAAAGAAATGTCAACATGAGACATTGAGTAGATGGGATAACAAATCGGTGCCTTTAAAATCTGTCGTTGAAGGAGGGGGTCGCTTAACAGGGGTGGTTTCCCATAGAAGTTTTACTGTATATGCATGCAGATCATTAGTCTTAACGGAAAATATAAACAAACTTGTTTGTAATTTTAAATACAATTTACTTGTAATTCATTTCATACGTTGAGTTGAGTTGTATGGATTAAGACCGATTGACTGCTCCATTCATACATTAAAGCAATGAAGTGTTGTTGGCATAGTTTATCAGTCTACACTCGAAGAAAGTTTAGTAAAATTCAGAGTCTTTAACGTTCATTATGCAGCCAGTTTCTTTTTTCGTTAAACATATTTCTCCAATACTTGTACTTGTAATAAAATGCTGTAATATTCAGAGAGTTGGACGTTCAATTATACCGAGTGCTAAACGTTTATTAAAGGGTCACTTTTCTTCTTCGTGACAAAAATCATGACAATTTTATGGATATAACTCTATCCTTAGGGCCAGTGACTGGAATATTTTTTGTCAGTCTCTCACCATAAACTAGCAGTGAAATTTCTTAGAATGCATACAGAAGTAATTCAGATAAGCTATAAATGATTAATAGAACTTTTTAACAGAAATTTTATTTTTCAAGTTAAATAAAAAGTATCTTGTGGCTAATAGATTCTATCAAATAGTAATATAAACAGAGAAAAGGGAAAATTAAATACAGAAAGACAGAAATAAATAAAAATCATTTTCCGAAGTTACGAAAAGATGCAAGCAAATAATTTAAAAAATATATCACGCTGAGAAAAAAAAATTAAAACATGCTTCAAACGCTAAATAAAATTGATAGACACGGACGCAAAGAAAAAGAGAAGATAACGGTTATCAGACAATCTTTTCAAGAAAATTGAACATCGATTTATAGTTTTTTATATACATTTAATTATTCCTTTGGTTCAAGATATATCATTCGTTCCTTTTACTGTCGCATATTTCTCAGGTTCATATTGGGTTTATTCAATAAATAGTTGCATCTTCATTTTTGAAATGGTACAGCCAATAAAAAAAATATATATATTTTTAATAGTTTGAATAAAAATATGTTTATTATAAGATATACACTTTTTTTTCCATAATTTGAAATTAAACATTTACAAAGCACAAATGGTACATGTTATTTTTATAAAGTATGAGGAAGTATACAAACATTTATAAGCTCTATTTTTTTTTTTTTTTTTTTTTTTTTTTTTTGTTAAAAGTAGTTAATATAATAGACGACATAATAGAAAAGAAATTACATTTTTGCGCTTGGTATTAATGGATTATCATACACTACCATATATATACGAGGGGAGGCTGAAAAGTTCCTGACTTTCCCGAGAAAGAAAAGAGTCAAATTAAGTAAATCATATATTTATTGAACATAGTCTTCCGGGAGAGTGATACATTTTTTACTGCGTCGTTCTAACATTTTTAGACCATTAAAACAAAATGTATTTGGTTGTTTCTGGAACCAGATGTCAGCAGCCTCATGTCTTCCAAACGTTGCTTCTTCAAGTGTTCTTCAAATTAAGAAACTAAAAATAATAAGAATAATAATATGAAAAATACGAAGGTCAAGTGTATAGAGAGGATGGTGAACCATTTGGAAACCCAGGGTGTTTAAATTAGCTTGAAGTGTACGCCGGTGCATTGCCAGGCAAAAATTGGATTCCTCCTTTGGTCAACTTTCGCCGGCATTTCTTCTTATTTATTTCTTTTAGTTGGTCCAGAAGTTTAGCAGAATACCATCTAGTTATACTGGAGCCCTGAGATAAGACGTCCTAAAGCAAAATACCACCTTTGTCTCAGAGAACAGACACCATGACTATTTTGGCCGATTTCTGTGTGTGGTACTTCTTGGGACGCGGAAAACCCTGCGGCATTATCCTTTTGATTGTTCTTATATTTCAAGGATCATAAATGTGCAGCCATGTTTCGTCTACTAACACTAAACTAGGCAGAAAGTAACACGAAGTTTCAAAATGAGCCAAATGACTATGGATGTTTTAACTCGTTTCTTTTTCTGATCATTGTTCAAACATTTCGGTACAAATAAAAAACCTGCAAAGATCCGAATGACTTGATATTTCAACAGTTACATGTAAAGACATATAGCTTTCATTTGCCATCAAATTTATTCTTATATTTCAACTCCAAATAGACAAAGCTAGGAACTTTACAGACTCCCCTCATATATATATATGTACAATAGAAAATGTCTGCACCACTAATAAATATATAGCAATTTGTATTATGTCAGAACCCTTAAAACTTTAAATGAAATATATTGCATAAACATATTGGCGGAAGAGTCTTTGAAGAAATGTGCGTATATTCAAACCGATTAGTAAAAAACGTAAAAATATTATTTTTCCTATTATTTTGCCTATTATATTTCTATTATATTAACTACTTTTAATAACAAAATAGTATTATGCACAGTAACCTCATATAAGTTTTTATTCTTCCTAATAGTTTACGAAAATAATCCGCAATATTGTGTTCGCCGCATGTAAGTACGGTATATCTTATATATTTACAATTTCTGAATTTAAGATTTATTCCATTATTATAGAGATAAACAAAATACGAGTACCACCATCAAACTTCAATTTCAAATTTTAAAAAAATCAGGCTCTATTTCTTTGTAAAACCCAAGAAGAGTTTTTTTTTTTTTTTTTTTTTTTTTTTTTTGTCATGTAAAAATGAATACAAACATTAATTTTTATTGTAGAACTATTCATTAAAAATGTTTAATAACTGAAGTATTCTAAGATAATTTTAAATACGAATCACATTTTCTACATATTTTGTGCATACTTTAATGGTACATTTAAATTGTCCTACTTGTACTTTCTGAACATACATATGTAAGAAAGTATTGTATTCATGTCAAAAATGTAACTTTGAGGTTTTGATGTTTCTATACATTTTGAGGCCCACTGAGTTCGTTTTCACTATTTTTGCGATATATATGTGTGTGAGTGAACATGATAGTATCCGAACGCTGTGTTCGACTGAGCTTAAAGTTGATACGTATGTATTAAGTCACCATAGTACGAACCATATTGATTTTCGTGAATCTAGCACTAATAGTTTTTTTTTACAGGGATACAAAGAAATATTCTTTATTATTATGGCATATAGGAATAAATTAATAAAAGTGCGATAGCGTCTAAACGTCTTATTAAATTAAGCAAAAAATATATATACACGTATTATATGTCACATCTGCACGAATTGTATAGGTTTTGGTAAAACTAGCACTTATAATATTTTACAGGAACACAACAAAAACGTCTATATCAGTGTGACCTATGGGGTGAAATTATTTAAAGTGCGATAGCATCTAAATGCTTTATCCGTTTGAACTGAAAATTTATATAAATTTTATACGTCACCATCACTCAAACTGTATAGATTTTGGTGACTATAGCACTTACAGAGTTTTACAGAGACACAAAGAAAAATCCTTTATCATTATGGCCTATAGTCCCAAATTATTTAAAATGCGATAGCGACTAAACACCTTATTCAAACGAACTGAAAATTTATATATATGTTATAGTTAACCATCTCAAAAACTTTATGAACTTTATAGAATCTATCACTTATGTTTCTTTTAACAGGGACACAATTCTAATTTCTTTATCATTGTGGCATGTTATATACAGCGTCTAATTGCAATGGTGCTGAAAATTTATATAAATATTATAAGTTACTGTTGCACTAATTGTATGCATTTTGGTGAATCTAGAATTTGTAGATTTTTACAGGAACACAACGAAAAATTCTTTACCGTTACGATTTATGAGTTCAAAGTATAATAGCCTTATGGCAAAATGGGCTCAATGTACAACAGCGTTAAATTAAGCATTGTACTATATGGATAAAAATACTCAAACACCCTATTATGATTTTCTTGTCTTTTGTTTATTTAATAACTCCTCTTACTTATAATAAAAGTACCTTTTATGATGCTCTGTTAATCGCTATAGATCTTTCGGGGCGATCCGCTTGTTTGAAACTGGTCTCTCATCATGCTTCTTTCTCTCAGTCCCGCTTTTCATAATTTGGCGCCACACTCCGTCCAAATCGGCGCGCGACTCATGCCTGTTACATGCAGAAATGTCTCTCATTATCTCTATTGTCTCGCGGTAAAAAGCGTAGTCTGGGTTATTGTAATTAGCTAGTTTTTTTGTTTCATTAAATATAATATTTATTTTATTTTCCTTATTGACTTTAGTAAGGGCTGTAGTTGTTTTATCATATTTGATATCATTTTGATGCTCTTTAATTCTGGTTAATATTTTCCTTTTGGTTACTCCGATGTAATTTCCCTTCTTTTCATCTGTATATTTGAAAGGTATTTGGTAAATTCCGGCTGTTTCAAGAGGGGGGGTTATGTCTTTATCGTTTCGAATTAATTGGTATATATTAGGGTTTGGTTTTATAGGTATATTTATGTTGTGTTTTTTGGCTATATTTTTAATTTTGGTTGAAATTCCTTGATCGTATGGTATGGAATAAGTAAAATTTGGGGTGGTTTTTTGATAGTTTGGGATATTATTGAGTTTTTTTATTCTTTTCCTGTATAATTTATTCACTAAATTTTTGCTATAGCCTGCTTTAAAAGCTGTATTTTTGATGTGGTTTATTTCCTCTTTTAGATCGGCAGGGTCATTACAGATTAAAATTGCGCGATTTATATAGGCTTGTATTGCGTTAATTTTATAAGTATAAGGGGTTTTACTATGGTTGTTAATTATTTCTTCATTTGCAGTTGGTTTTCTGTAGACTGTGGTATTAATATTATTTTGATGATGTTTTATTTTTACGTCAAGGTAGTTGATTTCGTTATTAATTTCGGTTTCACATGTAAATTTTATATTATGGTCAATTTTATTTAAGATTTCCAAGATTTCATCACTGCTTTCGTTTTCATCAATGATCGCAAACACGTCATCGACATAGCGGACCCAAAAGATTAATTTATCTTTTAAAATTTTAAATATGTTTTCTTCTAAGATTCTTAATTTATGCTCGGCAATTAGTCCTGAAACGGGGGACCCCATTGGGACCCCTTTATTTTGTTTGTAAATTTTCCCGTTAAACTTAAAGAAACTTTCGTTTAAAATTAGGTTACTGGTAGCTATTAGAGTGTTTGCCGTTTCTTGGTCGTATTTTTCTTTGATTAAGTTATTTATGGTATCGGATATTTCTTTGACATTTATTGAGGGGTATAAATTAATTATATCGAAACTTACGAAATTATAATTATTTTTAAAATCAAGCTCCCTAATTCTCTTAATGAAATCTTCGGTAGAAACTAAACTATTATTAGTGGGGGGTAGTAGTTCGCGGTAAATTTTAACCATATATTTTTCTAAATCATATGTAGGGCCTTCGCGTTTATTAACAATTGGTCGAAATTTTGGGGGGTCCTTATGATCTTTGTATCTACCAAACAGGCGGGGAGTGTTGGGAGCGTGGTTTTTTATATATGGTGAGTGATTATTGGGCCATTTGCCCTTTTTTATCAGTTCGTGCGTCTTTTCTATTAATTTTTTATTCGGATCTTTTTTTATTGTGGTTGTGCCTATTTCTTGAATAGCTTCTGTCATCATTTTAACGTAGTCTTCTCTATTTAAAATTGTGATTTTTCTTGTTTTGTCTGTTAATGTACATGTTATGTCCTCATTTTTCTTAAGATTTCTAAGGGTTTTCATATCGGCTTTATTAATATTCTGATTATTCAAAGTTTTTCCTATTTCTTTTTGAGCTACATTTCTAATTTGGCTTTTTGCTTGTTCAGGGGCTTTTTTGATGGCTGTTTCTATTTTTGCAATGCTATCACCTAAATTAATTGGTTGTTCTAGGATGTATTTTGGGCCAAGTTTTAATAATGCATCTTCATGACTATTTATTTTATGGTTTGACATGTTTATATATTGATGTTCATTAATTTTCTTTAAATTGGGATTTTTTGTATTAATCCAGAATTTTAATTTTTTATTGTGCATTTTACAAATTTTATTCCGCTCGATGTCATTAAATATTGATATTTTACTTTTTATTATTTCAAAATCCTTAGTTTCGTTAGTTTCTCTGACTTGTTTTTCTATTTCATTAGCGATTTTACGATATTTGTATAAGTTCGATTTTTGTTTTCTTAGGGCCGCGTTTAATATTTTCTTTTCAAAGAAATTTACTTGTTTCGGGAAGTTTTTAACGAGGACTCTATTTTTAATTCTGAACGATTTGGGCGTGATTTTAAATTCTTTACAATCGTTTAAAAAATTTATATGTTCTTCGCATTTTACAATTTTTTTGTTGATATTTTTCCATTTTGAATATAAGTCCTTTTTGTTCATTTTGAAACAGGGGAACGAAAAAAAAAAAAAAAAAAAAAAAAAATGGTTTAAATAGAAAAAACCTACCACTAAACGGGAGGGAAACAGGATAAAATAAACACTAGCTTTAGAAAAAGGGGGGAAAGTACCAATTTTATATTCACACTAAACAATTATGTTATGCGCGATCTGTAAAATTAACCCGGTGCGTTCTATAAAAAACATGAGAAAAAAAAAATATATATATATATATATATATACATATACATATATTTAATTACATTCACGTAAAATTTATTTTTGTAAACGGCACGAGTCGCAAAAAAAGGCAGGAGAAAAAACCAAAGAAAGATGTCGGCACTAGTCTTCTATAAAGAAAACGATGTTTAACTTATTCACAGTCTGTTGAAAAACTTCTCAAGACCTCGGATGATTCCAGTTCACAACTCCGACAGTAAACACCACCCAAAAAACGATAAAAAAGTTAAGGTATACGACATTTAAACTATTTAAAATTTAAATTCTTAAAAACAGACCAACTTGAATTAATTAATTATAATAAAAGTTCCTTTTATGATGCTCTGTTAATCGCTATAGATCTTTCGGGGCGATCCGCCCCTTCTTCAATAGCTACATGGCTGTTGTCTTTTGTTGAAACTGGTCTCTCATCATGCTTCTTTCTCTCAGTCCCGCTTTTCATAATTTGGCGCCACACTCCGTCCAAATCGGCGCGCGACTCGTGCCCGTTACATGCAGAAATGTCTCTCATTATCTCTATTGTCTCGCGGTAAAAAGCGTAGTCTGGGTTATTGTAATTAGCTAGTCGGAGTTGTGAACTGGAATCATCCGAGGTCTTGAGAAGTTTTTCAACAGACTGTGAATAAGTTAAACATCGTTTTCTTTATAGAAGACTAGTGCCGACATCTTTCTTTGGTTTTTTCTCCTGCCTTTTTTTGCGACTCGTGCAGTTTACAAAAATAAATTTTACGTGAATGTAATTAAATATATGTATATGTATATATATATATATATATATATTTTTTTTTTTTTCTCATGTTTTTTATAGAACGCACCGGGTTAATTTTACAGATCGCGCATAACATAATTGTTTAGTGTGAATATAAAATTGGTACTTTCCCCCCTTTTTCTAAAGCTAGTGTTTATTTTATCCTGTTTCCCTCCCGTTTAGTGGGTAGGTTTTTTCTATTTAAACCATTTTTTTTTTTTTTTTTTTTTTTTTTCGTTCCCCTGTTTCAAAATGAACAAAAAGGACTTATATTCAAAATGGAAAAATATCAACAAAAAAATTGTAAAATGCGAAGAACATATAAATTTTTTAAACGATTGTAAAGAATTTAAAATCACGCCCAAATCGTTCAGAATTAAAAATAGAGTCCTCGTTAAAAACTTCCCGAAACAAGTAAATTTCTTTGAAAAGAAAATATTAAACGCGGCCCTAAGAAAACAAAAATCGAACTTATACAAATATCGTAAAATCGCTAATGAAATAGAAAAACAAGTCAGAGAAACTAACGAAACTAAGGATTTTGAAATAATAAAAAGTAAAATATCAATATTTAATGACATCGAGCGGAATAAAATTTGTAAAATGCACAATAAAAAATTAAAATTCTGGATTAATAGAAAAAATCCCAATTTACAGAAAATTAATGAACATCAATATTTAAACATGTCAAACCATAAAATAAATAGTCATGAAGATGCATTATTAAAACTTGGCCCAAAATACATCCTAGAACAACCAATTAATTTAGGTGATAGCATTGCAAAAATAGAAACAGCCATCAAAAAAGCCCCTGAACAAGCAAAAAGCCAAATTAGAAATGTAGCTCAAAAAGAAATAGGAAAAACTTTGAATAATCAGAATATTAATAAAGCCGATATGAAAACCCTTAGAAATCTTAAGAAAAATGAGGACATAACATGTACATTAACAGACAAAACAAGAAAAATCACAATTTTAAATAGAGAAGACTACGTTAAAATGATGACAGAAGCTATTCAAGAAATAGGCACAACCACAATAAAAAAAGATCCGAATAAGAAATTAATAGAAAAGACGCACGAACTGATAAAAAAGGGCAAATGGCCCAATAATCACTCACCATATATTAAAAACCACGCTCCCAACACTCCCCGCCTGTTTGGTAGATACAAAGATCATAAGGACCCCCCAAAATTTCGACCAATTGTTAATAAACGCGAAGGCCCTACATATGATTTAGAAAAATATATGGTTAAAATTTACCGCGAACTACTACCCCCCACTAATAATAGTTTAGTTTCTACCGAAGATTTCATTAAGAGAATTAGGGAGCTTGATTTTAAAAATAATTATAATTTCGTAAGTTTCGATATAATTAATTTATACCCCTCAATAAATGTCAAAGAAATATCCGATACCATAAATAACTTAATCAAAGAAAAATACGACCAAGAAACGGCAAACACTCTAATAGCTACCAGTAACCTAATTTTAAACGAAAGTTTCTTTAAGTTTAACGGGAAAATTTACAAACAAAATAAAGGGGTCCCAATGGGGTCCCCCGTTTCAGGACTAATTGCCGAGCATAAATTAAGAATTTTAGAAGAAAACATATTTAAAATTTTAAAAGATAAATTAATCTTTTGGGTCCGCTATGTCGATGACGTGTTTGCGATCATTGATGAAAACGAAAGCAGTGATGAAATCTTGGAAATCTTAAATAAAATTGACCATACTATAAAATTTACATGTGAAACCGAAATTAATAACGAAATCAACTACCTTGACGTAAAAATAAAACATCATCAAAATAATATTAATACCACAGTCTACAGAAAACCAACTGCAAATGAAGAAATAATTAACAACCATAGTAAAACCCCTTATACTTATAAAATTAACGCAATACAAGCCTATATAAATCGCGCAATTTTAATCTGTAATGACCCTGCCGATCTAAAAGAGGAAATATACCACATCAAAAATACAGCTTTTAAAGCAGGCTATAGCAAAAATTTAGTGAATAAATTATACAGGAAAAGAATAAAAAAACTCAATAATATCCCAAACTATCAAAAAACCACCCCAAATTTTACTTATTCCATACCATACGATCAAGGAATTTCAACCAAAATTAAAAATATAGCCAAAAAACACAACATAAATATACCTATAAAACCAAACCCTAATATATACCAATTAATTCGAAACGATAAAGACATAACCCCCCCTCTTGAAACAGCCGAAATTTACCAAATACCTTTCAAATATACAGATGAAAAGAAGGGAAATTACATCGGAGTAACCAAAAGGAAAATATTAACCAGAATTAAAGAGCATCAAAATGATATCAAATATGATAAAACAACTACAGCCCTTACTAAAGTCAATAAGGAAAATAAAATAAATATTATATTTAATGAAACAAAAAAACTAGCTAATTACAATAACCCAGACTACGCTTTTTACCGCGAGACAATAGAGATAATGAGAGACATTTCTGCATGTAACGGGCACGAGTCGCGCGCCGATTTGGACGGAGTGTGGCGCCAAATTATGAAAAGCGGGACTGAGAGAAAGAAGCATGATGAGAGACCAGTTTCAACAAAAGACAACAGCCATGTAGCTATTGAAGAAGGGGCGGATCGCCCCGAAAGATCTATAGCGATTAACAGAGCATCATAAAAGGTACTTTTATTATAATTAATTAATTCAAGTTTTCTGTTTTTAAGAATTTAAATTTTAAACTCCTCTTACTTTACTTTATCTACAAAACCGTTAGTTACTCAATGCTCGGAAAGTCGAGTGGAATCACTTCAGATTTTTTTCCCCCTTCTTCTTATGACGGAAATCTATTAAATTAAAATTTACATATATAGCTTTTTTTTTCATATGTATATTTATACACTAACATACACACACACACACACACACACACACATATATATACAGTAGCCGCCGCTTTATAAAATCACGTTTGTTTTCATCAAAATGATTTTATTAAGCGGCTGATTTTTATATCCGGCGAACCTTTCCTAACTCAATAAAAGAGTATTCATTATCTAAATATAGAAAGACATTCTTCGCCCTTTCATATATCTACTAGCCATCCGTAGAATTGAAGTTTTCGTTACTTATCAACCACGTAAAATTTTCAGCTTTTAAGGACAAAATTACGTAAAAAATGAAAATTTTCTTTCAAATGACATTTTTGTACCTATCTAGAAGTGCTGCGTTGATGACTTTTGCTTTTCATATTCATTTTCGCTTACGGTTTACTCTTCGTTTGCTACAATTTAAGCACTAATATCATCTTTATTCTTATGTTTACATGAAAAAAAATCTGGAGTGACTCCACTCGACTTTCCGAACATTGAGTAACTAACAGTTTTGTAGATAAAATAAAGAAAGAGGAGTCGCTAAACAAACAAAAAAGAGAAAACCATAACAGAGTGTTTGAGTATTTTTCTCCATATATCACACGAGGTTTTATTTAACGCTACTGAACTTTGAGCCCTTAGATCATAAGGATAAAGAATTTTTCGTTGTGTCTCTGTAAAAATCTATAAATGCTAGATTCACCAAAATGCTTATAGTTAGTGCAACAGTGATTTATAATATTCATACAAATTTTCAGCTCAATTGAATAAGGCGTTTAGATGCAATCGCTGGTCTCATAGGCCATAAAGATAAAGAATTTTTCTTTGTCTCCCTGTAAAAAAACTGTAAGTGCTAGATTCACCAAAATCTATACAGATTGAGTATCTGTGACCTATAATATGTGTATAAAGTTTTTGCTCAATTGAATAAGGCGTTTAGATGCTATCGCACTTTTAAAAATTTGGCAAAGAATTTTTCTTTGTGTCCCTGTAAAAAACTATAAGTGCTAGATTCTCCAAAATCTATACAGATTGATTATCTGTGACCTATAATATGTGTATAAAGTTTTTGCTCAATTGAATAAGGCGTTTAGATGCTATCGTACTTTTAAAAATTTGGCAAAGAATTTTTCTTCGTGTCCCTGTAAAAAAACTATAAGTGCTAGATTCTCCAAAATCTATACAGATTGAGTATCTGTGACCTATAATATGTGTATAAAGTTTTTGCTCAATTGAATAAGGCGTTTAGATGCTATCGCACTTTTAAAAATTTGGCAAAGAATTTTTCTTTGTGTCCCTGTAAAAAAACTATAAGTGCTAGATTCTCCAAAATCTATACAGATTGCGTATCTGGGACCTATAATATGTGTATAAAGTTTTTGCTCAATTGAATAAGGCGTTTAGATGCTATAGAACTTTTAAGATTTTGGTTCCTTGGCCATAATGATAAAGAATTTTTCTTTGTGTCCCTGTAAAAAAACTATAAGTGCTAGATTCACCAAAATCTATAGGGTTCGTACTATGGTGACTTACAATATACGTACCAACTTTCAGCTTATTCGAACAAAGCGTTTAGACGCTAGCGTGTTCACTCACAGACATACACACATACATACACACATACATACACACATACATACACACATACATACACACACACATACATACATCATCGTAAAAATAGTGAAAACGGACTCGTTGGACCTCGAAACGTATAGAAACATCAAAATCTCGAATTCGAATTTTTGACATGATTACAATACTTTCCTCACTATAGTGTTCGGAAAGTAAAAATTGAGAAATTTTAAGCTTGGAATGGCTTTGACTATACATTTGAAGAAAACGATCATACTTTATCGAAATTTTACGCTTTACCTTCAAAATAAAAGATTTCTGCTTGCATATCTTGCAGCTAAGTTCCTTTAAAATAAGAACTAGAAACTCTATTTGAATATCTAAAAACAGAAAAAAAATACTCATTGGCCAATCATTTGGCGAATTCATTCCTTGAATTCATAACTACAACAGCCGGTGGGGCGTGTTTTTTTTTTTTTTTTTTTTTTGGACAACGAGCAATTTTTAACAAAGAGCAATAATGTGATGGCTTGATATGTTGTTGTTTAGCTTACATACATGATCATTTTTGCTGTTGAAGAAATTTTCTTTTGAGTTTATTAACCGGCGATGCTGATTTTATTAAGCGACGGTTTCTATTGAGTTCATTCGGAACCCAGCAATTTGATCAGATTAAGCGGCTGATTTTATTAACCAGTGATTTTATAAAGCGGCGGGTACTGTATATATATTTAGGTAAGCCTTTTCAACATAACACTTTACCTTTATCTTAATTTTAAAGTGCAAATGATCATTTGCAAAGAAATTGAAAATAAATACTTTCCTGATACACCATAAATCCAAAGTTTAATTAGCAATAATTATTTCACTTCATTAAAAAAGTGATATTTCTATTAGCATCAATTAATATTTCGAAAACCGATAATGGGAATTGAACATTGCTATTTCTTCTTACACTAAAAATACATTTATCTTACATGGATTAAAAAAATAATAATAGTTAAAAATAAAAGGAAATAAATATTTTGAAATGAGCTAATTGCAGATAAGATGAAACCTTGAAAAACTTTTATTTACATTTTAATAACCTATTATTAGTGGCATTATTCTCTTAAGTAATCTAATTTAATGATATCGGTTAATTTAAAACTAACTATTAATTATTAAGATGATACTTTATTGACACAATTTTACTTTTACAAAATACTTTGATTCTTTTTAAAAGAAATTTTAAAAGCATAGAGATAATCGAATTAAATCTAAATACATTTTAGCGAATAGTGACGTTTAGAAATCGGTAGAAAGCTCATTAAAAATTATGATGTGAATTAATATTTTCAAAAGATACTTTGTTTTCATTTTTTCTCTTGTTCTATGCGGATCAAAGATAATAATTGCTTTATGAGAGAACGCCAACTAAATTAAAAAAATATAGGGTAGGTACTCCAGTGATTGACTTGCTCCAGTAATTGACATCTATCCCGAAATTATTAATAAGTAAGAAAAATAATAAAAGAACATGTTTTACTTATAAGAATTTTAACATTGTATGTCAAATACTGAAACATAGGGTGCCAATAACTGGTAAAATGACAAACTGGCAGCGTCAATTACTGGAACATTGAGAGGCTGTAAAATAAAAATTCTTTAAAAAAAAAAAAAAAAAATCAAATGCTTATATTTTAACATATATCTGGTTCTAAAAGGTCTTTCATGCCATACATCTGTACTGATAAGTATAAAGGATTTAAGTCTATATTCTTGATTTTTCAGGAGACGAAAAATAAAGTTAAACTAACTAAAAACTAATCAGAAAAATCGATTAGGAAAAAGGGATAAGGTTGATTTATACACTTTATACCATTCAGTGATTGTCAATCTTCATTTAATAAAGGGAAAAAATTGAATTAAATATTTTATACTAAAGATTAATGCTGAATTTCTAACTTGAATCTTTTTTTTACCAATGGATTTTCTAAAAGACTAAATGACATGGATTTAAATCCTTTATACCAATCGATAGAGAATTTGTTTCTGAGTCTGACTATGTACTTAACTCAAAATCGACATTTTTGGACTTAATCCTTTATACTTATCAGTACAGATATAATAACTTAAAATTTCTAAAACTAGTTTTGGATGGCTAAAATTTTAAAAACGTCAAAAATTGCTATAAAAGTGTCAATCATCGGAGCACTTACCCTACACAAATGTGGAAACTTAAATATTCATTAGTACTCCACATTTGCCGATTTTCTAATTAATATTCCTTAAAATTGTTAGCATTCATCCCTTTTTCCCAGTACTATTTTTTTAAAGTAATTTTCTCCAAATTCAATTACGATTTAATAAGAAGAGAAATACTCTCTAAAAAATTGGTGTAAAAAAAAAGCAACAATTTTACTGTATAACTATCAAAATGTTGGCAGGTGTAGGCTGTAATTTATTTAAATTATCTTGTATTGGATCGTATTTAATATTACAGACATTCAATACTGCATTTTTTTACACTGAATACTGATTATATCCTTACTGAAAGTATAAAAAAATTCAATGCAAAACATAGTTGAAATTTATATAATATAATTGAAAATATAATAAAATTCTATGTAAAACATAGTCAAAATATGTATAACATAATTGAAAATATGATTGCACCAGATACATTTATAGATTTTAATGCATCTAACTTATTTTGTGTGTTTCTTTAAACAAAGAATTAAATCGCAATAATTATATTCGTAGTAGCCTATTATTAATCGTTAACCTATTATATTCCGTATTAACCTATTATTATTATTCATTATATTAGCCTACATTTATTGTTACAATGTGGATTATGGTGTGATTAATCCTAGTAATATTTTTTTTTTATTTTATCGTTATATTTTATGTATTATAGGTCTATAGGCATGCATTTTGAAAGATAGGTAGATTTTCTTGTAGGTTTAGTACATTCAAACTATTTTCTCTGCGATAATAATTGTACTTGTACTTTTTTTAAATAGAGAGCATTCTAAAGAAAGTTTGATATACATCAATAAAATAAAAATTCGAATTATTACACTGAAGTTAAAGCTTTAGTGGAGTTAATTATTTTCTAAGATAACATCCATATTAAAGAATGACTTCATATTATATTAAATAAAATATGTTTCAAATTCATAAACTGCTAACAAATTTAAATACGGTTTATTATAAAAGTTTATTGGATTAAATATGAAATAAACCCGTTTTGTTCTCATTTTCAAACAGTCTGCTACATTGTTTTTGTCAAAATATTAACATGAAAAACTAAAAATGAATAATAATGTCATTCAAGTTTGTTTATTAATGAAATTTCGAAATGTACTCTATTAAATAGTGAAACAAATATCCAATATACAGTTACTTAATTATTATATTTATCTATCAAACAAATATCTCTACATCTGTCTTCTCTTATATTTTTATATTAAAAGTCTAGATCTCTTTAGATGCTTCGACGTTATTTAGGAGACATTTCAAAGTTTATGAAATTAGACGTGAGTGAGCGCATTAATGAAAACATTAATTAAAGCTAACAATACTGTTAACTAACAAGGGGTATTTTATATTAAACCATCTTTCCTTCTATTTCTCAATGCATTATATAACACGGATTTCATACAAAGAGTTTCGAAAAAAAAAAAAAAAAATGAAAACCTTACACTTTTAGATAATCTACCAAGCAATGTCATAAAAATAACATTTCTTTCTTAGAATCATATTTCTTATGTATTTATATATTTACACATATCTTTAGCAACAGTCTGTTTTTACTTTCCTGACAATATAATAAACATTTTTTTATTAAAATCACAATCAACTGATTGGAAGAAAATCATATTTAAAGAAATTTTATTTTTCCGACTGAGCCGAGGCCGGGAGTCATACCCCGGAACTTTGACTTACAAGGTCAAGGCTCTACCAATTGAGCTATCCAGGTCGACAAACCGGTCAGCATTGCTCACTCAGACAACCTTTAGGCAGAAAACATCTGGTCTATCATTTAGATAGCTCAACAGAAATGAGCCGCAGGTAAAGGAAAACACCATTAAACAATGGGAGAAAGAAATAGCTCAATTGGTAGAGCCTTGACCTTGTAAGTCAAAGATCCGGGGTTCGATTCCGGTCCAGGCATTATTTTCACTCAGTCGGAAAAATAAAATTTCAATATAATAAACGTTATGTCAAAAAAAAAATACCGAAATTACTATATACTTAGCTTGATAAATGGAAAATATTATTTCTAGTTTCTATAATAAAACATAGACATATATACATATATATATATATATATATTTTAATATATTGATATTGTTAATAAATATATAGGTATATATCAAGTGGAGATAAACTGTAATCTTACTCTTTTTTTTTAACTTATAAATTAATACATACTATGAGATTTGAATTTAGGATATAGAAATATAAATAAAACGTATCAATATATTAATTATTGTAAGAAACTTGCTTTTGTTTTCTTGTGCAATTATCTCTAATACATAATAACGTTATACCACTAACTATTGACATATATTTAAATAAAGAAAAATGCTTCTAAGCATTTTTGGTTTAAAATAAATTTTCAAAGTCAGTAATTTTATGAACTTAATAAAATAAATAAATAAATATATATATATATATGTTCAAATTTTGAGTTCTTTTTTCAGTGTCATTTTTTGTTCGATTTATAAATTATTATTGTAAGTTATGAGTAATGCTCGAAAATGAGTCGGAATTATGAAAAATGGCGAAACACTTGTTCAGTGAATTCGAGAGGGACCTCTTTTGGTGTAACATGTTTGAGCCACGGGGTGCTCGGGGGGGGCCACTATGGAGGGCATCTTTAAATGTCAAATGGGAAGGTATGTCTTGTGATACATCCCTGGAAATGTCTCTTCAAAACAATGAATTTCAAATAAGTAGTTTCGTTCTACGATGATTATTAAGGAGATACTTGAGTTTTTAGTCTTCTGAAATGTAGATTTTATACTTATGTATCTCCTTTAATAATCATTGCAGTACAAAACTATTTATATTGTTGCGTACTTGGGGGTTCGTGAGTTGTCCGAGAATGAAAGGCCAAACGTACAAAAACTCAGTAATTTATTCGCAGAAAGTTCCAGAAAAATACAGGTCTATAAACCAAGTATCAGCTTCAATTCGACCAGTAAACACAGCTTCAACAACATCTGTCAATAGCAAATCCACAGTACAAACTGTATAGCAATAACACTTAAAGCAAGTCTCTTTCGAAGAGGCTCAATGAAAGCTGACCGACTCTGATCACAGACTGAACTGAACTAACTCGCCTTGGCGAGAAAGCAGGCTTATAAACCCCTGTAGAAAAGCGTGGAACGTTCCAGAAATCTCCATATCTCATCAGCCAATGGGATTAGAGCTTCCATATTTGGTATATCCCTTATAAGGATTTTCTCGCCAAGGTAGCCAAAAAAATCGCCAAGGTGGGAAAAAGTCGCCAAATTTGGCGCCAAATCCATTACCTGCCTTATTGGGCTTTTTAATGCGTTTTTAAGGGGAAATAAGGCTATTTCATCGCTAAAATGACTACAAATGGACAAAATTAGCACTTTATCAACTTACAAAGCCTCTTTGAAAGAATTTATACAGAAATAAGCACAATTATTTACAATTTTGTAACACTGCCCCTCTCCCAAGGACTGCACGTCCCGGGCAGTGCAACCCTTGGTTAAGAGGCGAAACTAACCAAACTTACACAATCTCAAATACAAAACTAAGTTGCATATAACGACAAAATAGGAACAAAAATCAAATGAGAAATATTTACAAAATTCACAAATATGGACAAGCATCTATATACAAATATTTACATTACGCATGCCCAAATTTTACCAGTATTTACATTTTTAATCTAAATATTACTGTTACTTGTGGTACTTGGCTAGCCTATTATAGTGCACCACCTTCGGTTTTGATGAAGGTGTTTTAGTGATCCGCACCACTACATCATTCAGCCTTTTTAAGACTGTGTATGGTCCGTCTCAGTTGCACTGTAACTTGGGAGAGAGTCCTTTGCATCGAACAGGATTCCACAACCGGACTTTCTCTCCTTCCTGGAACTCATGTTGTGTAGCCTTTAGATCGTACCTTGTCTTCATTTTCTCCGTTGCATTTGTTAATCCGCTCCGGAGCAAAGTTGTGTACGTCCTCAAATCGTGCCTGGAGACCTTGGATGTACTCCTCGGGCGATGAAGGAGCATCGGGTGGACAACCAAACAGGAGATCACATGGGAGACGAAGTTCACATCCAAAGAGCATCTGGGCTGGAGTATAGCCGGTGGTTTTATGGACAGCACATCGATAAGCCAGCAGGAATAATGGCAACTTCAAGTCCCAATCTTGCTGGTTCCTTGATACTAGAAGAGAGAGGTTATTCAGGATGGTACGGTTGAACCTCTCGACCATGCCGTCCGACTGGGGATGTAAGGGTGTTGTCTGGGTTTTGTCTATGCCTAGTAGTTGACAAAGTTCTTTGAAAACAGCAAAGGTAAAGTTCATACCTTGGTCGGTATGCGTTGTAGGGGCGTACCGTATCTTGAGACCCATTTCTGCACTAGGACCTCTGCGACTGTGCCTGCCTCTTGATTGGGAATGGGATATGCCTCAGGCCACTTGGTGAAATAGTCTATCACGACGAGGATGTATTTATTTCCACTGGAGGTCCGTGGCAAAGGACCCAAGATGTCGAGTGCAATCCGTTCAAATGGTGCTTCCACGTTATACCGTTGCAGTCTTCCTCGATTTCGTTTCTGCGGGCCTTTACGTGCCGCACAAGCATCACAGGATTTACACCATTTCTCCACATCCACCTTTGCCTTGCACCAGTAGAAGCGTTCCCGAACTTTCTGCAGAGTCTTCATTACCCAAAAATGGCCTCTGGTAGAGCTACTATGCAGTTGTTCTAAAACATCTGGAATTCTTGATCTTGGTAGAACAATTTGCCATCTGAAGCTTTTCCCATCATCAGATTTCCACTTTCTGTATAATACGCCGTTTCTGATATGAAGAGAGTCCCAAAGTGCCCAATAACTTTTCGTAATGGGACTAAATCTGGAAATGACCTGCCAGGTAGGTCTGTTGCTGGTCGTCTCCTTCAGCTGTAATATTGGATTTATGTCAGGATCTTCCAACTGGGCTTGTCTAAGTTCTTCGTCACTCCATGGATCGGGATCTTGTTCTGATGGTGTTGAGACAGTGACTTGGCCGGCAACCGGATTTATCGGCAGGTATTTCTGTTCGGCTCTAGAGCAGTACTTGCAGCTTTCCGAGCAGAGCTTCCGTGACAAGGCATCTGCATTACCATGTAGAGTTCCTTTACGATGACGTATCTCGAAGTCATATTCCTGGAGGCGTTGTATCCACCTGGCAATCTGTCCTTCCGGTTTCTTGAACTGGAGCAACCACGTTAAAGATGCATGGTCAGTCCGGAGCAGGAATCTTCTGCCATAGAGGTAATGATGGAAATGTTCTATGGCTTTTACAATGGTGAGTAGCTCTTTCCTGGTGGTACAGTAATTTCGCTCTGGTTTAGACAGGCATTTACTCCAATAGGCAATGACATGTTCTTGATCATCAATTTCCTGCGACAGAACAGCACCGACACTCTCATGGCTGGCATCTGTATCAAGTATGAACTGTTTGTCGGACTGTGGATACGTCAAGATAGGCGATGATGTTAAGGCCTCTTTAAGTCGCTTGAACGCATTTTCACATTCATCTCTCCACAGGAACTTCTGTTTGGTTTCCGTCAGCTTGTGGAGTGGTCTGGCAATGTTTGAGAAACCCTTGACAAACTTCCTGTAGTAAGTGCATAACCCCAGGAAACTTCGTAGTTGGTGTACATTTTCAGGGCGACTCCAGTTCTCGACTGCAGAGATCTTCTCAGGATCAGTTCTCACCCCTTCGGCAGAGATGATATGGCCGAGGTAGCTCACTTCACGACGGAACAAGTTACACTTGCCTGGATTCAATTTGAGGTTAGCCATTCTGAGTTTCACCAGCACCTTTCGGATGTTTCGTAGATGGTCTTCAAAAGTGCGCCCCACAGTGATAATATCATCCAAATACACCAGACAGGTTTCATAGGAAAGTCCTTTTAGCACTGTCTCCATCAGGCGTTCGAAGGTGGCAGGTGCATTGCATAGTCCGAACGGCAGAACTTTAAATTGCCACAGTCCTTGTCCCGTGGTGAATGCTGTCTTCTCACGATTATTAGGATGTAATTCTACTTGCCAGTAACCGCTCTTCAGATCGAAAGTCGAGAACCATTTATTGCCAGCTAGTGTGTCTAACGTGTCGTCAATTCTGGGAAGAGGGTAACTGTCTTTCTTCGTGATGTCATTCAAACGACGATAATCCACACAAAATCTTGTTGAACCATCCTTTTTTCGCACCAGTACTATGGGAGAGGCCCAAGGACTCATTGATGGCTCGATGACGTCATTGTGCTGCATTTCATTTAGAAGTTCAGTGACCTCTTCCTGTTTAGCTAATGGAAGTCTTCTTGGATGTTGTTTGATTGGAGGATGATTTCCTGTATCAATTCTGTGCTGGGTGATGTTCGTTCTCCCAACGTCACCCAGCACAGAACCCAGACGTCACCCAGCACACGTCTTTCTCTTTCAGGTGTTCGAGAAAAAAGTTCTTTAAATTCTTGGAGTAGCTTCTCCGCAGCACATCTCTGTTCCTTTCCTAACTCTGCATTCTTGAGTAATTCCGTTATTAATTGTTCAGAAGACTTGGATTCGGTTGATATCGTGGGGCGGTTGATGCATGTAACAGGAGTGCAGGTTGCTAACACCTCATCCTTCTTCACTGTTCGGACCTTATCGCTGATGTTTGCGACTCTCACAGGAATAGTACTCTTTGAGAGATCAACTAGAGATGAAGCTACCAGAACTCCTCTTGGGCTATTGTCTGTATTCGGGTATTCAATCAGTCCATAGCGGAAGTGTTGCTTTGTGGGAGGTGTTCCTGAAACTATTTTCTCTGTATGTGGAGGGATGGAAATTTCAGACTTGGCTGTTATCTGGCAAATTGTCTGAATGTCTTGATTTTCAGTGTTGAACACAGCGATGTCTTCCGAACTCGAATGCAGTTCATTATTCTTGAAGTCCAATTGAAAGTTAAATTTTCTCAGGAAATCAATTCCAATGATTAAAGGATCTCTTATATCAGCCACATATGCCATATTATGGTAACTGGCATTCCCAAAAGTGATAGTCAAGTTCATTTTTCCATATATTTTGATTTCGTCTCCGGTCACAGTCTGGAGTTTAACGCAGGGCGGAGTCCAGACGATCTTCTCTTTTAGTTCTTGAGCCAAATCCGTTCTAATGATGGTCACGTTGGCTCCTGTGTACAGAATCATCTGGCAGGTGGTGTTGATAACATGGCCATAGACGTGAAGTCCATTATCGCCGCCACTCATCGATGAAACATCAAATACTGTAAATTGGGGCTCTTTAATTTCAGGCGACCTCCGCCCGCGAGATGGCCTCCTCTTAGTTTCCCTGTAGTGATGGTGAAGACGGGTGATTTCCTATAGTTGGTCGTACAGGGCAGTTCCTCTTCACGTGACCATCACCTCCACAGCCCCAGCACTTTATCTTCCGGTCCTTTATTTCCTTATTATTCTCGAGGCTGCGCAATCTCTTTAAGATCTCTTCGATACTTCTCTTCATTTCATTTTCACCAGCAGGCGTATCGTTTAATGAGACTGCTCTTATGGTATGGCGGTCTTTACGGGAGGCTTGTTGGGCTGCCTCTATTCTAAGTGCATAGCCTAAAGCTGATTCTACGTCTCTGATGTTAGAGAGTGTCAGCGCTTTCTGAATTTCTGGATCACGAACAGCATCGATAAAGTACTGAAGAGCTAAGTCGTTTCGAGTGTCAGCATGACAGTCTGAGAATGCTAGGTGTGACAGTCTCTGAATGTCCGCTGCCAGCTCTTGCAAACTTTCGCCCGTTTTCTGGTAACGAGATTTTAGCTGAAGGCGACTATAGTCCTTAGAACACTTCTCTCCGAACCGTAGCTCCAGTGCTCTAGTCAGGGCCTCGAAGTCGTTCCTTTCTTCTTTAGAAACATTTCTCAGGATCTTGGCTGCATCTCCCCGTAATGCTGCTGCTAAGTGGATTGACTTGGCGGTAGAGTCCCAGCCGTTAGCTTCAGCAACGATGGAAAACTGCGTCTTATATACATGCCAGGAGGAACTGCTGTCGTAGGTGGATAGCTTAATAAATTCCTGATTCTGGATTCTTTTACCTCTCTTTTCAGTCTCCTGAGGCATGGATTCTAACATTTCTTCAAGATTCCGAATCTTGCTCTGCAGTTCATTCCCTATTACTTCTCTGTTCCACTCTTCTTTTATTTTTCTTTCAAGATCTTCCTCCATTCTCTTAAACTTGCTTTCTATCTCTGAAAACCTTCCTTTCAGCTCTTGATCAAAGTTTTCTTTAAATTTCTCCTCTACACTCCGTTCTATCCTCGTAACACTCTCTTCAACCTTCATAACATTTTCTTCTATCTTCATAGCTTTTTCTTCAAAACTTTCTCCTCAAAATGTTCTTCTATCTTTATAACTTTCTCTTCCATTCCATCCGTTCTATTTTCCATCACCGTTAATTTACCCTCGATTGATTCTTTCACCGTTGAAAGCTCTCTCTTCATCTCATCTTGATTAGATTTAATTTCTTCGGTCAAACTGTCTTTCAACTCTCTTTGCGATGATTCCATTTTCTCTTGTGCTACCTTCATTTCTTCAGTCAAACCGTCTTTAAACTCTCTTTGTCCTTCTTTCATTCTTTCGATCAATCCGGTTTCCATCTTTTCCTGTCCTGCTTTCATTTCATTCATCTCTTGACTCAGGCTATCTTTCATCTCTCTCTGTCCTTCTTTCATTTCATTCATCTGGGTAGCTAAGCTTTCTAGAAGTTTCTTCATCTCTTGCTCCATAGCTCTAGTTATCACCACTCACAGACAACCCCGCTTCTGACACCAGAAATGTTGCGTACTTGGGGGTTCGTGAGTTGTCCGAGAATGAAAGGCCAAACGTACAAAAACTCAGTAATTTATTCGCAGAAAGTTCCAGAAAAATACAGGTCTATAAACCAAGTATCAGCTTCAATTCGACCAGTAAACACAGCTTCAACAACAGATGTCAATAGCAAATCCACAGTACAAACTGTATAGCAATAACACTTAAAGCAAGTCTCTTTCGAAGAGGCTCAATGCAAGCTGACCGACTCTGATCACAGACTGAACTGAACTAACTCGCCTTGGCGAGAAAGCAGGCTTATATAACCCTGTAGAAAAGCGTGGAACGTTCCAGAAATCTCCATATCTCATCAGCCAATGGGATTAGAGCTTCCATATTTGGTATATCCCTTATAAGGATTTTCTCGCCAAGGTCGCCAAAAAAATCGCCAAGGAGGGAAAAAGTCGCCAAATTTGGCGCCAAATCCATTACCTGCCTTATTGGGCTTTTTAATGCGTTTTCAAGGGGAAATAAGGCTATTCCAACGCTAAAATGACTAGAAATGGACAAAATTAGCACTTTATCAACTTACTAAGCCTCTTTGAAAGAATTTATACAAAAATAAACACAATTATTTACAATTTTGTAACAATATAAAATCCATTGTCTTCAAAAGACGTTTCCAGGTATGTATCACAAGACTTACTCTCCTGTTTGAAATTTTAAAGTTGCCCTCCCTAGCGGCACTACTACTACCCCCTTGCCCGGGCCCAAACATTTTTGGGCAAAGTATGTCTTCTGATACATCCCTGGAAACGTCTCTTCAAGAACATGAATTTGATATAAACAGTTTTGTCCTACAATGTTTATTAAAGGGGATACATAAGTATAAAATTCACATTTCAGACGTCTAAAAACTCATGTATCTCACTTAATAATCATCGCAGTGCAAAATTATTTATATCAAATTAATTGTTTTAAAAAGACGTTTCCAGAGATATATTACAAGACATATATTTCCATTTGAAATTTGAAATTTGCCCTCCCTAGCGGCTCCCTAGCCCCCCCTCCCCCCGGGCCCAAATTTTTTTCATCGAAATGAGTCCCTCTTAAATTCATTGAACACGTGTTTCACCATTTTTCACAATTCCAACTCATTACACGATGTATATATATATATATATATATATATATATTTATTTATTTATTTATTTATTTATTTATTTATTTACGGCTATGTTTTAGAATGTGGTACTTTAAGAAAAATACGTAAATATTTTTCCCCACCCCGTTTATTTTATTTATTTATTTATTTTTTTAGATTATGCTAGTTCATCTCAATTAATTTTATTTTCCTCCTACAATGTCCAAATGATAAATATAGCCATAATTAACACAGAAAACAAAATTCACTAAGCTAGCTTTTACAAATTTCAGTAGAAAAACTATAATTACTAAGAAAAAATTTACTAAAATTGCAAATATATTTGCAAAAATTATGCGATAATATGTAAAATAATTTGTAAATCAATAATTATACCTTTTAGTTTTAATAACACCTTTTTTTTTAATAAACTTTTATAAAATACTATATTGGGTGTAATCTTCTTTTGACATTCTGCAGGAACTCGGGGCAAAGTAAATAAAATGAAACTGGCACCTGAAAGTGATTGATTATCCATATTCTTTTACATTCTGCAAGGAAAATTACTAATACTTTCGTCATGTTACCTGTCCGTATACACGCGATTTTCATTCATTATGAAAAATTTGCTACATGTATTCTTAATCTCACATTACTTAAGCAAAATAATTTATTTATATTTCAATATAAATCAAAGTATCAGTTTACAAAAATTATATACTTTTTTGTACATACACGCCGCGACAAAAATATAGGTATAAAGGGCTTTTTCTTTGATTTTTCGTAAAATAACATTACATAAATTGTGCCTATCATTTACTATTATCATAAAGTAACACTATTCTCGGACTAATTTTTGTTTAAAGACTAATATAGAAAAATTTTAAGACTAAAGTTTTTCTAATTTAAGATAACACACCGCGACAAAAACATAGGAAGGAAGTTTTTTTTTTTTTTTTTTTTTTTTTTTTTAATTTTTCATAAAATAACATTATCTGAATTGTGCTGATCATTCATTATCATAATAAAATATTATCATATCAAAAACATATTAAATATTTGAATCATATTAAAAATATTCATGTTAAAAATAATTATATTAAAAAAATAAAAAAATAAATAAATAAATAAATAAACCTTTGTTTCTATCTTTTTTCTAACCTTAAAATTTGTTCTGAATGAGTCTTAAAACAAAAATGAGTCCGGGAATAGTGTTATTTTATGATAATAATAAATGATAAGCACAATTTAGATAATGTTATTTTATGAAAAATAAAATAAAAAACCCTTTGTACCTACCTTTTTGTTGCGGGGTGTATATAGCTTTATTTATTAATAAATTTCCACCTATATATCTATTATATACGCGGGATTCGAAAAAGATTCGAAATTTTTTATGTCATAGGTTGAAAGCTAAATATATTGTGCAAATTATATTAAAAGTGAATTTTTACATAGTAAAAATTAAGGAAATTATTGGCAAAAGTATCACCTAAATTTTAGATATTTTTCAGAGTTTTATAAGGCGTTTTTCTCATGCCACGTATTTAATTTGGAAATATAATGATTTCAACCACAATGAAAAACTGTTATGAGCTTGCAAGAAAACAAAATGTTATTATTATTATTTATTTATTTTTTTAATTCAAATTTGTGAGTTCATTTATTTACTAAAATTTATGAATTCGACCTTTTGGCAATACTGTTAATTGGGAAGTCAAATAAAATATTTACAGTATAGTTTCATTTCCTTCCCTACCAATTTTCTGCTATTTTTTAGTAACTTTAATTTAATTATAATATTTACTAAATAGTTATTCATATCTAAATTATTAATTTAAAGTAATGATCTGAAAAATAAAATATTTAATTATTTTTTTTTTTTTTTGTATCATCAATTTTGTATTAATTAATTTGTATTAATTTACTATTGTGTATAAATCAACTTTGTATTATCAATACATTTTTTTAATAATAAATTAGGTCATGTTTAACTTATATTATTAAAGTGGTAAAAATAATGTGTATTAAAGCTTTTGAAAACTATATTATGGTCGCTTTACAATGTAATAAAGTAGCCTCACTACCAAATTTTCTTCTGTATTTTCCTATACAAATTCTCAGAGAAAAATTAAAACATGATCAATGATGTAAAAAAATAGCATGTAAAAATAAATAAATGTCAATGTTGCTATTGGCAAAAAAGAAATTTTTCGTCTGCAAATAAATAATAAACAGCTTCATCTTAGATGTTTTCAATGAAAAAATGCATTTAGGATTGTAATTTGTCGTCTGCAGATACCTCTTTTTCCTACTTTTAGAAAACTAATTTTCTTACTACCAATTTCCTATGTTATTTATAATTTATATACATATACACTGTCTACCAATAATTATTTCGACACTTTCGAATTTAGACATTAGTCAAAAATCTAGAAAAATTCTTTTGGAATGATCTTGAAACTTTGTTAGTGTACAGAACATGTTTTTACTTCATATATTTCAATAAAAGCTGTGTCCTGCAGAGGAAAAGGCGACCAGTAAAAAATTAAACAAAAATCAAAATATTTTGAACCACTCTGTATAAAGTAACGTTTTAAATGCGTTTTGGCTGTAGCATGCGATTATAAGGATTTTTCTCATCATCTGTATAAATTTTTATTAGTCTACCACATAAGTATATTCATGGAGATATAACTCTTAAAAAAAAAAAAAAAAAAAAAAAAATCCACTTTTTTAATTATAATACGTAGGGTATTAGACCTAGTTCAAAGCCATTTTTAGGAAATTTAGCCCACAGCATTAGACATAGCATTAGACAATACAAAAATGTTAAATATCTTGCGAAATATGAGCATTTTAAGTAAATAATTTTTTAACTATGCATGCGCTAACTTTTAAAAATTCATTTGCATAATTTAATAGACAAAAGTATTGTGCGACTTATAAAAAACTCCAAACAAATGCCGTGTAAATTCAATTATTTATGAGAGATTAAACAGGATATCAGTTCTTCTCAAAAGAAAGAAAAAAAAAAAGGGATGATACGTAGTTTTATCAATATTTATTTACAATCAGCGAACACTGTATAACCATTGGGCATTGGTTGAATAAAAATTAAAATGTGAGTAAAGCCTCTTATAGTTTAGCTTTCAATTTAAGAGAACTGAAATTATATTCGTGTTATATCTCATAACTTTTCGAATTTTTTTATTTGTTTGGGGCTTTTATATAAGTTGCTCAATACTTTTAGCTATTAAATTATGCAAATGAAATTATTTAAAAGCTAGCTCAGGCTTGCTTAAATTTTTTTACTAAAAAAACTCGTATTTCGTAAGGTATTTAATTTTTTTTTTCATTCTGATTGCAGCATGCTGTGTCTAATGTAGTGTGTCGAATCTTCTATAGCTGACATTGCACTGGGTCTAATATCCTATGTACTATATTTAAAAAAAAAAAAAATTATTTTTGTAATTTTTATGAATATATGTGGTAAACTCATAAAAAAATTATAGAGAGAAGGTTAAGAATTGTTTTAAACACATGCTACAACGAAAACGCATTTAAAACATTACCAATTACAGGGTGATCGAAAACATTTTGATTTTTTTATATACTTTTTTATTTTTATTTTTATTTAATTTTTTACCGGTCCACTCTTCCTCTTCATAATACAACTTTCAATGAAATATATGAGGTATAACATGTTCTTTACTCTACCAAAGTTTCAAAATGATTCCAAAAGAACTTTTCTAAATTTTCTTTTTGCCAATTTCTTATGTTGTTTATAAATATTTTCATACATTATTTTATTTTTATTTATTTATTTATTTATTTATTTATTTATTATTATTATTCTTTTGTGAATAATGAAATAATGTCCTGTCTGTATAATTGGCTACATTTCATTTTGTCTTTAAAGTGTATTTATAATTCTTATTTAAAAACATATTTCAAAATACTTTGGATACATTTTGGCTTAAAAAAATATTTTAGATTCAAATTCAAACTAAACTCATTTCTAAATGATAGCACCTCCTAATTTCCACTAATGACTTTTTAACATTACAGGATTAGATAATTCTATGATACATTTCATATTTTTAATTATAGCACGAAAAAAGATCATCGCCTAAAACTCTTGTAGAGAATCTAATGCATTTTATCCTTCGTTATTTTAAGAAGTATTTAGGAGAGAATTAAAAATTGAACTGTAGGAGATTTTTCAAGTTAAAATAATAACAATAATAATATATATTATTTTCAGATATTTTCGAATGTAAAATTATTACCTATCTGTACATTAGAAATGCATACAGAGTAATATATACTGCTTTAAATTAGCTGAAAAATTCCTTAGTAAAAAATATAGGCTTTAGAAAAAATAGGTATTAGATTTTTTTTATTTTTTAGAAGTAATTTTACCAAAAAATTCATTGCCAAATAGTGATAAAAATTAAAAGTCGCCAAGGGGGTTACATACTGAAACTGTAACGCGAAATGATCTAAATATTTTGAATTTCTTTCTATTCCAAAAAAAAAAAAAAAAAAAAAAAAAAATACTAATTTTTAGCATATTATTTCTTTTTTTAAAAAAAATGTGGTATTAAATATTATGTATTTTAATTTGACATTAAATATAGATATTTCTGTAAAAAAAATTCTGCTTTTGTCTTGTGTTATGCACTATTAATAATCCTGTTCAGTGAAATACAAAGTAGCGAATAGCCCCGCAAGGGTTAATAAATAAAATGAGTAGGGGGTTGATGAGCGGAGCGAGTAGGGTCAGAGCCCCTTAGTATATATATATATATATATATATATATATATATATATATATATATATATATATACAATATATATAGAGAGAGATTTAGAGAAAGAGTCCCTATATGTGTGTGTGTGTGTGTTTTGTGTGTAACTATATGTATGTGTGTGTGTGCATTTACTTCTAAAACGTTTATATTTGTATTATTTATCATGATCCATTTTAATGCATATTTTTCCTTATAAAGAAATTTCATAGCAATTTATTTTAAATGTATTATTATTATTGAAACATTTGTTAAAATTTATATATTTTAATTTTGCTTACTTTTGAAACAGAACATTATAAAGTTCCCATTTATAAGCTTTAAAAACATTAAATATTGCATAAACGTTACTGTATAAATACAGGCTTTCATATATAATAAGCAAAAACTTTAAAATTTTTCCGTTAAAAAAATAAAGACATAAAATTTAGAAAATTAGTTTAAAAAAAATATCACCTGAAAAAAAAATCTTTATTTATTTATTTATTTATTTATTTATTTTATGCTAAATGAGGATTTCTGGTTAATTAAAATTATCATGTCAGTGAATAATAAAAGCAAAAATTCCCAATAAGTATTTCCTATGAAAAATGTCCAGATTTAATTTAATCAAAACAAAAAAGTTTGCGTACATTTCATAACAAAACGTTTTATTTTAGGCAATATTTTTTATTCAGTATCAAACAACATGTTACAGAAACATAAAAGTTCAAGTTATTTAAAAAAAAAAAAAAAAAAAAAAACTTCATGAATAATTTTTTTTTATTATGCTGCCATTCATTGCAAACTTCCCTGAGTCCTTATTAATTCCTATGAGAAAGATTTCATATGCATAAAGATTTGATTAAATTTATCTTGATTACTTTTGTGATTTTTTTATTATTATTATTATTATTTTTTATTATTATTCAGGTAAGCCTGGATTGTTTGTCTTTAAAGTTATTAGAAAAGCATATTGAACAAAGAAAAAGATTTTTTTTTTAACTACTTTAAATTCAAAATGAAGACTAGGTTATTTAAATAAAGAATTAAAAAAAAAATAATATTTTTTTTTTTTTCTGAACGGTAGATTTTTGTATGAATCGCTAAGAATAATCTCTGTGTACTTTTTCAAACAATGAATATAATAATTTTCTATTTAGCTATATAAAATTATTCCAAATGAATATTCCAAAATTATTCTAATTACTTTTAATTACACTAAAATTAAATATATTTTAACATAGTAAAATATAATAGTAAAAAATCTATTATATCTATAAATAATTTTATAGCTTTTAGTAAAAAAAAAAAAAAAATAGCAAGACATTTATCTTTCTTTCTTTTCTTTAATATTACTTTCATTGACACTCAATGAATGAATTTTTAATTGACAAATGATATTTAAAAAAAAAAACTTCTGATTCACTTATCAAACTACATTAAAAAATGTTTCGGAGCTCTTTCACAATACTAACTTATATATACGTAATATCTTTTTTATGTATATATTAAAAAATATGTACTGTTAATAGTTTTGATATTAACTTAGATCAAATATTGGCTGTGCTAAAGAATTCCATTCCTTAAAAAAGAAGAGAGAGAGATAAACATACAAATTTATTATTCATGAAATTTTTATAAAATGAGAAATTGGTGGTAAGAGTGTTTTTGTGCTTTATACAATACGCCTCTATATAAGTGCAAATAGATGTACAAGTTGCATAAGGAGGAGGGTGCGTTTACTTGTCATATTTTTAGTAATTCTTTATTAATGCTAATATTAACATTACAGAAGTTTTATTTCTGTGTGCAATAAAAGAAAATTTCCACTTTTTTATTCTACCGAGGCTATAATTAAAATAATCACAAAAATTCAAACTAGGAGAGAAGTCTTATTTTATGTGGTTTACACAAAAGTCTTTTTTATTACCATTATTATTATTGTTACTATTATTAATATCGGCAAAATAACATTTTTTTTTTCATAAATGACGTGCATGAAACGAAGGCATTGAAAATTTTAATACAGCATTTTGAAAAAAAAAATATATATACGAAACAAAAAAAAAAATTTCAAGAAATTTGTAAATGAATTAAAAAAAGTTTTTATTTAAATCATCTTCTTAATAACAAAAGCCTAATTCTTTCGAGTGTAAAGCTAGAAAGTTATGTCAAAGCTACAACAATGTACTGGAATAAAGAAAGTAAAATTTTATTCATAGCTTACATGTGTACATTTCAAATGAATAAAATAATGAGAAATAATTCCTTAACGGAAAACCTACGTCGCAAACAAAACAGTGTATTTAGATAAATAACAACAACAACAATAATAATAATAATAATAAAATTTTATCCAAGGTTTGCATATTTGTGGAAGTTCCTTTCATTGATTGAAATAAAATATAAAATCTACAAAAATCAAATTTCAAATCCACATTGAAAAAAAGTATTTAAGACAGGATTTTCTTAAATTTGATGTATACCTAGACTATATAAGTGTCTCAACCAAGTTTATTATTGAACCGTTTTTGCCATTATGAACAAAACGGCTGATACCTTAAATTAAACGAGGTCTATTTAAATTAGGCTACCATTTGAAAATTAGGCTACCATGAAAACTTTTGAAATGCTCAGTCGATTCAAACCAAAGTTGCACAGTGAATTTTCCATACAAATATTTTGAATGAGTTCGTTAGGCAACTTGTTCCTGTATTTTATTTTCAAGTTGCAGCCAATTGAAATTAGGCTGCCACTTGAAAATGTGCCATCACGATAACTTTTGACATACTAAACTTATTCAAATCAAAGTTGAATAATGAACTTAAAGTTCAAATTTCTTGAATCAGTTCACTAGGCAGCTTGCACCGCCATTTTGTTTCCAAATAGCGGCCAATTGAAAATTTGTTTTTACGATAACTTTTGTAATACAGAATCAATTCGAATTAAATTTGCACAGTGGACTTATCATTCAAATATCTTAAATAAGTTTCGTAGCCATCTCACTCCACCTTATCGTTTCGAAGTGGTGAGCATTTGAAGATAACGGTACAATTTGAAAATTTCTTATCTCGACAACTTTTGAAATACTGAATTAATTTGAACCAAAATTGGACAGTGAACTTAGCATAAAAATATAGTGAATGATTTCACTGGGCAAGTTGCTTCGCCATTTTGAATACAAGTTACGGTCACTTAAAATAGGGTTGCCACTAGAAAATTTGTCATTACAATAACTTTTAAAATACGGCATTAATACGAACCAAAGTTGGACTGTGGACTTATCTTACGATAATCTTGGATTAGTTAACTGATCAACATGCATCGTCATTTTGTTTCCGAGTGGCGGCCACTTGAAAGATTGTAAACAAGATAATTTTTGAAATATTGAATTGTTGAGTAGACTTACCTTAAAAATGAATTTGATATGTTCGTTTACCAGTTTAATCCGCCATTTTGTTTCCAAATGGCAGCCGCTTGAAAATTTCAAATTTAAATATAAAAGGTATTTAAAAGCTGATTTGTTTACAACTCCATAAGTTCATAGCCCTCATTAATATTTCTAATAAGTTCATTAATAAATTACAGCCTCCATTTTGACACAAAAGTCAGCTACTTGATAAGAAAGAAGAAATCAAACATAAAATCAATTCATCCACAACGCTCGAAATACTGACAGCAGTTATGCTACAGATGGCAGCAAAATTATTCGAGTGCTGGAAATAATTCCTGTATAAAAAAAGTACACTTAACTCTGTTTTGTTAACTAGCAGCAAAATCATTCTAGAGCTAGCAGTAATTCCTATGTAAAAGAAGTACACTTAATACTGTTTTGTTAAATAAATCCTTGTCGAATCATGGTCTTTGGACTGACCAAGAACATGACTCGGCAAGGATTTACTTAACAGAGCAGTATTAAGTGTACTTTTTTTATACAGGAATTATTGATAGCGCTCGAATAATTTTGCTGCCGACTATAAGTCCGTGTCAAATCATGTTCTTAGACTGACTAAGAACAGGATTCCAGAAGGGTTTATTTAACAAAACAGTATTAAGCGTACTTTTTTTATATAGGAATTTCTGCTAGCGCTCGAATAAATTTGCTGCCGACTATATACCAAAATTATAGATATTAAAACTCGATTCCTGTGTTCGCATTTATTTGCAGAGATTTTTAAACACGTTTGACCATGATAACATAGGAATTCTAATAGTGGTTTACAGAACTCACTATAAATGGGATTTAGAATCTATATGGTTGACATGGAACTTTTTTTTCCAGAGCCACAATTTATTTTCCAGATGTCAGTCAGATGAATTTTTTCTCAGTGTTTTCTATATTAACAATTACTGAAATTACAAACATTACACTTCTTTAATAACAGAGAGTTATAGCAAATACCATTTATTTATTCAATTTATTGTTGGCTCTCTAATTCGTTTCGTAACAAAATCTTCACTCAAAAATATGAGGACAGTATTGTTCTCTTTAAATCCAAAATTTAAGAACATTTTATTAAGTGGCTTTTTTAGAAATCGGAAAAATTATCCTCCTGCAAATCGTACTAATATTTTGAGTAGGAGTGTAGCATGTCATGACATTAAAACCTACGCAAATATAAGCAAGATGCGCAGTTAAATATCGTTTACTGTTACGTTTAGTTAGCGTAACAGTTAATATGAACGTCTTTGAATTTCAGTAAACATTAAAGACGTTGAAGATTAGCAATATCGTTTTACGAAATCATTGCAGCTTTCTCTGCTTTATGAAGTATGCGCCCCTTGATAAGTATATTTCGAATTTTAAGCATTTATATCCAATTGATTATGTGGTTTATTATCTTTTTTCTCTTTCACAAGTTTAATGGTCCTTTTTTATTATCCTTCAGGTCGGCGTAAGTATTTTAAGTTAATATGGTAACTCATTGGTTCCTTATCTATATCGCAACTTTTTGTGTCATTCTTTCCTCTATGTTAAATTCAGTTCTATATTTTAGTGTTCTGTTATTGTTTTAGTTCTATTAATTGCTAAATTTTAAGATTAAATTTTATTACGTTATCTATTATATATATATAATATATATATATATAATATATATATATAATATATATATAAGACGTTCAACTTAAATGGATTTGCAACATTTGAAGTTTTATTATTGCTAAAACTTTAGAACCAATAGCTAAAGGCAAAATATTGTAAACGCATTATTTAGTTTTTATAAATGACTGATTTTAAGCAGCCTAAAAAGAATTAAATAACTTCTCTATTATTTAAAAAAAAAAAAAAAATATATATATATATATATATATATATATATATATATATATATATATACATATATACATATATTATACATATATATATATGTATATATATGTTGTGTGTGTGTGTATGTGTGTGTATGTGCGTGTGGTCAAAGTGAAACTTTAAATAAAAATAAAAATTAAGTAAAGTTTGAAGTAAAAAAAAAATAATAAAAATAATAAAAATAATAAAAATATCGCTGGAGTTAAATGACATTTTTATCTTTAGTATTTCTTTTTTATTTTCGCTTTTAAATTGCTTAGGGGAAGAAATGCTTTTATCAATATTTAAAATTTTAAAAGCAAGTCTAAAGAGGGATTTTTTAAAAGTGAGTATAAAATTATGTATTGAATTTAATTTCTAAAAATATTTGTTTATTTATTATGTAAATTCTTATAATATTAAAAAAAAATTGTTCTATTTGTCTGAAAAAACTTTTCTGTTGTGGTAATATTCTCATACAATTTAATGATTTTTTAAATTTAATCACGTAGAAAAAAAAATGCGTAGAAGTCATTTGCATGTGTATATATTTTACCAAAATATTAAAATTATAAAATAAAAATTCTTCAGAAAATAATCTTCTGTTTCACATAATATACTTACATTATCAAACTCAGCTAAGAAATATTTTTAAGTAACAACAATATTGCTTTTATGTATCCACATTTTATTTAACTGAATGTCACGGAATAATAAAATGTTTGGTAAGATACTATTTAAAAATGAATACACTCTGACTTATTTAAATAAGTTAATAATAATAATTTTAATAATAATAATATGTATATATATGCTATCTTAAAATATTAACTAATCCATTAAATATTATTGCCCACTGCGCAGCGTTAGTGAGACGTAAAACCCATCCAACCAACAAACCAACCATTAAATATTTTATAGTTGAAAAAGCTAATCAAAAACTTATTCTTAGATACATTAAAATTTACTCACATTTTATGTTAGCATACAGATTAGTAAAAAAAAAAAAAAACTTACAATTAATTTCATATTTACCACCACTAAAATTCTTATAATTACGAAGTCAGTTGTCCCAAATTATAAACGCTTCATTGGAGTTCATCTACATCATGAATCTAAAATAAATTGTGCATACTAATGTCGTAATTTACGGAAAGATATTTAAAAAAAAAAAACTATAATACTTTATAATTTATGATCATCTTTCATTTTAATAAATTAAATGACTTCAAAGCCTATTATAACGTTACAGGTACCGAACGGACTTCATTGGCCAGACTGCGTAGTAGCCAAGCCAAAAGATGGAAATTTGTCGATAAAGTAGACTTATTCTTCTTGTTCCTGTCCTGCTTCTCTTGTTCATGTCACTGACTGTATTGTCGCCTCTGCGAGGCCGCTGTGGAGTGAGGAGGATAATAGACTTGTGGTTCTGCTAGAGTGACCTGGTCCAGGATTTTCAGATCATTGGTGGATCTGAAACAAAAACAAACAAAACACAGGTACACTTTAATTATGAAAACACTCACTGTAATTTGGAAGTAATATAGATTAATTACGTACAAGTTCATCCATTATCCAAGTATACATATTACCTATCATTGCCTACGGCCAAAATCCATATTATAATATCAGAAAATTTGTAGTCAGAAATGCATACTTGCTAATACATTTTTTTTTATTCCGTTTTCACACTTATGAATTTATAATGGTAGTCCTTTTATTTTAAAATTCATTTTCAGATGTTTTAATACTTCATTTAGAAGCTGTAATGCGGCACTGAAGTGCAAAATTTGTTTTATTTTATTTATATGTATATACATATATATATATATATATTTTTTTTTTTTTAAGTCTTTTTATAACTTAAAAGAAAAAAAATTACAAACAAGGTTTAAATTTAGGATATGAATTTTCTGACTGAAAAGTTAATTAAAAAAATTATTAACAATTGAGTAATTCTAATTACAAATTTTGACGTGCAACTGCATGGTAGAGTCCCTATAGTAATGCATGACGACGTTGCAGTCGCCACACCTTTTTGCTTTGAAAGATCCCAGCTTTCCCGTCTTGAACATTTATTGCAGCTATGTTTATCATCTCATAGTAATTGAAGGATATAGAAACATTTTATATCCTTCCTTGGAAAGATTTAAGCAATTTATTGATGAACAACCTCTTATATCACATTTTTTTAAGCTAAAATTCAAATAAAACCAATAATAATAATAATAATAATAATAGTATCTCAAGAGTAACACACGATCTAATGACCGAAATAGTGGTTAGCGCTTGACTATCTATGAAACTCGCTGCGGGAACAAGCGTCAACTAAAAAGAAATGTTGGATGCGTCAGCTCGTATATAAGAGCCTTAAACACAGTGTTTAATTAACTACGTCTAAAGATAAAGTGTTTCTTAAAACGCATTACGATAAAATAAATTTTAATATAACTTAAACATTACTACACAATTTACCGTAAAACTTCATTTTTAAAAGATTAAGTTTCACTAAGCTTTTCATTGGATAGATTTACATAATTTAAAATATTAAATTGTAAAAAAAAAGGGGGGGGCGGGGGTATGAAAATAAAGAAAAGGCAAATAAAAAATGAGGACAGAAATACTCTTGTTTTAACGCTTATTATATTTCAGTGAATTATGAACTTCATGATGCTTAAATTATATAATGTTTCTTTTGGCTGTAAGACAAAAAACAAAATGTTATTTCGTTTCTTTTACTGAATCTCTTTTTTTTTTTTTTTAATTTTTTCACATGCTTATATAATAAGCCTCAAGAGATCCATTTATAGAAATCGAAACAAAGAATCAATTTGCCCGAAAATTGTAGCATTGTTTCAGGTAACTGAATGGTAAAGTAAATTCATGATATTCTATAACTGAAAAATCTTTTATTCATATGCATGAATAAACCGAGTATAAAATTAGTAGTTGCCAAAGGCACATCTGGAAACAAAATATCTTATTCATTACTTATGCTTAAACGATTCATAAGTGCAATTGAAATGAAATGTTGATATTTCTCGGTAGTATTACTTTCAACACATAAGGAAAATGAAATAAAATAATTAATGAAATATAAAGAATCATTTAAAATAATAATAAGGGTACTATTGTCTTCAACGATGAATAAAATTATTGACTTCTTTTTTTCCTCAAACATTTTAAATATTCTATTAAGTTAAAATATAATAATAATAATAAAAAGTTTAACACGTGAATGATTCATTTATTTAATTAATCACGTATAAACATTTCACATTTAAAATTTCACGGTTTCTCATTATCTCACATTTATAGAAATTTTCAATTATTTTATATTTATAGAAATATACATATCATAAACATTAAACGAGAAAGCCCTTATTTGTCAGTGTACTGTACAATAAACTAAATTACGAGTATTTTACATACAAAATATCATAAAAATATCATTTTTCTTTAAATTTCATTTTTTAATCATATATTTCAATCAACGAGGAAGAAGACAGTCTTTCATGCACGCCATAAGTTTTAGTGAGAAGATTAATTAAAATAGTGTGCTTAAATATTGCTCCGATTATTAAACGCCTTAATATTTTTTTTTTAGTAAATTTGTGTAAGCTGTTGTATTAGTTTTGTATGATCGAATGAAGTAAGCTTTTTTTTTCTATGAAAAGATAATGTTGTAAAAAAAGAAGGCGGACACTAATGCAGTTATAGCATTATGTGTTGGATAAGAACGTTAGTTATATGTTTGATAGTTTTACTTAATTTAAAGAATGAAATTAGCAAACATATTTTACACATTAAATATATATAGAGAGAGAATTTATCTAAAATTTATCCACTCTCTTAAAAATAGTTAAACAAAAAATTGTTTGATATACAAATCTATTTTTTTTTCTTTATTTAAATGTTATTATATAAAAGATAATTCATTATTAACGGATTATATAATATAACAAGCGTAAAGATTTCAGTTTTATAGATAATGTATTAAAACAATTCAAAAATCATGTTTACACGCACGCACTGACACACACACACACATATACAGATATAGATGAGTGATGCTCCAAAGAATGGTATAAATATCGATAAAAGAAAAATTATATGAGTTGTGATTAATATTCCTGATGTACAATAATTAATTCTTTTTACATGTTAATAATACTCATTAGTTTCGTAACTTTGTGCCCTAATTGAAAGGAAAATAATTTTTTATTAATCCTTTATTCTAGGGGGTAATTATTTCATTTGTATAAATTAGGAACAGAAATCCTTATTAAGTATTTATTAAGTAATTTTCAATAACTAATTATCTGAAACACATAATAAAACATAAAAATCTATATTTCTTGATTAACTCTTGGGACATTTTTGATTCCATTTCATTATTTCTCATATAAGATTTAATGTTTATTTAATGTTACTTCATTGATAAATTAATACATTTTTTTAACATTTGGAACAATAGCACATATTTCAAGAATAGAAGTTCTGCATTGAAGTCAGTTTTCTTGATTGTGCAAAATCTTTAAACACCAAATATAATCTAAACAAAATGTTTATTCTATCTAAATGTTTATTCATCATTCCTAAATGATGTTCGAGTAGCAATGGCTTAATACGCTGAATAAGGCTCTTTGTTCAAATTAATATGTTTGATTGTTAGTCAGAGTAGATTTAAAAAATAATAATAATAAATCTAGTGCATCTTAAAACTTCATTTTTAAATTTGATTAACATTTCATAATCTTTATCTTTGATCAATAGTTTAGATGTTTTATGATTTTTGAATGCTACAGAGATGAACAGGAAAACAATTAAGGGCTACAATCAAAGCCAAAGAATTTTTAAGAGGACAAGAGTTGGTGAAAATTATCAAAGTCGTTGGAATTAAAAATATCTAGGTAGTTATTATAAAACGTACAGAGCTGTGTGATAATTTTAAAATATTAATATTCTGCTGCTTTCCAAACATTATTTAAAACATTTTACAAAATTTTAAACTTTAAATTTATTTATCTTGGGTTCCAAATTTCAGGAATAAATAGATACTTAATGCTCTTTACTAATTTTTCTTCAACCAATCCTGTTAAAAACTTATATGAGTGAAACTTGTCACAAAACTGGGCATTTATTTTGAACTTAAAAAATTATTACTTTCATTACGAATTCTTAATTTAGTCTCATGACAAAGATTTTTTTTTTTTTTTTTTTTTTTCTTTTTGATTTTATTTTCTGGAAATTGATGTTCTAATTGAGATATAAAATAATCCAGTGCACAGATGTGTTCAGTTTCATCCAAAATACGCACAGTAAAAAAAAAAAAAAGAAGCAGGGGCTTTAAATAAATTTAACATTAGCATGAAACATTTTCAAATTGAGATTTAGTTTGTATTATCGTTGCATAAAAGATGACTTTTTATCTCAAAAATTACATTTTATCATTTAAAACATGCTTTATGCATAAAAATGTTAAATTTTATAGCAGCACTTGACTTGAGAAACAATTTAAGGGGACTGAGACGTCAGCGAAAACCGTAAAGTGGGAAATTTAGGTGGTTGCTTTTAATAGCCATATATTCTTTAATTATGCATGTATCAATATATATATATATATATATATATATATATATTTTTTTTTTTTTTTTTTTTTTTTTGAGATATTAACAAGAAATTCAAGAAAAATTTTATGCAAATTATTTACTCTTACATATTACAGTTTTTTTATAATAACACTATAAACATACGTATTTTAGTCTTAAGAATTTTTTCACTTTGGTACACTTTGTGAAAAATCTGTTGAACGTAGTTCCTTGAAATTTTAGAGGGAAATAAAATAAGTGTCTCTGCATATAGTGAACCTATTTTTTTATGTATATACTTTGTGATATTTTTTTAAAAGAGCGAAAATATGTGTTCAAAAATGCATATTTCTAATAAATAAAAATAGCCATTTGTTTTATAATTTTAAAAATAGAACAACAGAACACAAAATAGGTTCAGTACATAAACAAAAGCATTTTCTATCATCATGCATGATTTCAAGGTAATATTTTCATTATTTTTTTAGAAAAGTGTATCAAAGTGAAAAAATCCTTAAGAGTAAAATACATATGTTTACAGTGCTACTATAAAAAGAAAAAAAAAAACTGCAATACGTAAGAGTAAATAATTTGCATCAAATATTTCTTGAACTTCTTGTTAATATCTCAATATATATATATATATATATTGATACATGCATAATTAAAGAATATATGGCTATTAAAAGCAACAACCTAAATTTCCCACTTCACGGTTGTCGCAGATGTCTCAGTCCCCTTCATCTAAATCAAAAATAATTCATTTCAGCGTCACTTATACACTTAATGATCATATTTCATTTAATGTTCATTGTTTGTTGGTTAATTCAAAAGACAATAAAGTTTTCCTTTAAAATCAGAAGGCTAAAAAAAAATAATGCACGCATGGGAAAAAATGAAAAGTCAGAAGTGCTTACAATAAAAAATATATATATATATATATATATATATATATATATATATATATATATATATATATATATCTCGAATGAAAATAAACCTCTAATATTTCTCCATAACAACAATAAAGCAAAAAATTATAAGTTTATGTGTATTTAGATTATCTTATTCTGTCCGATAATTTGTCCTGTAAGTGTATATTGCCTCACAGAGAAAAAATAAATAAGATTGCTTAAGTAATCATAAAGGATATCCCGATGTATGGAAAACGTAAAATACTTTTAAGATTTTAGTTTTTTATCACATTCTTTAAGTTTGTTTGCATTATTTATTTACTTTTTATAATACGATCAAAATTTTCTTTTAATTTTGTTCACTTTAAAAAATGCTGTTATCAATCGACTGGAAATCAAATTCCCATTACGTATATAATGCTGTATCGAGTCACCTGCATATTTAAACGTATAATAACAACTAGCAGGTTTTGCCCGCTTCGCTGGTCATTATATTGAAATGAATCCCCAAAACAGCATATCATTAATAATAATAAAATATCTAAAAAAAAATCATTGAAATCCGTCAAAATCTAAGTTTAAGTTCCTGCTACTTTCTGTAGCGGTATTCCCGCTCGTCACAGTCGAGTCTGGAACCTCAATGCTTTCAGCAGTCCCTTACCTGCTTTTTAATCCCCCCTCCCTCGCGGTTACAGTTGAAAGTTTTACAAAATCTCATCAAAGTGCATATTTCGCACACTTAATTAACACCCACACACCAAAATTCGCCATTCTTAGGTAATTTGGACGGATTTAAGCTTCAAAACGTGGTTTTTGCCCCGCACGCCTCAAGGGAATGGAAGGGGGAGGGGGTAAATTTCCAAAATTACTTTACATTGTTTGTTGCATATACATACCTAAACGAAACATAAAAAAATTTGGAGTGACTCCACTCGACTTTCCGAACATTGAGTAACTAACAGTTTTGTAGATAAAATAAAGAAAGAGGAGTTGCTAAACAAACAAAAGAGAGAAAACCATAACCGAGTGTTTGAGTATTTTTCTCCATATATCACATGAGGTTTTATTTAACGCTACTGAACTTTGAGCCCTTAGATCATAATGATAAAGAATTTTTCGTTGTGTCCCTGTAAAAATCTATAAATTCTGACAAACTTAAACAAATTTTCACATTTTACCCACAATTTTGTCAAAGTCCCACTTTTTTTTTTTTTTAATTATTGTTACTGAGTGAATTTGTATAGGAAAATATAGAAGAAAGTCTCGTAGTGGCCACAATTCACCAAAATGCTTATAGTTAGTGCAACAGTGATTTATAATATTCATACAAATTTTCAGCTCAATTGAATATGGCGTTTAGATGCTATTGCACTTTTAAAAATTTGGTCTCATAAGCCATAATGATAAAGAATTTTTCTTTGTGTCCCTGTAAAAAAACTGTAAGTGCTAGATTCACCAAACTCTATACAGTTGGTTCAAATGTGACCTATAACATGTGTACACATTCTTTGCTCAGATTAATAAGGCGTTTAGACGCTATCACACTTTTAAAAATTTGGCAAAGAATTTTTCTTTGTGTCCCTGTAAAAAAACTATAAGTGCTAGATTCTCCAAAATCTATACAGATTGAGTATCTGTGACCTATAATATGTGTATAAAGTTTTTGCTCAATTGAATAAGGCGCTTAGATGCTATCGCACTTTTAAGATTTTGGTCCCTTGGCCATAATGATAAAGAATTTTTCTTTGTGTCCCTGTAAAAAAACTATAAGTGCTAGATTCACCAAAATCTATAGGGTTCGTACTAGGGTGACTTACAATATACGTACCAACTTTCAGCTTATTCGAACAAAGCGTTTAGACGCTAGCGTGTTCACTCACAGACATACACACATACATACACACATACATACACACACACATACATACATCATCGTAAAAATAGTGAAAACGGACTCGTTGGACCTCGAAACGTATAGAAACATCAAAATCTCGAATTCGGATTTTTGACATGATTACAATACTTTCCTCACTATAGTGTTCGAAAAGTAAAAAATTGAGATCCTGAAATTATTTAAAGCTGAGCTATGCTTTAAAACTTTTTTTTTTTTTTTATCTCTCCCCCCGCTCTTAAAGGAGGGAAGGAGGAGGGAATTTTGCAAAATCTCTCCATACTATGAGTTAGATACATATAATCGTCCCTTAACATAAAAAATTTCCAACCTAAGATAATTTAGTGCAGCGTTACGCATGAATACATGTTTTTGCCCCCATTCTCCAACGGGCGGTAGGGTGGAATTTCACAAAATCCCTTTATAGTGTGTGTTCAGTTCGATTTCCTCGTATGTTGAGTACCATTCTTCGAAAACCTTTTCCCTTCCCCCCCCCCCCCTTCCTTAAAAATCCAAAATTCCCAAATCGCAGAAAATAGTTTTTTTGTTCTCAAGTCTGGTTTTTCCATCTGCAATTTCTTCACCGTTAAGTAATTTGGAGCCGAGTTATGCCTTCTGCCCCCCAAGAGGGACAGGGGGTATTTTGCAAAATTCCGTCTTAGTACGGGGTGAGGCTCCGAAAACCAACCTGGTCACTAAAATTTGTGACCTTCTTTCCCACAGAATCGTCATGGCAGTGTTGAGTCAGTGAATCAGTTTACTCTTTTACATGTACAGATTTGTTTATATTTTTTATGGACTGCTGTGCTTAAGGTTGCTGTCACAAAAATAGAGTCCTTGGCGAAAAATGTCCTACCTAATTCAGTATTAAAATTAAAAATATACCCAGGATTATCAACAAATAAAGCTCTTTAAGACAGATCTGAATTAGCTTTCATTTTCTTATTATTTAATTTGGTAATGACGTCATGTGGTCATGTGCCTAAGCAAATTTAATATTTAATATTTATTATTATTATTATTATTATTATTCGCGTGAAATATCCTTTGGCAACAATTAAAAATTAAAATAAATTATTTTAAAGTTTTATTATCCGCGATTGTAATGAAATGCTCGTCCTCTGGTGGACTAAGGTGAAATTACAATAAACATGCTTTAATTCGGCTTTCATTAGCCGCCATTGCTTGCCGATGTTTAGTTTCACATATATCTATTGAATAAAAATGAATAAACCTGGTAAAAAAGATAACACATACTGTTGTGTGCTACAGTGTAACTTCAAAGGATCAAGAAATTCAGAATTAAGCTTCCGTTTATTTCCAAATGACAAATTTAAAATTTCAGTTGCTTCGGCTAATGGAAGCAAAGAATCAATCAGATGATTTGAAACTAATATTTGTTCAACTTCAGTTAAAAATCTACTGCTGCAATATTTTTTCCAAAAGCAATCAATAAATAAACTGCAATATTTTTTCCAAAAGCAATCAATTTTCCATACTGTAATGGCGGAGAAATTATAGTACGAATATTAAGTAGAATAACAAAAAGAACAATAATGAATACACGTGGCTATTATATTTACTAACAACTGCAGCTCAGAAAGCGCTGTCTATCGATCATTACAAACGCGGATAGAAGAAATATCTATATTATATAGAAGATTAATTAAAAATTTACATTTTTCCGGTATAAATAGTAGCCTATGTCTTATTCCAGACTTGTGCGCCGGCCATTAGACTGGGTTATTTTGCTGTCAAATTGACAAAATTTTAATTTTAAATTTCAAAACTCTGTCGTTCTTGGCGCTTATTGTATTTGGTAATCAAAAATGTAGTACGAAAATACACATGCCAAATGTACATTTTCGTAATATGCATTGTACGAAATATTGATTCATATTATTCATTACTCTCTTAATATAAGTTATTAAAATAGCCATGATTTTTGAAAGGAATTAAATTATGTTCGCCAAATATTCCGCTGCAACATATTAGTATCTTATATCAGATACTTTATTTAGACATTTGAAAACAAATTTGACTTCAGATTATGATAGAATATTTATCATTTTCCTTTTAATTAGTATATTAGTTGGATATTTATTGTGTAAATATCATCTTTTGAAATGAAATGTTTGTGTTTTCAAGCGAATATGGAAAATTGCCTTTTTTTTTTTTTTTTCCTATAATTTTGAAATTAAAAATTCAAATTTTGTCAATTTTACAACAAAAATAACTTAATCTAACGCATGGACATGATAACTAATACATACCTACACCTACATATGGGGATTAAAATCGGGAAATAATTTTCCTCGATTTTTAATAATTTTTTACAAAAAATCCAATGGACGTTTAACATAGGAAATACTTTTCTTGCATCCACGAACAGCCAGTGACGTCATCACTTCGCTTGCGTATAGCACTTTATCAATGTGTAAAAGAAATTTTTAATTAAAAATGACGTCAATTTTTGTGAGACGCATATTTTTTTTTTTTTTTTACAATTTTTTATTGTTCACGTTTAGATAAATGTATTTATTTTCCTGTTGAAATAATAATAATAATAATAATAAAAATAAAATAAATTCTTTTTTTTTTTTTAGCAACAATTAAATTAAGGATAAAATTTAAATGGCTAATTTTTTGCTATTATTAGCTTATTATTTTCATATTTTTATTAATTAAAAGAAAACTAAACACAAATTCGAAATTCTGACTTCGGTGTGCACAATGATCCTTCGGGGAGCACCTTTGTGTTAAATCTCGTGACTGTCCGAACTTCCGTTTTCGAGAACATATACATACAAATATTGCTCACTTAATAGTATAAGATAAAAATATCAAGTGTAAATCTTCATAAAATAATTTTAATCTAAAAAAAACGAACATCAAGAAGCAATAAAATTCACATTATATATTTAACAGTTTTTCATATTTTTCCTTCTTTAATGTTAAATTATTTTTACAACTTTACTTCGATATTTCCTAAACCAAGCCTACACTGCTATAATTCCATATGAATGCTTCAATTTAATACTTTTAGTGTGTACTTTCATGCTTCTACAACTTTCGTGCATTTATGTATAGTACAAAATATAAAAAAAGGAATACAACTCTCTATAAAATTTGCAGTTATTCTTTTCAAGAAATTTCATCGCACGTTTTTCAGGACTTATTTCCCTACTTACGCAAAATTTAAAAATTCCATGAAATATTTTGATGTATCTTTAAAAATCATTTTAATACAATGTATAAAAAAAATAATAATAAAGGCATTATCACATGTTCTAAGTATAGGTACCGCGATTCAACTATTAAAGAACCTATTTATATAATAGTTTATGTTCCTTATATTTCAAGTAAAATATCTATAAAAAAAATTATATTTGCGTTAATCCAGGGGTGTAAAATGTTTTATGATGTCAAATTAGGGTGTTCATATCGAATATACAGAGTGATTATAATTAAAGTTACGATTTCAAAACGGTATAATTTTAAAACTGCCCGTCAGAGCGATTTGATATTTTACCAGAGCAAACGTGAGGCAATGAAATTTTGTTTGGGGACGGAAAAAAGTAGTTCCAATATGTTCCTATGGATGGCGCTGTCAGGGCAATGTCAATAGGGACCATATATATAGAGAGACTGGACATTGACCGAAAGTTGGCCATTTTAATGCCAATTCGGAGCGATCCCCGTAGAACGTAATGCTTTTTTCTTCGCGATTGACGCTTTACTATACAACATAAATGAAAGGAAATTGTGCTAAATTTGTACAGAAAGTAATGCAGAATATAAATATGTTATTTTTCGTCTTAGAAAAAAAGAATTTAAAGAAAAACGAATTTTGTTTTAACTTTCGACATGGTCACTTTTTCAACTCCTATCGAAAAACAGAGGAATTTTTTGTTGTATATTTCTATATTAAGCAAAATACGTTGATAGTGAAAGTAATTCTACCTTATTTTTTCTGAGGACATCCATTCTATGCATAAAAAGTTAGAAAATTTTTAACAAAAATAGGGTAATCTTAGTTATTGTTAAGTAATTCATGAATAAATGTAAAACTACGGCAGAAGAACAGAAATTATTTTTTATTATTTTATAAAAATATTTACATAATATTTTTACAGGCTAAAAATACTTATTTTATTTATTTTATTTGCATTTGCTTATTTCATTGATTTCCTCTTTTTTTTTTTTTTTTTAGTTTTTTTTAAATATTATGTAAATAAAAATAATTAGTACTTATTTAAATATTATTTATAAAATTTATTATGGCAATTATTATTTTTAAAAAATTTATATTTCATATGCTAGCAAATAATATAAAGCTTTTTTTTTTTTTTTTTTATCAATTTATTTTAAGAAATCTGATACATTTTACGTACTAGCAAATAATCAAAAAATATCTTTTTTATATAATTATTTTAAATATGTATTTTAAAATGTACCAGAAAAATACATTCAGATCTAACATATTAAATATATTGCACAACAGAACTTAAAAACTAATAGCTAGAAAATAAATAATGTAATTATCTCATACGTTAGGAAATAAATACGTAAAACAGCATGCAATAAGAGAATTTAAAGTATTTAAAACAAGATATAAAATAAATAATTATGCATTTTTATCTTTTAAAAATATTCCAAAATTAAAGCAATTTATCTCCCAACAAAGTAAAATGTAATAAATAAGTTCTTTTTCGATTATGACATAAAATAATCGAAATTTCTTCTCAGCGTAATGATAAACAATGGAGCAACTGGCACTAAAATGGAGAATTTCGACAAAAAGCCAATGTTCAGTCTCTCTCTATCGAGGGTCCCTAAATGTCAAAGGAAACGCCTAAATGGACTCATTAAACACAGGAATGTTGTTAGCAACACAATGGAATAGCAGGAAACAATAGACTTCAAGGGTTTACTACTTTTTTTTTTAATCTATTTATGCTATTTTATTTACTTATTTATTTATTTATTTTATTTTATTTTATTTTTTGATTTTATTTATTTATTTATTTATTTTATTTTATTTTATTTTTTATTTTATTTTTTTGCAAAAAGACAAGGATACGTGTTTACAACGGAAACAGTCATAATGAAAAGAGAAAGAGAAATGAGGAGCTTCATGAAACAAATACTTTACGGATAATTAACAGAACATTTTGGAACATTTTTATTTTGCCAAATAAAATTTCATTGACTCATGATTGCTCTAGCAAAATATCAAATCACTCTACTGGCTAGTTTGAAAATTATAGCGTTTTAAAATAGTAAATTTAAAATTGCAGGCAATACTGAGAATTAAACATTTATTATTATTATTATTATTATTATTATTATTCATTTATCTTTATTCATTATCAATGTGTAACCTAAATAGTATTTACTTCAGTAAACTAACTTATATCAGATAAAAATTTTCCATAAATTAATAGAAAATTATTTAACTAAGCAACTAATATAAACGCTGTCATACTGTATCTTCTACATAAAACAAAATGAAGAAAAATAATAGAAGAGAAACTAAACATATGATGAACATTCATGTATATTTCGTAATTAAAACTCGAAATAAAAATGGGCATGTTTACGCTTTTGAACTGAATTCCAATGTCTTGCATATTTAAACGTCTCCGTTTCCAACAACACAGGCAGCTATTTCAATACTTCATCGGTACAACTAATTACATTCTTTGACGTCATTTCTTTCTGTCTTTTTTTTTTCCTCAAAATAATGTCGTTACTAGACTTTGCTAAATTAATCGGATGTCACATTCGTTAAAAGAGATCAGCCAGTATGACTTCTAAATTCTTCTGCAAGACATTCAGATTACATGTAATAATAATTACAGAAATTCAGTTTGAATTTTGATTGACAGTGGTGGGGAATAATGAATTAAGATTGATAATCTAATGCAATATTAATACATTTGACACGTAATATTTATTCTCGAATATATAAAAAGATTATGTGCGTTACTGAAAACGATTAATTTAATCATTGAACAATAAAATGATAAAATTATGTGGAATTTGAGATTATTTTTGTAATAGTTTTATGATTTCCTGTATATTTTTTATTTTTATTTATTTTTGTCTTTCAAAACAATGTTACCATTCAAAAGGAAACTTTTTCTATTCTTTTGAAGTGAGTATTAATTACACAGACAAAAAAAAAAAAAAAAATCATGTGCGCTATTTAAGACACTTGATGCAATAAATTAACAATAAAGTCTATGTCGTTCATTATTAAAATTGTTTAATCTATCTGTTTAAATTTAGACAGAATTTCAGATAACTTTTTTTAATATTATTTTTACCATCCGTAACTATAAATTTTAAATTTTGTTGACATTTGAGAGAATTTTTTCTTGTGATTTAAATTTCCATGAAAGATACATGTATTAGTGATAGACCAGTTTTTGACCACATCAGTAATACATTCACTGATGTGATGCATTCGGACAAAATAATACAATCACTAGAATATTCTAAATTATTCTAATGGGATGACATCCTTTTATTAAATAGAATGGTCAATATCATTTTCAGTTTCCTCTTTTGTGCACTTAAACTGTACGCAATGTATTGAAATTTATATATAATTTTACTGACATATTTATGTAATAATAAAAATTATACACTTCGCATTGTTATCTTAGCCTCATTATCTAAATTTCCCCTTTTTTTCATTGAAAGTACGTAAAATGCTTGACAAGAAAATTCCTTTTCCATTTTCCATTCCATACAGCAAATTTTATAACACTAATCTCTCAATTTATTTTCTGGATCTCAAACCTGTTATGAAATGTTCCATTTTTTATTACAGTTGATAATATTTCAAAGCATTTTGTAATATTTCAATTTCTTCTATTTTATTGTTATTGGAAACAGATCTTTTTTTCACAGATTTTAACAGATTAAAATTTTCACATAGCTTATATAACAAAATATTGTAAATTTGTTTTTATAACTATTTAAGTAGATAGAGCGATTTTGTATTTTTATTTATGTTTAGTTTTTTTACAATCTGACTGCTTTAAAAATGACAAAATTATAATGTTTAAAATGTGCCTTTTTGAACATTGATATAAAATAACAAATTTTCTAACTTGATAATGAAAATATAACCAACCATTTGAATATAAACTTGTATGGTAGTGAAGCCTCACTTGTTCAAGTGCTTATAATCTCGCTGAGGTTGTGAGCCTAAGTTGTCCATGGAGAGCTGGGTTTCTTAAAGAAGAGGTTACCAAACGATTTCGTTTAGATTGGCGTTGGTTTTGGAGGAAATGCCAGAATTTCTAGAAAAGTTTTGAATTTTTAAAGTTTATTTAGATTTCACTACCCTGGCAAAAAAAAAAAAAAAAAAAAAAAAAAAAAAAAAAAAAATTCCACCCCTGATACCATTCTTGCAGATTCATGTGTAAAATGACCTCCTGAATCCGAATATGACTACCATTTTGCCCAGTCATCAACCGTTTTCTTGGGTCACCACCCCCTCCCCCAATTTTCATCGCTGTTCGGTAATTTTATGGCCATGAATTTGATTTGGAGAATGAAAAAGTATTAATTTAACACTTAAAAACGAAAAAATATAATGTTTAATAAATAATATTAATAATAGATTAAAAAAGTATAAGATATGTAATACATAATTTCAGTGGCAAATCTCCCCCTCCTCCCCCCTAAATTTTCTCCTTGTCGAAAATGTTGATGTTTTAGAATTTTTCAACTTTGTAGCCCCTCAGAAGGTACTTAACAGTTAAAATAATCCTTTCCAGTCCTACAAATCAAATATACAGCTATAAAGTTACCGAAAAGTGATAAAAATAGGGGGCTGTGCCTAAAACACGGTGGGTGATAAGGCAGAATGGACGTCATATTCCAATTCAGGAGGTCATTTTACGTAAGAATTTGCCAAAACGGTGCTAGGGCAGTTTTCATGCCAAAAGGTATTTTCAGTTAAGGTTTTTTGAGGTGAACGAAGTAAAGTATGTCTTCGGTTACTCTATTTAACCCTACAAGGCACCCAGTTCCATATGTGGAACACCGCCTTTAATCGTTCCTATAGCTATAAAACTATTAGTAGCGACATCTCTTGACATCTTGATAGAAGCTACTGACATTTAGCAATGTAGTAATACGAATCTTTACCTAAAGATGTCGTTCGTGTTTTTGTTATAGTGCACTCAGTGTGAAATTTTAATGAAAGTGATACGTTAGTCGTTTGTCTGAATTCAAAAATAAAAAAATAATAGTTTTTGAACAGATTTGACTCGAAAAAAAATATTGTGTGTTATAACGAAGTGTATATTTTGCAGAGGTAAGTTGTTTTTTTATATTACAACATTAACCTTTTAGTAAATCATATTTTTATGTATGTTCCAGATAAGGTACGTTGAGCTTTAGTGTCCGTTTTTACTTATACGTACTTACGATAACTTTCTTTATAAATACTTTGATTTTATTGCAGATAATGTCGCGAAGAAGATTACGTGATGAAGATATTGAGGGTTTCTTGAATATTCCTTCTGGGAAAGACCTCAAAAGACCCTCTCTAAGAAAAGACCTCAAAATACCTTCCATAAAAGACATAAAAAAGGAAAAGGTTGAGAGAGGTTATTCAGAGCAATGGGTAGCAAATTGTGATAATACAGATATTGTCACCGTAATGTGCTACGATAACAAACCAGTCGTTTTATCATCGTCTTTTGTGGGTCAAGAGCCAGTAGAAACAGCAAGAAGATACTGCAAGAAACAGAAAAAGTATATACAAGTGAATTGCCCCAAATAATCAAAACATATAACCAGCATATAGGTGGTGTAGACCTCCTAGATTCGTTCCTAGGGAAATATAAAATAAAAATTAGGACAGAAAATAGTACTTGAGGCTATTTTCTCATCTTCTTGATGTAACTCTTATCGGTTGCTGGCTATTGTAGAGAAGAGTCGGGGAGCAGCAGCATACGCCAACCCCAATGAAACAGAAGGATTTCAAATTTGAAGTAGGGAAAAGTTTATGCATGTTTGGGCTATCGATAAACAAAAAGAGAGGTAGACCAAGTTTATCTGATGAAATTGAAAATAAAAGGCAGAAGACAAATACATCAATCCTACCTCCTCGTGATGTCAGACGTGATGGGTTTGAACATTTTGCAGTTTGGGGTGAAAAAAGACTATGATGCAAATATCCTGGTTGCAAAGGAAAAACATTCTTATCTTACGACAAATGCCGCGTAGAACTTTGCCTGAATAAATATAATAATTGTTTTAGATCTTTTCATCAATAAAAAAATAACAAATTTATTATATTAGTTATATGATTTTGTTTATTATAAGTTGCAATACATAAAAAAGTAAATTATATAATAGTTATTTCATTTTGTTTAAAATAATAAGTCACTAATTGAAAAAAATTCAAATAGGAAACTATTTCCAAAACAATTCAATTGTACTCGTTTAATACCAAAAAGCATAGTTAAGGCTCAGTGTACCGTATGTGGAACTGAAATAAAAAGTTGATTTTTCCGTAAAATATGGTTTTATTTTTTATTTTTATGAGTTTTCCCTATCTTCTGATCACTAATTACAACCTATATATTTTTGTCGCGCACTAAAAAAAAATTGAGCCTTGTAGGGTTAAAAGAAGCACATGAAAATAGTCATGTGTGCTTTTTGAGTATAGTGTGTTTTTGGAATGCTAGCAAGAAGACAATATTCACACTAACGTTTGTTATTTTCCTGCTTATCAAGTTAAAATCGAATTAGTCAGCATAAATAATTTTCATACGCTTTAACATTTAGAGGTATTCTAAGTTATATTTAAGAAAAAATAAGGTAAGCCTACGTTAGAAGGTATTCCCAACCTTTTTATTTTAAAGCTCTAAATAAATGAGTTCCTCTTATTCAGTTTATTCTCACTGACTCTTAAACATTTTCCCTAACTAATATGGGAGAAAACAAACAGGCTGCTGTAAACCATTCGTTAAAGTGGTGCCCAACGTGTTTAAAATGGTTAGTATTTTCCTCATTGAGAAAATACTTAAATAATAATAATTATTATTATTATTTTAACTGAACTGCTAACTAATATAATAATTCAATAACTGCAAAACTAATTAATTGTAATAAAATAAAAAAAACGTTTTTACTTTATTTTGGAAAGTACTGAAATCCAAAAATGTTGTCTTTATTGATTCCAATTACAACAACAGTTCCGAATTTGAGTTAGGTTTATGCTACATCTTTCAACACAATTATTATATATTGAAGACTAAAATAAATCCTTTATAAATTAATTAAAGACAATAAATGTTTCATTATATTTTTTCTTTCATTTAAATTATAACTTGTTTTTGGAAAGTGTAGTGTAACGAAAATATTTTAACGATTATGCAAATAACAAAAAATTTTAAAAACTCATTGAAAACATCTCATAAAAGTATCTACTAAATATCATTTTACGAATTAATATATTTTTGTTTTATTTATAAGGTAGGAAACATTATACAAGGGGGATATTTCAGTTTATAAAAAAAATTATTAACTTTATAACGTTTAATTTCTTTGGTGAATTTATTTTCCAAAGATAATTTGAAAATATTTAAGAAAAAAAAAATTCCAAAACATAAAAAGATAGAATGTTTAAATAAAATACTATTTTTTGCAATAATTATCTTTCGAACAACATTTTTCTTAATATATATCGCTTATATTATGTATTCCTTAAAACATAATTAATGTTTTCTACTAAAAATAATTTATCTCAAATTAAAGCAACATCGATTTTTTTAATTGTAGTTAAACGTAATGTTTATTAAAAAATTACACAAAAATATACAAATAAATTTATGTTGATCGAAATGATATTTCTTTTAAACTACACCTTACCGATTGCGAAATTTTTGAAATGCCGTAAAAATATCTTATTTCATTACGAGATTTAATTAGATTTAAACATTTAAAAATACTTCCATTATATCATTTTATTCATGATTAAAAAAAAAAAAAAAAAAAGATGAAACTATAAAAATACATGTGCTCATAAAGTTTATTTTTAAACTTAGTTTAATTTTAATTCTTTACTGATTCACTTTAATAATGTATTTTTAGGATAACAGTTTATCATTTTCTATATTTATTCATGATTTTCATTGAGTTGAATTATCTATTTTTATTTTCAAAAGCATACTTATTTAACAATTCTATTAAAATTAATTTATATGAAATGAAAATGAATTGAAAATCAGCTTTTCTTATGTATGTTTTTTATTTTGTTACGATGATAAATGTAGAAGCTTTTAAGTTTAGGGTGGAATAAAAATCTTTGACACATTTTACACTTTAACATAAAAATCAAGTAATTGATATACAAAATTTCAGCAAGTGCACAAAAATTCTCACCGTGCATTTTTTTTTTTTTTTTAAGGAAATAAAATTATTAGTTCCGAATTTTATTCCGAGATGTCGCTTTTAAAACGGCAATAAAAACCCAATTTACTGCAATATTTTAATATATGTGACTTTTATCTTTCGAACCATACCTTGATCTAATTTGGACCGCGTATTCGATAGCACGGAGTATGGAAGTGAGTGCATTACATCCGTCAAACACAGAAAAAGTATATACTCTCTACTTCAAATGGGCTCGGAAGAAGAAATCAAGAAGGTTTCACCCAAGGGGCTTTGTAGGCTGTATCAAAATTACAACAAAAGTTGCATATAAAAAATATAGAGACATGTAATGCCATTTGAAGGAATAATTTAGAATTAGTTTTCTTTATTTGCTTAAACAAAATACTTCATTTTAAGCATTAAAATTTAAAATAGCATTAAAAAAAAAAAAAAAAAAAACATCAGACATACAGAAATCTGAAGTAAAATTTTGGATTATTTTATTTTATTTTTTTTTTTTTTTTTGCTAGAGGCCTATTTCAGTCGGTACAGCGTTGTCGAATTTTTATAAGTCACTCTTAATAGTGCTAAGGGCCTATTTCAGTCGGTTTATTGAATGGGGATTTATTGAATGAAGTCCCCCCCAAGGCACAACATTGACATGAGTCCCCCCCCCCAGGCACAACTTTGACATGAGTCCCCCCAGGCCCAACTTTGACATGAGTCCCCCCAAGGTCCAACTTTGACATGAGTCCCCCCCCCCAAGGTAAAATTTTGACATGAGTCCCCCCCCCCAAGGCACACCTTTGACATGAGTCCCCCCAAGGCACACCTCCCCCTGATTGGGAAAAAGAGAAAAAACGTTGTTTTGCGGCTATAAAACAGTTTGGACTTCCAACGTTATTTGTTACAGTATATGCAACTGAAACACATTGGTTTGATTTAATGAAAACTTTATCATGGAATTTAGATCGTCACAAATTAACTAAAGAAGAATTTGTCGATATTAACAAGTTTAGCAGTAGGTCTCTGGCACTAAATTAAAATCTGTCAATGTCAGATTTTCGTGTTTTAAATAATGAAATAATGTCGTGTCTGTATATTTTATTTTATTATTATTTTTTTTTTTTTTGTCTGAAAATTCTCATTTCACACAAAATTTGTGTTCGTCTAGCATTGAAAATATATACAGCTAGTCGAGATATTGCCCTATATAATGTTCAGAAAACAACAACAATAAATAATTAAAAAAAAAAAACCACACAATTTTGTGTTTCGTATGTTTTTTTTTATAATGTTCTGCTTCAGAAAGATCTAAGTTACTATGACAACAACTGTAAGTCAATTATTATAATAATATAATCTCTCCTAGGTCTGTGAATCCAGACAAAATTGGGCTTGTTTTTTTTGTAAACCGCACTCTTCTTGTACGTCACATACTTGATTTTACATTAAATATTAAACTGTGTCGAATGCATTTTCCCTTCTCTGTATTTATATATTTCTGTAAAGAAAACATTCCACTTAAGTATATGTTTCTCCTATAGGCAACCGATCTTAACCAATACACCACTACCAAATAGTAGAAGTTCTATGTTAGTAGATACAAAACCTTTAAATTCTATCCTATAGACTTTTACTTCATGAACTAACCTGGATGCTTTTAATATTTAAAGTATAAATCTTTGCTAATTTTAAAAAATCTTGATGAGTGGTTCGTAATTTAATTTAAACACATGAAACTTTTAATATTATAGAAATTACATATGACATACATATAAGAATGTATAATGAATATTTAATTTTCTTTGAAAAGAATTAAATAATTTTAACTCTTAACAAATAATTTTCTTTTAATTTTATAATAAATAATTTGGTATTCAATTAGGTATGGTGATTAAAAGCATTAAACTTAACTGATTTAGTAAACTTACTATAAATACTTTATAAGGGCTAGCGAACAGGATCTACTTCATTTCCTCCCACAGTTGGTTTCTCTAAGTGCCTGTAAAATTAGGGGGGGGGGATCTTTTTTATTAAAGATAAAATGAAGGAGGTTGCAAACTATTCAGTGTATATTTTATTTTACTTAAATATGATACAGAACACGGCTAAGTGTCAACGTGTGTGATTGTTAATTTAAACCAAGAAATTTCTTAAACTTGATAACATACCGGATAGAATATAACCACTTAGAAAAGACAACGTGATCACTTTCCTACTTCCCAAAAGCAGCCTCGAAGATTCACTGAAGTTTATTTAAATAGTTTAACTGGGGAAATACTTCACTTCGTTCACCTTAAAATATCTTAACTAAAATTAATAAGATACAAGTGAACTCTAAAACTTTCCAACTTCTATCATCTTGCTCTAAGAACTTTTTACACTCCTTCTGAAATCAACGCCAATTATTACAAAGTTCCAATAGACATCTAAACTCCAATTAACCAAACTCGCCATGGACAATCTACACTTCCTCCGAAACTAATGCCAATAAAACGAAATTCGAATGAACATATTACCCCCAACTAACCAATCTCTCCAGGGACAACTTACGCTTGCAATCTCAGTACGATTTCGAGTGAGTGAGGTTTCATTAACTTAGAATTTCATTAAAAAATATCTCATTTTTAGTTTAAAATATTCAAAATAACGGGTAAGTAAAAAATTAGTCTTTTTTTTTTCTTGAAGCGCACCCCCCCCCCCCCCATCTCTCAAAAAAAATTAATTAATTAATTTAATTTAATTTAAAAATAAAATATGTATATATGTTGGTTAAAATAGTTACTGGTAGAGGGCTCCGACAAACCGAAATGAACAGGACAGTAGTATATTCCGTTCAATTCTTCCTGCAATAACATATGTTATACATGACTTTCACCACATTCTACGACATTAATAAGTCGACACACAACACTTGTTACAGCTGAATGCAATTGCAGAAATTTCGCGACACATAGAATCTTTGAGCTCAGCCGATATTGAAGAGGATAAACAGTACATAAGTGATTGCAAATAGCTCCGCAACCAGAAATCGGCTTTTTAATCTTTCCCTTTTTATATATTTTTCAAGTTTTAACAAACTTTTTGCTTACCCGCTACATTGCATCTCTCATAATTTGATTCATGTTTTCTTTTCCATAAGTAGAGAGAAATATTTCTAGGAAAATTCCAATCACAACAATATATGTATGTATCAGAATCATCGATTATTATACGCACTCAAAGTTTTTCCATGTTTTTTAAGACAACAATTTAACACGTGGATATGCGTCGCATTTCACAGAAATATTTTATTTCCCAATTTTTGCTGAAATGCCTTTTGAGACTATGCAAATATTTAATAGCCTCTACAAGATATTTCTTCGCGCTTTGCATTTTTTTATAATTTTGTTTTCCGGTAGAATTTAATGGAAAAAACTTTTTCCGAAATAAAAAGAAATTTTTCTGAATCCCTAGCAATCCAGGCATTATTGTTATGTAAATATAAAACGAATTATATACGTTTTTATTTTCATTATATTTTATATTGTGTGTGTGTGTGCATAAAAACATTTCTTATTTTTAAAACCATTTTTTAGAAATATTGGATAACCAAATCGTATATATTTATTTTATTAACAATCGTAAATTTTTATCTTATGATGAAAATTTTCACAAAAATTTAAAAAAAACAATTGTGAATGACAATTTAGAACATGTGTTCTGGTTAATAGAAAAAATTAAACAAAAAAAAAAAAAAAAGAGAGAGAAAGAAAAAGAAAATGTCTAAGTTTCATCTAAAAGGAAACACAGTAATTGATTATAAAATTATTAAGTTAATTTGTCTGTAATCTGTATATATTCAGTTTTGAAATTAATTCACTTAATTAACGCAATTATATATATATATTTGCCTGTCTGACTCAATTTGATTGATATTTTCTTTGATTCTGATTATTTTGTAATGTTTATCTTTCTGTTACTTTTAGCTCTTTTTCTGGCCAAATGATGTCGGTATAATTTATTTATTTTTTAATTCTTCAATAAAAAAAGTTAAAATTATTGAATGAAAATAATTATTACTGGAATTGCTTAATTATTTTTTTTTCAATTAAATATTTATATAAGAGTATAAAACCTTATCAAATTTAAAGTGTTCCGAAATTTTCTTAACCTTAAATTATTGTATTTGCTGTTATACTCAGTTAAAGTTTTGATGATTAGTTTATTTGATTAAAATCATAGATATTCTCGGCATGTACTACATATTAGGAAAATAAAGCTAATTAACATACCTTTTGCTTCTGATATGGAGAGGTCACGACGATTACGACACGGTTGTTTGGATTTAACGTCGCGCTGGTGCTGCGCAATGGACGATTGACAATGTTCTGGGACTCATCCCTAAGGTTGGTCTGGAGACATACAACCGCAAATTTGATCCTTTAGGGAGGGAATAGCTTCTCCACTTCTGTGATCACCAGAAGTACAATTTGGGTGGAAATATAGAGGACATTGCGGCCACGACGGATTTTACGTGCATCAGCCACCATTAGTGTACACGGCGGCCTTTGGTAGAGCCCCTAAATAAAATAATAGGCCGGCGCATCACCGCCATTTTTTTGCCTCCGAAGAGGACAGCATTCCCGCTTGGCGTCCTTATCGCTTCCTTAATGATTTTAAGAAATCTTCATCTGAACCTAATCCGGTCAAAATAAGAGCAATAAGCAACAAATATTCCTAAAATCACATTTTTTTCAAATCAGGATGTCATTTTATTCTGAGGATATCCTATGGATGTACTGAGGTAAGATATGTTGTTAGGGCGGTTTCTGTTTCTTTTACAAAATATCGCCAAAACTCAAATACACAGTAATAGAAGGTCTGTGAACACTTTATATTCACTTCTTGAATGAATATAGCAGTTTATCGCTAAACAAACTTCCATATCATAGTTGAATCCATAAGCTGAAATTATGAAATACAATAAAACAAATTACTCTAATGTAACGTAACACGATTAAAAAAAAAAATATTTGTCATTTGTTTATCAGAGAAACGCGCTGGGTACATGTGGCAACCCCAAGGCAACAAAATGCCTGATGCGCCAGCTCGTATATATAGGAGCCTTACCTTTGGATATCTCGAGTACCGAACCTGCAATCTTCCAATTACGAACTGAGCGCATTACCGGCCGGGCTATCACGGCCCCCGTTCACGACACGGAAAATTCAGCTTGGAACGAACATGCGCAGAATTATTTTACGTAATAAAGCTTACAGCATATTAAGGGGTTAGGGGTAGTCAGAGACACGAAAAAATGATAATTTTCAGTAATTTTTTTTCGCTATTAAATCATTTTATTTTACAAAAGTAATAATATGGCATTATTATACAATGTTTTGACTTGAAGTCACGAAAATTTGAAAAAAAAAAAAAAATTATAATTTCCAAAGTTATAGCTGTTTCTGTTGACCCAGTCCAAAAAAAAGGTCCTTGCGGTGACAATGATAAGTCCTTGGAGATTCATCTAAAATCAATCGGATAAGAAAAATTAGTTTTATAAATAGATAATCCTGGGCCTGATCGAAGCTTTTTTTTTTTTTTCAAAAATTAAAAAAAATGGCGGACTCAGGAAATCTTTTTCTAAATTTTTGGGAAAAAGTCAACAGTTAATTGGTCTTAAAAAATCGAAATTTTTGAAAAAAAAAAAAAATCCTTCGATCAGGCCCGAGTTTATTATGTATTCTAAAAGCTGTATAAATTTCATTAAAATCTACTGAGCGGTTTTCAAGTTACAGTTGTCACCAGTTCAAAAAACATAGTTTTGAGAAAAACGCATTTAAAGTTTCGCACTAGATTTACGTACAGAAATACGAATTATTTAATCACTTACACTGAGTCATCTATTCCTGGGCCATATAATAGTTCTTCAGCCATTGTGGAAGTTTCCAAAACATCAATTTGCCGTTGCCTACGAAGCATTCTGCCTTCCCGAGTGTTGTCGTTGGCGCGCTGATCTGCCACTTTCACACGTGCAGCATCCTTTTTTTTTGCATACTGATGGGAATTAGACCCACTCGAAAAGTAATTATCGGATCAACTTCAAATTTTCAGAGAATATTTATAAGATATTACACTTTAAGAAAATGCAAAAAAAAAAAAAAAAAAAAAAAAAAAATTGATTTTTTGAAAATCCTGACTACCCCATACCCCTTAAAGCAGTAGTGCACATTTACCAAACAAGTTTGAGTAAAAAGCCATTAATGTTTCAGTAAATGTTACAAGTTGTTTCGAAAAAGTTTGAATGCTCCAGTAGCTTACATGGTAGTATGACCAACTATAGACTGGAGGTGTGTAGTTCGGTATTGCTGGAGGGAAATTTCTTTTTTATAATTCTTTATTTATCTAAACATTTTATTTTACTTTTACTTTACATTATAATTAAAACAAAGATAAAAATTATTTTTTGAGTTATAGAAAATCATAAATATTACAGATAGAAAAATATATCTATAAAACCTATATAATTTTATTTCACAAGAATTAAATAATTATTAATTTTTGAATTTTGAATTTTGAATTTCAATATTCAAAACATTGAACTTTACAACCATCCTTCTTTAAAATCGTTCTACCTTATCTTTAACAGAGAAATACATTGTATACAATGTAGTATGGGTAGCGTTAAGAAATGCAGAGTCACGCAAAAATATTCAAATACATTTAGGCTATAATTAGAAATTGTTCGTATTGTATTTCCTTTTGTGTTAAGCGTTTTCAACACTTTACAACAATGCATAAAAGTGATTATGAATTTAGTGTGTCTTCCATGTTGTCTGTCCATTGTGTGATGACGTAGGCAAAGTACATTGAAGCAAAACCATGTAACTTGTACTTACTGTTAGAAAGTATTAATAATCTATGAATCTATGAGATCTGCATGATTTTTTGTTCTTGTTTAGTTTTGACAGAGTATTTTAGCAAACAGGTATATATCATTTCATTATTCTTGCTTTTGAAGTAAAAAACTGCACATTGATTTTATGGGTCGTTATTTTTGCAAATCTTTTCAAAATTTTCATGATTAATATGATGTCGAAACTTTTGTTTTTCGGATGAGATGGGAGGAAACAGACAATATACATTTAATAACATTATATATATATATTCGTCTGCTCATTATTTATATATATATATATATTTTAATTTTTACATTTATACTGTATTTTATTTTATTTTTCAATTTAAATGTAATTAGATTTATAAGCTTTCATATATGTGTATTTGCGGAGACACAGCGCAATTTTTCGAATTTGAATTGGCTTAATTAATATGCACAGCTTGAAACATATTAAATATAAAAATTTTTACTATTTCAATTTATTCATCTTCATCAAACAATATATAATTATCTTTTGCATGAATGTTACATTTTTATTTATGGACAGTCGAAATACTATTTATTTACATGGGAAATTTAATTACATTCTGTAATGTGTAAACCGTTACAGCACAACCGCACTTTCGTAATATTGAATAATTTGGTATTTTGTAAGAGGACCATTATTAAATGTAACATTAATTTCAAACTTCTAGAGATGAGATATTTCTGTCGAATTACAAAAACGTGTTTTAATTGTTCTTTTTAATCAATTACTGTTATCTATCAAAAAGTAGAGAAAATAAACCTTTTAAATAAATTTAAGCAACATGGAAATGGATCTCTTTTTATGTAAAAGTCTCAAATTATACATTAAAATTTTATTTCTAAACAATTTCTTTTATTTATAAATCAGAGGTTACTATTTTAGAAACTCAGCTTGGGGCGAACGCTATCAGGATTCTTGTTTATTTTCATGGTAAAAACAAATTAAAGCAGCAATTTGCATTACCCAGGCAATTTTATAACAAAATGCTTTTAAAGTACTAATTCATTTAATGTACTAATTTCAAATATTCCAAATTCAACACTCTATATTCACATAAATTACATTTAAGGTTCAGCATATGTATAGCCTTCCTTATGCGACGGAATGTGGACCGAAAGTACCTCGGATAATCGAAAATTTGAATAACATGGACTATGTAGTAAATCGAAGGGGAAATATACTGCAAAATTTAAAATGAATGAAAAAGAAGACAATCTAGTAAAATTAGACATATATTATATGTCTAAATGTAGTCAGTTAAAAATGCAGTACAATACATGCATAGTTAAATTATACAAAATAGAGCGATGTATGGTAAAATTTGCCAATATTATCTACGCCATTTGTCAAAAGCTACGCTTCCTCCTGGACGTGCCCTTTTCAGGACTACCTCGGATAACCCGCAAACCGATTAATCGGGGCTCGGATAACTACGGTTTTACTGTATTTTGTTTTATCCTTTACTTATAACTACAAAACATCTATATATGCAATGTAACAAATATATTTAATAATGTATCAAAACGTGACTATGCGTTAAGAATTTTTACTATTTTTATTAGTATTATTGGAACTCTATTAAATTTATTTTTCAAGTTTTCTCATAATGAAGATAGATCCTAACAAAATTCCAGTGCAACATTAGGATGTGCCTAGGACTATATTTCATCCTCAGCTTTTCCATCCTGAAGACGTCCTGGAGAAGATGTAAAGGATAATAAAGTATCTAATGAAGTAAAGTTAAACATTTTAAACAAAGTTTTACATAGGACAGTGGCATCAGTAAGACACTGTAAGAAACGTTCTGGCTTTTTCTTTCTTCCTTTTTCTTTGGGGGGGGGGGGAGGGGGGAGGGGGGATGTTCTTAATTTTAGAGTATGTAGCTAAAATCACTTTTCGATACCTCAATTATCTCTTTATGTACATGACTCCACATTCAAAAATGCTTATTAAATAATATTTTTTACTCAAAAAATTTATTTTCCAGAGAGTTAAAAATCTAACAGTGTTGGACACTTATTCTGTTTGAATAGTGTACACATTTGAAAGAAAAAAAAACTCAGAAAAAGTTAAATAAAATGTGAACTAATTAAAAATGTATATTAAATTAACATAAAGAATTTGCTATTTCATTAAAGTGATAAAAAGAAAAAACATACATAAACTCGTATGGTGAATTCATGTCGAACTACCAGAGAAAGCTTTAATAACTTCAAATATTCAGTGTTTTAACAAAAAGATTTTGTAAATAGCATTTTAATTCAACTCGTGCAATAATCTTAGAAATACTAAGGATTGTCAGTCTTTCTTTCAGATAGTTAATTTCATTACTTCGTGTCCTTAAATGATAAAGAACTGTAAATCTATTCTAAAAATTTTGAAAAATAAAAAGTTATCTCATAAATATATTGAAAGATTTCGATCTAAATTTGAATAAAAAGAATTAATATTAATTCCCCATTGCAAATTTGCAAGAATGCTAAATCTTGTGCACTACTGGATCTGGCCTATTAACAACTAGAAAAAAGCTAATTGTTGACCGGTACGCCCACTACAGGTCATGGTAAAATTTTGTAGCATCTACATGTGTACACTCATAAAAATATTAGATGTTTAATACAGAATTAAAAATTAAGCACTATTAATGAATCTTGCATAATTATTTTAGTCCTCTTAATGTAAAGGATACATGAGATGTGTTAAAAATCAGCAGAGACAAACTAAAGAAAATTTCATTTCTTTATTCAAAATTACAAGTAAAAATATGGAGTGACTCCACTCGACTTTCCCAGCATTAATTTATTTGAGCAACCGTTAATTACTTAAAGTAACAGAAGTCGTTAAAAAAACAAAAGTGAAATTTATATAAGGGAGTTTGGGTAATTTTTCCCCAAATAACATGCTGTTCAATTTAACACAATTGCATTTAAAATAATTACAGCCCATAGCTTATAATGATAAAGAATATTTCATTGTGTCTCTGTAAATATTCATAACTGCTAGATTCATCAGAATCAGTACAGTTTGTACGACGGTGATTTATATTATATATGTAAATTTTCAGCTATATCAGAAAAAGCATTTAAACGTTGTTACATTTTAAATAATTTCAGACTATAGACCAACGATAAAAGTTTTCATTGTGTTCTGTATAAAAGACTATAAATGTTATATTTCCCAAAATATATACAGTTCGTGTGACGGTAAATTATAACATGTATATAAATTTTCCGTTTATTCGAATTAGGCGTTTAGAACGTTATCCCGTTTTAAATAGTTTGAGCCCATGGACCATAATGATAAGTAAATTTTCTATGTATCCCTGTAAAAAAATATAAATACTAGATTCACTAAAATCTACATAGTTCGAACAACGCTGACATTTAAAATGTACGTAAATTTTCAGCTCATTCAAATAAGGTATTTAGACATAATCTTACTTTAAATGATTTGAGCCCGTAGGCCATAATTATAAAGAATTTTTCTTTGCGACCCTGTAAAAAACTAAAAGATCTAGATTCTCCAAAATTAATAGGGTTCGTGCTACTGTGACTTATAACATACTCACAAACTTTCACGTGCTCACACGCACGCACACACACATGCGTACATACATCACAGTAAAACTATTTAAAAGGAACTCAGGGTACGTAAAAACGTATAGATCCAAAATGTGAAAATCGAATTTTTGTCATGATTACAATACTTTCTTTACATAGCATGTTCGGGACGTAAAAATGATAAAATGACAAAAAGTGAAATTTTTCAGACAAACTAGAAATATTCTACAACGGCTTGAAATATTTGTAGTTCAAGAGAATAATAAAATAAGATTGTAAAAGCAATCATGAGCATTGCTTCAACCTATGCAAGATTTTAAAAAACGTGTTTTTAGAAAATAATAATTTAAAATTGTCTAATACTGATACAGATTAATTACACTAACGATGCGCTTACCAAATGTTATTATTTGTCGAATTTTCTTTTTTTTTTTTTTTCCTTAATTTTTTTTTTAAATATAAATATCAGATTTTGGTATAAAAGCACCATAAAAAACACTAAACATCCTAAAAATACATTTTAGAGTATTAAAAAAAAAAAAAAAAAGGAAAAAGCTGAATTATTATTTTTATTGAAATATATTAAAATTCGAGAGAAATCATGGCCGATTATTTAAAAAAAAACTTCCTTTAAATGCAATAAAAAATACAATTAACAAATAGTGTATTAAAAAGAATCACTGCAACTTTTCAAATACGTACATAACTGATTAACAATTTGTATTAATGAATTGCAAATAATAATTGTCTTTCTTTAACAATTTAAACAGTTCGTGAATACGGAATAATTAAAAAAAATATTTTGTCTTTCCTCCGAGCAAAAAATAATCATACTGCAAGTAAATTAGTGCTAAACGAAATACTGACTTTTGCTGCCAGTGTGACTGTAAATAAAAGTCACTCTTTTTAATTAAAACAGTGAGTAAAAAAGGAAACTAATAAAGACAAAAAGATGTTACGCTTTTTGTAGCATCGGGATAAAAGAGCTTAATTTATTTTTAATTGTAAATACAAAACTTAATTGCAATGGAAAGTTCACCAGCATGCTCAAAGGTCCTAAAGGAGAAGTAAATACTGTAAAACTGTAATTAATAATTGTTAAATTCTTTCCAGTTCGTTTTAAGAGTTGATAAAAATCTTATATTTATATTTAGAAGATATTAAAGGGGGGAAAATGCTTACAACGGTTCTATAATAAAATTATTCTAAATTTCTAGACAAGGAAATGTTTTAATATTCTAATGAAAATGGAGGAAAAGTCTAGTTATAAAATCAAAATTTTTATCACAGATTTTATTTTATTTTATTACTACATTTTTAAATAGGACTTTGAATAAAAATTTCTAATAAATTCACTAATTTAAATTATATTTAATTTAAATTAGTGTTTTAAAATAAAATTTTACTGAATTATATTAAATTTCTAGGAAAAGAAATGTTCTAATACTCTTACAAAAATGGAGAAAAAGGTTCAGTTACAAAATCACAATTTAGATTATAGATTTTAATATTTGATTTATATCTTTAAATAGACCCTTGAATATGAATTTCCAATAAATTCACTAAGTTAAATTAGATTTAATTTAAATTAGTGTTTTAAATTCACTAATTCATCCGTAGGTCCTTCTTCAAGTACAAAATTGGCGCCCTATGTTCCAGTATTTGACAAAGCTAGTTATTCATTTTACCAGTTATTAGTAACCTATGCTCCAGTGTTTGACATAAAATGTTAAAATTCCTATGTGTAAAATATTGTTACGAAATTGTAAATAATTGTGTTTATTTTTGTATAAATTCTTTCAAAGAGGCTTAGTAAGTTGATAAAGTGCTAATTTTGTGCATTTCTAGTCGTTTTAGCGTTGAAATAGCCTTATTTTCCCTTAAAAACGCATCAAAAAGGCCCAGTAATGCAGGTAATGGATTTGGCGCCAAATTTGGCGACTTTTTCCCACCTTGGCGATTTTTTTGGCGACCTTGGCGAGAAAATCCTTATATGGGATATACCAAATATGGAAGCTGTAAGTTGATTGGTTGACCACTTTCTACAGTTTTCTCGAAAAATCTGGGTTCCATGGAACAGCATATAAGGAGCGCTTCCTCGCCAAGGCAGTCAGTTCAGTTCAGATCTCAGCCAGCTTCGCTAGTGCTTGCATTGCTCTTAAGCCTCTTTGAGAGAGACTTGCTTCAAGTGTTATTGCTATACCGTTTGTACTGTGGATTTGCTATTGACAGCTGTTGTTTAAGCTGTGGTTACTGCTTTAATTGAAGCTGATAATTGGTTTATTGACCTGTATTTTTCTGGAACTTTCTGTGAATAAATTACTGAATTTTTGTACGTTTGGCCTTTCATTCTCAGACAACTCACGAACCCCCAAGTACGCAACATTTCTGGTGTCAGAAGTGGGGATTGTCTGTGAATGGTGATAACGAGAGCTATGGAACAAGAAATGAAGAAATTTCTAGAAGGACTCACTGCTCAGATGAATGAGTTAAGATCTAGATTGATCGAAGAAATGAAAGAAGGACAAAGAGAAATGAAAGAAGGACAGAGAGAGATGAGAGATAGCTTGAGTCAAGAGATGAAAGAAATGAATGAAGACAGCACAAGAGAAAATGGAAACTGCGCAAAGAGAGTTGAAAGACGGGTTGACTGAAGAAATCAAATCTAATCAAAACGAGATGAAGAGAGAACTTTCGACAGTAAAGGAAGTGATTGAAAGTAAATTATCGGATATGGGAAGCAGAATAGATGGAATAGAAGAGAAAGTTATAAAGATAGAAGAAAATTTTGAAGAGAAAGTTATAAAGATAGAAGAAAATTTTGGGGAGAAAGTTTTGAAAATAGAAGAGAGTTTTGAAGAGAAAGCTATGAAGATAGAAGAAAATGTTATGAAGGTTGAAGAGAGTGTTACGAGGATAGAATGGAGTGTCGAGGCGAAAGTTAAAGAAAATTTTGACCAGGAACTGAAAGGAAGGTTTTCAGAGATAGAAGGTAAACTGAAGAGAATAGAAGAAGATCTGGAGAGAAAAGTAGAAGGAAAGTTAGAATCCAAGCCCCAGGAAACTGAAAAGAAAGAGAGAAGAAGCCAGAATCACGAATTTATTAAGCTATCTACCTACGACGGCAGTTCCTCCTGGCATGTATATAAGACGCAGTTTTCCATCGTAGCTGAAGCTAACGGCTGGGACTCTACCGCCAAGTCGGTCCACTTAGCCGCAGCATTACGGGGAGATGCAGCCGAGATACTGAGAAATGTTTCTAAAGAAGAAAGGAACGACTTCGAGGCCTTGACTAGAGCACTGGAGCTACGGTTTGGAGAGAAGTGTTCTAAGGACTATAGTCGCCTCCAGCTAAAGTCCCGTTACCAGAAAACGGGCGAAAGTTTGCAAGAGCTGGCAGCGGACATTCAGAGATTGTCACACCTAGCATTCTCAGACTGCCAAGCTGACACTCGAAACGACTTAGCTCTTCACTACTTTATCGATGCTGTTCGGGATCCAGAAATTCAAAAAGCGCTGAGACTCTCCAACATCAGAGACGTAGAATCAGCTTTAGGCTATGCACTTAGGATAGAAGCAGCCCAACAAGCCTCCCGTAAAGACCGCCATACCATAAGAGCAGTCTCATTAAATGATACGCCTGCTGATGAGAATGAAATGAAGAGAAGTTTCGCAGAGATCTTAAAGAGATTGCGCAGCCTGGAAAATAATATAGAAAAAAAAGATCGGAAGATAAAGTGCTGGGGCTGTGGAAGGGATGGTCATGTGAAGAGGAACTGCCCTGTACGACCAACTATAGGAAATCACCCGGCTTCAACGTCACTGCAGGGAAACTAAGAGGAGGCCATCTCGCGGGGCGGAGGTTGCCTAAAATTAAAGAGCCCCAATTTACAGTATTTCATGATTCATCGATGAGTGGCGGCGATGATGGACTTCACGTCTATGGCCAAGTCAACAACACCACCTGCCGGATGATTCTGGACACGGGAGCCAACGTGACCATCATTAGAACGGATTTGGCTCAAGAACTAAAAGAGAAGATCATCTAGACGCCGCCCTGCGTTAAACTCCAGACTGTGACCGGAGACGAAATCAAAATATATAGAAAAATGAACTTGACCATCACTTTTGGGAATGCCAGTCACCATCATATGGCATATGTGGCTGATATAAGAGATCCTTTAATCATTGGAATTGATTTCCTGAGAAAATTTAACTTTCAATTGGACTTTAAGAATAATGAACTGCATTCGAGTTCGGAAGACATCGCTGTGTTCAACACTGAAAATCAAGACATTCAGACAATTTGCCAGATAACAGCCAAGTCTGAAATTTCCATCCCTCCACACACAGAGAAAATAGTTTCAGGAACACCTCCCACAAAGCAATACTTCCGCTATGGACTGATTGAGTACCCGGATACAGGCAATAGCCCAAGAGGAGTTCTGGTAGCTTCATCTCTAGTTGATCTCTCAAAGAGTACTATTCCTGTGAGAGTCGCAAACGTCAGCGATAAGGTCCGAACAGTGAAGAAGGATGAGGTGTTAGCAACCTGCACTTCTGTTACATGCATCAACCGCCCCACGCAATCAACCGAATCCAAGTCTTCTGAACAATTAATAACGGAATTACTCAAGAATGCAGAGTTAGAAAAGGAACAGAGATGTGCTGCGGAGAAGATACTCCAAGAATTTAAAGACCTTTTTTCTCGAACACCTGAAGACGAACATCACCCAGCACAGAATTGATACCGGAAATCATCCTCCATTCAAACATCATCAAGAAGACTTCCATTTGCTAAACAGGAAGAGGTTACTGAACTTCTAAAGGAAATGCAGCACAATGACGTCATCGAGCCATCAACGAGTCCTTGGGCCTCTCCCATAGTACTGGTGCGAAAAAAGGATGGTTCAACAAGATTTTGTGTGGATTATCGTCGTTTGAATGACATCACGAAGAAATTCAGTTACCCTCTTCCCAGAATTGACGACACATTAGACACACTTGCTGGCAATAAATGGTTCTCGACGTTGGATCTGAAGAGCGGTTACTGGCAAGTAGAATTACATCCTGATGATCGTGAGAAGACTGCATTCACCACGGGACAAGGACTGTGGCAATTTAAAGTTATGCCGTTCGGATTATGTAATGCTCCTGCCACCTTCGAACGCCTGATGGAGACAGTGCTAAAAGGACTTTCCTATGAAGCCTGTCTGGTGTATTTGGATGATATTATCATTGTGGGGCGCACCTTTGAAGACCATCTACGAAACATCCGAAAGGTGCTGGCGAAACTCAGAATGGCTAACCTCAAAATGAATCCAGGCAAGTGTAACTTGTTCCGTCGTGAAGTGAGCTACCTCGGCCATATCATCTCTGCCGAAGGTGTGAGAACTGATCCTGAGAAGATCTCTGCAGTCGAGAACTGGAGTCGCCCTGAAAATGTACACCAACTACGAAGTTTCCTGGGGTTATGCACTTACTACAGGAAGTTTGTCAAGGGTTTCTCAAATATTGCCAGACCACTGCACAAGCTGACGGAAGACAAACAGAAGTTCCTGTGGACAGATGAATGTGAAAAAGCGTTCAAGCGACTTAAAGAGACCTTAACATCATCGCCTATCTTGACATATCCACAGCCCGACAGACAGTTCATACTTGATACAGATGCCAGCCATGAGAGTGTCGGTGCTGTTCTGTCGCAGGAAACTGATGGTCAAGAACATGTCATTGCCTATTGGAGTAAATGCCTGTCTAAACCGGAGCGAAATTACTGTACCACCAGGAAAGAGCTACTCGCCATCGTAAAAGCCATAGAACATTTCCATCATTACCTCTATGGCAGAAGATTCCTGCTCCGGACTGACCATGCATCTTTAACGTGGTTGCTCCAGTTCAAGAACCCGGAAGGACAGATTGCCAGGTGGATACAACGCCTGCAGGAATATGACTTCGAGATACGTCATCGTAAAGGGACTCTACATGGTAATGCAGATGCCTTGTCACGGAAGCCCTGCTCGGAAAGCTGCAAGTATTGCTCTAGAGCCGAACAGAAATACCTGCCGATAAATCCGGTTGCCTGCCAAGTTACTGTCTCAACACCATCAGATCAAGATCCCGATCCATGGAGTGACGAAGAACTTAGAAAATCCCAGTTGGAAGATCCTGACATAAAGCCAATATTACAGCTGAAGGAGACGACCAGCAACAGACCTATCTGGCAGGACATTTCCAGATTTAGTCGCATTACGAAAAGTTATTGGGCACTTTGGGACTCTCTTCATATCAGAAACGGCGTATTATACAGAAAGTGGGAATCTGATGATGGGAAAAGCTTCAGATGGCAGATTTTATTACCAAGATCAAAAATTCCAGCTGTTTTAGAACAACTGCATAGTAGCTCTGTGATGTTGAAAAACATCACATATCCCTTAAAATAAAATAATGATAATAATATAAATTACATTTTATTTATTTATTTATAATACAAGCAAACATTATATTTCTTATCCTAAAAGAGTTTAATACAATTTTGTTTATTTCGCTTATGCTATTTTATTTTTATTTCTATTTCATTAATCTGTAATTTCATATAATTTATTGTTCTTTTTCCTGCTCTAAATCTCATCAAGTAATAATTAAATAAAATATCAAAGAAAGAGAAACCCATTCATTTTATGCTTTAAAACCGCAGACGATTTTTTTTTATTGTAGCTTCCTGTCTCCAATCAAACGTTTATAGATTCCGTTGAATCATCATAGCTGAAAATAATTTCTAATATTTTTTTATCAATTGATTTTGCACTTTTAGCCAAATTCTGGACACCTGACAAAATTTAATCACATCATATGACGTAATTTAATTTTTAGCCAATCTTTTAACTATTATTTAGGTTTACCAGATATAAAATTTAAAATGTGTTCAGCCAACTTGATTTTTGATGCCAATGAGATTTGGCGAAATAAATTAATTAGCTTGCTGTCTGTCTTTCTGTAAAGATGTTATTTTTTTTTATCTTTGAGTCAAAAATGTCGAAATGCTTTCGGTTTAGAAAAGTATATCGTAATGGCTTCCATTCTTCTTTTGGATGTCTGTCTTGAAATAATAAACAGGAATTCTCCATCGTGAATGTTTTCGAATATACTTATTCCATTTTGTCCAAGAATATCATTAATATATGTCTTATAAGAGTAATTAAACATCTCATTTACTAAATGGAAAATGACTCGATGCTATGTTTTGTTTTACGGAGCTTATTGAACCGGGTTCCCTGTACGTCATGGCCGCTTCCTACTTTAGATATCTCCATCCCAGCTCTTCATTAAATATATGTGGTGCCAGACTCAGGCCGGATAATATATCCGGATATCCAAAATTTTTTTTTCGTCTTGAAAAATTTGGGCATCGACATTGAACTACTGTTTAACGAATATAAACAAGTGTACTGCAATACTCGAATTTCTGTTTAACGGATCTCTGCTTAGTCACCTAATATCGACGTGATATCGACTACTGATTAATTCATGAATGCGAAGTTTTACGTTGTTGAAGACTGTTATGTTTTAAAAACAGCTGCCCCAGTGATGATCCAAAAAGAAATTAACTACGTTACGGTGAACAGCACCGAATGTACCGATTTGTTGATTGTTGTTCATCTTTACTAAAGGCTAGTGTGCTGCGGGATGTCATCTGTGATTTTTTTTAAAAAAGAGATTACTTGGTGTCTACGGTACCGATTCTTATCGCCGATATTGTGTGATGCCATACCGGTGGACTTTCTACGGTTTCATTGAATAACATCCTCTCTACAGTCTGCAATGTTCGCAATTTGTGACCGTCTTATGCATTTACCGTTCGGTATTAAATGATCGTTGATTCATCGGTGCAAGGAGAATTGCCAAATATGGGTCGTCTTTCTAGAATCTGTGCAGTTAAATTACTGTGTTCATTTTTTTTTTTCTTGCGCACTCGTACAGGAGAAGAGCCTTACAGTTTTAAATAAAAGAATAAATAAAATACCGTAAATAAATAAATTTATATATATATATATTTTTGTTTTAGCTAAAAGAAGATTCGGAAAAGGGGTAAGTTTCCTTTGGAATCAATTTATTGTGCCAATAAAAAGAAACATTTCTCACATATTTTTCTTAAATATTGACATTTATTTAAACTTTATATATAAATTTTTACTTATAGGTAAAGTCTTTTATTCTTCATATGAGTATTATATTCTACTTTAACTTTTCATTTCAATTTTTAAGAACAGTTAAAAAGTTATATAAATGATCAAAATTTGCTTATATTATTTTTGAAATATCTAGTTTTTGGATATTCAAGTAAAGATTTATTTCATTTGTGAAATTAAATACCAGATCATAGTGATATTTTTTTTTTCTTTTCATCATACTGCATAATTTTTTTTTAATTTTTTCATATTTTGATTTTTGTGTTTACAATTTAATATATCTTGACAATTATTTTAATTTGCATATATATCCATTTTTAGTATTATTCATTATATATTTTTAAATATATCTATAATATATATATACAACAAGACGTATATAAACCAATTTCATGGTTGCAAGGCATAATGTTATACAGGAAAGTATTACAAATAATTTCTACATATTTTTATTAATCTTGAAACTTTATCATCCAACTTTTGCAGGCTTAATTAAAAAAAGAAAGTATTTAACAATTTTATTCATTTTTAAGTGTCTTGGTAACTTATTTGTTTATATGATATTCAATTGAATTCTTATGCATATTATTTTTATTTAACTTGGTTAACATTTTTATATTTGAAAAACATGGCACAGAATCGAAACGCGTTTTGCTCCGTTCCTAATTTCGATGGGGACGCGAGATTTGTCAAATTTTTCTTTGATCAATTAAGATCCTTTGCCATGTTAAATAAACTAACAAATGACGCGACATTACATGTAATGAAAGAAAAACTTCGTGATGCCGCGTTGGCGTACTTTATCGAAAATGTAACTTTATATAAGTCAACAGATCTTGAATATATCGAGGAAAATTTCTGTAAGTTTTTCAAGGAATCCTCGTATAATACTGGAATATCAGAATTTCATAATTTAAAAATTTTGCCGGGAGAGTCTATTAAAAATTTCGCCCATCGTGTAAATGTTGCTGTACCTAAGGCTTTCCCTGACCTTAAAGACAAACAATCCCTTGATAACATTAAACTTCCAAAATTTTTAGAGTGTGTACCCCCAAATATTAAAATTAAGTTAATGGAGGAAAACATAAGAGACTATAATAAGGCAGTTGAACGTGCTCAGACATTATCCGAAATATATGATTCTTTCAACAACACTACTAATACTAAGACTGTTCTTTCTTGCGATAATAAAAATGACTCTGTAATATTAAACACATTGAAAGATTTATCTGAGAAAATTAATAGCATTTCACTTACAAACAACAATCCACCCCCCCATAATGAATCTTTGCACGTAGTTCAGTCAAGCAGACCCAAATTTGATCAAAGAAACTATAGAAATAATTACAAAACTAGACAGACCAATTTTCGTTCTTCCCCTAGAAGAAACTTTTCTAGAAATAATTTGATTTGTCAACTTTGTTCCAAACATGGTCACGTTGCTTTAAATTGTTATAAATGGAGAAATAGAGATAATTTAACTTATAAAACACGTAATTATGAAAACCGTAATTTAAACTAGAAAAGAGGTATGGAGATGCTGATGCTGCCATATCTCGAAAACTAAGGGTCTCATCAGCAAATGAACATAAATTCACAAATGTGTCATCTTCAAATTCTCTTCCAAAAATTTCACATACTAGACTTGTAAATTCAGTTGGATCTCAAACTGTTGCTAATATTACTGTAGCAGATAATAAAGCTACCCAAACATTTCAAAACTTTAGTCATATTTCTAATACAGGGTATATTCCAAGTGACAGCAATGGGAGTTGCACAGATAATATTGAAGATCATATTTTATTTAATGTAAACAAAAATTCACATACACTTCCTATAATAAAAGCTAAATTAGCCAATAATGATATAAAGTTTCTTATTGATACCGGAAGTAGTTGTTCACTTTTAGCCCAATCAACATTTGATAATTTAAAAGCAAATTTAAAATATAAAAGACTAGGTTCGTCTATTACTCTTAAAACGGTCAATTCTTATGTTGAATTTTCTTCATGTATTCGTGCAACTTTCAAAATTGAAAAAAAGTTTTTCCAACACAATTTCTATATTATTGACATACCACATAGCTCTAATTTTCATGGAATACTTGGCATGGATTTCATTAAAGAAAATCATGTCACTATTGACTTTTCAAAAAATTCCATGAGAATTGGAAAATTAGACTTTACTTGTTCTTTATTTGATTCGCAAAATGAAAAATTAGATGTATATAATGTTAACTCTGACGATAAAAATATGAATGTTTACCTTCTAAAGAAAGTTATAATACAAACTGGTGAAAATATCTACATTACTGCAAAAACAAATAATAAGTTAAAAGAAAAAAATTACACATTTTGTACTGACATTAAGGATCCGGATATAGAAATTTTAGATTCTATTGTATCACCGAATTACAAAAATGAAATTAATTCTGAAAATAATAATTCTCTTATTACGTTACTTATCTCAAATAAGGGTAAAAATTCAATTCATTTCAATAAAAATATGCATATTGGTAAATTATTTTTGATTGATGAAATTAAAGAACCACATTTAGATAAAATTGAAGACTCTTGCTCTAGTAATAATAATATACAAAATATTGAGGACCATATCCACTTAATTCAAGCTTCAGAGGATATATTACTAAAACGTAAAAATGATTTATCAAGTAAAGATTTTTGTTTGAATCATTTAACCCTTGATCAACGTAACACACTAGAAAATTTATTTTTAAGCAAATTTGCTGCTTTTTCCAAATCTCTTAGTACTCTAGGACATACTGATAAAATAATTCCTAATCTTAAGTTAATTAATGATTTCCCTATTAAAACACTTCCATTTCCGATTCCACAAGCTTTACAAAAAGAAGCCCAAGAACAGATTAATGAATTAGTAAACGCCGGCATAATTGAGCGTAATTGCTCCGAGTGGGCTTGTCCCATATTGCTGGTAAAGAAAAAATCTGATGGTTCAAAGAAACAACGTTACAGACTTGCTTTAGACCTTAGAATGGTCAATACAGTCATACAAGGTTCCTCATATCCACTTCCTAAGATTCAAAATATTATTTCAAATCTTTCGTCATTCAAATACTTTACTTCGTTAGATTTCATGCAAGCGTACCACCAAATTGACCTTCCGAAAAAATATCAAGATATGTTAACATTTACATCTATTTTTGGCAGTTATCGATACAAACGTGTTTGTTTTGGTTTAAAGAACGCCAGTTCTATATTTCAGTCTCTAATGGACACAATACTCGACGAGATAAACATTAATGGCATATATGCTTATCAGGATGATCTGATTATTGGATCAAATTCATTTGAAGAGACTTGTGAAAAAGTAAATAAAGTGTTAGAAATTCTTATCAAATATAATTTAACATTATCCCCATCTAAGTGTGAATTCCATAAATCAGCAGTTAATTATTTAGGTTTCCATATTGAAAACCACACTATTTCACCCATCACCGCTAACATCGTAAAGATAAATTCTTTTCCACCACCAACGACAAAACGACAATTAAAAAAAATTCTTGGACTTGCTAATTTTTACAAATGGATTTTACCATCTTTCTCAGAACTTGCACAACCCCTTGTGGAACTCACAAAACCCAAAACAACATTCAAATGGACAGAAAAACATCAGAGTATTTTTCAAAAAATTCAAAAATTATTCTTTCTTCCCCCAATGGTTCGACTTCCAGATTGGGAGAAAACATTCTATGTCAACACGGATGCATCAAAAACAGCCATTTCAGGAGCACTTATGCAAAAATTTAATGGTAAATTACTTCCTATAGCATACTTTTCCAAATCTTTAAAACCTTCTGAAAAGAAATATCCTGCGTTAAAATTGGAACTTATGGCAATTCATAAAACTGTCACCGCCTTCAAATACTATTTATGTAATCGTGAGTTCGTAATTTTGTCAGATAGTGCTCCCCTTGAAAAATATAAGAAAACTACCAATCCCGCTGACGTTACCACCCGATGGTTAATGGACTTATCTGAATATACTTACGTTTTCAAACATATTCCTGGAAATTTGAACATCTTAGCGGATTATTTATCACGTTGCAATTTTGAAAATAATCAAGAGGATCTCAAAGATAATCCAAACTTAATTCATGACATACAACCACTACCAATAGTTGATGTTGATGAAAATGAAAACAGACTCGAAATTAACAGTAGTGATAAAGTTAATAATGAAAATCAAAACAAATGCTCAGAATATGTTAATTATATGATTTCAGGAAATTCGAACTCTAAAGACCCCTTGCTAGAAATTTCAGACCAAACATTTGTGTCCGAACAAATTAAGGATTCTGAATTAAAAACAATTTACGAAGAAATCTTAAAAAACGGAAAGTCAGAAAAATTTCCCAATTACTTTATAAATCCTGATTCTAAAGTATTAATGCTCAAGAAAGAGAATATCCATAACAATTCATTCAGTTATTTAATTATTGTCCCAAATTCTTTAAAAGCGAAAGCATTGTCCATCGCGCATTTATCTCTCTTCGGTTTGGCTAAAACCTATGAATTTCTTTCTAGAAGATACTTTTGGAAGGGCATTTATACTGATACCCTTAATTTCGTCTCTTCATGCATTAAATGCTTACAAGCGAAACATCACAAAACACCTCCTGCTCCATTACAAAAAACATATACACCCACTCATCCAAATCATACAATCTCCACAGACTTGGTGGGTCCTTTTAGTAATGGTCAATACGTCTTGACAATAATTGATCATTTCAGTAGACACTTAGAACTTTACCCGTTATCTAATATTACTTCTCCAAAAATAGTTCAATGTTTGTTTTCATACATTACAACCTTTGGTCGCCCTGCATGTATTCTATCAGATTTAGGTCGACAATATACATCTCAAGTGTACAATACATTTAATGACACTCTAGGCATAAAAATAATACATTCGTCTGCTTTTCATCCTCAATCGAACTCTATTAGCGAACGTGTAAACACATCAATTAAGTATTCAATTAATATATTATTAGAAGAAGGTCATTCATTTCAAAATGCACTATATATACACAAATCTCTCTACAGTGGATCTACGCATTCGTCCACTCAATTCCCGCCCAATCTTCTACATTTTGGTAGAGAACTGGCACTAATTTTTGACACTTATAATTCAAATTATAATTATACTTACCTGGACTCTAATGTAAACATCTATAAATTAATGCAAGACCTTCAGGAAATTTATAAAAAAGCGTACAATAACATTCAAGATTCCCAATCAAAAAGAAATAAATATTTTCAAAGAAAAGCTAAACTAAGAAGCATCTGCACAAAAGATATTGTGTATCTGAAGTCTATGGATAAATTTAAACCTAAATATACAGGTCCTTTCATTGTCACAGTTAAACATTCCCCTGTTTCATTTTCAATTAAACGGTTACATGCTAGTGATGATAAGGCATTTCGTGTGCATATAGATAGAATTTTATTGGCACCTCCACGTAATAATCACTTATTTGACATTTATAATAATTCTAATTTTAATAAGAATATTATTATTTCCAATGATACACATCAATATAATTTACGAAACAGAAAGTAATTTTTCATCAATATTTTTCCTTAGGTTAAAAGTTACGCAGTATAAATTTTTAAATATTTATAATGCTTAAAGATAAATTAAATAAATTTGATGTATACTTTCATCGCAACAGACCTGATCAACCTGTTGTGATTTTTTATTTGTTGTGAAATTTCGCAGCTTGGATAATCAATGGCTGGTCCAGGAAATTATATTCTAAGCTGCATTGTCTTACAACAGCAGTGTATATCACTTTTATCACTATTTCTTTAACTTACGTGTTATTTATAATTGAATTTTAATAATAGTTAACATACTAGAAAAAAAAAAAAAAAAAGTAGACTTTTGGAGCCTGTAATATTTTTGTCATACACATATGCATATGTCTTATATATTCCAATTACAATTACCTATAAAAAAAAAGAATAAATAAAAACGTGTTATTATTACTTTCTTTTAACATGTATTATTTGTTTAAACCTTTTAATGAATATAAAAGGCTCACTATATATATTTGATAACATATAAATATACTTGGTTTTTATTTTGTCAAAGTTTCATATTAAAATTGCTTATACATTTGAACTATATATTTATTACAACGAATTCTTGCCCTCTCTGAACTGAAATGGACTCGTCAAAGTTTCTCGCCATGCATGGTAACATAAAAATTTACTGATTTCAGCATCTTACCACGAACTGATAAAATATATGATGACTGAATTATTATGATTTTAAATCAAAGGACTTGAGCTCATTTTGTTTGTGAATATATTCTAAAGACTTGTGTACACAGATTTATGGCCATACAACATTCTATCACATCACCATATAATATCCTTATTTTCTGTATTTGTATTTGCATTTTATTATTGTATAAGAATATTATTTTTTTTAAGTATGCATACTAGATTTTCTATTGATAATATGATAATGTACGTATTTTATTTGTATTGGAAGCCATTCGTTTTTGTTTTTGTTTTGTAATCAATCTATTTTACAAGATTGGAAATAATTTGATTTAATTTAAATTTTTGCTAAGTTGTCATATCATAGACGATGTAATGGCTGAACCCATTTTTTTTTTCGGTCGACGGGGAGAAATATGTTATGTTGAAAAACATCACATATCCCTTAAAATAAAATAATGATAATAATATAAATTACATTTTATTTATTTATTTATAATACAAGCAAACATTATTTTTATTTCTATTTCATTAATCTGTAATTTCATATAATTTATTGTTCTTTTTCCTGCTCTAAATCTCATCAAGTAATAATTAAATAAAATATCAAAGAAAGAGAAACCCATTCATTTTATGCTTTAAAACCGCAGACGATTTTTTTTTATTGTAGCTTCCTGTCTCCAATCAAACGTTTATAGATTCCGTTGAATCATCATAGCTGAAAATAATTTCTAATATTTTTTTATCAATTGATTTTGCACTTTTAGCCAAATTCTGGACACCTGACAAAATTTAATCACATCATATGACGTAATTTAATTTTTAGCCAATCTTTTAACTATTATTTAGGTTTACCAGATATAAAATTTAAAATGTGTTCAGCCAACTTGATTTTTGATGCCAATGAGATTTGGCGAAATAAATTAATTAGCTTGCTGTCTGTCTTTCTGTAAAGATGTTATTTTTTTTTATCTTTGAGTCAAAAATGTCGAAATGCTTTCGGTTTAGAAAAGTATATCGTAATGGCTTCCATTCTTCTTTTGGATGTCTGTCTTGAAATAATAAACAGGAATTCTCCATCGTGAATGTTTTCGAATATACTTATTCCATTTTGTCCAAGAATATCATTAATATATGTCTTATAAGAGTAATTAAACATCTCATTTACTAAATGGAAAATGACTCGATGCTATGTTTTGTTTTACGGAGCTTATTGAACCGGGTTCCCTGTACGTCATGGCCGCTTCCTACTTTAGATATCTCCATCCCAGCTCTTCATTAAAAGCTCTACCGGAGGCCATTTTGGGGTAATGAAGACTCTGCAGAAAGTTCGGGAACGCTTCTACTGGTGCAAGGCAAAGGAGGATGTGGAGAAATGTTGTAAATCCTGTGATGCTTGTGCGGCACGTAAAGGCCCGCAGAAACGAAGTCGAGGAAGACTGCAACGGTATAACGTGGGAACACCATTTGAACGGATTGCAATCGACATCTTGGGTCCTTTGCCACGGACCTCCAGTGGAAATAAATACATTCTCGTCGTGATGGACTATTTCACCAAGTGGCCTGAGGCATATCCCATTCCCAATCAAGAGGCATGCACAGTCGCAGAAGTCCTAGTGCAGCAATGGGTGTCAAGGTACGGCACGCCCCTGCAACTTCATACCGACCAAGGTAGGAACTTTACCTCTGATGTTTTCAAAGGACTGTGTGAACTACTCGGCATGCACAAAACCCGGACAACACCCTTACATCCCCAGTCGGACGGCATGGTCGAGAGGTTCAATCGTACCATCCTGAATAACCTCTCCCTTCTAGTATCAAGGAACCAGCAAGATTGGGACTTGAAGTTGCCATTGTTCCTGCTGGCTTATCGAAGTGCTGTCCATGAAACCACCGGCTATACTCCAGCCCAGATGCTGTTAGAACTTCGTCTCTCTTGTGATCTCCTGTTTGGTTGTCCACCCGATGCGCCTTCATCGCCCGAGGAGTACATCCAAGATCTCCAGGCACGATTTGAGGACGTTCACAACTTTGCTCGGGAGCGAATTCACATTGCATCGGAGAAAATGAAGACAAGGTACGATCTAAAGGCTACGCAACATGAGTTTCAGGAAGGAGAGAAGGTCTGGTTGTGGAATCCTGTTCGACGCAAAGGACTCTCTCCCAAGTTGCAGTGCAACTGGGACGGACCATACACAGTCTTAAAAAGGCTGAATGATGTAGTGGTGCGGATCACTAAAACACCTTCATCAAAACCGAAGGTGGTGCACTATAATAGGCTAGCCAAGTACCACAAGTAACGGTAATATTAAAAATTAAAAATGTAAATACTGGTAAAATTTGCGCATGCGTAATGTAAATATTTGTATATAAATATTTGTACATATTTGTGAATTTTGTAAATATTTGTATATAAATATTTGAACATATTTGTGAATTTTGTAAATATTTCTCACTTGATTTGTATTTCTATTTTATCGTTATATGCAACTTAGTTTTTGTATTTTAGATTGTGTAAATTTGTTTAGTTTCGCCTCTTGACCAAGGGTTGCACTGCCCGGGACGTGCAGTCCTTGGGAGGGGGGCAGTGTTACGAAATTGTAAATAATTGTGTTTATTTTTGTATAAAATTTTTCAAAGAGGCTTAGTAAGTTGATAAAGTGCTAATTTTCTGCATTTCTAGTCGTTTTAGCGTTGAAATAGCCTTATTTTCCCTTAAAAACGCATTAAAAAGGCCCAGTAATGCAGGTATTGCTTTTGGCGCCAAATTTGGCGACTTTTTCCCACCTTGCCGATTTTTTTGGCGACCTTGGCGAGAAAATCCTTATATGGGATATACCAAATATGGAAGCTGTAAGTTGATTGGTTGACCACTTTCTAGAGTTTTCTCGAAAAATCTGGGTTCCATGGAACAGCATATAAGGAGCGCTTCCTCGCCAAGGCAGTCAGTTCAGTTCAGATCTCAGCCAGCTTCGCTAGTGCTTGCATTGCTCTTAAGCCTCTTTGAGAGAGATTTGCTTCAAGTGTTATTGCTATACCGTTTGTACTGTGGATTTGCTATTGACAGCTGTTGTTTAAGCTGTGGTTACTGCTTTAATTGAAGCTGATAATTGGTTTATTGACCTGTATTTTTCTGGAACTTTCTGTGAATAAATTACTGAATTTTTGTACGTTTGGCCTTTCATTCTCAGACAACTCACGAACCCCCAAGTACGCAACAATATATTATTTTATTTATTTTTTCTTATTTATTAATTATTTCCGGATATATGCCAATTACTGGAGCATGCCAATGACTGGAGCACCTACCCTATATATATAAATGCATGTAGATCATTAGTCCTAACAGTAAATATAAATAAATTTGCTTATAATTTTAAGTACAATTTATTTGTTTTGCCTCTCTTACGTTGAAGCAATACAGTTTGGTTTAGCTTGGTTTGTCAGAATTTTTCTAAGAAATATTAGTAAAATTCAGAGAGAATGACGTTTATTTAGCCGGACAGCTTAATTTATTTTATCAGAGCGTATTAATAATTTATTAAAGAATAGCTTCTCGTCTTCAAAAAAAAAGTCATGGCAAATTTACGGATATAACTTTATTTTTATCGTCAGTGGCTGGAACACTTCTTGCCAGCCTCTGATCATAAATTAGTAATGAAATTTCTTAGAATGTATAGAGAAGTAATTCCGATAAGTCTTAAATGATTAACAAAAATTTTTAACAGAAATTTTATTTTTCAACTTAAAGAAAAATGTCTTGAAGATAATAGAGTTTGTCGAACAATAATATGAACGAAGAAAAAGTAAAAATGAATACAGAAAGACAATTCGTTTTCCAAAGTTACGGAAAGATATAAGTAAACAATTAGAAAAATAATACGGTTAGAATTCATATGAGGAAAAAAAAAAGAAAAGAAAATGCATTAAAATATTCTTCAAATGTTAAATAATATTGATTGTCAGAAACGCAAAGAAAAAAGAAAAGATAATGTTTATCGGACAATGTTTTCCAGAAAACTGAACATTGATTTACAATTTCGTTTATATACTTTTAGTTATTCCTTTGGTTCAAGGTATATCAGTCGTTTCATTTTATTTCCGCATTTTCTCATATCTACATTGGGTTAATATTTATATTTGCATTTTTGGGTTGATACAGCCAATAAAAAGATTTTTGTTTGTTTATTGGTTTTTATAGTTTGAATGAAGGCATTTTGTTAGAAAATACACTCACACATACACACATTATTTATATAATTTAAGATTTAACATTTAGAAAAAACAAATGTACTTTTTTTTTTTTTTTTTTTTTTTTTTTTGTAATGTATAAAGAAGAATGCAAACTTTCACAGGGTTACTGTGCATAATACTATTTTGTTGTTAAAAGTAGTTAATGTAATAGATGAATTAATAGATAAAACAGAAAAAATTACATTTTTACACTTGGTAGTATATATATATATATGTTTCGTAGTGTATGATAATAGTGATCACGCGTTAAAATGTAATTTTTTCTATAATTTTGTCTATTATACTAACTATATTTAACAACAAAATAGTGTTATACACAGTAAGCTCGCGAAAGTTTGTATTTTTCCTTATACTTTACAAAAATTATCCATAACATTGTACTCACCGCATTTAACTAAAGTGTATCCTATATATTTATAATTTCTGAATTTAAGATTTATTCCATTATTAGTGATATAAGCAAAATACGAGTACCAGTATCAAACTGTAATTTTAAATTAAAAAAAATATGTATCAGGATCCATTTATTTGTAAATCGAAAAAAGAGGTTCATATTTTTATTTTTATTATTATTATTATTATTATTATTATTAAAAATAAATTCAAACATTATTGTTTATCATAAAATATCCATTAAAAATGTTGCATGACAACCGTAATATTTAGAAATAATTTTTAAGATGAATCACATTTTCAACATGACTCATGCATATTTTCATAATACATTCAAAATGTCTTTTATATTTCTTTCATTCTTTTTATGACAGAAATATATTTCATTAAAAATATATGTATATATATACGGTTTTTTTTTCTTTTTTTGTATATGTATACATACATATATATATATAGAAAGAGAGAGAGAGGGAGAGGCTTTTTTTTTTTTTAAGATAAGTCTTTTCAATATATCACTTTCATTTATCTTCATTTAAAAAAAGCAAATATTCATTGAAAAGAAATCGAGAATAAATACATCCCTAATAAACTATAAATCGAAAGTTTAATTAGCAATTATTATTTGATTTTATTTAAAAATTAATATTTCTTCTAGCATCTATTAATATTTTGAAAACAGATAATTGGATTTTCACATAATGATTTCTTTTTCGAACTAAAAGTACATTTCTCTTGCATATATAAAAAGAAATTTCATAACTCAAAATGAAAGGAAATAAAATAAATATTTATAAATGAGCTAATTGCAGATAATATGAAACCCTGAAAAGCTTTTATTTCAATTTTTGAATAAACTATCAGTGATTTAATGAAACCGATTACTTAAGAACTAAATATTAATTATTACGATAATACTTTACTGACACAACTTAACTTTTAAATAATTATTTTAATTCCTACGTATTTTTTCGAAATCATTTTAAACCTTTTTAATTGATTCTTATTTACTTTTTAAATAACTAGCCAATTTTTATTTAAAAGAAATTTTAAAAGCATAGCTATAATCAAATTAAATCTAAATAAATTTTAGCAATAATAAATCAAAAACTGATGTTTAAAAATCCGTAGAGAACTTATGAAAAATTATAATGTAAGTGAATATTTTCAAAAGATACTTTAGAAAGGAGAAAACGCTGAATGCTTGCTCGTCAAATATTGAAGAGGTTTGGGGATAGACCTCAGCCTTAAACGACTAAATAAAAATCAAATTATATATATATATATATATATATATATCGTTTACAATGAGTGAAAGATCTTTTATAATTGGTATTTCATAATGTATATTTTTATTTATTTATAGTATAGGAATTTTATTTATAGTATAGGAATATATTATTTACTTATTTATTTATTTAGTGCTAGAAATCAATCGTAAATTATTACATTTTTTCTATCATCTTTTGCTTTTAAATTTTATTTTGATTCGTTTTGACGAAACTTTTTTGGGTAAAGTAAATATTAGCTTTATGAAGAGAATAAATTTAAAGAAGAAAAATGCCTTACGATTTATTATGCTTGTTTGAAAATATTTTACTTCATGAAGAATAAGGAACATAACATTTTAAGATTTTTCTAAGTTAGCTTGAAAAATAATTTTTACTGCCATCTTTCATAACTTAGGATTACCACAAATATTTATTTTTTAACTATGATTGTCTTTTAGAAAAACGCTTAAATTTTGTTCTTTTTCACCCTGTTTATTTATTTATTTATTTAGTAAGTTTATCTTAATTTATTTTACTTTCCTATGTCAATACTCATAAGATTCGTACAGCCATAGCTTACACAGAAAAAGAAATGTCGCTGGTTAATATTTTCAAATCTCACTAAAAAAATCTCACTAAGAAAAACATTTACATGATTGCAAATATATTTACTATGATTATACGATAATATATGTAAAACAATTTGTAAATCAATAAAATTCCTTAATTTTAATAACACCTTCTTTTTAAACAGTTTTATAAAATCGCATTTTGGAGACTAATCTTCTTTTTAGAAACTCGCTAAGGTAAATCAAGTAAAACTGGCATCAAAAAGTAATTGATTATCTATATTCTTTTACATTCTGCAAAGGAAAATACTAATGCTTTCATCATGTTACCTATCCATATACCTACGATTTTCTTTCCAAATGAAATATTTGCCAGCGTCTTGCTTACATGAATTCTTACTCTTAGATGAATTAGTCAAAATGATTAATTGATATTGCAATATGTAATGAAAATATCAGTTTACAGAGTTATACACATTTTTTGTACATATATAGTGTTCGTAATGAATACGTTCCCGTCTAGATATATACATATTCAAAATAATTAAAAATATGTTGTAAGATTTCATGAATCAAATCAAAAATCTTCCGTGACGTCACAAAAGAACTATTTTTAGGTTTGAGACAACACAAACGAAGACAGTGTGACTGAAAACTTTGATACAGTAGGTGACTCTTTTTTTTTTTTCTTTTTTTTTAAAATGGACGGAATGACCTTGAACATTAGACATGCGTATATAAATTTATAAACGTTCAGAAACTCACATTTCTGACTACGATTTTGTCACGAGTACGATTGGGTGACTAATCACAAATTGAAGAGAAGCACAAATACTTTGGAACTTCCTGTATCACAAAAGAAAAATATATATATATATACAAATGACTTGTAACTGTAGCACATGATTTCACTTACTATGTACAATATCTGTAAACTTTATTATGGAAATTGAACAATTATTTAGACAAATATATATATATATATATATATATATATACATATAATCCTTTTGATACTAGAAGCAAATACATATTTTTTTTATCAAAAGTTGTTATTGTTATTGTTCTTTATTTATATATATATATTTACTTATAATAAGAATGAATTTGAAGGAAATTTTACAAAACTTGCAGAAAAATTAACAAAACATCAGAGAAATATTACTCTGAATTAAAAAATTCGCACGTGTAATTTTCGCTGAGATATAAGCATTTGTAATAAATACGTTTTTACTGAGCATGCACAATAGACAGAATTTTATTATTTTTATTATTAATGTTGCATAGGTTGAAAGCTAAATCTATTGGGCAATTTATGTCAAAAGTTGATTTAAATACAGTAAAAATTAAGAAAATCGCCAGCAAAAGAACTAACTAGATTTTAGAGCTGAAATTTCAGAGCTGAAATTTCATAAGTTGTTTTTCACAAATCACGGGGCTTGTAACTTAACAAAATTTTACTTATTTACTAAAATTTATAAGTTCATTTATTTACTAAAATTTTTGAATTCTTCTCCTCGATAATGCTGTTAATTGGGAAGTTAAATAAAACATTTACTGTACAATTTCACTTCCCTCGATATCAATTTTCTACTATGTTTTACTACCTTTAAGCAATTAAGTTGGTTATAATATTTACTAAGAAATTATTCACACCGTAAAATTATTCTCACTGGATTAGTTTAAAGTAATCATCTGAAAAAAATATCTTTTATTATTTTTATTTTATTATATGTATTATCAATTTAGTATTAATTTATTATTGTGTATTAATCAATTTTGTATTACCAATATGTATTGTATATGTATATATATTAATAAAGTAGTAGTTGGTTCTTTGCTGTGAGGCTTAAGGCCGATTGACTACAGTAGGGCTCCAGGCCTAATAGATAGAATGCCCTCCTAGGGGGATATTTCTAATGGGCTCTAGCTCGTATTTATGTGAGTTTCGGAAAAAAACCACGAGAAACTTGGAACAGCTAGGTCAATAAGCGCGAACTGGGATCGAACCCGATACTTCCCATCTGCCAATTTTGAGTGCAGAATCGCTCGACCACAGATGAGGCCATTGAAGTAGTAAAAATAATGTACAGTAAACCTTTCGAAAATTGTATTATGATTGGTTTATAACAAAATAAACTGGTATGTTGTGGTTATTATAAAATTTATTTCTATATTTTCCTATACAAATTCACACAGTACACATTATTCATTAAAATATGTGTGTTATATGGTCAAAGCATACTATGATCCATTTTAGTGCACATTTTTCCTTGTTAAACAAATGCAAAATAATTTACTTTAAAAAGTCACTTTTTTCAAACATTTGTTAAAATTTACATAATTTAATTTTTGCTTACTTTTAAAACAGAACACTGTAAAGTTTCCATTTATATGCTTTAAAAACAGTGATTATCGCATGAACGTTATTCTAAATGCAGGATTTCATATATAATAAACAAAATGTACCCTGACAAAAAATATATCTACTGCCTCCATCTAGAGCGAATTAGTAGTCATTTTCTGAATCTCTATAGTAGAAATATAGATTTACGAGTTACGAGTATAAGACAAACAAATAACTTTCGTATACGAAATAATCCAGAATTTCTACTTTATATTTTTCTAGATGGGGAAATAGTATTGCGAATAACATGTATCCTTTGTATCGCAAGAAATTTTAGTTGGATTTCCTGGAATTGGGTCATAAACCAAGATTATAGTTATTAATACTCACCTCATGAGTTCGCATTTAATTGAAGAGATTTTTAAGTAACTTTGACCACGATAATATAGGAAAGCGATCTTATAAGGGTCTTAGAACTTGCTAACAAAGGAAACTAGAATTTATTAGGATGACATTTTACTAGAGACTGAATTTAGTTTCTAAATGTGAAACACAGTTTTTTTTTTTTTTTTTTTTTTTTTTTTTTTTTTTTTTTACGCGTGTGCGTGCATTTTAAATTGTTTAATTCAAAGAAAAAACAAACAATATTAAAAAAAGGATATACCTCAGTTTGAAATAAGCATCATAATTGAAAAAAAAAAGAAAAAGAAAAAGAAAAAAGAAAAAATTCCTTTTTTTAAGGCAAAGGAATGGTTTCTAGTTAATTAAATTATCCTGTAGGTAAATATAAGCAAAAATTCACATTAAGGGCCCTCTTCACTCACCGCTGTCGGAAGACGAAGCTAATGTTATTCTATGGGAAAGTTTTCTTTACAAATAACTTATTAACTAATACATATTTTTAAATTCTGTTTTCACATTCTGAAAATTCCCAGTTGTTAAATTGATGGACCTTTTTTAAAAAATCTTTTTTTTTATATATATATATATACTTTATTTTGAAGCTGCAAAATACGAATTTTCAATATGTGAATTTTTTTCTTTTTGCAATTTCAGAATAAAATATTAAAAAAAAAAAAAAAATTGCATTTTTAAAAAAGGTCCGTCAATTTAACAGTTGGGAATTCTCTGAATGTGAAAACAGAATTTGAAAATATGTATTAGTTAATAAGTTATTTGTAAAGAAAATTTCCCCATAGAATAACATGGGCTCGGGCTTCCGGCGACGGTAAGTGAAGAGGGCCGTTAAGTATTTCCTATGAAAAATTTCCAGATTTAGTTTAACCAAAAAAAAAAGTTTGAGTATATTTCGTGACATATTTTAGCCAATATCTTTTATTCAGTATCAAACAAAATATTGCAGAAATATAAAAATTCACGTTATTAAAAAAAAAAAAAAAAACTTTATGAATAAAGTTTTTTTTATAAGGCTGCCATTCTTTGAAAACTTCCCTGAGTCCTTATTACTTCGTATGAGAAAGATTTCATATGAATAAAGATTTGATTAAATTTATCTTGATTACTTTTGTGATTTTTCCTCTTTTTTTTTTATTTCAGGTGAGCCTGGATTGTTTGCCTTTAAAGTTATTAGAAAAGCATATTGACCAAAGAAAAAGCTTTTTTGAGATTTTTTTTTAAACTACTTAAAATTCAAAATGAAAACTAGGTTATTTAAATAAAAAAAATTGGAAAAAATTCTAAAAAACTAAAATCTGAACTTTAGATTTTTATATAAATCAATAGGAATAATTTCCTCTGTGTTTTTCAATCAGTAAATAAAATTTATTTACTTTTTGCTGTGTTCAAATGGTTCTCAACGATTATTCCAGAAATATTCTAAACAAATCTAATTACAATATATTTAAAAAAATATTTTAATACAGTAAAATATATTATGTCATTAGAGTACTTTTCAGTTATAGCTTTCAACAAATAAAAAATTAAGACATTCTTTAGCTTTTTTTTTATTTTTATCATTGTTATTCAAAAAATAAATATTTTACTGAGAAGTGGCTTAAACCAAAAATCCATTAGATGGATTTGGTTGATGCTGCAATCTCATAAGAATTTTGAAAAACATTTCTAGTACTATATTTAAGACGTCGTAGATGTCTTTAAATAGTACCTACTAGACCTATCATCTTTAATATAGTACTAGACGCCTGACAGCAATTAGTTAATTCTTGCAGACGATATCTGACATAGAGATCTAAAAGGTTATTAATTAATTTTATTAAATGTATCAATTCATTATTTAAAATTCATTTTGAAAAAACTGAATTGGGTTAAATGATTTAATATATTATATTTATACCAATAAAATTTTCTATTTAGCTTTCACTAACAAAACTTAGTGAATCATCATAAATTGTTTATTTTAATTCCTCTAAGCAAAAATTTTCTACATCTTTTATAACTTTTAAGAAACAGTAATTACTTATTTTATTTTTAGGAATGAATAGAAAACAAAATTTGAATAATTATTTATCTGTTTTACAAAAAAAAAAAAAAAAAAAAAAAAAAAGTTTTTATTGACAATTCTTTAAAATTTAGTCACAAAATAATTTTATGTTTATTTATTGATTTATTTTATGTATAAGAGGATCAACTTTAATAGTTTTGTCACATTTAAAGTTTTATTATAGCCAGAACTTTAGAATTAATAGCTAAAGGCACTATATGGTAAAAGCATTATTTAGTTTTTATAATGATTGATTTTCAGCAACCTGAAGAGAATTAAATAGTTTATGTATTGTTGTCAATGAAAAGAAATTTTTTCTTTCCTTTTTTTGCGTGTGGTCAAAGTAAAGCTTTGAAAAAAAAAGTAAACTTTGAAGTAAAATAAAATTAATAAAAATATCGCTAGAGTTAAATGACTTTTTTACTTTTAATATTCCTTTTTTATTTTCATTTTTGCATTGCTTTAGGGAAGAAATGCTTTTATTAAAGATCGATTTAATAAAAATGAGCATAAAATTATGTATTGAATTTAATGTTTAAAATATTTAATGTAATTTAATGTAAAAGCTTGTATTATTTTAAAAAGAATAGTCTTACGTGTCTGCAAAACTTTTCTGTTATGGTAAGAGTCTCACATAACTTAATGGTTCTTAAACTTAATCACGTAGAAAAAAAAATCTGGAGTGACTCCACTCGACTTTCCGAACATTGAGTAACTAACAGTTTTGTAGATAAAATAAAGAAAGAGGTGTTGCTAAACAAACAAAAAAGATAAAACCATAACAGAGTGTTTGAGTATTTTTCTCCATATATCACACGAGGTTTTATTTAATGCTACTGAACTTTGAGCCCTTAGATCATAAGGATAAAGAATTTTTCGTTGTGTCCCTGTAAAAATCTATAAATTCTAGATTCACCAAAATGCTTATAGTTAGTGCAACAGTGATTTATAATATTCATACAAATTTTCAGCTCAATTGAATAAGGCGTTTAGATGCTATCGCTGGTCTCATAGGCCATAAAGATAAAGAATTTTTCTTTGTGTCCCTGTAAAAAAACTGTAAGTGCTAGATTCACCAAAATTTATACAGTTGGTTCAAATGTGACCTATAACATGTGTACAAATTCTTTGCTGAGATTAATAAGGCGTTTAGACGCTATCACACTTTTAAAAATTTGGCAAAGAATTTTTCTTTGTGTCCCTGTAAAAAAAACTATAAGTGCTAGATTCTCCAAAATCTATACAGATTGAGTATCTGTGACTTATAATATGTGTATAAAGTTTTTGCTCAATTGAATAAGGCGTTTAGATGCTATCGCACTTTTAAGATTTTGTCCCTTGGCCATAATGATAAAGAATTTTTCTTTGTGTCCCTGTAAAAAAACTATAAGTGCTAGATTCACCAAAATCTATAGGGTTCGTACTATGGTGACTTACAATATACGTACCAACTTTCAGCTTATTCGAACAAAGCGTTTAGACGCTAGCGTGTTCACTCACAGACATACACACATACATACACACATACACACATACATACATACACACATACATACACACATACATACACACACACATACATACATCATCGTAAAAATAGTGAAAACGGACTCGTTGGACCTCGAAACATATAGAAACATCAAAATCTCGAATTCGGATTTTTGACATGATTACAATACTTTCCTCACTATAGTGTTCGGAAAGTAAAAATTAAATGCATAGAAGTAATTTATATATGTATAATATTTTATCAAAATATTAAAATTGAAAAATAAAAAATCATCAAAAAATAATCCTCCAATTCACAACTCAGTAAGAAACAATAAAATTGTTCCTATGTATTCACATTTTATTTAACTAAATATCACAAAATAATAAAATGTTTTGCGAAATACTAATTAAAAAAGAATAGAAAGGGTACATACTCATTTAAATAAGTTAAAAATAAAGAAAAGTGTTATCTTAAAATATTTAATAATCCGTTAAATATTTTATAGTTCAAAAACCTAATCAAAAACTTAAGCTTATGATGATATGTTAAAATTTACTCATATTTCATTTTAGTATAAATGCTAGGAAAAAGAACTTATAACTGTTTTATATTTACCACCAGTATAATCCTCAATAAGTACTAAATCAAATGTCACAAAATATAAATATTCAGTGACGATCATCTACATTATGATTCCAAATAAATTATATACGAAGAAATCATAATTTACAGAAAAATATTAAAAAATCTAATACATTATGATCGTATTTCATTTTAATACGTTCTATGATATCAATGCCTATAATAACATTATAGGTACTCTATAATTATAGAAACACTCACTGTAATTTGGAAGTAATAGAAATTACTTATATACAATATCATTCATTATCCAAGTATGCATATCAGCTATCGTCACCTACAACCAAAAACCGTGATGTACTATATGAAATTTTATAGTCATACACGCATGATAATATTTTTTTATTCCGTTTTTTTCTACGTTGTGATTCATAAAGTGAATCCTTCTATTTAAAAATTTATTTTTTAAACTTTTAATATTTCATTTAGAGTATGTAAAAGAGATTTGAAGTTATAAAGTGCAAAACTGCTTTTAGTTAATTTTTATCACATTATAACTTCAAAAAAAAAAAAAAAAAAAAAAAAAAAAAAAAATTACAAATTACAAATAAATAAATAAGTAAAAATTAAAAATTAAAAAATGATAAAAAACCAAGGTTGTTTAATTTTGGCTATGAATTTTCTGACTGTGAAAAGGTAGTTAAAAAAAAAAAAAAAAAAAAAAAAAAAAAGTTATTAAGGATTGGTTAATTGCAATTACAGATTTTCTCTTACAACAGCATGGTTAGAGACGCAGTCTTACACCAGTCTTAAAAAAAAAGACTGGTGTAAAAAAAGGCAGTTCCTAATAATGCTACGAAATATTTATTAGGACACTGGCAGCTATGCACGTAATGCCGGAAACAGTGGCTAGCTCTTGATAATCTACGAACCCGCTGGGTACATGTGACGACTATAAAGCAAAATAATGTTGGATGCGTCAGCTTGATATATAATAAAGACCCTTAAGCATGGTATTTAAAGGTCAATGACGATGTGTTTCTAGCGCGTGATGATAATATAAATGTAATGTAACTTTAATATAACTAAATAATTTACCGTAAATCCACAACTCTTCTAAAACTCACAACCTCACCGACAAACCCCAAAATTTCCGAAAAATTACAGTTATCTAACCAATAAAACCATTCGACCTGTGTCAATATTTGTAAACATTTGCAACCTCTAACATGAGTACAAAATGTGCGTGTAAATTCTAATCATTTTTCTTACTTTTTTATTAGTCGACGATACTTTCGTTATGAAAGTATTATCATAAATGTTATGAAAGCGACAATGCATCAGCTGGTATTTATAATATCCTTAAGGGCCCTCTTCCCTTATCGCCGCCGGAAGCCGAAGCTAATGTTATTCTATGGGAAATTTTTCTTTACAAATAACTTATTAAGTAATACATATTTTCAAATTCTGTTTTCACATTCTGAAAATTCTCAGCTGTTAAATGGACGGACCTTTTTTAAAAAATTACTTTTTTTTATTTTTATATTTTACTTCGAAGCTGCAAAATACGAATTTTCAATATGTGATTTTTTTTTCGTTTTGCAATTTCAAAATAAAATATTAAAAATTAAAAAAATGCATTTTTAAAAAAGGTCCGTCAATTTAACAGTTGGGAATTTTCTGAATGTGAAAACAGAATTTAAAAATATGTATTAGTTAATAAGTTATTTGTAAAGAAAATTTTCCCATAGAATAACATTGGATCGGGCTTCCGGCGACGGTAAGTGAAGAGGGCCGTTAAGCAAAGAGTTTGGATGTCAGTGATGGCAAGTAATGCATTTCTTTAAGCGCATTGTGGTTTTCAGAAATACATTCAAATGAAAAAAAAATAATAATAACTTTCATATAACAAAATAATTTATCGTAAAGTTACAATTCGTCTAAAACTCACAACTTCACCCAGCAGTTGATAAATTATCTACGAATTGCCGTGATCTAAGGAAGAAAACCATTCGAAGTAAATAAATCTTCGTAAACCTTCATAACTTTTAACATAAGTACGAAAGTTGGATGTGAGATCTCTCAATTTTTCGTATGCTTTTCTTACCTGATGACACTTTTGTATTTGTTTCTATGAAAACGCCAGTGATACACTTTTAATAAACTAAGATTGGCTAAACATTTTCATTTGATAGATTTACTTAATTTTAAATATTAAAATATTAAAAAGAAAAAGAAGAAAAAGAAAGAAAGAAAGAAAAAAAAAAAATAAAAAAAGAATGACTCTAGAAACAAACAAATAAAAACTGAGAACAGAAATACTCTTGCTTTTAAAACATATTTAATTTCAGTGAAATATAAACTTCGTGTTCCTTAAAATTATAATAATGTTTCTTTTGGCTGTAAGACAAAAAATATTATTTCATTTCTTTTTCTCAGAACTCTTTTTGTGTATTTCATTTTTTTTTTTTTTTTTTTTATTCACATTCTTATATAATAAGCCTCAAGGGACCTATTTATAGAAATCGAAATAAAGGACCAATTTTGTTTCAGATAACTGAACGGAAAAATAAATTCATGATAGTCTATAAGTGAAAAATCTTTTATTCATATGCATGAATAAAATTAGTAGTTGCCAAAGGCACATCTGGAAACAAAATATCTTATTCAATTCTTATGCTTAAATGATTCGTAAGTGCAATTGAAATGAAATGTTGATATTTCTCGGCAGTATTACTTTCAACACATAAGGAAATTGAAATAAAATAATTAATGAAATATGAAGAATCATTTAAAATAATTATAAGGGTACTTATTGTCTTCAACGATGAATAAAGTTTTTGATTTTTTTTTTTTTTTTTCTCAAACATTTATTAGATTCTTTCTGTTAAGTTAAAAAAAATTTTAAAAAGTTTAACGCATGAATGATTCATTTATTTAATTAATCACGTATGAGATTTTTACATTTTAATTTGAACAGTTTCTCATTCTGTTTCAGTTTTTTTTTATTTATTTAGAGAAATATATAAATCATAAACATTAAACGTGAAAGCTCTTAATTGTCAGTGTACTGTGTAATAAACTAAATTACGAGTATTTACCAAAACAAAATATTAGAAACATACATTTATTTTTTTCTTTAAACGAGGAAAAATGTGCTTAAAAAATGCATATGAAGTCACGGATAAAATTTGATCGTATAATATGACTGTTTGACAAGCTAAACAGTATTGGCCTAAAACTTGATGTCATGAAAGTATAATTTTAGAATACTGGCATTTTTATTATGAAAACAAAGTCGTTAATCTACGTAATTTGCTCATATCTGCCATCAAACTCCTTTTTCACGGGCAAATCTGATCAAATGTAAATCATTAGCTCTTTAGTGACGTCATATAAGTATCACTTTGAATTGGAATTTGAAACTGAAAATATAATATAATTTTATTGGTTGAGACAGTTTATTTATACATTCATACCAATAGCGATTGATATAAAAGATTTATTATTTTTCTAATCTAATTCAAAGAATTTAATTCAAAGTTGTATGTTTTTCCCAACGTGAAATTACAGGGGAATGCATCATTTATGCTTTAAATAATTTTTTACTGCTTTGTCTGGAATCTCTGCTGCCAGTCGATGTCCGTAATCAGATTGGGATTTTTCTGACTGTATAATTTGTCATGATGGCTAAAAATACACAAGCATTAGCGAGAAGATTAATTAAAATGGTGTGCTTAAATAGTGCTCCGATTATTGAACAACAGTACAATTTTACAGTAAAATTGTATAAGATTTTGTAGCAGTTTTGTATGACCGAATAAAGTAAGCATTTTTTAAAAAACATGCTGTTATCAAAAAATCGGAAACCAATGCAGCTATAGCATTATGTTTCGGGTAAGATTGACAGTTATATGTTTTGTAATTTTACTTAATTTAAAGCATGATATTTAATATATATATATATATTTTTTTTTTTTTTTTTTACAATATCTATCTATATATCTAGCGATCTATATAAATATACATGCATACAGTTGAACTTCGTTAATTTGAATCTCAAGAGGAATAAAAAAAAAATGTGTTCATGTTATCAGTAGTTCATGCGATCAGTAACGCAGAAACTAATCTTAATTTTGACGGGGGTTGTGGAAACAGTTCATGTTAACAATCTGACTGCCGCTGACGGACATATTCGGTCACTCAGTTCTTCATTTTCCATGATGCAGTTATAATTCAAAATTATATAATCATAAATTTATAGATTCTTTTACAAGTTTTAGGATTCTAAATAATAACCATAAGGATTATAATCATGTGCGTAATTACATTTTTGAATCTCAATTTAAATTGAGCATAATTTTAGCACACTGAAAAACCAGTGCAATGAAAGCAACATTACAATTTTGCCTTTTTCAAAGGCGGTTAGAGGATTAAAAGTAATTCACGTCAACGAGGTTTGACTGTACAGTCAGTCAAATAATTAACTGTACATGAAACCTTTCTCAGAATGCCAAAGAATGAGTTAATATTAAAAAAAAACCTTAAAAAATCTTTTTTTTTTTTACTTTAAATCATTTTATTGAAATAATTTTGTTAAAATTGAAATGCAATTTACTTTTTTAAAATGTATCAGATCAAAAATTATCATGATTTATATTTATCAAATCACACAGAGTTGAAATTCAAAACTTATCAGTTATTTTATTTTTTTAATTAATTGTATATAAATTGTCGTCTTTTAAAATAAATTGATCTCTAAATATAAGTATTGAAATTCTAATGTTGTTTTTTTAAAACAATTTAAAATTTGAAATACAATTTACAATTGACATTTCATAATTTTTAGATTTTATAAATTTCATCATTTTTGAAAATTAATTAATTAATTAATTATTAATTAATCCTTTCTAGACAAATTTTGCCTACTTCTTAAATTTTTTGTCTTTTTTCAAAATGTCGTTTCCAATCAATTTATTTAAATTGCAGTTTTTTTTTTTTTTTTTTTTTTTTTTCGAGTGAGCATGGCTTAACTTATTTAAGACTTGAAAAAAAACCCGACTATATAAATACGAGTTTACATTCAAAATAAATCATTGGTATCATGTCTATCCGAGATGATTTTCGTAGCCTACTCCGAGATTGCGTTCGTCTCGCCTCTCGTCAAGAGACCAGCGAAATGTTGGAATTTAAATTTGCCTGCTGTATTTTGAGAAAGCTTAAAGTATATTTTCAGAACCCCCCTAGCCACTTGAAAAGTAGACTGGATACAGTTGAAAAGGTGATTTTCAGGTTGGGTATCAAATTGAGGCTTATCTTACATTATGACGACGTTCGGTTCTATCCTGATGTTAGAAGTCTGTTGGGCGAGGAAAAGTTGCCACGTCTCCATTGGCGTTATCAAGCTTGGGTCTTGAAATGTTTGATTGTTACAACATATACTATCGTAGATTGTACAGAACAATTTAAAGTAGATATTTTCGATAAGGCTTTTGAAGTGTTGATGAAAAAGTTTGACTGTTATGTTTATATTAGATTTATGAAAGGCGCTCTATCTGACAACCACGATCCGAGTGAAATAGTCCAGAAGCGAGAGTCATTGGTGACTAAAATTACCAATAAAGATTTAGAAAATTCTCGATTACTGTGTAGTATTTGTTTTAACAGAGAGAGACAAATTGTTTTTGAAGTTTGTAAGCATTTCGTTTGTTGTAAAAGCTGTTCAAACCATATCACAACTTGTCCAATTTGTCGATCACCTATTGCAAATAGTATTACAGTATACATATCTTAAAAAAAAAAAAAAAAAAAAATTTTAAGTGTGGGTATAGTTTAACTCTATATAAGTATGGGTTTTCCACGCTCAAGCTACACCTGACATTTTGTCTTGAAGAGATTAAATATATACTTAAACATAAAGGAGATATATAGTATTTATTTAACGTTGTTTAAATTTTGGTTTTGCTAGAATAAATATAGTATGGATAATATAGAAGTCATATTTAGCTACATGCGAGATGACTACCATAGAACAATAGCACGTTTAGAGTCTTCGAAAAGGATCGTTGATAAAGAATCTCTCAATAAAATAGTCAACGATTTGGTTGCCAAAGACAAAGAAATTTTTCGCATCATCGATTTCTTGACCATTGTGGAAACCACGTTCAGCAAATGGTATTTCGAATCCAGGCAAGTTCATCAGATTGTTCGAGATAGTGTAGCACGGACAGACGGCACTTCGAAAGATGATGCAATAGCGGACGCCATAGAAAAGTTGAAAACGTCTTTGGACTTGATAAAGAGTTATTGCAATGATGCGATGCTAATGAAGTTGAAATTTTCATGTAAAAGGGATTGTTCTACTAGACAATCGTATCTGGATAGGTTAGATGTCGCGTTTAATTTGGTGTGGGACCAGTGGGAAAACGCTATTTGTGAAGCCTGAGGAGTTTCTTTTAAAAAATTTTAAATATTTGTATCATGGAATATTGAAAAAATGACACTTTGAATAAAGAAAATCTTTTAAAAATACATATTTGACTTTTAAGAAAAGTTACAAGTAATTGAATAAATCATCAATAATGATCTCATTATATTTGTTATAATCAAAGTTTTTTCCAAAGGGTTTAATTTTAACTTCTATCAACTGGTAATCATTTTTGTCATTTAATAAATCATCTCTTAAATATTTGAAATGTAATAAACTATAACCTGTTTCTATAGATAGATTTGTTAATATCAAACAATCTTCAACAAGTTTATATTTTTCCATTAAAACATGAGGAAAAATATCTTCACATGGGATTATTTGAAATAATGGTGCTTGTCTACATAATTTGCACCAATTGTTACAATTTTGTATATAATCTACCATTTTCCTACAATATTTTTTCTTCAAAGTAAATTGTCTTAAAAAAGTACATGTTTGTCCACAAAAGTATAGTTTTATACATTTTAAACACAATTCAACAATTTTAGAATTTTTTGTAATATGAAATCGAATCAAAATTTTTTTTCCAAAATCGAATAAATCTAAATCCGAGAAAATTTTAACTGGTATAATTTTATTAAAATGATATAGAAGATTTTTTCTTTCGAAAATTACATCTTGTTTGGAAAACATTTCCATGACATCGTCTATAGTTATATCTTTTCGTAATTGTTCCATGACCTTTTTAAAATTATGTCTAATATATAATTGTATAACTTCATCGAATGTCAACCTATTTAAAACTAATCCAGAAAATTCAAAGTATTTGTGACTTTGGTAAATAGCTTTCCGTAGAAGAGGTTTTGGTAATTTAAAATATTCAATATCGTGAAAATTATAAACATTTCCCCATATTGTTTTAAGTGTAAAATTCTCTAATGGATAATCAAATGTACACATCCATGTTTCGATTATCCAAATGGGTTTGCACGAGTATAAAATTACATGCTTGTCCAAGTCTTTATAAGTGATATAAATATTTTCTTTAGAATATTTAATGGCATTTTTAAGTCGTTCATATAGATTATTTTGTAATACCAATTGATACACAAAAATTACTCTCTTGCCGTTTTCCAATTTTATCATGGCAGATGTAATATGTTTGCAGAATCTCACACACATATATATATATATATATATATATTATTATTATTATTATTATTATTATAATTATTAGAAAATTAAATAAAGATTCAATTTTAAGAAAAATTATATTAAATTTTTCTAATATTATAAAGAATGATAAACACTCTACCTTCTGCAATAAATGGCAAATTTACAAGTAATCATAATCCTCCATATGATGAAGGAAATAAAGCCGTACTTGAATGTGATCTCGGATATAAATCAAACAATATATATTCTTTTTTAGTTAAAAATAAAAATGATCAATTGATGTGGAATCCGCCATCCATTACATGCATACCTACACCTTGCAGTAAACCACCTTTGTTAAAAAATGGTTATCATATCGGATCATTATATTGTTATCCTAACAAAATCACTTATAAATGTAATGAAGGTTATAAACTCAACAGTTTTATAGATAATCAATATTGTACTTCAATTGGTGAATGGTCTCCACCTATTAAAAATTTACGTTGTGATCCAGTACAATGTAATGAAATAAAAAATTTTAAAAACGGATCTGTATCTTATTATCCATCCAATAGATTTTTTGAATCGGTGGCAACTCATAAATGTCATTTGGGATTTTATATCGTTGATGATGCCGGTACTGATGGAAAACGAACTTGTTTAAATAATGGAATTTGGATCGGTAAAGATATTTTGTGTGAACCTTGTCCAAAATTACCCGATACATTAAAAGTAAAACTTACCTTTCCAGGATTTGCCGTAATTAGTTGTGATGATGGAATTACAAATGCTACTATAAAATGTAAAAAAGATGGAACATGGACAAAACCGAACTGTCCAAATCTTTTAACCGCTCCAGTTAATTCATTGTCACCGGTGGATAACCAATTTCTAAATTTACCCGTTAATTCTCCAACAAAACTGACATCATCGGATAAATTTTCGTTATTTCAAATTTTTTTATATTGTTTATGTATCATAACAACTTTTTTAATATTTTCTGTAATAATTAAAATTGGAACAAATTAATATGTTAAATAAAAAATCCGATTATATTTTAAAATGAATTTTTTTAAATGTCATTTTAAAAAAATCATTTTTTAGATGAAAAAAAAATATTATATATATATATATATATTTTTTTTTTTTTTTTAATCGTCATTAATTTTCTACACATCGGTGACTGCAAAAATTTTGTTTGCTCTTAGTTATGTCGTCTAAATTTTTTATAGATTGGAATTCTCACCATATATTAAAAGTGACTAACAACTTAAAATTTTCAGAATATCGATCTTATGATACGTGTTACAATTTGCAAAAATATAATTTTAAAATTCCATGTAAATATCTATCATATGTGAATTCCCTTTTAATTGAATCTGTAGATGAAACTTGTATTTATTCTACAGGATCTAAAGTATGTTATTTTGATGGTAATATTTTACAAGTTGGATTAAAAGAATTATATAATATGCGAAAACTAAAGGATAATATATACTATTGTGAAAATATATTTTTGATTGTTGATGAGAAAGTCTTACATCTTCTAAAATTACATCAATTTGAAGAATTTCAGAAAATAATAATGAATTATTACCCTCTTACTGAATTGGTATTTTCCTATGCAAATGATTGGATAAAGTTGTATAAATGGAAAACGTTATATGATAAGATATGTAAAATACACATTGCAAAAGACTATCATAATGCTACTGGTTGGATAAATATGAAAATGGAACAAGTTTTACTCACTCATAAATTAAAAGATTTTTTTATCGTAGATGTATCTAAAGACAATTAATTAGTGGATATGTTATTTTTGTTTTTTTTTAAATCTTGAAATAAATAAAGACATTGTCAAAAAAAGTTGTTTTTTATTTTAAACTAAAAAATACAATTATGTATTAAAAAACATGGTAATTCAATTATTTATATACAATAATAATTTTGTTTTTTACAGATCTGACAACCACGATCCGAGTGAAATAGTCCAGAAGCGAGAGTCATTGGTGACTAAAATTACCAATAAAGATTTAGAAAATTCTCGATTACTGTGTAGTATTTGTTTTAACAGAGAGAGACAAATTGTTTTTGAAGTTTGTAAGCATTTCGTTTGTTGTAAAAGCTGTTCAAACCATATCACAACTTGTCCAATTTGTCGATCACCTATTGCAAATAGTATTACAGTATACATATCTTAAAAAAAAAAAAAAAAAAAATTTTAAGTGTGGGTATAGTTTAACTCTATATAAGTATGGGTTTTCCACGCTCAAGCTACACCTGACATTTTGTCTTGAAGAGATTAAATATATACTTAAACATAAAGGAGATATATAGTATTTATTTAACGTTGTTTAAATTTTGGTTTTGCTAGAATAAATATAGTATGGATAATATAGAAGTCATATTTAGCTACATGCGAGATGACTACCATAGAACAATAGCACGTTTAGAGTCTTCGAAAAGGATCGTTGATAAAGAATCTCTCAATAAAATAGTCAACGATTTGGTTGCCAAAGACAAAGAAATTTTTCGCATCATCGATTTCTTGACCATTGTGGAAACCACGTTCAGCAAATGGTATTTCGAATCCAGGCAAGTTCATCAGATTGTTCGAGATAGTGTAGCACGGACAGACGGCACTTCGAAAGATGATGCAATAGCGGACGCCATAGAAAAGTTGAAAACGTCTTTGGACTTGATAAAGAGTTATTGCAATGATGCGATGCTGATGAAGTTGAAATTTTCATGTAAAAGGGATTGTTCTACTAGACAATCGTATCTGGATAGGTTAGATGTCGCGTTTAATTTGGTGTGGGACCAGTGGGAAAACGCTATTTGTGAAGCCTGAGGAGTTTCTTTTAAAAAATTTTAAATATTTGTATCATGGAATATTGAAAAAATGACACTTTGAATAAAGAAAATCTTTTAAAAATACATATTTGACTTTTAAGAAAAGTTACAAGTAATTGAATAAATCATCAATAATGATCTCATTATATTTGTTATAATCAAAGTTTTTTCCAAAGGGTTTAATTTTAACTTCTATCAACTGGTAATCATTTTTGTCATTTAATAAATCATCTCTTAAATATTTGAAATGTAATAAACTATAACCTGTTTCTATAGATAGATTTGTTAATATCAAACAATCTTCAACAAGTTTATATTTTTCCATTAAAACATGAGGAAAAATATCTTCACATGGGATTATTTGAAATAATGGTGCTTGTCTACATAATTTGCACCAATTGTTACAATTTTGTATATAATCTACCATTTTCCTACAATATTTTTTCTTCAAAGTAAATTGTCTTAAAAAAGTACATGTTTGTCCACAAAAGTATAGTTTTATACATTTTAAACACAATTCAACAATTTTAGAATTTTTTGTAATATGAAATCGAATCAAAATTTTTTTTCCAAAATCGAATAAATCTAAATCCGAGAAAATTTTAACTGGTATAATTTTATTAAAATGATATAGAAGATTTTTTCTTTCGAAAATTACATCTTGTTTGGAAAACATTTCCATGACATCGTCTATAGTTATATCTTTTCGTAATTGTTCCATGACCTTTTTAAAATTATGTCTAATATATAATTGTATAACTTCATCGAATGTCAACCTATTTAAAACTAATCCAGAAAATTCAAAGTATTTGTGACTTTGGTAAATAGCTTTCCGTAGAAGAGGTTTTGGTAATTTAAAATATTCAATATCGTGAAAATTATAAACATTTCCCCATATTGTTTTAAGTGTAAAATTCTCTAATGGATAATCAAATGTACACATCCATGTTTCGATTATCCAAATGGGTTTGCACGAGTATAAAATTACATGCTTGTCCAAGTCTTTATAAGTGATATAAATATTTTCTTTAGAATATTTAATGGCATTTTTAAGTCGTTCATATAGATTATTTTGTAATACCAATTGATACACAAAAATTACTCTCTTGCCGTTTTCCAATTTTATCATGGCAGATGTAATATGTTTGCAGAATCTCACACACATATATATATATATATATATATATTATTATTATTATTATTATTATTATAATTATTAGAAAATTAAATAAAGATTCAATTTTAAGAAAAATTATATTAAATTTTTCTAATATTATAAAGAATGATAAACACTCTACCTTCTGCAATAAATGGCAAATTTACAAGTAATCATAATCCTCCATATGATGAAGGAAATAAAGCCGTACTTGAATGTGATCTCGGATATAAATCAAACAATATATATTCTTTTTTAGTTAAAAATAAAAATGATCAATTGATGTGGAATCCGCCATCCATTACATGCATACCTACACCTTGCAGTAAACCACCTTTGTTAAAAAATGGTTATCATATCGGATCATTATATTGTTATCCTAACAAAATCACTTATAAATGTAATGAAGGTTATAAACTCAACAGTTTTATAGATAATCAATATTGTACTTCAATTGGTGAATGGTCTCCACCTATTAAAAATTTACGTTGTGATCCAGTACAATGTAATGAAATAAAAAATTTTAAAAACGGATCTGTATCTTATTATCCATCCAATAGATTTTTTGAATCGGTGGCAACTCATAAATGTCATTTGGGATTTTATATCGTTGATGATGCCGGTACTGATGGAAAACGAACTTGTTTAAATAATGGAATTTGGATCGGTAAAGATATTTTGTGTGAACCTTGTCCAAAATTACCCGATACATTAAAAGTAAAACTTACCTTTCCAGGATTTGCCGTAATTAGTTGTGATGATGGAATTACAAATGCTACTATAAAATGTAAAAAAGATGGAACATGGACAAAACCGAACTGTCCAAATCTTTTAACCGCTCCAGTTAATTCATTGTCACCGGTGGATAACCAATTTCTAAATTTACCCGTTAATTCTCCAACAAAACTGACATCATCGGATAAATTTTCGTTATTTCAAATTTTTTTATATTGTTTATGTATCATAACAACTTTTTTAATATTTTCTGTAATAATTAAAATTGGAACAAATTAATATGTTAAATAAAAAATCCGATTATATTTTAAAATGAATTTTTTTAAATGTCATTTTAAAAAAATCATTTTTTAGATGAAAAAAAAATATTATATATATATATATATATATATATTTTTTTTTTTAATCGTCATTAATTTTCTACACATCGGTGACTGCAAAAATTTTGTTTGCTCTTAGTTATGTCGTCTAAATTTTTTATAGATTGGAATTCTCACCATATATTAAAAGTGACTAACAACTTAAAATTTTCAGAATATCGATCTTATGATACGTGTTACAATTTGCAAAAATATAATTTTAAAATTCCATGTAAATATCTATCATATGTGAATTCCCTTTTAATTGAATCTGTAGATGAAACTTGTATTTATTCTACAGGATCTAAAGTATGTTATTTTGATGGTAATATTTTACAAGTTGGATTAAAAGAATTATATAATATGCGAAAACTAAAGGATAATATATACTATTGTGAAAATATATTTTTGATTGTTGATGAGAAAGTCTTACATCTTCTAAAATTACATCAATTTGAAGAATTTCAGAAAATAATAATGAATTATTACCCTCTTACTGAATTGGTATTTTCCTATGCAAATGATTGGATAAAGTTGTATAAATGGAAAACGTTATATGATAAGATATGTAAAATACACATTGCAAAAGACTATCATAATGCTACTGGTTGGATAAATATGAAAATGGAACAAGTTTTACTCACTCATAAATTAAAAGATTTTTTTATCGTAGATGTATCTAAAGACAATTAATTAGTGGATATGTTATTTTTGTTTTTTTTTAAATCTTGAAATAAATAAAGACATTGTCAAAAAAAGTTGTTTTTTATTTTAAACTAAAAAATACAATTATGTATTAAAAAACATGGTAATTCAATTATTTATATACAATAATAATTTTGTTTTTTACAGATTGCATATCATTTAATGTTTTAATTTTAAATTTACATGTCATACATAAAGAACATAACAATTCAAAATGCATAGCTGGATAACAATGTTGTCTTGACAAATCTTTTTTAGCAGTATAATATTTTTTATGTATTCTATCATACATGTCAAAATTTTCTCTATAATATTTTTTGTTTAAAGTACAACAAGGAACTAGATACAATTCTGAAAATTTAGAAGCATGTTTTTGAAATATTTCAATTATTCGTATAGGTAATTTTCTACAAGCATGAATAGCTATCCATACATTATATGATAAAACTATTCTTTCAAATTTATTATCATTTATATCACATTGTATAAAATTACATATATCCATTTTCTGTAATAGTTTCATTCCATTGTATTGTTTCAAATCAATACATGTCATTTTGGTGTTTAAAAGATGAATTCCACAAGCATTTCCAGCACATATATTAACTATATTTATATTTTTGAAATCTATGAGATTAAATACAGACTGAGTTTCTGAATATTCTTTCTTCAAAAAATGATAATCAAAACTATGCTTATAATAATAATCGACAAAGTATTTTCGCTTTAAATTTGTAGACTTGTTTAAAAGCAGCAACTGGTCAAAAATAAAAGTAATAAGACATTTTGGTGTTGTTTCATTAATGTCTAAATAAAATCCCATATAGTGTCTTAAACTCAATTTGTAAAATATGTTCATATTTTGTCTATTGTATTTACTCATGTAAAAGAAAATTATTAAAATTTTCACAACAGGATGTATTTTATACAAATAAGTTATCATACAAATAAAATAAAACATTGATCCTTTTAATTCAAGATGTTTATTCACATTTTTAGAATCTTCATATTTTATTAAAGAACCGAAAAGTTTTTTACATTTGGAATCGGAAAAGGATTCATTAAAACTATATTTTAATGAATCTATATTTTTCAAATTAACAATAATTTTATCATAATAGAAAACATACAATTTATTAACATCTGTATAAATTAAAAATAAAATATAATAATAACGATATATTAACCATAAAATAACACAAATATACAATATTGACAAATCCATTTTTCCAAAATTATCAAAAAATATTTCAAAATGACAAGACTATATATGTTTTATTATTATTATTATTATTATTATTATTATTATTATAAATAATCAGTGTAAAAAAATAAATATTACCAACTGCAAGAAACTCTCTGTGATTGGAGAAAATAATTATACAGTATAATTTACAGTATAATAATAATAATAATAATAATCCATTTTCATCAACCTTCAGCGAGAGCGGGGCAAAGTTTAATAATTTTCTTGACGTTCATCTTTTATGATCATGCTAGTATTACGTGAAATACAGTCTTAATTCGATTTTGACTCTGTGTCGATTTACAATTCGACCAATCTGTCAATATTTGTGCCACTTCTATTTCCTCTGGTGTATATTTTTCTCTAATGGTGGGAAAATTTGTTATTTTATAAAGTTTTTCTTGTTGGTTCGGAGAAATTAATTCTGTAACGTCTTTCGATTTACGGAGAGCTGCTCGAAATTTCATTTTGACCATAGTGTAATAATTTCTTTCATTCGAAGTTTGTCTTCCTTTCAATCTAGCCCAGTCTACAAAGATTGAAAAACGATCTCGATTACAATGACCATATTCTTTGCGGGTCCAATTTAATTGAAAAATGCCAGATTTTTTGTCCACCCATTGTAAGAAACAACCATATCTACCATCATTGAGAGCAGGTAAAAGAAAATCTCTAACGATCCTTTTATGCATATTCGTCGACAATGCTTCGAAATGAATCGAGAGCTGGGCTTTAAATACAATTAAAAAAAAAAAAAAAAAAAAAAAAACAGGTAGTCATCAAAGAATGATAATGGAAACTCTGCTTATAATAATAATCTATAAAGTATTTTCGATTTAAATTTGTACACTTGTTTAAAATAACTGCTCAAAAATAAAAGTAATAAGACATTCTGGTCATTAATCTATAATAATAAAAGGAAAGGTTTGTCTGTCTGTCTGTCTGTCTATCTGTCTGTCTGTCTATCTGTCTGTCTGTCTGTCTGTCTGTCTGTCTGTCTGTCTGTTCTTTTATACGTTCAGCCCCTATTGAACGCAGAATCTATAATAATAAAAGGAAAGGTTTGTCTGTCTGTCTGTCTGTCTATCTGTCTGTCTGTCTGTCTGTCTGTCTGTCTGTCTGTCTGTCTGTTCTTTTATACGTTCAGCCCCTATTGAACGCAGAAGTACAAAAATTGACATACGGATGCTCTGGAGCCTTTCCGATGTTTTCCTCGAAACAGAATTTAAAAATTTTAATTAGTTGTGGAGATATTAATTAAAATGTCCACTCATGTCTAATCTAAAAGCGATCTCAAAGCAGAAAAAGTGGAAAATAAATTAGAAATATTTGTCCGATCGTTACAATTTCGATACCAAATGAAAGGGGCATTTTTTCTGAATCTAAGTGTGCAAGTGGTTTATCGGTACAACAATTAGATTTTTTAAAATTAACTAAAGTATGAATTTTCTGTGGCAACATCATTTCAAATGCCAGACATGAAGACCCATCGTCTGCCTCGAAAAAGGAAATGATTGCAACCGATCAAGATGTCACGTGTTTTGTAGTGGGGAAAAATATTGCAATTTTCAATTTTTTTCAAATTTTAATTCACGTTACATTTGAATTCATATTCGGCCTAGACAGCATATTATAAAGCTACTGTTAAATTTTCATGAAAGTATGTGGATAAACAAAAAAATTAGATTAAATTTTGTATTATATTTTTTTTAATTGAGATATGCCGTTGAAATTTCGTAATATTTCTTTTTAACGCCCGATATTTCGATTCTGAATATTTTTGAAAGTGTAGAATTATTAGGAAGGGCTTGAGGGGGAGGGGGGGGGAAGCAAACGGCTAGAAAAAAAAAAATAAAATAAAATAAAAAAATAAAAAGAGTTACAGCGTTTGAAATTGTTATTATTAGGTTTCAAGGAAAGATAAATCGATTGCGGATATTTTCAAGTGTAAAATTATTAGAAGGGACGGAAAGGGGGGGAGGGGCAAAAACGTAGAAAAGGAACGGTTGTTTCGGAGAAAACAACGGAAAACCCAGAACGCCTTTATTCTTTTATATTTTGCAGAATTTCGAATTCTGATACTCCTTTCATATTTCATACTATGGATTTTGAACAGTATTCAGCCCGGAATTACGCAAGTTTCGGAGAAAACCAAAAAGTCAGACGTAAATCGTTTTATAATAGTGTTTATATCATTTTTGTATCTCAGCTTCTAATTAGCATAATTTCAAAAGTAATATGTCATTTTGAAAATTTTTTGAATTGAATTTTAAGAGCAGACGCCAAAAATTTCTGTCACATTCCAGTAACCGACCATCATAAGTAATGGAATTCGAGATTTCACGTGATTTACACGTTTTAAGGTTTCCTGATTAGGTTTTCTTTTGTATCTCAGCTACTAATTGAAATAATTTTATAAGTAATACATTATTTGAAAGCTTTGTTGATTTAGAATTGAACAGTAGATTACAGAATTTTCTACCGCCAGATGGCGCTGTAATATTTTTAAATTTCAATATTTCGAATTCTGAATATGATTAAATTATTTTTAATACATCATTCGAAAGATATTTTAAATTACTTTTATACTATCGAAAGTGGGATTCGAGATTTCACCTAATTTACACGTTTTGAGGTCTCCTGAATCGGTTTTCTTTTGTATCTCAGCTACTAATTAAAATAATTTCATAAGTAATACATCATTTGAAAACTTTGTTGATTTGGAATTGAACAGTAGATTACAGGAATTTCTAACGCCAGATATTTTAAAATTTCCATATTTCAATTTCTAATTAAATTATTTTTAATACGTCATTCGAAAGATATTTTAAAGTTCTTTTAAATTATCGAAAGTTTTCACCAGATTTACACGTTTTGAGGTCTCCTGAGTCAGTTTTCTTTTGTATCTCAACTAATAATTAAAATAATTTCATAAGTAATACATCATTAGAAAGCTTTGTTGATTTGGAATTGAACAGCAGATTACAGAAATTTCTACCGTCAGATGGCGCTGTAATATTTTAAGATTTCAATATTTCAAATTCTAATTATGATTAAATTATTTTTAATGCATCATTCGAAAGATATTTTAGAGTACTTTTATATTATCGAAAGTGGGATTCGAGATTTCACCTGATTGACACGTTTTGAGGTTTCCTGAATCGGTTATCTTTGGTATCTCAGCTACTAATTAAAATAATTTTTTTGCATCTCAGCTAATCGAGTTAGACCGATAAAAATTGGTATATGTTGGTTAATTAGTAGGGGCTGAAAGAGTGGGGAAGGGATAGTCGCGCGCAGCGAGTACGAGAGTGCGCTGCCGAAGGCAGTGGGGACCCGGTGCGACTTTTTACCTGATGAGAAATGATTTTTAAAATTTTCTTCTCTTAAGAATAAAAGTTTCATTTCAGAATATGTGCGCGCAGCGCACGTTATCTTAACACGTGCGCGCGCATCGCGCATGCGTTTGGGATCCGGTGCGAGTTTTCATTGATGATAATTTTTTTTTTTAATTTTATTTTCTTAATAATAAAAGTTTGAGTTGAGAAGGAATATACGTGCACATTGCACGTATATCCTCACAAGCGCGCATGGATATGCGCTGCCTAAGGCAGCGGGGTCCAGGTGTGAGTTTTTACACGATGATAAATGATATATTTTTTAAATTCCTTTTTTTAAGAATAAAAGTTTATGAGTAATAACATGGAATTTTGAGAAGTCATAAGGATGGTGAAGGGATACGGGTGCGCAGCGTACGGGTCTACGTTGCCGAAGGCAGTGGGGTCCCTGTGCGACATTTTTCCCGATCAGAATTTTTTTTTCTCTTTTTAACAACATGATAAAAAATTAATACAATTTTGAGAATTCATTAATTATTGTGATTCCTTTAAAAATAGTGACCAGCGAAGCGGGCGTAGCCTGCTAGTGTTCTAAATAAAATCCAATATAATGTCTTAAACTCAATTTGTAAAATAATGTCATGTAAAAGAAAATTATTCACAATAGAATGTATTTTATACAAACAAGTTAACATACAAATAAAATATTGATCCTTTTAATTCAAGATGTTTATTTAAATTTTAAAATCTTCATATTTTAATAATGAACTGAAAACTTTTTTACATTTTGAATCAGACATTAAAACTATATTGTAATGAATCTATATTTTTTTAATTATCAATTGGATTACAAAAGTAATGAGTATATCTCCGATCATCCTTATTATTAAAAATTACTTCTCTTTTAATGTTATACAATGCAGTTATTCGATCGTAAAATACATTATGTTTACTATAATCACATATTGTGTTTTCTTCATTCAATGTTATAGGATAATTTTTATCTTCTTTCCAAAAAGTATCAACAGGTAATACTTTTTTTGGTTTTTCGTTTCTATAAAGACATAATTTATGATACAACGATGTATACTCATCATAAGATAAATTATTATTGGTTATACTATACTTGAAACTTTTATCTTCTTCCCAATAACCTTTTATGGGAAAAACCTTATATTTTCCTTTTCTACAAGAACATTTATTTTTGCAAATGCATTTTGCAATTATTTTTTTATTTTTTCCCCATCGTATTGAAAAATGTGGTTCATCACCAATAGTCACAATACATTTTTCTTTGAAATGAAAAATTTTAGGTTTTGAAAAAATATTACAGGGAAAACGGAGGGTTTTCAAAGAACGGTTCACAGCGACCGTAATATTGGGATGTATTTTATAAAATTGGATGTCTTCCATCTTATCGACCGGAAAATAGAATTTTGGAAATTCATATTTAAGATAATAATCAAAATAACCCCAACCCAAATTTTGAATTACCCTTTTCCTATGATCAATACCACCTTTTATCAGATCGTCTAGAGACAGATAAGTTTTGTCTAATTTTTCAATGTTCAAATAATCAAAATAACGTGCGGATAAAGTCGCATTTTTTTCATCTACGGATATATAACAGGCAGTGTTTTCATTATCGAGATACAAACCCGGTTTCATTATTCGAATCGCATATATAAATCCAAAAAATTCATCATAGGGAATGACCAAAGATTAGGATTTGATAATTTTTCGTGAAAATCGGGTGAATTTAATAACGTTAGTTTATCATGAATCGGAATATAGTCTTTAAAAAGAATTGATAACACATCATTATTTAAATCAAAAAGGGTAAGCGGACTAGGCATACTTATTTTGATATTCTATTACGATAGAAACGGTTATGTCCCATAAATATATTCTTTTTTTTAATTACATTTCATCATTTTTAGTTTTTAAATAATTTTTTCATTTAATTCATTTCAGAATTATAAATTTTTAAAATAATTTTAAAATTATGAAATGTAAGGTCCTTATATAATTCGCAAAATTTTAATTTTATGAATATATTAATACGACAGGACTGTTTCTAAATATAGTGTCTTAAACTCAATTTGTAAAATATTGTCATGTAAAAGAAAATTATTCACAATAGAATGTATTTTATACAAACAAGTTAACATACAAATAAAATATTGATCCTTTTAATTCAAGATGTTTATTTACATTTTTAAAATCTTCATATTTTACGAATGAACTGAAAATTTTTTTACATTTTGAATCAGACATCAAAACTATATTTTAATGAATCTATATATTTTTTAATTATCAATAATTTGATTATAATAGTAATGAGTATATCTCCGATCATCCTTACTATTAAAAATTATTTCAATTTTAATGTTGTACAATGCAGTTATTCGATCGTAAAATACATTATGTTTACTATAATCACATATTGTGTTTTCTTCATTCAATGTTATAGGATAATTTTTATCTTCTTTCCAAAAAGTATCAACAGGTAATACTTTTTTTGGTTTTTCGTTTCTATAAAGACATAATTTATGATACAACGATGTATATTCATCATAAGATAAATTATTATTGGTTATAATAAAACTGTAACTACTATCTTCTTTCCAATAACCTTTTATGGGAAAAACCTTATATTTTCCTTTTTTACAAGAACATTTTTTTTGTAAATGCATTTTGCAATTATTTTTTTATTTTTTCCCCATCGTATTGAATAATGCGGTTTATCACACATAGTCACAATACATTTTTTTTTGAAATGATAAATTTTAGGTGTTGAAAAAATATTACAGGGAAAACGGAGGGTTTTCAAAGAATGGTTCACAGCGACCGTAATATTGGGATGTATTTTATAAAATTGGATGTCTTCCATCTTATCGACCGGAAAATAGACGTCTGGAAATTCATATTTAAGATAATAATCAAAATTACGCCAACTCAAATTTTCAATTACCCTTTTCCTATGATCAATACCACCTTTTATCAGATCGTCTAGAGACAGATAAGCTTTGTCTAATTTTTCAATGTTCAAATAATTAAAATAACGTGCGGATAAAGTCGCATTTTTTTCGTCTACGGATATATAACAGGCATTGTTTTGATTATCGAGATACAAACCCGGTTTCATTATTCGAATCGCATATATAAATCCAAAAAATTCATCATAGGGAATTGACCAAAGATTAGGATTTGATAATTTTTCGTGAAAATCTGGTGAATTTAATAACGTTAGTTTATCATGAATCGCAATATAGTCTTTAAAAAGAATTGATAACACATCATTATTTAAATCAAAAAGGGTAAGCGGACTAGGCATACTTGAAATTATTTTGATATTTTACACTGATGGAAACGGTTATAAAATACATCCCATAAATGTATTCTTTTTTTTTAATTACATTTCATCATTTTTTAGTTTTTATAATATCTAACATTTTATAATTTTTTTTTAATTTCATAATATTAGATATTATAATTTTTTCACATTTCAGAATTATAAATTTTTAAAATAATTTTAAAATTATGAAATGTAAGGTCCTTATATAATTCGCAAAATTTTAATTTTATGAATATATTAGTACGACAGGACTGTTTCTAAATATATTGTCTTAAACTCAATTTGTAAAATATTGTCATGTAAAAGAAAATTATTCACAATAGAATGTATTTTAATACAAACAAGTTAACATACAAATAAAATATTGATCCTTTTAATTCAAGTTGTTTATTTACATTTTTAAAATCTTCATATTTTACTAATGAACTGAAAATTATTTACATTTTGAATCAGACATCAAAACTATATTTTAATGAATCTATATTTTTAAATTAACAATAACTTTCATAGTAGAAATCATACAATTTATTAACATTTGAATAAATAAAAATAAAATATAATAACAATTCATAAAATAATACAAATATACAATATTGACGAATCCATTTTTCCAAAATTATAAAAAATCTATTTACATGTTTTATAATAACAACATATAATAATAATAATTTTTGTAGATCTCATTATTATTGATATTCTTAATCAATAATATTATTAATTTTTTGGTTGTGACATATTCTAATCCCCAAATCCAACATGTTCATAAATATTTATACATTTCATGGGAAGATAATCTGGAACAGCTTGCAAATATCATTTCAAATCTTTTGTTAGTTTAACATATGTTTTCAGGCATTGTAAATGCACAACATCTCATTAACTGAGAAGTACCTAAAACGGAAACCTTAAAAAATATCTCATTTTATTAAAATCATATCATAAACACTCTCGCTTCATTGTGGTCCCTACTTTTTAATTAAACAATTTGACTTTTGATGTCTTTCAAGAAAACTCTTAATAGTTTTATTTACTTCCGTTTCAATATCATTATGAATCGACGTTATGTCATATTTCAAATCTTCATCTTTCCGAATGACGGACATTATGTCTTTCAATGAATCCTTTATCATTTCTTCTTTGATTTTTTCCACATCGTTGCCAATTTTCGAATATGCAGAAATATATCTGTTGTAATTCACGTAATTTTTTATCTTGTATTTGTTAAGATCCCGTTCGTTGAACATTTTTCGCTTCACTTTAAAAATTGTTCTCGAATAAGATGTTTCTTCTGCATCCTTTTTCAAAACAAATCCTTCCAGAGGACAATTTGCATAAGCGCTTGGATATTGCTCTACTTTTTCGTACAAATCTCCTATCGTTTCGTAGCCTAAATCTAAAATTTGCACGTAGGGTAGATTCACTTGCTGGAATATTTTTATGGCGTCGCTGTACTTCATGAATGTTTTCGAATCCAATTGGTAAATGTCAAAGGCCCGAAAAAATACTGTTTTGCTTCCGAATACAGATTTAGATTCGAAATCGTAGTATTTAATTCTCTTGATCGTCTTGCCGAATACTTCTCCAAAAACGATGAAATTGCAATTTAAGATATCTTTGATTCTCTGTGTTATATCAGAGAATTAAACTATATAAGAACATTCTGAATACTTAAATAGTGGACTGTAATAAAAACTTGACAAACTAGAGGTGATTTAAACATCACTACTACATTTATTTAAAACTTTAAAAATGGGAGTAAAGAAAGATGCCAGCCTCCCTTAAGCGGAGTTACAAACTAACTGAGCTCCGTAACGAAGGAGCGAACTTTACAGAGTGCGCAGGCGCAACATACCGCCCGGCGTTGAAATGCAAATTTCAAAAAGTTACACAAAATTACACATGAGACATAACCATAGAAACATATGTTGGAAATACAAACTGAATTATAGATTAATCACATTGAAAATAAAAAACAATAATTAACACAATTTTAACTTATACATGAAACAATCTATATATGCAAGGTAAGCAAATAAAACCAAAGGAAAACTTATATAGCAATATTAAGAAAATTCAGTATTATTTCTTTCTCAATTTTTAATAGTTTTTTTTTTTTTTTTAGAATATATTTATTTAATATATTTTTTATAATATACCATTTTTCATATCTAAACAAGAATAAAACAAATGTCCATAATATAAACTGTCATTCTTTTCAATAGAATATAAGCAGCAAAATGAAATTAATATATTGTATAATCATTAATTGGCAAAATAGCTAATTTTGAAATAGCTCTTTTCAGTATTCCATTTTTTGTTCGAATATCTACTACTCTCACAATATTATCCCTTCCAATATAGGTTTTAGTAATGCGGCCTAGTAACCATTTTAGAGGGGGCAAATTATCCTCTTTTATGACGACCATATCGCCTACCTTTACGTTTTGTTTTTCAAAGTACCACTTAGTCCTTTGCTGTAGATTATTTAAGTAATTGTTAGACCAAAATTTCCAAAATGTTTGAGTTAGTTTACAAGTTTGTTGCCACAAATTTAATTTATTGGTTTGAATGTTGGTCAGTGAGGGTTCGGGGATGGCCGTTAACGATCGACCGATAAGAAAATGACCAGGGGTCAAAATTTCCAAATCCTCTATGTCTGCCGAGAGAGGGGTTAATGGACGCGAATTCAACATGGATTCAATTTGAATCATGATGGTTTGAAAGGCTTCGTATGTCAGTTTAGCATCACCTATAATACGCTTGTAATAATACTTAAAAGATTTAATCCCGGCTTCCCATAAGCCACCAAAATTTGGTGCCCTGGGAGGAATAAATTTCCATTCTATTTTCTCATTTAAGGAGAAATTTGCCAAATTTTCATCTTGTTGGGTAATTAATTTAAAAAATTCCTTTAAGTCTTTATTAGCTCGAACAAGATTACTCCCATTGTCTGAAAAGATTTTAGCACATTTACCTCGTCTGCCGATAAAACGTTTCAAGGCAGCAATTAGTGACTCTGAAGTTAAGTCAGAGACGATTTCTAGGTGTATTGCCTTAGTTGTAAGGCAAACGAAAAGAGCAACATAAATTTTAATGGGAGCCCCTTTTCTTTGATGCTTATTTTTTATAAAAAATGGGCCACACAGATCTATACCCGTACTATTGAATGCGAAAACAGGATTTATCCTCTCTTTAGGCAGATCACCCATTTTTTGAGAGCATAACTTAGGGTTAGCTCTAAAACATTGGACACAATTATGGACAATTTTACGACATGCATTTCGACCATTTAAGGGCCAATATTCTTGCCTAATGTTATAAAGTAATGTCTGAGGACCTGAATGGTGAAGTTTTTCATGAAAATGTTTAATAATTATCTCACTGAACTTACCCTTTGGCAATATTATTGGATGTTTTTTCTTATAGTTCAAATCTGCGTTATGCAACCTACCTCCAATTCTTAATAAACCATCTGGATCTAAGAACGGTGCCAGGGGGCGAAGCCTGCTGCTAAGAGAAATACAGTTATTAATTTTTAGACTTGTTATATCATTCCTAAATTCTCCCTCCTGTAAGGTCTTTAGTATGAAATTTAGTGCAGCCTTCTTTTCTTCTGGACCTAGGTATCCAGTTTTTCCTTCCCCTGGATGTCTTAGGTTGTTGATAAATCTGAAAATAAACGCTAAAACATGCACAATTTTAGTAAAACTATTACTAATGGTTAAAATGTCATCAACAAAATTGAAAGGTTGGTTAGTTACATAAAGGGAAAATTTAAGTTCAGAATCATTAAGACGTTTTTTAGCTTCAGAACAATATTCGTCGCTAGAGTCAGTAATGTCATTATTCGAAAATTGTATAGGCTCATGATGAAGAAAATCTGGTCCATTGAACCAGAACTCAGAAAGTTGATGAGGAGGGCTTCCTCGTGAAACAAGATCAGCTGGATTTTCGGTTGACTTAACATGCCTCCAACAAAAATTCTTCGTGAGTTCCTGGATTCGAGATATTCGATTAGACACAAAAACCTTGAGCACGTGGGGTGATGAGTTGATCCATGATAAAACGATTTTAGAATCGCTGTATAGATATACAGAGCTTAATTGTATATTTAATGATGTGATTACCTTTGATATCAGTTTAGATAACAATTCAGCCGCACAAAGTTCTAGGCGAGGTATAGTCAATACTTTAAGAGGAGAAACTCGGGACTTACTACACAGTAAGCTCACGTGTACATCGTTTGAACTAGTGATCACACGTAAATAAACCACTGCGCCATATGCCTCTTGTGACGCGTCCGAAAAGCCGTGGAGCTGCAGTTCACGACAATTAGAGTTTGAGAACACGAAACGTGGGATCGTAATATCTTTAAGCTCGTTTAGAGCATTTCGGAATTTTATCCATGTGTTTTTTTTCTTGTGCTGGAAGTTCCTGATCCCAATCAATTTTCAAAAGCCACAAATTTTGTAGAAATATTTTAGCCTGTACTATCACTGGTCCTACTAGACCCAATGGGTCAAAGAGTCTAGCGATCTCTTTCAGAACACCACGTTTGGTGATTGTATTAGAATAATCTGATGATACCGTGAAACTGAAATTATCATCTTTGGGATTCCATTTTAGCCCTAGTGTTTTCACCGAAGTTTTATCATTTTTTTCGAAGTGATAGTCTTGCTCACTGTAAGGGACTTGTTCTAATAATTCTCTGGCATTTGAAACCCATTTATGCAACTCTAGTCCACCAGCCGATAACATTAACACCAACTGTTTCTGGAGTTCCAGAGCAGACGACACTTCATCAGTTCCCGTTAGAATGTCGTCAACGTAAAAATCCTTAAGTGTGGCGGCAGAAGCTAACGGATAATTAGCCCCTTCATCACTAGCGATTTGTTTTAGTACACGAGTGGCCAAGTAAGGAGCACATTTTGTGCCGTATGTTACAGTTAATAATTTATAAATTTTAGGCTTTTCCTTAGGGGTTTTATTCCAAAGAATACATTGCCAATTACATTGTTCAGGATTAACCCATATCTGTCTATACATTTTTTTAACATCCGCAGTGAAAACTATTTTGTGCGTACGAAAACGTAATAAAATGGCACACAAATCTTCTTGTACTACACCTCCATTTAATAAACAATCATTTAATGATAACCCATTGGTAGTGGGTGAACTGGCGTTGAATACCACCCTTAATTTTGTAGTGGTGCTATCAGGCTTAAGTACAGCGTGATGTGGAAGAAAATATTTAACAGTGTTTATTTCATTATCATTTAATTCTCGCATGTGGCCTAACTGTTCATATTCATTCAAAAAATTTACATACTATTCAGAAATGTTGGGATTTCTATTTAATTGTCTGTATAAATTATTTAACTTTTGTTTGGACGAATGGAAAGAATCTCCCAATTCAGAATTATTTTTCATTGGTAAGTTCACTATGTACTTCCCGTTATCATCTCTGCGATATGTTTTCACGAACTGCTTTTCACACTCTATCTCTTCCTTATTTCTCAAACTAGGTGAATCTAGTATATTTTCAATCTCCCAAAATCTTTTCATAATATTTTCTAAATTGGAGTTATCTGACTGGGAAATCATAGCACAATACAATGGATGTGGAGTGCCTTGAACAACTCCACTAAGCACATATCCAAACACAGTATCCTGTAAAATTGCACCCGTTTCAGGAATTTTGATTTTATTGGTTAACATTAATTCAAAAAATATTTCGGCCCCAATCAGTAAATCAACATTGTTGTTATTTTTGAATAGTGTTTGATCGGCCAGCTTAATTCCCCTTGGAATATTTAATTTTAATGTATTAGAATAGTTTATTGGTAACGCATCAATAATTTTTGGAACAATCAAAAATTCCAGATTAGCTGAAAACGAATTATTCTCATTTGTTATCAGTGCTTGTGTTTTGTTTTTATATTTATCGGAATTCCTGACAACGCCGAAAGAGGAATGTTTATTTTTTCTTTTTTCAGTCCTAACTTATTTACAAATTTTGCTGTTGCAATATTAGACTGTGAAGCGCTATCAAGAATTGCAGTAGCTGGGTGATAAAACCCGTATTCATCTAACACAAATACTGTGGCCGTCGCTAATATAACTCTTTTATTTTCAGAAACAAAACAAGTAATCGGCGCCGACTCATTGCTTTCAGTCGATGCACCTGCTGTTTCAAGCAGACGATCGCTATTATCATGGCTTGATGGGGGGGTTGCACTCTCTTTTGATAACGGAAGTAATAAATCTTTGTCTTTATGAAGTAATGAGTGGTGTCTGGAGCCACATTTACTGCATGCATACTTAGAATTACATTTTGCTATTTTGTGGAATCCGAAGCAATTTAAGCAAAGATTATTTTTTCGAATAAATTCATATCGTTTTTCTGTTGTAAAATTCAAAAATATATCGCATTTATATAGCGTGTGAGAACTATTTTTACATAACATACACAAGTTAGAATTATTTCCTTGGGTTTTTACAACTAAACTTCTGGGATAACCAGACTTATCAGTAGTATATTTTGAGGACTTATGCGGTAAATTTCGATTTACACTGTCTAAAACTTAACACTGTTTTTCTAGGAATTCTAGAAACTGATCAAAGTCAGGAACGTCGTTGTTCTTTAATGTAAGTTCGTAATTTTTGCGAGATTCCCTATCCAACTTTTGCAAAACAATGTTTAATAACATAATATTAGAAAGATTATCGCGTTCATATTTCAATACTTTTAACGCTCTTAAATTCTTTAAAATACAATCCAATAATTTTCGTAATTCTTTACCAGATTCATGAGTTATTTTTTCATAATTAATAATTGTTTTAATATGAGCATCTATTATAGCTCTTTTATTTTCAAACCGTTGTTCTAATGTTTTTAGTAGAGAATCGTAAGTATCATCAGTGGTTTCTACTGTTTTTGCTTCGCCTTTCAACGCAGCGCGTAAATAAAAGAGTTTTTGATTTGCAGTTAATAAAGGATTATCATTCATTAAATTTAGAAACTGCGTTTTAAATGTGTTCCAATCTTCAAATTTTCCTGAAAATACAGGTAACGGTATTTGGGGTAAATGCATAGTATGATTTGGAACAATGTTTCTTTCCGCTCCTAACGAGCTATTATTTGAGTTTATATTACTCATATTGTCACTACAGTTAATTAGTAAGGTATTGAATCTTACCTCTAATTCTTGAAATTGAGAATCTAGCTCACTTAACTCTTCTTCTATTGTAGGAAACTCATCATCCTTTGCCATTTGATAGTACTCCATTTTTAAATCTTCAAATCTATTTTGAAGTTTTTCTAAAATTGATATTCTCGAAGTTATTTCACCTTTTGTGGTTAATTCGTCATTAGGAATGTTGAGTAACTTTGTGAATTGGGATTTGATATTCCCTTTTTTTCTATTTAATGCTGTTAAAGCCATTATTGTTTTCTTTTTGAAAACGAAACTGTTCTGGTTACGCTCCGGCTCGACGGACCAAAAAAATGTTATATCAGAGAATTAAACTATATAAGAACATTCTGAATACTTAAATAGTGGACTGTAATAAAAACTTGACAAACTAGAGGTGATTTAAACATCACTACTACATTTATTTAAAACTTTAAAAATGGGAGTAAAGAAAGATGCCAGCCTCCCTTAAGCGGAGTTACAAACTAACTGAGCTCCGTAACGAAGGAGCGAACTTTACAGAGTGCGCAGGCGCAACACTCTGTACTTTTTCTGTCAGCGGTCCCATGATCTCGTTCAAACCAAAATTGCTTGTATTTTCGTTTAATACTACGTTTCTAGACTGTATCCTGAATGAATTGTCAATGTAGCCTATTCCAACATTTGAACCATCAATTTTTTCTGTCACGATTAAAGATGTGTCTGAAATAACTCTGCTGGAGATGTCATGATACTTAATAACAGTCTCCATCATAAAAATGTTTAAAATCAAACACTTAGATTAAAGAGTGTCCTGAGAGCTGAGCTTTATATACTCTTCTAAAGGATGATGAAAAAAAAAAAAAAAAAAAAAATCTGACTGACAGATTCATGCCAGAGGCCTATTATTTTTTTATTTCGCTTAAAATATGAAGAATCTTTAAAAAATTAAATCATAAAGTTCTTATATATTTTTTGTTAAAAGAACACAACAAAAATTTTTATTTATTTTAAAAACAATTCTGTAAAAAGAATATCTTTTTACATAAAATTAAAATTTTATGAACATATTAGTACAACATGACTATTTCAGAGATCTCATTATTATTGATAATCATGATCCCTATTAATTTTTTAATTACATTCTCTAATCGCATAAATTGGAGTTCTCTCGATCGGAATCTTTTCTGGTATATATTTATCATGGTGATCTAAAATATAATCTGGACAGCATTTTTTTTAATCGTTATCCATTGAATATCTCATATCATAATTATTAATAATTATTTCTTTTTTAATGTTATACAATTCAGTTATTTGATAGTGATCATAAAATACATTATATCGACTCTTATACACTGTGTTTTCATTCAACATTATAGGATAATTTTTATCTTCTTTACAAAAAGTATCAACAGGTAATACTTTTTTTGGTTTTTCGTTTCTATAAAGACATAATTTATGATACAACGACGTATATTCATCATAAGATAAATGATTATTGATTATACTATAATTATATCTTTTATATTCTTTCCAATAACCTTTTATGGGAAAAACATTATATTTTCCTTTTCTACAAAAACATTTATTTTTGTAAATGCATTTTGTAATTATTTTATTATTTTTTCCCCATCGCATTAAATAATGCGGTTCGTTATTTGTAATCGCGATACATTTTTCTTTGAAATGATAAATTTTAGGCCAATCAAATATATAACATTGGGGCCAACGGAGAATTTTCAAAGAACGGTTCACAGCAACTGTAATCTTGGGAGATATGTGATAAAATTGGATATCTTCCATCTTATCAACCGGAAAATATAATTTTGGAAATGTATAGTGAATATAATAATCAAATAATGCCCATTTCACATTTCCACTTATTTTCCTTTGCATAGGATCAATGCCACCTTTTATCAGATTGTCTAGAGACAGATAAGTTTTGTCTAATTTTTCAACATTCAAATAATTAAAATAACGTACTGATAAAGAGGCATTTTTTTCATCTACGGATATATAACAGGCATCGTTGCGATTATCAAGATACCAACCCGGTTTCATTATTCGAATCGCATATATAAATCCAAAAAATTCATCATAGGGAATTGACCAAAGATTAGGATTTGATAATTTTTCGTGAAAATCGGGTGAATTTAATAACGTTAGTTTATCATGAAATGCAACATACTCATTAAAAAGAATTGATAGCACATGATTATTTAAATCAAAAAGGGTAATCGGACTAGGCATACTTGAAAAATATTTTGATATTTTACACTGATGGAAACGGTTATAAAATATATCCCATAAATATATTTTCTTTTTTTTTTAAACAAAATTACATTTCATCATTTTTAGATTATTTAATATCTAACATTTTACAATTTTTTTGATTTCATAATATTAGATATTATAATTTTTTCATTTAATTATTTTAAACATTTCAGAATTATAAATTTTTAAATTTTTAAAATAATTTAAAAATTATAAAAAACGAAAAATTTGAAAATTTAAATTTTGAAAAACAAAAATTTGAAAATCAAAAATTTGAAAATCTAAAATTTGAAAATCTAAAAATCTAAAGATGGCCGCCAAGCCCATCATACATAAATAAAAATAATAATATTTTTCAGAAACACGCTATGATGTATTTAGTACAGGAAAGAAGGATTTCTATCAACATATCATAAGGCACTTGATTCACATGTGAAAATTTAGTTAAAAGGGAATATTAAATAAGTATTTGAATCTAAGCTTGGGAATTTGATATCACACCCTTTTTAGACACAAGTTTAATCAATTCTCTTTCTTTGAGCTTGGCTTTTTTGTACATTTTAAGTGTCTTTTTTGTAGATATCATTTATTTTTTGTAAATAGTTTTTATATTTACTGGAATTAACCTGATACTTTACATCAGATATGTACGGGATTTCAACTCAGCTTTCGTGCGATGTTGTTCTTTGCGTTAAACTGTATTACAAAGTTTTCTTTGCGTTAAACTTTCCATAATTCTGGTTGCTAGACATTATCCATGGGTTTTCTATGCAGACTAGTATGTCGTGTCCATCACAAAACTTTCTTCTACATTTTCCTATACATATTAACGCAGCACAAATTATTTATTATTTTTTTCATTATGAATGCTGAATATTATCAACTCAGAGAGGTATTGTTGCACAAAATGTTGAACGGAAGTTTTTCACCATGCAGATGGCATCCTTTCAGTTCTAAAACAAAATTGTAGTATATGAGCTCCACTTATCGGCCGATAGGCATCGAGATTGAATCAGCATAATGTCTCATAATGGCCTTTTCACATATTAAGTTTTGTTTCATTATATGCAACAGAACCTTTCCTTAAATTGTGAAAATCGTTGTATAGCAGCGCCACATGTTGAGATATTGGTACAAAAGTTGATAAGCACTATAATTTGTAATAATGTAAATTTATTTGTAAATTTATTCAATTCTATGTATTAGTTACTCAGATATAGCCTTCTCTGAAATTGCGGCAATCACTGTATAGCAGCGCCATGTTGAGCAATTGACACCAAATATTGATAAACGCTATTATACATCAAGGTTCAATTGCATATAAATTTATATATAATTCTGAGCAGTAGCTCCTGATATCTAGTTGGAACAAAACTTTCGCCACACACATAGAACACACACACGCAAATAGAAATTTTCTAAAAATAGTCAAATTGTTTTCAGGAGCTCTTACAACGTGTAAATCCATTAAAAACTGAAAGTCGAAATTCATTTCAATAAAATGACAAGCGAAGCGGGCAAAGCCTGTTAGTATACTATATAGAAGGAAGTAGAAATCTTTATGCATCATAATTATCATTGCCATATTGAATTGAAGGATATTAAAATTGGATACTATATCGTGTACTGACTTTCTTATTCTAAGGTATGAAAAATATTAAAAAATCAGCAATTCAAGCCATAGATTTGAAACAAATGTTATTCAAAAATGTATTCATTTCTGTTTTCAGGGATATAAAATTTAAAATTGTACAAAATAATAAAAGCAGATTCTTTGGTTAAAAAAATAACTTATAAAAAGAAAAAGCAGCTCAATTTGAAATTAATATTTTTCGGGTAAACTGAGATGAAGCAATTTCATATTTGGCGATTTATGTCTCTTTGGCGATATTTAACAGTTTTTCAGCAATTAAGATAGGAAATTTTGATTTTTAAAAGCTAAATTTTATAAAAGTTCCTAGATTAAGTAATTGTCTATCTGAAAAACCAGTTTTCAAAGAATTCTGCACATTTATGAATTCTGTAGCTTGTTTTAAAAAAAATTTCTTGAAGAAGAAATTTTTTCAAAAAGTTGTCAAAACATCTAATTTTACGCTAAATTGAAAATGCTCCCATTTTTTTACTTATTAACATAGAAAGTTCGTTTTTATCTCAAATTAAAGATCTCGTTGATACGAATATTTTACTTTTTGTTCATTTTACTGCGATATTTGGTTCGTCCAATATTTCAAACTTTACGGGAAAAAAATTTGCCGATTTAACACGGGAAAGTTGGTTTCTGTATAATAAGCATTTAACGATCTTGGTTTTTTTCTGTCGATTTTATTATTGGCGCGTTCTGCTTTGTGTTAGTGGTAGTTTGTTTGTTTTGCTTTTTTCTGAGCTTGGCTCGGCAAAACGACCGTTTCTGCTTGATATTTAAAACACTTTAAATACACGTAAATATAAATTTATTTAAAAGATGTTAATTTTTTTTTTTTTTATCCAAAGCTTTTCGCTTTAATAATAAAGCACCATCAGGGATTTATGATTCGTTTCCATTGCGCAGTTTTAAATATGTTTTCTTTTTACAGTCAACAGTTAATTCTTTTATATATAACGTGATATATTTTAAATATCAGCAAAAAAACCATATGAATTCCGGTAGAGGTTAGACCAAGGAGTTAAGAAAAGTGAGAGAAGCTGGAACTATTGCATATCATACGAGGTTATTGTAGGAGAAAAAACATCATGAATAAGCAGAAATAAACTATTAACTATTTTATAATATTGTGCCAAATTATTGGTAAAATTGCAGCATCTTTGGAATTTATTGCATTTTTGCATTTAATTATATGAATAGCTTCGGAAATGTAAAGTTCTTGGATATTAGATGGTGCTGTAATAATTTTGGCTTTATCCCATATAGGGTTGGCGTTTGTGTTGGCATAGATGAAGTCGACTAGAGTAGAACTATATGCTTCTTTTATATTTCTTATATGTTCTTGTATTCTTTTATTTAAAGTCCTCTTGGTCTGTCCAATATAATAGAAAAGTTCTTTATTGCTTTCTATGGGAATTTGATAGACTCCTCCAGTGGGTCCATTTAAGTCGCGGTCATGAAGGGTTAATTGTTTAATAGTTATAGGAGAACTGAATGGAATAAAGAAATTAAATTTACGTTGTATATAATGTTTAAAGCTATAGAATTCTTTACAGAAAGGGAGACTATTAGTGTAACGAAATTTTAGAGTTGAGTCTAGAGTGGGATTATTAGGTTTAATTAGCATGCGATTTTTTATTCTATTAACTAATCTTATAATACTAGATTTACTATATCCCGCAGCAGTACCTAATAGGTACTGAAAGAAACCTGGACGGGTTTCGAAACGCCTAAATTTTAAATGTTTTTAAATGTATATTTTGTTTTTAAAAGTATTTTAATTAAAGTTTCTTCTTGGAAATAAAATGGTTTTTGTTTTTAATATATATATATATATATATATATATATAAAATTGAGACGGTTTGATGTTTGTGTACGTTAAAGCTTTAAATTTATTTGAATTTGTATGGATCATTTTGAAACTGGGCGTTATTTTGTATATATATATATATATATATTTTTTTTTTCCATAAAAGAGGTCTTTTTATCTCAAAAATTTCTTTTCATCATTTAAAATATGTTTCTTGTATGAAAATGATAGGTTTTATGGCAGTACATATTTGAAAAGTAGCATAATCTAAAACAAAAAAAATTAATCCCAGCGTCCCTTATCCACATAATGTGTATATTTCGTGTAATCTTGATTGTTTGTTGCTTAGTTCGAAAGGCAATAAAAATTTGCTAATTACAAGGGGGGAAAAATCATATATCGAAAAAAATTAGAGCACGTGCTTAGAATAACAAAAACCTTGTATGTTGTGGCCACCACATGACTTTATTAAAACTATTATTTATCAAAATTATCTAACATGATAAATGCAAATGATTTTCATGTTAGAGAAAACTAACACTAAATATCCAAAGAAAGACAGTTGTACTATCTATAAATAATATCTTAAAAAATGCAATATTATAATGGATATCTCACATATCAAGTTTCATACAGTTATATACCATACAAGTTGAGATATAGCCTTCCTGTTATCTAGAAAATGTCTTTTATAGCAGCGCCATTTATTGACCTATCCAACTTAAATCAGCATAATGTCTCATAATGGTCTTCTCCCATATCAAGTTTTGTTTGATTATACACAAATCCTGAGATCCTATAGATCCTGAGATATAGCTTTTCTTTAAATTGCAGAAATCACTGTGTAGCAGCGCCACCTGGTGAGCGGTTGACACCAAAAGTTGATAAGTACTAATTTATGTCAAGGTGCGTCTACATATACATTTATATGCAATTCTGTGCAGTTGTTCCTGAGATATAGACTTTCCTTTAATTGCGGAACTTCCTGTATAGCAGCGCCACCTGTTGGCCAATATGCATTTAAATTGAATCAGCACAATTTCTCATAATGACCTTCATACGTATCAAGTTTTGTTTCATTATACGCAATAGAACCTGAGATATAGCCTCTCCTTAAATTGCGGAAATCGCTATACAGCAGCGCCATCTGTTGAGCAATTGACACCAAAAGCTGATGAGCACTAATTTCGGTTAAAGTGCATGTACATATAAATTTATATACAATTCTGAGTTGTATTTCCGGAGAAACAGTTACCATAAAATTTTTGTCACACACACATACACAGACTGACAGACATTTTCTAAAGATGATCAAATCATGTTCTAGATCTCTTAAAACTTGTAAATCCGTTGAAAACCGTTAGTCAAAAATTTTTACGAATCCAATACTTTCTTCTATTGAATATAGAAGAAGGTAAATCTCTAGAATAAAAATTTAAATTATAATATTTATCCACAATATTAATAGAATGAGAAGTTAGAAGTTTATGTGTGTCTAGATAATGTCTGTCTGAGAGCTTATCTTGTATGTCTTTTTTTTCTGACAGAGAAAGCAAAATGGAGTTTGTTTAAATTGTCGTAAAGAAAATTCAGACGTTTGGAAAAATGTAAAAGGATGCTTTAGATTTTATTTAATTTTATTTTTTTCAACAATTGTTTAAGGTTTTTTTTGGGGGGGGGGGAGGGGGGGGGGCGATTATTATTATTTTGTTTGTTTTGTTTATTATAAAAGATTCTGTCATTAATAGATTGGAAATATTGTTCCCATTACGTATCGAGTCGCCTACATATTTAAACGTGTAATAACTCTAAAAATATTAATGGTAATACATTATAAAATAATTTTTATCAATAAAAAATAACAACAACATTCAGCAATAAATTTCACACTGTATCCGAGAAAAAATTTAAATAACAATTTTTTCCTAAATTTTCTTTCATGACGTTGTTTACATGTGTATTTTTATATATTTACTCCACTATTTCATGAACCATAAATACTCTGCTGTAATTTCATATGAATGGCTTATTTTTAATATCTTTAGTGCGTAATTTAACGCTTCTGTAGTTTTTATACCCGTATATATAGTACAAAATATAAGGAATAGGATACTAATTCTCTATAAAATTTCCAGTTATTCCTTATTATCGCATGCTATTCAGGATTAATTTCTGTACTTACGCAAAAATAAATAAATTTATAGATAAGAAATAATAAAGAATAATATAGGCATGTTTCCCATCACAAGTTACCAATACAGGTACCACATTTCAACTACTAGAAAACTCATAAAAAACACTATTTATATAAAATTAGCTTAGATTTCTTATAATTCGAATTTAAAAATAAATAAATAAATAAATAATCTGTATATTTGTCTTAACCCGTTAATGCCCGAATTAATTTTGCAAAATATTATTTGCTGATTATTTCATTTCTAAATGAATATAGACAACTGACAGTAAAATATATTAATTTAAATAATTCTTCTGTTAGTTTTAAATTTAAAGCCTATCCTCATTTATTGACGTTTAGCGTTCTAGCTAGAAAACTTCGAGATGGAAAAACTTTGAGATAACAGATTAATTTCCTACTATATGTTGACAAAGATCTCGAAAGTAAAGTATTATAATATATATTATTATTCAACTTGATTTAAGTTAGTATACCTGCGCAACAAGCAAATATATAAGCGACGAATGAAAAATCATAAAATGACTATTCAAATTATGAAATAATAATTAATAGTAGGCACATAAATCTTTCAGAGATCATTTAGAGTGACGCAATAAACTGTTACTAAAAAGCAGAAATCATTCCAAGAAACCACAAAAAATACACGTGCCATTTTATTAGCTGTCCCCAAATGAGGACACTGGGCGCTAACGGGTTAATGATACATTTTTTTTTCTTTTTGTACATATGTTTTATATCATTTCATATGTTTGATATGTTTTCTAACAAGCAAAATAAAAAATAATTAAGTTCATTGAAACGTAAAACATTTTTCTCCACTTTTGCGTTAAAGTAACCATTAAGGAAAATATTTAAATGTAATTATGAATAATATTTCGAGTTACCTATTGTAATTTACATGTTTGTACTATTACACTAATAAAAACAGCATTTTAAAAGTATTTTTGGTAAATTTAGTATGGCGTATTATTTCTTTTTTATCATTCAACAAATTATACACTGTAAAAAAAAACGGGAGAAAAACAGCATAATCTGCTGTAAATTTTTCGCAAGCTGAGGAAAAACAGCATTTTAGGTTTTTTACTGTAATTTGTGAAATCGTCTGCTGATGTTTTATATCTGGTTGCTCTACGGCTGCGTGCGCCATTATTTTATTATCCAGAGATTCCGACAAAAGGAAGCTGAAACTTCAAGCAGGTGAATTTTAATTCCTGCTCTTCAATTTCTGGTAAGTGCAATTTTAATTGTTTTGTATTCTTTTATTGTCATAAATGTATGAGACTTATATACTTGATTCACAAAGATCCAGTCATAAATCTTCCATTATTTTATAAACCTATTGTATAATTATTAAGTACGATAGAAATTCTTATTATGAAATGTAAATTTTTATATTATTTGTTGAGATAAAGTACAATATAATTTTTACTTAATCAGATTATTTTGCCTACTGTATTATTTGTGAAAGTTTATAGATGTCTTGTTCTATTTTAAACACTGTTTTTATTATTGGTATTAAACTTATGGAATTAGTATGTATAATACAAACTTGTATTTTAAAAGAGATTTCTAGAATTTTTTTCTTTTTTTTCATCATTTTTTTTTTTTTTTTCAAGCAATGTTAAACTCGTCCTAGTTTTGAAAAACGTCGTTTTAAGTT